>JALIGU010000003.1:16605966-17805966 GCA_023053565.1 Aquilegia eximia
AGTGATTCTCAAAACGATCACTTGAGTGATGGCGGTGAGGAGTATGAGTCTGAAAGGACTCATTCTGAAGCCGTGTCTCCCGTTCATGGTGCTGACTCTGATAGCCCCCAGAGTAGCGGCCCTCATGGGGAGGATTCGTCTGATGAAGAGATGGTGGAAGGAGGTGACAGTTCAATGTGTAGAGTAGTGAACTTTAAGTATGTAGATAGGCATTATGCGTTTAGGAAAAGGTACGAGCTTAACTCGATTGAGCATTTGGAGATTAGATTTTTAGGAGATCGTTTACTTTTTGTTGAGTATCGACCCAAAAATCCCTTCTCTACTGTATTCACCTTGAACCAATTCCGAGCTGGGCTGAGGTTACCATTGTCCAGTTTGGTTGTCGATCTGTTTAATGCTATTGGCCGAGCCCCCTGCCAGATGAATGGCAATTTCTGGAGAAATATGAGGGTCATTGACGACCTGAATAGGTTGCATAGGGGGCGCATCACTGTGAAAGATGTGTTGGACCATTTTTGTTTCAAACGCTCCTCAAAGGCTGATATTTCCGGCTATAACATGCAAGTTAGGCCAGAACGTTTGCCTTTGATCTACCCTGTAAGTAGTGAGCCATGGTGGAAAGATCCCATGCTGATTACTGGGTCGATCGTTGAAGGGAGTATCCAGTTACGTCATGTGACTAGGAATGATACCCGTAAGTTTCTGGTCGTTTGTCTTAGGATAGTAGATGGTTTCCCTTTTCCTGAACTTGACTATGTTGTGTGTTTTTGCAGCGATCAGGGACGATCACCTTGTGAGGAAGAACGACCTGTGTTCCGTTTTGAACAATTTTGGCTGCTTGGCTGACAAACGTAAGATAAATCTCTTACCCCACCTGAAGGAGCATTTTCTCCCCAAAGGTGGTCCAAAAACCGTTGAAGACGAGCTTCGAAGGAGGAAGGCTTTGAGGAAGGCACATATGTCTGCTATACACAAAGGTGATGCTGGGCGATCTGGTGGCAGCTCGCGTGGTGGTGAGAAGGAACGAGCTGGTGGTAGCTCGAGGCCTGCTGAGGAGAAAGAACGAGCTGGTGGTAACTCGAGGCCTGCTGAGAGAGAGCGGTCTGCTGGTGCTGCTCGGAGGTCGGAGAAAGAACGACCTGTGGAGAAGGAGAGAGTTGGTGGTAGCTCGCGCAAGGTGGAGGCAGTGGCGAGCCCCCTAGTCGTGTCTCCTCCGCCTTCATTTCCCAAACTGCCTGCATTTTTTGGGCAGAAGAAGAGGTCTCACTCGGGTACTCTGAAGCTGTTGGAGAGGCCCGTTGTGCCGACACCTGCTCTTACCCCGCCTGTTAGGGCTCCTGAGATGTCTGTTGCGTCCATGAAGACTGTTGTTCGGCCTTCGCAGAAAGGCAAGGGTGTGACATCTGAGTTTCGCCCTGGGCCGTTCGACTATTTGGATGGACGTGGTGAGAGGCATGTCGTGTATGATAACGACAGTGCCATTGATGACCCCTGCGTCGCCCGGGCTGTGAATGAGGGTATCGTTCTGGAAGCTGATGCTCGAGCAGTGAAGTCTCAGTCTCTATTGGTCAACTGCTCAAAGTTGAATTCGGCGCTGTCTTTGGTAAGTGTTGCCATATTATTTTCTTTATTTCTGCTTAGTCGTTGTTGCCTAATTTTGCTTGCGCTTCGTAGGTTAATGCGACCTTCCAGGAAATTCGTCTGGTCGCTGAAGTTGGTGCCCAAGCTGAGGTTGAGCTGAAGGCGATGAATGACAAGCTTGAGCAGGCGAAGAACGTTGCTCTTGTTGCGGAGTGCAAGGTGAGGGACAGGGATGCTCAGGTTGCGGCGCTGAAGGAGACGGTGGAGCAGCTGAAGGAGACCAATGAGCAGTTGAAGGAAAGTTTGGCTGCTGCTAAGGCTTCTGCTGAACATTGGCAGAATGTAAGCCAGGAGAATGGTGCGGCGTGGCAGGCCTACTGTGAACAGCTGCAGAAAGCTTTGATGGGGTCGCCCGAAGGAGAGGAGACGCGAGGTGGAGCCGAAGAAACTTTGGCGCCAGCTCAGGACACCTCGATGGGCCCTAGTGACCAGGTCGCCAGTGGCTGTATGGAGGTTGATGTTTCCAGCGACCAGCCTGTGCAGCAGTGAACTAGCCTTGGTGCCCACTTTCTTGTATTGGGTAACCTTGTGCACAGTTTGCTTCTTGCACTCCTTGTTCTTGCAGTATGTCTTCTTTGGTCTTCCTCTAGGCATTCCTTTGAGTTTGTGAGCTTGAGAAAACACTTGTTTTTGTTTTGAGTTGTATTGAACAGCATTAATTCTGACGAGTTTGTACTTAGGCCGTTCTGATCAGCTAGTTTCCAGTGAGTCCTGGTAGCTCGTTCAGAAGGCAGGTAGACGAGATGAATGGCTGCAAGCAGGACGGACTGAAACAGTTCTTCTTGCATGCCTTAGTCTACTTTTGTTTTTGCCTGTAATTGTTAGAAATCTTATCAAGTAAAAAATGATATTCAACGATTTACCTTTCATTGTAGTGTTTGTTACGTTGTCTGCTTGTATGAGTTTTGCAAACAAGTAGTAATATTAGTGCTGGACCTGCTGGTGGGTGAGGTCGCATGCATGATAGATCGATTGTGCGTAGGTCGTGGGAAGGGAATGACCAATGCACCAAGTTAAGTTGTTAATGTTGTAACTTAACAAAATTTAAATTATCAAAGGGACTAGAGTTTTGATAATTTGTAGGTCGAGGGATTGGACCTTTAGTAGCCATTCATGTTTGAGCAGAGATGAAGGCAAAAAATGGATTTATTCATTGAAATGTGATGAACAGATGCTTACATTTCATTGATAGAATTTCTTCAAGTGATATGCATTCCATGGGTTCTTAACGATTTCTCCTTCTGGTGTTTGAAGGCGATAAGAACCGTTGCTCTGAGCCTTTGTGATAATGTAAGGGCCTTCCCAATTGGCGTTGAGCTTGCCAATAGTGTCCTTTCTTTTGTTACTGAACATTTTCCTTAGGACTAGTTCTCCTGGTTGGAAAGATCTAGGTCGTACGCCTTTGTTATAAGCTCGCTTGAGTCTCTGCTGGTATTGCTCAAGTTTTATAATGCCGTGATTCCGTCGTTCTTCGAAGAGGTCAATGCCGAACGACCAGACCTGGTTGTTAAGCTCTGTGTTGACCAGAAGTGACTTGGTCGTTCCGAATGTAAACTCGGTGGAAATAACGGCCTCAACTCCGTAGCACAGACTGAATGGTGACATCCCTGTGGATGTACGAGGAGTTGTCCTGTAAGCCCATAGGATGTTCTCCAACTGTTGTGGCCATTGATCGTGTTGATCTTCGAGCTTCTTCTTAAGGTTGCTTAGAATCTGTCGATTTGCAGCTTCGACCTGGCCGTTGGCTTGTGGATACCTAGGCGTTGACCTTGAATGTTCTATTTTCCAAAGGTTGTAGAAAGCCTTGATGTTTTTGCCAACGAACTGAGTACCATTATCTGTGACTACCCGTTTTGGTAGACCAAACCTTGTGATGATGTTTTCCCACATGAATCTTTGGACATCTGCTTGTGTTACGTTGGTTAGTGCCACAGCTTCTACCCACTTAGTGAAATAGTCGACGTCCACTAGAACGAATCTCTTTTCTGATTTCTTCTCTTTGATTAGGGGGCCCATGATATCAAGCCCCCACATGTGGAATGGCCATGGTGTAGTGATGTTGATGAGATCATTGGGATGCTGATGTTGCTTATCGGCAAATCGCTGGCATTCTTTGCACTTCAAAACAAATTTCTTGGCATCTTCTTTCATTCTTGGCCAGAAGTATCCCTGAGAGATTGCTTTATGGGCTAAGGTACGCCCACCGGAATGGTTTCCACATTCACCTTCATGAATTTCTTGAAATATCATCTGGCCTTGTTTTGGGATCAGACATCGTAATAACAATCCAGTTGCAGACTTTCTGAAAAGTTTACCTTCATGGATTTTGTACATTGTGACTTTATGGAGTAATTGACTAGCTTCCTTTTTGTTGGATGGTAGGACACCAGTTTGAAGGTAAATCATGAAAGGCTCCATCCAAGTCCCTTGGATATCTGCTGGAGTTGTCTCTAGTAGATCAGAGATTTGATGAACATTTTCTTCTTTGACTAGATATGCGGGCTGTGTACTGATTGCTATAGTGAGAGCTCGCGGTCTGTCTGACTCGATCTTAGATGCTAAGAACGTTAATGAATCAGCATGCCTGTTGTCATCTCTTGGTATGTGCTCGATTGTGAAATAACTGAGCTTGTTGATGAGCTCCTTTGCTTTGCTAGCATACCTGATTAGGTTGACCCCATTGATCTGGTAGTTACTGGTAATCTGATTGACTACCAGTTGTGAATCACTGTACACCTTCAGGCGAACTGCTTGTAGGTCGATGGCCATTTGGAGACCCTGGATTAAAGCCTCGTACTCGGCCTCATTGTTGGAGGTCGCGAAATCGAGACGAGTTGATCTCTCGAGCTGTGAACCTTCAGGAGAAATTAATACAGCACCTATGCCACTTCCGTTGGAATTGTGGGAACCATCTACATATAGCTGCCATGTGTTAGGAGGGCTGTATTGGACTTGCCTTGTTTCAGGTTCTGGTTCCCAATTGGTATCCTCTGCTGGATAGTCTACCAGGAAATCTGCAACGACCTGGCCCTTGACGGCCTGCCGTGAAACGAACTCAAAAGTGTAATCACCCAACTCGGCTGCCCATCGAGCCATACGACCTGTTTTGTTCTTCTTTTCAAGAATATGGCGTAGTGGTTGATCGGTGATTACTTTTACGGTGTGCGCTTGGAAATAAGGTTTGAATTTGCATGCAGCATAAAGTAAGGCTAATGCTAACTTTTCCAGAGGTGTGTACCTTATTTCGGCCTGCTGTAAGACTTTGCTTGTGAAATAGATAGGTCGTTCGACCTGGTTTTCTTCTTTAAAAAGAACTGCACTGATCGCAAAATCTGATGTTGCAAGGTAAACGCCAAGTACATCTCCATCGTTGGGCCTTGTGAGAACTGGTGGAGTAGACAAATATGCCTTGAGATCGTTGAAGGCTTTCTCACATTCTTCTGTCCACTCATATGTAGCCCCCTTCTTTAGGATATGAAGCAATGGTCTGCACTTATCTGATGCTCTGGAGATGAATTTGTTCAGAGCTGACACCATGCCGTTGAGTTTCTGGATTTGTTTCTTTGTTTTTGGGCTTGGCATGTCGATCAGGGCTCTGATCTGATCGGGATTTGCTTCAATGCCTCGTCTGGTGACTAGGTAGCCAAGGAATTTTCCTGACGCAACCCCGAATAAACACTTCTCTGGATTAAGACGCATTCTGTACTGTCTTAACCTTTGAAATGCTTGGTCGAGATTGTACAAATGATCTTGTTCTTTGTCACTCTTCACTAGCATGTCATCAATGTAGACTTCCATTGTTCGACCTAGGAGGTCGTCGAACATTCTGGTGACCAGTCTTTGGTAGGTCGCTCCTGCATTCCTTAGCCCGAATGGCATGACTTTGTAACAGAAAATACCTTGTTCTGTTGTGAAAGAGGTCTTTTCTTGGTCAGGCTCGTACATTGGGATCTGGTTATACCCTGAGTATGCGTCCATGAATGACAGTAGCTCGAAACCGCATGTCTGATCAACTAGCCTATCGATTCGTGGCAGTGGGAATGAATCTTTAGGACAAGCTTTGTTCAAGCTTGTGAAGTCGATGCAGACCCTTGTTTTTCCATTCTTCTTTAAGACTGGTACGATGTTGGCTAGCCAGTCTGGAGTATCGACCTCTCTGATGAAGTCGACCTGTTTAAGTCTGCTGATCTCTTCATTGACAGCTTCGTGAAATTTGGGAGCAAGCCTTCTTGGTTATTGCTTTACAGGTCGATAATTGGGATTGACCCACAATTTATGACATGCAATTGATGGATCTATTCCGGGCATATCGATATACGACCAAGCAAAAACATCTTTATTACTTAAAAGAAAATTTACAAAGTTATTGAACTTATCTTCTTTCAATTCTGCACCTACATAGATATATCTCGGGTCATCCTCTGACCCAATGTTCACACGTACACCTGGATCAGTACTTCCGAGATTCAGCTTGGGGGAGCTCGTTTGCTCCTTCTGTAGTTGCTATTTGGCAGGTTCAGACTTTTCTTTGGACGGGCTCTTTGACTTGTTGTTGCCCTCCTGAGCCTCTGTTGTGACTAGGCTCTTTCCTTTGACATCAGCATCCTTGACTCCAGAGGTGGATGGCTTTGACGATGGAACAACTTCAATAATGCCGTGGCATTCCTGTGCGGTGTTCTGATTGCCGCGGAGCTCCATTATCCCATAAGGGCCGGGATAGCGGAATACCTGATGATAAGTTGACGGCACACCTCTCATAGCATGGATCCACTTTCGACCCAGAATCGCATTGTATTTGCTTGCGATATTGAGGACGCTGAACTTGCTGGTTACAACGACCTTGTCTTCCCTTCTGCCTACAGTGACGGGCAAAAGAATTTCACCCTTAGGGTCTTCCCTTGAACTATTGAAGCCAAGGATGGGTGTGAAATCTGGTATGAGCACTGAGTCGGGCAGCCTCATGTCCTTGAAGGTTCTGTACATGAGGATGTTGCATGATGCCCCAGGGTCAATGAATACCCTCTTGATGGTGTAATCCGCAATTCTGAGCTCAACGACTAGGGCGTCATTGTGTGGAGTAACGACCTTGTTGAGATCGTCCTCGATGAAAGTGATGTCAGTCTCTTGGCGGGCAGGGATGTTGAAACGACCTGCTCGGCCGGTGATGGAGTAGACATGGTGAAGATGTTCTACTCGTCTCCTCTTGTCCCGTGAGACAGGTGTGTGTTGAGATTCGTCAATCATGTAAACTACATGACTGTCCGACTCGCTGTCGCTGTCAACTTTGTTTGTGACCTTCTTGTTGATGTGGTCGCGTAGGTCGCCTGTTGGACCTAAGCGTTTGGAGAGGCTACGCCCTCTGCTGCGTACTGGGCTTGCGGAGGCCGCTCTGGCCTTGCTGTGACCCCGCTTTGGTGAACGAGGAGGGGTTCTGGATCCCTTCTTCATCCGCTTGCTTGCAGAATCCTCCTGCCTGTCGAGGATCCAATTGTTGAGCCTTTTCTCGTCGGCCCAAGTCTGAAGTGCGCGTTTCAGAACGCGACAGTCATCTGTCTGATGACACCGTACCTTGTGGACTTTGCAGTACGGTCGACCGGATGTATCCTCCAATTGTGTGAAGGAAGGGATCTTGCACCAATGGTTGTGCTTGATCCGCTCGTAAATATAACCGGCTGGTCGTGTAAACCGGTGATATTCTCGCTGCTCAGTAGGCAACGACTTAGCTTTGAACCTCTTTCCATCGGATCGAGGTCGCTTGGTTGAGCCAGACTCGATGTTGCTGACTACATGGTTCTTCTCCCTCCCAGTGAGGGCTTCCTCGAGCTTGATGTAACGATCTACCTTTAGGTAGAGCTCGTCCAAGGATGAAGGTCGCTTCATGGCTAGCGACTTGTGGAGGTCGGACCCCTGGGTCAGACCGTGAGTAAATGCGATGGTTGCAAAGGCTTCATGCTCCTTTGCGAAATCCTGAATAGAATGCAATTCAGATTTAAAACGAGCAAAGAATGTGCTCAGAGACTCACCATCTTGCTGCTTGACTTTGAAGATGGAATCTATAGTAACAGGGCGCTTCTTGTTGTGGATGTAGAAGATGACGAATTATTTCTCGAGCTCTGCAAACGAGCTGATGGATCCTGATTTCAAACGGTGAAACCAGTCGAGAGCAGGTCCAGTGAGGCTGGACTGGAACAGCAAACATAGAAGATGATCTTCTTTGATGAGAGGAAGGGATTTCCGAAATCTCTTGATGTGGTCGGTTGGATCTCCGACTCCGGCATACTGGTCAAACTTGGGAGCATTCAGCTTGCTCGGTAGGTCATGGTCGAGGATCTCCTTGGAGAAGGGAGACTCCTGGAACTGCTGGAGAGACTGTACGGCAAGTTGCTCTGCAGTGTGGCTTTTAGAATGGTGAAGGAGAGCCTGGGAGGCTTTGAACTCCGCCAGTTGTTGACTGAGTTGCTCGTACTTCTGGTTGGAATCGTCAGCAGGAACGACTCCATGTCCGCTATTTTCACCTTGCTGGGGGTTGGTTTGTGCAGCTTTCAGGCGTGCATTTTCTTCCTGCAAAGCAGTGATTTGAGCATGCAGATCTTGAATAGTTAACTCTGGGGTAGTCATTTCGAATTAGTGATTTTGATATTGGGTGGGAGAGTTTGGGTTTTCGATTATATCGAATTCCTTGCAGTCGGCGCCAAATGTATTAACCTGTTTCCAGATTAATGCACTACTAGGTCAGGTCGCTGGAAGACTTGACCAAATGGGGATGTTTGAGATCGGGGTGGCTGCACCTCGTTGAGATCGAGATTGCCTACGTACTCTAGCTCGGGGGAATTGAACTTAGAGATCAAGCCATCGCAGTTCTGTTCTTATCGAAGGTAGAAGGGCGTGGATCGTGGATCTTGCAGATTCTCCGCCATCATAATGAGGATTTATTGAGTAACGCGCGAGGATCATCCCTGTGAATTAATTATGTAACTGACGAGAATATTCTGTTCATTGAATGAGAGCACGTGTGTACGAGCAGGTCGCTGCTGGTTGCTAGGTCGAGTCGTTGTGGTCGAGCTGCTATGTGGTCGGTATCGTGGCGACCTGATGGACGAATGACTGTGCCACGTGGCTGCTTTTGATTGGCTGGAGTATGTAGTACCCCTACAGTCAAGCTCTCCACTATAACACGAGAACGAAGATGGTAAGGTATACCAGAGAAACGCACCTTCAAATCTTTCCCAAATCCTGTAAGTCCGACGTAGATAAAGAACCAGCTATGGGGAACCACTCTATGAAGGTACCTTCCCAGCTAGTGAGAGTAGGGAGAGATATTAGATGCATAACCCCCTCCTCCAATCCAAGATCGATAATCACCTCTGACTTACTATATGATATCTAAAATCAACACGAGAGAAAAAAAAATTCACCTTCGATTCAACCCAAGTTCAGTTTGGATTACAAGAGTTAGCTTTGCAAATAGGAACCGATGACCACCAGTTGGCATTCAAAGTCATTCTAGACGGTGCCACCACTAGATTTGGTCTGATGTCTGTATTCCCATTTTCATACTCCACACTTCTGAAATCAACACCACCATTGCCCACCACATTCACATGTCATATGATGCCGCAATGTAGTCGTCTGTTGAGGTTGTCCGTAAGAAGGGGGTGGGTGTTGCAACTTGCAAGCCTTCACTGTTGCCTTCCTCATTAAGAAGCTTCATCAATTCACCACCCATGACCCTCCATGATTTATAATTCTTACCAGCCGGAAAGCATAAGTTTGAAGCTTTTTCTCTTCAGATCTTCGAAAAAGCACAAGCCACAGAAAAAACATGGAAATAGCTTTGGGACCTCATTAAGGGTCCACAAACGAAAAATGGCCCAGCTAAGACCTGGTTTACAAAATGCTCTGTTTAAGCATTTGTGGGCTAAGAAAACACTAAATTAACGTACAAATTGTAAAAAAAAAGCCCTGACCCTATTTAAATTAACTTTTTATTTCGACTTTGCCCTTTCTTCTTCCTCCTTTTTAAACCAATCATCTCTGGATATAGTTTCAAATGAACCAAACTCCCAGATCTTGGTTAAGCCGTTGCTTCCGACCGTTAAACAGAAATAGAAATTGATAAATAATGTTGAAACATAAGTTTTACATCGTGTTAAAACAAGCTCACCATGATATTGGAATTTTAAGGAAAGTGTTTGGATTGTGAATTGTTTTACAAAACGAGAGAGATTCATACTAGTGTTCGTCTTGTTATTCTTCGTGAATTGGTGAAACAATTTGTCTTCAAACAACTAAAGTCTAAAGCTATTATGAAGTTAAGAAGTTCTTGAAATAATCTAAGTTTTGTTTCATGTGGTAGATTTGTGCAACAATAGGTATGTTATTAACTTTTAAAGTAATTCATTTGGGTTTCAGAAATTATTTCTGTGAATCTGTTTTTAAACAAATTTTATTAGATTATCTATCTTCAAATCATGATGTAAAAGCATGGTGATTAACAAATTAAATGTGGCGAACTTCCAATGGTTCGAGAAGCATCAGCTTACTACCAAAATTCGTCTTAATTTTCATTAAAATATCTCCTGTATAGTGTGTATAGAGTCAAACATCGCAATTATGTTTTTCGGAGACATTACATTTGGGCAGGTCTAGCGTGGTTTCAGCGAAGGTCGGGTTCCCTTTTTAGTAAGCATATTCCTATTAATTTATTTGACCTTTTCTGTACTTAGAATGAGATTAAGAATTTAAGATTATGTATTCAAATTACAACAAAAATTGAAATCTGTTTCAATATTTTTTAGGTCGCGTAAGACTGCAGCTGGATAACGTTTGTTAGAGTATGATATAGTTACAAAGTAAAATATTAGTGATTTAATTCATCAAGAGACATGAAATTTGCTAAGATATGGTGAAAACTATCCACAGTTATGTTGGCAAGGTATGCAATGATCACTTTGTATTGTGAATGTTGTGCCAAAATGTGTTTGCAAGATGTGCAAAGAGCTCATGACCTTTTTTATTCATCAACACTTGAAAATATGTCATGATTTGTTGGAAGGCTTTCCACAGTTGTGTTTACACGATATGCAATGAGCTATTTGCCGTATAAATGTTTTACCACATGTTTGCATAGAGCTCATGGCATTTTTCATTCATCAAGATACTTCAAACTATGCCATGACTTGTTGAAATGCTTTGTATAGTTGTGTTGACAAGATATGCAATGAGCTCTTTGCATTGTTTTATTTATCAAGACACTTGAAATTATATCAGGATTTATCGGTCCTAAGTACAAAATGAACTCTTTGCATTGTAATTGGTGCTAAGATGTGTAGGCAAAGTAAGCAATGAGTTGTTTGCGTTGTAATTATTGTCCCACAATGTATGTATTACAAAGAGCTCTGTGTAAATTATTATGGAGCCAACATGATATATATTAACAAGTTTAATATTTTGTAACCATACATTCATCCATGCAACCATGCATTTGGATTTTTGTTTTCCAATGAAAGCAATCATTGATCTCCATGTAACCATGCATGAGAGTTTTTGCTTTCAGAACAACTATGTAGAAAGTATTTAGAAGTTCATTGTTAATACTGACACCACATGTTTGGATCACTATACAAAATTATTCTGCTTGTGAAATTTCAAATTAAAAATTGTTGATACCATCTTCAAGCACCAACAAAACAGATCGAAATACTTATCAGCATTGTAGGTCGCTCATTATTACCACTTTTCTTCGCAAGCCTTACTGAAATTTGATTGATTGTCGACCAACAAGTCTTCCTTGCATATCACCTCACTTTCATATATTCATCACAGAAAATCAATTACTCAACATAAAAGAGTGTTCTGCATTTCTTTTGGTCGACGATCAATTAAATCAAATCAACTTTAGCTTCAACCTTCACATTCAACAAATCATCACCTTTCTTCTTCAACTTCGCAACACACTTTGCCAAAACTTGTCCATCTTCTTTCAACTTAAAAGTGAATTAGTAAGGCAAACAATTGATGTAATACGTTCTATATTTCCTAGTAAGCTTACCATTCTCTTTGATTGAAAACAATCTAATCATTAAGAGTCTTCCAAGCTTTAGCTTTATAGCAAAGTTGAATAATCGATAACAAATTTTTGGGAGATTAGAGATACCCCCGAAAAAGTTTGCACTCTTTGAGATACCTCCCATATTTGAAAATCATTAGAGATACCCCCCATTTTCTCATTTGAAGCCGGCCAACCAAGCTATTGGTCTAACCGGTTTTTAAATATTTATGACTGAAATACCCCTCCACCTAAATTTAATCTCATTAATTAATAATTATTAAACATCCACCATCTCTAACCCAAATCCCGCAATCCCTAGCACACAACTCACCACCACCACCACCCATTCACCTCCACCATTAGCATACTAAAACCACCACCATTTGTGTGATTAATGATGGTGGAATTTGTCTTTGAAAATAATTAAAGTATGTTAAAAATGTGATGAAAAAAATAGTGGATATGGGATTGAGCAAAGAGATGTTGATGGGGTGTGAAGATTAAGGTAATGATGATGGAATGTGAAGAATGTGAAATGGTGTTAATGATATAGTGTAAAAATTAATGGTCATGAGGTGTGATTGTGTGAAAATGGTGGTGGTGAGATTTAGAGATGGTTGGTGGTAGTGGAGGTGGTGGTAATGGAGTGTTAAGGGTTGATTTGGTGGCGGTGGTTGGGTTGTGGGAAGTGGTGGAGTTAAGGAATTGGAGATGGTGGTAGTGGGTGGTGGTAGTTAAGGATGGAGGTGGTGGTTGTTTAGAGAAGAAAGATGAAAGAAAGTTATGATTTCGACCATCGATTTTTGATGGCTAAAGATAGATTTAGCTTTTGGATGGTGGAGATTAATTCAATTAATAATGGGTGACATATTATTTTTATGATGAAGGGTATTCTCGTCAATATGAAAAAAAATTAGTCAATGGCTTGGTTGACCGACTTTAAATAAGAAAATGGGGGGTATCTCTAATGATTTTCAAATCTGGGGGTATCTCAAAGAGTGCAAAGTTTTTCGGGGGTATCTTTAAATCCCCCAAATTTTTAGTGTTTGCAACATTTACATAAAGTGGTCCCAATCACAACACGTCATATGTTAATAAAAATATAGCCTATGTACGGGTGGTACTTAACTTTAATCGGTTTAATTAATGAGTAATTCTACACTGACAAACAAATTCTACAAACATAGCCCACAAACTGACGTGTCTATCTATGTGGTATAGCCACATCAGTAGCCTATAAATAAGGGGAAAAATATCTCCCACGTTTTTTCTCTCTCCTCCCCTTTTCTTTGGACAGAATCTCAAGGATATTAATTATAATTAATCTCAAGGATAAATTTGGAACAAAATAAAATTAAAGAGATAGAAACCAAAAACACTTTGACTCTTCATCTATCTTCTTCATCGTTTTTAGCATTTCTAAGTAAAATCTCATCTTCTTATTACTGTATATATCATCAATCTCTTAGTTAAGTTACTGTATATATCATCAATCTCTTAGTTATGTTACTGTATATATCATCAATCTCTTAGTTATGTTTGTGGGCTATGTTTGTAGAATTTGTTTGTTAATGTAGAATTACTCATTGAAAAAAAAATCTTTCTTAACCATCTCGAAGAACATAGTAAATTAGTTGCTTATATTTCATCAAATTTTGAAGAATTCTAAGTTTTGGAATACTTGTTGTTCATTCTTGATTTCTTTTAGTGAGATGAATTTTTTTATAGAGAGATGTTGAAGAAGAAGGGTATTGGTTTCTCTCTCTTGATCTTTTCCCCTTAAATTAAACAAATTTAAATAAAGGAGGAGAGAGAAAGAATGTGGGAGATATTTTTTCCCTTAATTATGGGTTGCTGATGTGGTTATACCATATAGATACACACATCAGTTTGTGGGCTGTGTTTGTAGAATTTATTTGTCAGCGTAGAATTATCTATATACTATATAATAGTGGAGCCTAACAAGTGCCACATGGCGAATGAGCTTGTGGCTCAATGGTAGCACCCCTCTCACAAAGTGGAGAGGTCGTGGGTTCGAAACACATCAACAGCGGATTGTTGATATAAGTTTTCACACGTAATTTAAAAGGAGTAGGGGTCCCCACAACCTCGCTTGCCAACAAAAAAACAAGTGCCACATGGCGTGTTTACAACAACTTGAAAATAAAGCTCAAGCCCAATTGAAGCCTAACTTAATGTTATATCAGTAGAGCTCTATAAAAACCAATTTAGCAAAACCTTAATTACGGCCAAACCCTCTTCAGTTCTTCTTCCTCGCTTCTAAATCTTCTCTCTTTCCAGCCTTCTAAATCCCTTCACTAACTAGCCGACCAGATAACTATATGTTTCGTAACTACGTATTTTGTAAAAAAATTCTTGATTTTTTTTCGTAATTTTATAATCATGCAGCTACAACCTCCATCATCATCAACAACAAAGACTGGTAATCCTTTTCAATTACCATGTTAATCTAATTATGATTTTGATTTTATAATTAGGACATACACTTTTGTTTCAATCCAATCATGGCAACTAGCTTGAATTTATTTTTGTAGGATTTCATGCAAAACTCAACTAATTTTAATTTGAATTAGATTGTTTTTTTTTTTTTTTTTTTTATCCTTTTATCACGATTTGATTTAGAAAAGGAAATCTTTACGCTATTCTAATAGATCCTAGAAGTGTGTAATTAATTCAGCTGAATTATATCTCTTGCATCATACCTAATCGATCATACATTCTAGGCTACTACTACAATTAATTGACGTATCAGAGAAAGTCGAATAATGATTGGATCCTTAACATTAGTCATGTCAGGTAATTTCCTCCACTTTTTCTCTCAGTGTAAATTGTAATATGTGATCTCCTACAAGGATTCAGGTCAGTCAAGTTCATGACATTAGTTGCAACAAATGTGGTTGCACGTGTGTTGGATAGCAATGAAGTTCAATTGATCATTCAGGTATTTGATGCAACTTTTTCATTATCTCAGTGTTAATTTGATCTATTTATATTAACTTAATTTTAAATATTCACTTATGATCATAGTTGCAAATTCGCACTGATTTTTCTTTTATCGTACCTGCAATTATTCCACAAAGTACTCTAAGGTACAAATACTATACCCAGCTTCTAATTGTTCTTTTTAGCATTTTAATTACATTTCTTTTTCAGCAAGAAACCTACTCTAAGGTCGTCTTATTACTGAGTTTGTCAGATGTAGTCCAATTATCTAGACCATTTAGGATTTCAAGGCATATGATTTTCTGCAGCAATAATACAATGCAATGTTTTACTAGAACGAATCCCTTTTTTATTATCCAAGTTGTAGCTAGACTTAAACACCTGCTAGAATAAAAGGTGAGAAATCCTTCTATGTTTGCCAAGTTTACTTGCTCTTTCCACCATTAATCGGCTACCTAAACTTCTAATAATAGAGTTATGGTATCCATCGCTCTTTAAGGTTATTTTCTGTTTGGGATTTTTGGTCTTAGAATGTATTTATCGTTAGAAATCTGTTTCAGATATTGCTAGCTGGCTCAAGTTTATTAGGCAAAAATTTGATTATCTATTGTTATTAGAATTATAGATGCAGATATGAGGCTCTAATTATAGCCTCACATCTGCATCTATAATTCTTATAGTGAAATTTAGATGAATGAATCACACAAATCCAGGATAATATATCTTGATAAAATGATTTTATTTGAATTATAGAATAATACCCTAGGGTTAAAAGTTTAAGACTATCTATTGTTAAATACTTTCATTAGAGATTATACCTATGTTGTTGTCTGTGTCTGACTTCTCTAAATTTAACTGTTGTAAGACTGAAGGATCCACGCATTATCAGATTGCAAAACTTATTGATTTTGTTTTTAAGTTCAAAATAAAGTCCTAGCTTTGATCACAAACCCAACCGTCGCTTGCGCTCATTATACTCTACGTTCTATTACACTGATCTCCACCCAGATGCTTCACCTTCCTGTTCTCATTACATGTAAGCACCTTTTTTTTCTTTTTTTTTTTTTTTAGTTTTATTTCTACTACTCTATTTTGTTGTTTTCGCTAGCTTATGATTTTTCTGTGTGTATAATGTTTATATGGTGATCATATTTGCTGTTTGTACTTTATTGTTTCTATGATTTGGTATATTGGTTTTCATGGTCATATATAGTCAAACAATTTCTTCACACCAAAGGGTAAGCCATCTCCCTGTTATGCACATAGTCTTCATTGTATCCACTTAGGGAATATTTCAATGCAAACAAAAAAAAAAAAAAAAAATAGTGTTACGCAATCCATAATCGACTTATCCTTTGGTGTGAAAACAGAAAGGTGGTGGTTCTGTGAGGCAAAGAAATAGCCGACATAGTGCGGCAAATAGTTGTACTTTCAGTTTATTCAATTCTGGAATTTTGAACAGGTTATAGTGTTTAGTTTATTGAAAATTCATTAATTATGATTTTAAGGTGGTTCTAAATTCTGCTGATAATATATACCTAGGGCTACCCGACCTTGGTTGGGACCTTGCTGAAATTATGATGTTTTCTTGCTAAAAATGGTCACACATATTTGACAATAGATTCAGTGACGTTTCTGACCAGTGACACTGGAAAATTCATAAGAAATTTGATAGAAATCCTTTTGGGTTGATTTAAAATCCTTGTTAAAGTAGACATGTCTATCTCCGTAATTTGTTTGAGATCCGTATGCTCAATCTATCATTTTTGTGGTGTAAACAGGTTCAAAAGTCTGACAATATTTTGTTAATAGATTGTTGGGTACACTGGGCTGATTATGCGTGCACTCCATAATCGACATAATCTTATCAGGCTACTCTTTTGCACCATTGAACTTAAGTTTCATCTCTTCGGGTTGCTCTCTTCGCCTTCGATTAAGGTATTATTTGCTTGATTTTTAGAGATTGAGAATTATTTTGTATTTGGAATCTGTAGTTGGTAGTTTGATGATTGATGAACAAAAAAGTATCTTCCTCAAAGCATCGATCAGTTTCCCATCCAATCTTAACGAATTGATAAATTTGTATGAGTAAATTTGATTGATAAATTATTTTGAAGGTATCGTATCCAATATCTACTTCGCCTTCCACTTACTTCACTGAAAGCATATCTTATGACTATCTAGATCAAAGAAAGATCAATATTTATGAAGCCTATGACTATGGAGGGAATTAGTAATAACATGCACTGAAAAATACAGCTTGATAAGGAATAATATAAACTTTAGAAACAACTAATATAAACTTTTGAAAAATCAATGCATAACAACAGTAGCTACCTCCAGCACAAGATAAACTTTATAAATAACTAATATAAACTTTTATTATGGTGCATATTTCAGTAGCTTAAGATGAGGGCAACAGGCTATGGGAAGGGACTGCAGAGTTTGCTGTGAGGGTGCAGCTGCAAAGATAGTATGCAATGTTGTTTTAAGGTAATAATTTTGTCACCTCCTTCAAACAGGAAATGCAACATTGCAACAACATAAAGTACTGAAAAACTTACATAACAATAATAAGGTGGAATAAAATCCTTCTACAAAGTACTACCAACTTTATCAGTGATACTCATTATCAGGTTTAACAATGAGCCACCCTAATTGGATGAGTCTTATTTTGCAGCTTCTTGATGCCCTAGCCAACAACGACTAGTTTTGATCCTCCCCAGAGAAGACCAGGTACCTCAATACTACGAACAATCTCTTCTAGCTTCTTCATATCTGTTTCATCATCCCAAGGCTTCACATCCAAGAGAACAAAGGATTTCCCACTCTTTTGTCTTAATGGAAGCTTTATATGCTGTCGTTTTCGCCTCTTCTACTTTCTTATCTTCCCAAAGAAGTCCAAACCATCATCGATTTTATGTTATTGTACCAATGACTGACACTGACAATAGCAACATCGGGTTTTTCCCAAACTGTGGCGTAAACTTGAATGTCATCTTAAGTTAGTTGATCTCCAAAGATATAAGTTTTCCCTGAGATGTATTCTTTGAACGAATTGAGACCAGTTTCTGTGTGGTGATGACATCCATTGCAGAAGAAGAAGTTAAGCAGTGCATTGTTGTTTGTTATTGTACTACGTACTGTGGTTGTTGTAATTGATTTTTTTTTATTATTATTCAACATTTGTGAACTACAGTATTCTTTTGTAGTACAATAACATAAAATTGAAGTTTCTAAACTATTTCACGAGGTGGGATTAGCAACAGAGTTTTGGGGGTATATTACTATCCAAATTAATCTTAGTATAGTATGTCTTTACAAGTAGTGAAATTTAATTGTTAATAACAGTAGGTCTCGAAAATAACACTTTACTAAGTAATCTAAGATTTTCTGCAAAAAATACTAGATATCTAAGACTGAGTCCAAAAAGGCTGAGTGGCAGGGACACATGTAAAAGGCTACAAACGTCATTGTGGGTAATGTTAAAATTAATGTCCTAATGAAAAAAAAGTTACTTTAATTTTCAAACAACTTCTTTATCCCAGGCTGCCAATACGATCCTGACCACCTCTTAACTCTAAGTAAGGCATTCGCCCTCCACTGCAAGTCAGTTCAACATGATGAAACATTGTTCTTTTCTACATGAAATCCGAGAGCCTTTTCAACACATAACCAACCCAAGACTCAGCAATGTCACGAAAAGTATACGGATATCAGCCAGTTGATGTGAAGAGACCATATTTACATTTTGCATCTGATACATAGGATCACACCAATCCCGGTGCATAGCACGGGCTCAACAACTAGTTCTTAATTAATTACCCAACTAATTTATATAATGATCCATGGGCACCCACAAACAGAGACATACCCGGATGGATAAACGAGTCGATCATCCAGACAGTATCCATGGGCACCCACAGACAGAGACATACCCGGATGGATAAACGGTGAACATGAACATATCTGAACCCGGACACCTCATGTCTCGTGTTCCACACTTTACCAGACTAACACTATCTAAGATGGGTCCCACTTTTAGGTAGGTCTCCCTGAATTTCTGCCACCTGTTTAGTCTTAAACGTTATTTTCAACATTAAAATATTTTCCTTCTCTACCTGTCTGCTTCTCTCTCTCTCTCTCTTCAGTTTCAATGCCGTCGTTATTACAAGTTTACAATAACTGAAGTAAACCTTACCTTACCTCACTACTCAACTACCCTTCACGACTCTCTCTCTCTCTCTCTCTCTCTCTCTCTCTCTCTCTCTCTTTTATTTCATTATCTAAATGGAACCTCAGTTCACTGAAACCCTAACCGGAAAACAATTCTCAGGTCAATTTTCCGGTAGAATTGATATCGATCAGATGCCGGAAACACCACAACGTGGTTCTCATCATCGAAGAGCTCAATCAGAAACTTTTTTTAGGTTTCCTGATGATATTCTATTTGATACTGATGTTGATTTCAATCTTACTGGTATGGATATACCTTCTATGTCTGAAGAAAACGATGGTACTACTGGTGGTGGTGGTGGTGGTGGTGGTGGAGTTGCTATGACCGTTGATTCTGGGAAATCAGAAGAATCTAATGGTGAAGATAATAATAATAATAAGGGGAAGTTAGGTGGTCTTAATCATTTTAGAAGTTTGTCGGTTGGTTCAGAATTTTTTGATGGAATTGGATTTCAGCCGTCGGCAGGTGTTGGTGGTGGTGGTGATAGTGAGAAATTTGGCGGGAAAATGATTCCAGAAAGAAAGACTCATCGACATAGTTTTTCAATGGATGGAATGTCATCTTCATTTGAAGCTGATTCAGTAGAGAGTGCGAAGAAGGCGATGGCACCGGATAGATTGGCAGAATTGGCTTTGATTGATCCTAAAAGAGCTAAAAGGTATGTTTACTAAACCAAGATTAATTATTTATTTAGAGAAAGTTTCTTAAGTGATATTTGTTGTTCTTAGTGAAGTATTTGTTTTTGAATAGAGTAGTTGATGAGCAATTTGGGGAAGTTTTAATGTAATCAAAGTAGTTCAAAAACAACAAAGAGAAAAAGATATGGAAGCTTAAGTCTTGACATTAAGAATCTTCATTGCTACCCTTATGTTGTCACATAGGTGCCTGACAAGACTTTTTGTAAGCTTTTGAGTAAAATTCCCAGAACTAAACGACAAGTTATATTAAATGCTAAACCCACGTAGGTCTTGATATTAAAACTTGTTCATTGCTACCATAATAGGAATACATGAGACATTTTATGAGCTCTTAATTGTTTCCATCACTTCATTAAAACTTCCACAACTAAACGATTTTAGACCTACACGTGTGGTTATTATAGGTGCCACGTAAGAGCGATTTCATTCCTACCAGTCTAGGTAGCACGGACTCGGACATGGACACGACGACACTTGTTTATCCCAAAAATTAGGACACGGACACGGCTTCGGACGCGGCAATTAAATATATATATAAATAATTATGGTATATCAATAATATATTAGAAATCATGTCATGTATCATATACATTCATAGTTCATAAAACATGAAAGAGAAATGGTTGGAAAGATATTACAATTCGTCTTAAATTAGGACTTGGGACAGATTCGTGTCCAAAACAGTGTCCAAGAAGTGTCCAAGCCGTGTCCATGAAGTGTCCACATTGAACGGCACATGGGACACGTGTCCAAGCCGTGTCCGACACTGACACAGTGAATTTGTAGAAGTGTCCGTGCTTCCCAGCTACCAATAGGTGCCACACAAGATATTTTATGAGCTTTTGGATGTTTTCAACACTTCATTTGAACTCCCATAGCTAACGATATTAGACCTAAATGCGAAGTTACCTTACAAACCAAGTTTAGATCTATGCGAGAACTATGCAATTAGAAACTCAGACGTTTGCTTTGCACCAGAGGTGGGCTAGAGCATCAAGTATCTAATGGGCTAGAGCATCAAGTGGTTGTTCCTCGTTTTCATTTGTACTATCTTTGGAAGTCTATATACAAGTATCTAATAATATTATCAGCAAAGCATCTCCATCCCTACTGGGTGTTCTATATTGAAATACGGGAGCTGTTTCAATTTGCAAGGTTACTTTTAAGCTTCATAACGCACTGCTAAAATGTGACCAACCCAAATGTGCTTATGTCTTGCTTAATATGTAAATCAACCTACAGTTGCAAGTATCTTGTTGTCTAATTTGTACAATTTTATAGATGGAACAACAAGAATCTTGTCGTCTGATTTATGCACCTTACAACTTGTTGATGTTTTATACATGAGATGGCAAATATTTTCCCATCCAAATTAGTGTCCCATTATAAACGCGACTCTTATATTGAATGGCCATATCCACCTTCATTTTGTACGTTCGTTTAGCGTGTTTGTGCTTAGCATAGGAAGACTCTTTACATGCCCCGGGTTGGAGATGCCAGTCAGTGAAATATATTAATTTCTATGAATTTTCACCCTGTTTTATTTGTATTGGAGATAGAAAAATTAGAGTTAGATACTGAAGTCATGTCTATTGATTGAGTACATAAGAAATTAGTCTTTTTTTCTTTTAAAGGAAGTTGCTTTTTAGATCGAAAATTGGACCAATTTCCATGGATGTTATTTTTTTTTTATTAATGATTGTGATAGAGAATATCACACCAAAATCCCACAACGACAAAAACAAAACACGCTAATTGTTACACATGTGATCCTCCCATCGATCCACAAAAGAATCGAATGTCAAGGATCACATTTAGGGATAAAAATAGGTCCAATTCCACACAGTTGTCTTTATCGAGCTTATGATCTGGTCAAAGGCCATTTCTTTTTCTTCAAAAATCCTGCGATTCCGCTCCATCCATACTTCCCATACAATTGCATGAAACAAAACCTTCCATGCCAACTTACCCACCACAGACAACTGAACCATTCTATTCCATCTTTTGAGTAAACCCCTAATATCAGCTGCACCCCATTGAAGACAACCTGCAGACTGAAATGCCCAATTCCACACTCTCTTGATGAGAGTGCAGTCCATGAAGAGATGATGCCCTGTTTCTTCATCAATCTTGCACAAAACACACCTATTGGCTAGGCATGTACCCATTCTCCTGATCCTATCTATAGTCAGAGTTCTTCCCCAAGCTAGAGTCCATGGATGTTGTGTTTAGTGACATGTTCAAAGTGTCCTGGGTTTTTTACTGGTTTAGTGGTATCTGTACCAGTAAGGAATATACTGGTATAGTGGTGAGTGGTGACAACCCTTTGATACTGATTGGCGATTACTGGGTCCTGAAGAAATGATAATCACCATTATGAGGAGCTAGTATTGCACTGCGAAAGAATCATCGGTGCATACTTAAACAACATTTCATTGTATTGTGTTTCTTTTTGTGCTTCTGATTGTTGGTGAGACCCTTTTTCACCACAATTACTTGGCTTTAAAACTTGTATGAAACATACATAAAAGTTCTTCTTACCCAATAAGAAAAGAAATGAAACCAAAATTTACATATAACAGTTTATTCGCTGATCTGATATGGTCTATCTGAAAGTTCATTTTCCGTGTGCTTTGCCTTTTCAAATAAATTTCTGACAATAACTGCCAATAAATTGAGGAGACAGTTTGGGATTGTGATTTTTTAGGTGGCAGAAATGGTATTACATATTTACATCTTAAATGGTTTGTTTCTCCAAGTGTTTGTTTCATACTTCTTTCTACGAAATGGTGTGCCACAATTTGGCAATTTGGAATATGGCTATTTTAAGGAGTTGGAAGAGCCTTTGCAAGCAGGTGCCCTTATGGGAACATTGAATGTTATGTGGGTAAGAGTATGAGGTGTGGAAGGCTGGAGGCCCATTTAACAACCTTAGCATGACTTTCCTATAATACTTTTGCAGTGGTTGGACACTTGGACAGGTTTTACTCTTGAGTGACAAATAAAGAAAAATTGAGTTCTTAAAGCTCCTCTAGTTAAATTAAAAATCAGGAGGTATTTAATCTGGCTGCAATCAGATTCAGTAAAATGTCAACATCCTTGTCTCTCTTCAACCTTAGTTGAAATGATCTAAATCCATAGCTGGCTACAACTGAAGAACCTGAGCTAGTGTAGGCCCTGTAGGCCCAATCCCTATTAAGTCAGCTCTTACATATAGTGTATAACTTAAATCATCTGCTGTTATTATTATTTCCTACTAAGTAAAGGGCTGTTGCTATCAAACAGTAGGAAAATGACTCTAGTCACGAGCACTTTAGAAAGTTTGTCCGCCTACTCCATGTCTGCATTTCCCATCCGAACTCCCAACTATGGTGACAGAGCTTTGAAGGGACTAGGGAGTTTAGAAGATATCTTTTGGAAAGAAAGAAAAATAAAGGAGAGGAAGAGAGGGGGGAGGGGGGGGAGGGATTAGTGACCTCATTAAGCTTATGAATGAGGTGCTCCTCACCAAAAGGTATGTTCAGGTGGTGCAACGCCTATGGGTGATCATGAGCAAGTGTGGTTTGGTGGATGAAAAAACTTGCTCTTGGTGATATGAAATTCCTCACTATCACTTTAACTTTAAGTAGATTCCTGGATGATATATAATTCAGTGGGTTTAAGAATCAAAAGAGGTATAATTTCCACAATAGCATGCCACACCAGAAAGAAAATGCCTTGTTTTAGGAAACACATCCTTAGTATCTTATACGATACAATTGGGATTTAGTGATGTGGCAAATCCTTAGATACTAGAGTATGTGTTAGGAGAGGATCTGACATTGAAGTAACATATAATCATTAATTTAAGCATTCAATTTGTTGCGTCATGCCTATTTCCATCTTATATGGGGTGGGATTCTATTCCTTTCATTTAGAATTGTAATTTGGTCAATACGGAGAAGCAGAGACCGAAATAAACAAGAAAGAAAGAAAGAAAAGGAAGACTGCCACAAGGGAACTTTTAGCTTGAGATTTCTTACTTAGTGAGAGTCTGATTTTCACCAATAGGAGTGTCTGGGTCTGCCACTAGGAAGCACGGACACTTCTACAAATTCACTGTGTCAGTGTCGGACACGGCTTGGACACGTGTCCGACACGGCACATGCGTGTCCCATGTGCCATTCAATCTGGACACGGCTTGGACACTGTTTGGACACGGATCTGTTCCTAGGTTCTAATTTAAGACGAATTGTAAAAACTTTCCAACAGTTTCTCTTTCATGCTCTATGAACTATGAATGTATATGATACATGACATGATTTCTAATATATTATTGATAATGCCATAATTATTTATATATATTTAATTGACGCGACCTAAGCCGTGTCCGTGTCCAAGTTTTTGGGATATACAAGTGTCGACGAATCCGTGTCCGAGTCAGTGTTTGTGTCCGAGTCCG
Organism: Aquilegia eximia; assembly: GCA_023053565.1. Lineage (NCBI taxonomy): Eukaryota > Viridiplantae > Streptophyta > Magnoliopsida > Ranunculales > Ranunculaceae > Aquilegia > Aquilegia eximia. The sequence continues at coordinate 16,629,999 of JALIGU010000003.1, forward strand.
TGCAACCTAGGTCTGCCATATGTAAAACCGCAACTGAGAACCCTATTTCACTTATATTGTTTTTCAGCTTTGTGGAATTGTGGTTCTTCTTTTATGCATGCATCACTTGTTTGAAACAATTAAATATTCATTTCCTCAATTTTCTTATCCTCCAAGAGGATGATTTGAACTAATTTTTATTTTGGGTTCCATGTCACTTTCCAACATAGGATTCTTGCAAATAGGCAATCTGCAGCAAGGTCCAAGGAGAGGAAAATACGCTACACTAGCGAACTGGAAAGGAAGGTTCAGACTCTTCAGACAGAGGCAACCACTCTCTCTGCACAAGTCACAATGCTACAGGTATGAGATAGAGTAAAAACATTAGTTCAAGTGTATATAGACTAAGCACTTTAGTTAAAGTGTATGTAGACTAAGCACGTTAGTTAAAGTGTATATATTGAAAATTTGCAAACCTTAGAATTTATCTAAAAGAACAAATTGATGAATATCTTCCACTCATAGACTCAATACTCATTCTTTGATTTATTGATATGTAAGTGTTATGCATGTTGGTATATGCTATGATACCAGATACTCCTATACCTAGGAAGCACGGGCACTTATAGAAATTCACTGTGTCAGTGTCGGAAACTGCATGGACACGTGTCTGACATGGCATGCGTGCCCCACATGTCATTTCATTTGGACACGGCTTGGACACAGATCTGTTCCTTGAGAGAATTTTAAAATCTCTCGAACATTTTCTGATTCACGTTTAGGAACTTTGAATGTCTATGATACATAACATGATTTCTAATGTACTATTAATCTATTATAACTTTTGTTATATATTTAATTGCTATGTCCTTTGACCGTGTCTGTGTCCTACATTCTTGGGACATACCCGTGTCTTCGATTCTTTGTCTGCTACCTAGTTCTATACCAATATGTGCAACATATCCGTAGCAACAGAAATGATATTGATACTGACTCTGTACATTGCTCCTAAATGCTTACAGACTCTGTACTTCTTGGATTGCTGCTAAATGCTTACATATAGTATTTTATCGTGCTCCAATTTATTTACCTTATTGCTAAAAAATTGTATTGATCTTTTTCTGAATGACTATGTTGCAATAAAGTTACCACATTTCATGTGTGAAATTATAATTTTAGTATCTAGTGACATTGTAACTACAAACAACTTAGTAATTCACAGAAGAAAACTAGAAATAAACCTTAGTAGGAATATGACACCTATGGCTATACCACATATCTGCACTAATACACTATTTTCAAACATGTGATCCTTCAACCCATGGTAGTTGGTTTTTATTTGCATTTTACTGCCTCCGCCAAGAATTTCTAGGATATAAGGAGTAAAAATAATAACAAACAATGGAGCTCTCAAGTTCTGGCATGTGTGTGTTGTACAGAGAGACACTACTGGTTTGACTGCTGAAAATAAGGAACTCAAATTGCGGTTGCAAGCCATGGAACAGCAAGCGCATCTTCGCGATGGTATGCGTGTTATGTAGGACTTAACATTATTTTCTTGCCAGAGAATTTTATTCTTGTAGGGTTTAATTTTAGCCTGGTAAAGGCTTAATATTTACGAGATGTTTTTTTGCTGGTGTATTTTAACAGCTTTAAATGAAACGTTAAGGGAGGAGGTGCAGAGGCTTAAGATCGCTACAGGAGAAGTTCAAGCTTTGAATGGAAACATCTACGGTAGAGGACGGCCTCCAACATATTTCTCCCAGTCACCACCATTAGGCCATTTCAATATTTCTCAAAGCCACCATCAGCAGCAGCAACTCAACATGCCACCCTCATCTGCCAATGGCCAGCAAACACAACAAGGCACAAGGGATTTCCATCAGAGGACTTAAGTTGACACCATGAGGCCTCTTGTGCAGGATTGAAGGTTCCAGATAGGTCACATTTCCTTGGTGTATATATGTATATGAGTTGCAGGTAAGCTTGTGAAGAGTATTACTCAGATCAGTCCCTTGTTTGAAGTCTATGCATATATATGTTTACTTTCATTTATATTAGAGATCGTGTTGTACAACAATTACATATAACAGCTACTGTTGTAATTTAATTTGTCCCCTTGACTCTTCTAATACATATAGTTTTCACAGTTAGACAACTCGTCAACCTGTAGGTTAAATAGTGTTGATTTTTCAAAGTAGGTCATTGACTCATTTCTCACAGAGCCAAAAGTTGAAGACCTAGATTTGGCTGAAACTTGTACAATATTAGGAATATAATTTTGCAATTGGGGCAGGCGCAACCCTAAAATCAATATATCATCTAAAAAGTGCAGTGCCCTTAGCTCAGGTGAAACCATCTTTTAATGGGCTAAGTTCATAAATTTCATTGTGTTGCTACGTGTTATATTTTTTAATATATGGTGGGTTTGGTACTTCGACTTGGAATCAAAGAGGGATCCATTGTCCAATGAGATGGTTTCTTGCTTCTACATTGTATTCATAGGGTTTATTACAATGGGAGATTACTTGCATATGTACTGTGGGAAGCCAACTTCACCCACCATAGCAAATTACCAAATAATTGATGACAATTTTCAGTAACCTGGTTATCTATGAAGCAAATTCTGCTACAGTGGCGGAGAGTGAAAGTGGGAAGTATATGGTGTGGTCTTTATTGACGTATGCTGTGGTATGGTGCATTTGGAACTTGAGGAACAATGTTATCTTCAAGGAACATAAAGTGGATATGGGGAAAGAAGTCAAAAAGATTAAATGCACAGCATGGGCATGGCTGCACATTGATAAGCAGGCCATGGAGATAATATAAGAATCTCTGACTTGTTAATGTACTGGCAAGAGTTCATGACTGAATGACTGAAAGAGAGTGAAGAGAATTCTGTATTTTATTTTGATGCAGCAGGTTTGGAGTAGCAAGAGTCTGCAACAGTAGCTACAATGCAATGGGAAGTGGAGTAGTAGATGCACCAATACCAATAGGAGGCAGAGATAGAGTAGGTTGGCATGGTATTCTCTATGTCCTGCTGTACTGGGGCCTGGGGGCCGGTATGTTCGGTTTGCTCGCAGGGTCTGGACTTTGGGGTTCTGGTATTATATATTAATGGAGTGTCTCCATGGGAGAAACACCACCTGACAGTTTTAATGATAGCTTTCCCTATTTTTCAGTAACTTTGATGTGTAAACCATTTGGAAATATTATTCCAGAATCCAGGACACTTAACTATTTCCCCTCCTTTCATTTTAGTCCACCTGAACATGTACTGCATAAGTAAGGTTCAATATTATAGTGCATAATATTAAGAAATTGAAGAATAGATTGGGGCCATATATATAATAATAACATAGAATATAATCAAGCAAGTACATATATAACTGGGCAACTAACACAACATGCTTAAAAAAAAAAAAAAAACTAACACAACCTGTCAAGATTTTGGCACATAAACTTACCTGAGATATAAATGTCATAGATTTATACTCATTCCCTGTAAGGGGAGAATCTATGTTTTCAGGCTTTCAGTTTATCAAACATTCAAACCTGCTTCTTCTTGAAAGATAAAATGACTAATATCAGGATATGCGTAACTATCACCGGGCAACCCACCAAACTAGTCTTAAAAAAGTGACCCATATCTAAAAAAAAAAAAAGAAAAAGGACTACTGTCAGTAAAATGTGCCAATATAATCCATATTTCATCACAAAAATCATGGAGTTAGCTAGCTAGATGTTCTGTATTTGTTGCCTTTTAATCCTATCTTTGACAAAAAGATGGATATCGAAAGAAGAAACAGGTTTGAAAAACTGAATGGTTTCTCCAAGCAATGGCAAACCCATCGATCCAGGAGGGAGTTTTCCATTGCAACTGGGCGGGATTCCTCCATTTATAGACCCAATTGGTCATCCATACAATAGCCAAAGCCAAAACAACTAATACTGCAAAAGACCACATTTTTCTGGGATTTGTCCAAGTTTAGACTTTACCCCCTCTCCATCTCTTTCTGTCAAATTTAACGTCAATTTTGTTTGTAACTTCTTAAAATACCCTTGATTGCTACTTTAGACTTAACCCCCCTAAAGAAAATCAGTTAACAAAACATAACAATTTTACTTAACATTATTTAAATGGGGTAAAGTCTAAAATATGAGAGAGGGGTATTTTAGAAAGAAAAAAAAAGAAAATAGACGTTAAATTTGACAGAAGTAGACGAAGAAGGGGTAAAGTCCAAACTTGGACAAATAGGGGGATTTACTCAAAACGTGACCATAAAGAGGGGGGGGGGGGGGGTTAAGTCTAAAAATCCCCATTTTTATCTAAGTTCTTATATCCGGTGAAGAAGGAAAGATGGAGATTGTGTTTTGTGCATTTCATGAAGAAAAATGATCTACTCATTATATAGGATATAATTAGGGCAGGAAATCGGGTCGGATTTATCCGAATATCCGACCGACCGAAATCCGAATATAGCGGATATGGTTGAAAAAAATTATCTGGATTTGAATTCAGATACGGATACGGATATAATATTTTGACTGGCTCGGATACGGATACGGATAAAATCCGGATATATTCAGATTCATACTTTTATGCAAATAATATACCATTTTTACCATTTGCAAAAAAAAATATATATACCATTTTTACAAGGCTAATATGGTCATCAAATTATATATAAAAACAAAAACTTAATAATTCAAATTTTTTTATTTATAAAATCCGGATATATCCAAAAAAATTTATTATAATTTTTCATATTTAGTTTTTAGTTACAGAAAATCAAATCGAAAATAGATTCGGATATTTGATCTAAATTAAAAACGGATATTGAATCCGGATCCGGATAATCGAATACGGATACGGTACAAAAAAATTAGTCCGACACGGATACGGATACGGAAACGGATATACTAAAAAAATTCGGATACGGATACGGATTACTGCATATCTGCTCCGTATCCGATCCGTTTCCTGCCCTAGATATAACCCTACATGCACGCGTGTAATAATCTTTACCAAATATGGGAAGTATGGCGAATACCAAATATGGCAACATATGTGACTCAATGTCATTAATCACTCATGTTGTGTTTGGTTCCCTGAATTCAGATTCTGGGAAAATAGAGGGTATTAATGGAATATAGAGTTGTATAGAAACATATTCTACGTGGAATGAGGGAGATACCCAGATGGAGAAAGATTGAATTCTAAAGAAAATAAATCACTTAGACGCAATTGTAACACCAGTTATGGAAACTCCTTTTTTTAATTAAGGAAACCATATTCCTTCGATCTACATATGAACGAAATCCATCTTCCGATCTCATTCTTAAGATAAACTGATTTTATTCCTAAAATCTAGCATTTTCCTGGTATTTGGATTCCAGCGAACCAAACATACCCTCACAGTAAACTTAAATCGGAACTTGGATCATGCATCTACACATACATGCCCACTGAAGTCCCAACCTATTAAACACAAGAAAAAAAGGTTTTTTTTGTTCGTCCCCATGGCTGCGGACCATTGGACTGCCTTAAACAAAAGTTAATTTGGACATAATAAGACAACTTCTTCTTCACCTTAAACTCTGCCCATTTTCTCTCATCTCCACCTTCATTTTGAGTTTCTAAATTCTCAAACCACGATTTATAATCTTATCCATCCCACATTCCCACTCTTATCTTTGTATAAAAAAAAATTTATTCCATTTCACCCAAAAAAAATTTAATCTATAAAATTATTTTGTCCCCATAATTATAAGGTTGGAAACATGGCATAGAGTAAAACCTCCATAAATTAATAGCCTTGGGATCAAAGAAAAATATTTATTAAATAAAATATTAATCAATAAATTAATAAATTATTAATTTACATAATTAACTATATTCATGTATTTTTTTTGTTGGTTGATCCATCCCCATGTTTGGTTAGGATTGTGGGCCTAACTATGTGTGCGGCCCGTGAGCTAGTTGAGAGAGTGGCAAAGTCCATCTCTGTGTTTGGTTATACATGTGTCTACCAGTTTATCCGGTATTTCGATTGATATACATTGTGGTAACCTCCCTCTACAAGTTCGAGTTTTTTGAGAAACTTGTTTACAACATGGTATCATAGCGGTTCCGTCTTGGGTAGTCACGGGTTCGAGTCTTTGCAGCAACATTTTAAAATAAATATGTTGCTAAGGAGGAGTGTTGGTGGGTCCATCCCCATGTTTGGTTAGGACTATGTGTGTTGCCCGTGACCCAGTTGAGAGAGTTACAAAGTCCACCTCTGTGTGTTGGTTAGGTATGTACCTACCAGTTTATCCGGTATTCCGATTGATATACATTGTGGTAGCCTCCCTCTATAATTTTGAGCTTTTAGAGAAACTGGTTTACAACACCTTTTTTTTAGGTATAATGATGAAGATGATAGCTCTAATCTAGAACCAATTCCGCAAAAAGAAACACTAAAATCAATAATGATATTAAATAATTTCTTCTTGCAATACAAACTACAACATCAGATCAGCTCATTCCATTACAAAAATTTATACATTAAGTCCAAATAGACATCAATTTCAAGAAAAACAAGTAACACTTAGACTTTTACTTAAAGAAAGCATAAAATGTTTCGTTTATCGAAAAAATATTAATTAATATATTACTTGGGCCTTCACGAATTTTTGTAAAAGTATTATCTAATAAATTTAGCAAAAGTTTTACCCAAGTTGCAACCGATAGGGCTATTAAACAAACTGAACAGCTCGAGCTCGGTTCGGGCTCGGCTCGTTAAAAGGTCGGCTCGAGCTCATTTGTATAGCTAAACGAGCCGAGCTTGAACATAAAGTAAAGCTCGTATAAAATTTGGGCTCGACTCGTTTATAAACGAACTGAGCTCGAACATACCAAAGCTCGGCTCGTTTAGATAAAATCCTACTTTTATGTGTAATTTAATCGAGTAGCTCGAGCTCCACTCGGGCGACTCGTTAAAAGCTCGGCTCAAGCTCGTTCGTATAGCTAAACGAGCCGAGCTTGAACATAAAATAAAGCTCGTATAAAATTTGGGCTCGAGCTTGGTTCGTTGAATATACAAAACACCCCTAGCAACCGACTAAAATTATTATTTAAAAAAGATTATTAATTGATCGGATATTATATCCTTTCTACACCAACATTCACTATAATAAGAAAAATGAAAGAGCCTAGCAAAATTGAATTAATGTCTATGGAAGACTCACTTGAAGAAGATGAATTCTAAGGTCTAAGAGCCAATGATGGAGAACACCCATCCAGGTTTAGGAAGCTTGGAAATGGAAAGCAATGGAAAACAGGTTGGGATTTTTAGACTTAACTCTCCACCCCCCCCCCCCCCCCCCTCTTATCGTCACGATTGGTCTAAACCCCCCTTTTTGTCCAAGCTTGGACTTAACCACCTGCCGTCTCCCTTCCGTCTCTTCTACCGTTTCCCTTCTTTTTTCCTGACCTAAATACCCCCAAACCATCTTAACAATTTTAACAAAGTAGTTCAACCTTTATTGTAACTCCATTACAGAAATAAGAGTATACCTTGGAAGAAGACGAAGCATTACGATCCATGGATACCTTCATTTTCAAATCTAATTTTAGATCTAAGGCGAAATTATTCAAATTTGAGAAAGAAGGAAGAAGAAAATATGGGAAGGAGAAGAGAGATGATGTAGAAGGTAGAAAAAGAAGGGATTGAATGAAGAGAGATGGTAGCTTGCTAATTACTTTATACGGTGGAAAGATGGGTTTAATGAAAAAGAGGGTTGCAGCCATAGTACAAAAAGTCGATAAATAGGAATCTATCGTATCCTTAGAAATTCGATATATCCGGATATATCGAAATATATCCACGATACATTACAAAATATTTATTTACAATAATAGTTATATTTTTGAAATATTTGAACAGATTCGGCAGATTTTATTATAAATTAGCGGAATTAATTCCCTAAAATTTCTCATTCACCCATTCCTTATTAATTTCATTACAGATCTTCTTCTTTATTAAACTCTTTGAAAGATCTCCTTCCATATTAAACAAAATAATTTTATAAAATTATCTACGGAATGAATGGCTATCATAACGTACATCCTTGAAATCTGGTCTCTTCTTCTTCTTCTTCTTCTTCTCAAAGTAATGGATGATACTTGCAGATCTGGTTCTTTCTTCTTGGCATTAGATAAGAGAGATTTTAAGATTTCTATGAAGTAGCTTTAGTAGGAAAATCTATCAAGGCAAAAGAGTTTGAATTTCGCAGAGAAATGGAGCAAAAAATTCAAGATTCTTAAGATCTGTTAGTCGATATTTTTGATATTTTTATTCGATCGGAATATATCACGATATATCCTAAAATATCGCTGGATTTATTACAGATACTTTAAGACCGAAAGTTTTGAATTATATCGTATCGTTTTATTTTAAAACCGATATATATCGCGATATATCGGGATATATCGCGATATTTTGTACTATGGTTGCAGCAAAGGTCTTCTCACTAACAATATCCAGCCGTTGGATTTAGATGCAAGAAGATGTTGACGTGTTAAAATAACAAGTAAGTTCTCTGTTACTGGTAATGGGGAAAAATTTGAGGGGGTTAAATCAAATAGTTGGTTTGGGGGTATTTAGGTCAGAAAAAAAAAAAGGAAAGGAAACGGGAGAAGAGACGGAAGGGAGACGACAGGTGGTTAAGTCCAAGTTTGGACAAAAGGGGGGGTTTAGTCGAAGCGTGACCATAAAAAGGGGGGGGGGGGGGTTAGTCTAAAAATCCTAAACAGGTTATCACTGACATAAAGTTAATAAAATTAGATAGTGTATTTAAAAGGGAGGAGTTCGATAGACTAGAAATGTTTAACTCAATCCTATTTAGGGTCTTGTACATGTTGAATTTGGTATGATTTTGTGTAAGATGAATGTTTACTATATCTTCACCAAAATTTTACATAGAAACATAGTTTAAAATTTCGATTTCGAGCGAAATTTTGTTTTCTAGAATAACAACATACCGAGATTCTAACACTGAAAATCACAATGTAAGTCAAGATTTACGAAATTTTACGAGATTTCGTGGTACCAAATTCTCAAATATCGGTATATACCATCGAGATTCTGCGAAATTTAATGAAATTTTAAACTATGGATAGAAATATATGAGCCTGTGACTCAACAGATGTATCCTTCTAATTAAGAGGAGAGGTGGGTTAGAAACACGCCAACATCTGAAGTTTCCTCACTTAATTTAAGGGGTAGAGCCCTCTCAATCTGTAGGGGTCCCCTCAATCTGGCTTGCCATTTCTAAAATTATTGAACCATGGACCAAACGTTATTGTCCAACCGTTGCACCCTAAATAATCACTGTAGAATATATTGTAACCAAACTTGTTTAGGGGTTACTGTTTTGCCAAGTATACACATTTTGAACCACAGCTTAATTCAACCATAAGTCCATAAGTATAATTTATGTACTGCCACCAGTGCCATTTGGTTAGACAGGCTGGCCATCCGCAAGCCCTGGATGCAGTTTGCTTTAACCATTCAATTTTTACTTTTACTCTAATCTACAAGTACACTCTCATGATTGAGGAAAACCAATCTGTTTGCAATATTGTGGTTTGATTGACTTGATCTCATAGTTAAGCAGAGACAACTTGCATGGCTGGTCGTAACAGTTCCTGATGCAAAGCTAAGGTTGCTTACATTATTATCTCTAACACTGGGTTCATATTGTATGTGTGCATGTCTCATTGACTTGCTGCTTATGTCTACCGCATATCAACACTATTTTCAAACATTTGATCTTTACAGGCATGGTAGTTGGTTTTTATTTCCATTTACTACATCGGCCAATGAAAAGCCCTCAAGTTTCCAGCATGTGTGTGTTGTACAAAGAGACACTACTGGTTTGACTGCTGAAGACGTACAACTACTCCTAACTCAAATTGTGGTTGCTTGCAAGCCATCACACAGCAAGCACATTGTCGCGCCGGTATGCATGTTTTGTACGTAGGACTGAAAGTTTATTTTTTGCTAGAGATTTTTATTTTTTGTAGGTTTCAAATTTTAGCCTGGTAAAGGCTTAAGACTTAAGATATGTTCTTTCGCTGGTGTACTTTAACAGCTTTAAATGAAACCTTAAGGCCCGGAGGAAGTGCAGAGGCTTAAGATAGCTACAGGAGAACTTCAAGCTTTGAATGGTAACATCATCTACGTTACGGCAGTCGGCAGATAGGACGGCCTCCAACATAATTCTCCCAGTCACCACCATTAGGCCATTTCAACCTTTCTCAAAACCACCATCATCAGCACCACCTCAACATGCCACCCTCATCTGCGAATGGCCAGCAAACGCAACAAATTAGGCACAAGGGACCATCAGAGGACTTTAGCTGACGCCATGAGGTCTCTAGTGCAGTATTGAAGGTTCCAGATAGGTCACATTTCCTTGGTGTATATATGTATATAAGTTGCAGGTTAGCTTGTGAAGAGTATCACTCGGATCAGTCCCTTGTTTTAAGTCCATATACTATATGTTTACTGTCATTTATATTAGAGATCGTGTTGTAGAACAAATTAATACACATAATAGCTACTGTTGTAATTTGATATGTCCCCTTGACTCTTTTAATACATATGGTTTTCACAGTTAGATAACTCATCAACCCGTAAATAATTGATGACAGTTTTCAACAATACCTTTCTGTCACACAACTTATCTGATAATCAGTAACACAATCTAGACAAATGCAGAATGCTTAAATGTTTGGCCAATTTAGCTATTGTTATGTTCACCAGAGTAGGGATTTGGCTTATGGGTGTTTATACATCAGTTCACCGGAATAGGAATCTTTGATCTACCACTTGGCGGATGGTGTCTGTCACTGAGGGCAGTTTCATGACAGTGACAACCTTACTATTACAGCTATAGTCTCGATATGATGGCGGGCTACAGAGCTCTTTAGCTATCTTTGATTGGTCCTAGGAATTGTTCGAGTATAAGGGTATATTGTCTTAGGTTTGAGTTTGTATGTATGGTAAGTTTTGTTTGTAACCTAGAATACTCTGAATCTTAATACAGTGTAGCCGGCAGGTTATCTTTTCTGTTGTCTGGCTTGGTTATGTTAATTGTCAGAAATAATTTCACACAAAAAAGAAACAAGTATCATACAAAATTGCTAATGTACCTTAATTTATGTGTTTGTCCTCACTTTTCATTAGACAATGGGGTAAGGGTTCCTCTTGCAAGAAGTTGGTCTATAGACCGAAACAATGACTCCGATCATAGTACAAAATATCGGTATCGACTAATGTATCGATCTTAAAAAAGTAGATATATCGGGATATATTGGAATCTATCGGTGGATATTTTACATCGAATGTATCGACTAATATATCAATTTGTTATACAAAATATATATAAAATCAAATTTGAAAGTATATTATCATAGTATTTACCTAAAAAACATCATATCTACTAAAAATGGAATAAACAAATTATTTCCAAAAAAAAATTTGCAAAAAAATAATATTTCCAGAAAATATCGGAAATATCGGTCAATATTACTTTACAGAAACCGCAAGAGATAAATGTCGGGAATGTATCGTATCGTTTTATTGAAAAACCGATATATATCGGGATATATCGCGATATTTTGTACTATAACTCGGATGCAATCTTCTACCAAGGACAATGTTTCTTACGTGACACTTTCATTTCCTATTTCTATTTGATGATGAGATATTTGAATTTTAAATGGCAAACAAGACTATGACTTTTATTGATTATGTAAATTTATAATTTTCAAACCATGTACACCAGGTGTGTATACAAACTAAACTTTTATAAACAGTAAAAGAAGTGGATAGCTTTCCCTATTTTTCAGTAAATTTGATGTGTAGACCATTTGGAAATATTATTCCAGGAGACTTGACTACTTCCCCTCCTTTGATTTTAGTCCACCTGAAAATGTTCATAAGGTTCAATATTAGTATATTACATTTCGAATCCAAGAATAAAAGAGGATGATATAAGGTACCATTAAGAAATTGAATAACAGATTGGGGCCAAATAAAATCGGGTTGGTAAATTTATTTATGAATTACCTGTACTTTGTCCCCAGGGCCGGATTTGGGGCTAGGCGAGCTAGGCGGTTGCCTAGGGCCTCCAAATCTTAGGGGGCCTCCTGCTCACCAAGTCCATACATATGTTATATTGCTTTGGATTTTTTTTTTTTTTTTAGTTTAATTATAATAAAGCCTACTGCCCAAGCCCAATACAATTAATAAACCAAATGGGAGGAGACTCTCTCTTTCAATTGAAACCCAGTTCACTTCATTAATTAGGCCGCTTGACATATTGTAATAGTTTTCTTTCTCTCTTCCATAGTTCCATGGCTCTATCTCCCTTAGAACAAAAACATAAATTCACTTTCTCTGTTTTCCCTTCTCTCAATTAATCAAACAAAAACCACAATCTAATATAACTTCAAATTCATCTATTATTTAAATTTTTTTGTTATTTTTAAATAAATTTAAGGGCTTTAGGTATCTTGACGTTCTTAAGAAGAAGAAAAAACTAGGGCCCCCAAAATCTCAGGTACGGCACTGTTTGTCCCCAAGAAATGGAGAACAACTGATATTTGCAACTTGGCGAATTCTGCTCCAGCACATAGTCTCATTCCTCCATCAAAAGCCATGAAGTTCTTTAATGCAGTATTTGATCCCTGACCCTAACCCTACATGATGATAGGTAGGATTGTAGGAACAGAGGATTAACAACGAGAAAATTTAAGACATGTATAACCCACCTTCCACCTCCATGGATTGAAGTCAAGGCTTCTATTATACTTTTCGGGATTCAGGTGAAGGGCTGGAGGGCACACCATGACCATCCAACCAGCTGGAATTGTGTACCTTGTACGTGATTGTAGACATTCCATGTTGGAAGATAAACCAAATCATGAGTTATAGTTTTGTTATTTATGAGTGTTAATGAGTCTGTGAGTAATAATATTTGTGTGAATGTTAATTAGTGTTGGTTTATGAAAGGTTGTAACTTCATACAAGTTACAGAATGTGGAGAGTCACAGTGTGCTAGAGTCCTATATATAGTCTTGTATTGTGTCAAGGAAAGGCAAGTCAATAAAAAGAGAGTTCTTGGTGTTAAGTTTCTAACAAAGTGGTATCAAGAGCTAGGTTATAGAATGGCTAAATGATGCAGTTCCAATATCCTCGTCTAACAAAGGAGAACTATGAGAACTGGAGCATCCAGATGAAGGCGTTGCTGGGATCTCAAGATGTATGGGATACAGTTGAAAGAGGCTATGACGAACCAGAAAGTGAAGCCAGTCTACAACCCAATGAGCTCACTCTTCTTAAAGATTCTAGGAAGAAAAACAAGAAGGCACTCTTCCTCATTTATCAATCTGTGGATGAGTCCGCATTTGAGAAGATCTCAAGTGCTTCTACTTCAAGGGAAGTGTGGGACATCCTACACAAGTCATTTATAGGAGTAGAGAAGGTGAAGAAAGTGCGATTACAAACTCTTCGAAGTGAGTTTGAGTCTTTGCACATGAAAGAATCAGAACCAATTTCTGATTACATCTCAAGAGTTCAAGCTGTGGTGAATCAATTGCGTCGGAATGGTGTAATTAGAAGAAGTTCGTGTAAAATTCCCATTCGCCTAAAGAATAGAAGCCAACAATTTATTTCAGATCTCTATTATGCTCCTGATTTGAAAAGTGACATTATAAGCTTGGGAAAACTCTTAGAAAAGGGGTATGATATACGTTTGAAAGATGGCAGCCTCTCTATACGAGATCAAAGAGGAAAGCTACTTTGCCAAGTTCCTATGACCAATAACCGAATGTTTCTTTTGAATATTCAAAATGAAACTTTGAGTTGCCTTAAAGCTAGTGTGGAAGATGACTTATGGCTATGGCATTTGAGGTATGGGCATTTGAATTTTGGAGACTTGAAGTTGTTATCAAGTAAAAGTATGGTGAAAGGACTGCCTTCTATACATCCTTTGGAACAACTATGTGAAGGTTGTTTGCTTGGCAAACATTCCAGAAATAAGTTCCCACAAGAAGCTACATATAGAGCACAAAAGCCCTTGGAATTGGTGCATGCTGATGTTTGCGGGCCACTCAAACCTGCTTCTCTTGGTAAGAACAAGTACTTTCTTGTTTTTGTTGATGATTTTACTCGTAAGACGTGGACTTATTTCTTGAAAGAAAAATCAGAAGTCTTTCTCAGATTTAAACAGTTCAAGTTGTTTGTTGAGAAAGAAAGCGGTGTTGAATTGATTGCTTTGAGATCGGATCGTGGTGGTGAATTCACTTCACAAGAATTTGAAGAATTTTGTGCAGACAATGGCATTCGGTGTCCCTTGACAGTAGCATACACATCACAGCAAAATGGTGTTGTCGAAAAGAGAAATCGCACCATAATGAACATGGCTAGAAGTATGTTGAAGAGCAAGAAAATGCCTAGAGAATTCTGGGCAAAAGCGGTAGAATGTGCTACCTATTTGTTGAATCGTTCTCCAACCAAGAATGTGTGGAATCAAACTCCACAAGAAGCATGGAGTGGAAGGAAGCCGAGCAGCCAACATTTACGCATTTTTGGGTGCATAGCTTATGCACACATACTTGATCAGAAAAGGACCAAACTTGACGACAAAAGCGCTAAATATGTCTTTGTTGGCTATGATTCACGCACTAAAGGCTACAAGCTCTATGATCCAGTCTCAAAGAAGATGGTTATTAGCAGAGTTGTGAAATTTGATGAAGAAGCTTCATGGGGCTGGAATGTTTCGAAAGAAGAGACTTATGATTTTTTGCCTATTTTTGAAGATGAAGATGAAGCACCTCAAGTGTTTCAAGAACTTCAAGCACCACCAACTCCTATTACTCCCCAATCTTAGCCACATACTCCATTCTCTCCTGGGGAATCTAGTTCAAGCGTTGGGACCAAGGGGCAGAAAAAGTTTACAAGATCTTTATAATGAAACCGAAGTGATTGAAGGGGATGAAACTACACTATTTTGTCTACTTGCAGATTGTGAAATAATCGATTATGAAGATGCTTTGCAGGACGTGAATTAGCAAGGAGCAATGCATGAAGAAATCAAGTCCATTGAAAAGAATAAAACATGGGAACTTGCTGCTCTTCCAGAAGGACAAAAGGCCATAGGAGTTAAATGGGTGTACAAGGCAAAGAAGAATGCTAGTGGTGACATTGAACGGTATAAAGCCAGGCTTGTCGCGAAAGGATATAGCCAAAGGGCATGAATTGATTATGATGAATTTTTTGCCCCGGTTGCTCGTCTTGAGACCGTGAGGTTGCTCATTGCTTTAGCCGCGCAAAACAAATGGCAGATTTTTCAGATGGATGTCAAATCGGCATTTTTGAATGGATATCTTGAAGAAGAGGTTTATGTCGAACAACTTCCGGGATTTGTTCGAATTGGTCATGAAGACAAGGTGTTAAAACTGAAAAAACACTCTATGGGCTGAAACAAGCTCCTCGTGCATGGAACAACAGAATCAATGCATTCTTTGAGAAAACTGGGCTTGTTCAATGTCCACATGAGCATGCACTTTATCTCAAGACAAATTCAAGTGGCGATCTCTTAATTGTTTGCATGTATGTTGACGACTTAATTTTTATAGGAAACAATCCAAAATTGTTCAAGGAGTTTAAAGAATCCATGACTCAAGAATTTGAAATGACGGATTTAGGACTTATGTCATATTTTCTGGGCATTGAAGTAAAGCAAGGGAATGATGGAATTTTTATTTCACAAGAAGGATATGCCAAAGAAATCCTCAAGAAGTACCAGCTGGAAGATTGCAATCTTGTTTCAACACCGGTAGAATGTGGTCTCAAGCTTTCTAAGTTTGATGAAGGAGAAAGGACCGATCCAATTACATTCAAAAGCTTAGTTGGGAGTTTGCGTTTCTTAACTTGTACCAGGCCTGACTTGCTTTATGGAGTTGGATTAATAAGTCGTTATATGGAAGAACCTAAATCTTCACATATGCAAGCAACGAAGAGAATTCTTCGATACCTCAAATGCACAATTAATAATGGTTAATTTGTTTTATTCATCTCACGGGCAGTTTCAGCTCGAAGGTTACTCAGATAGTGATTGGGACGGAGATGTTGATGATCGAAAGAGTACTACAGGTTATGTTTTCTTTATGGGAGGAACAACATTCACTTGGCTATCAAAGAAACAACCTATTGCTACTCTATCTACGTGCGAAGCTGAGTATGTTGTTGCATTTACAACTACCTGTCATGCAATTTGGTTACAACAACTTCTCAAAGAACTTCAATTTCTTTACGAAGAACCTACTAGAATCTATGTCGATAATAAGTCTGCCATTGCACTTGCAAAGAATCCTGTGCTGCACTCAAGGAGCAAGCACATTGACACTCGTTTTCATTTCATTCGGGAGCATGTGAAGAACAATGAAGTGGAGCTGATCTCAGTCAAGACTCAAGACCAGGTTGCTGATATTTTTACGAAGCCCCTCAAGACAGATGTGTTCAATCGGTTGAATGCTATGCTTGGAGTAATTACAAGGAATGATTTGGTTTAAGAGGGGATGTTGGAAGATAAACCAAATCATGAGTTATAGTTTTGTTATTTATGAGTGTTAATGAGTCTGTGAGTAATAATATTTGTGTGAATGTTAATTAGTGTTGGTTTATGAAAGGTTGTAACTTCATACAAGTTACAAAATGTGGAGAGTCACAGTGTGCTAGAGTCCTATATATAGTTTTGTATTGTGTCAAGGAAAGGCAAGTCAATAAGAAGAGAGTTCTTGGTGTTAAGTTTCTAACATTCCAGTCCACAGTTTGTTTAAGATCGTGAAGTGGAAAAAAAAATCATACACCATAGTTTATGTTAATGGAAGAGAAACAAAATGTTCGACGAAATAGTGTGATGATCCTACCTTCTATCTGGACATCTCTTGTGGCTCTTCTGAGAAGCAACGGGTTAATATTCACTGGCCTAAGTGTTTCATTAATAACCTGTAATAATTACATAGAATTTAATGAAATTAAACCTTCTGTAAGAGTATATTACTTGCAACACCTGAACGTAAACTTACATGAGATGTGAATGTCATAGATTTATACTCATTCCATGTGAGGGAAGAATCTATGTTTTCACGCTTTCGAAGAATCTCCTCATGCTCAATCTAATATAAATGTCAAACAATCATAATCACAAGTTAGTCATATAAATTGTATAGTGGTGGCGATTGACAGAAGTGTGTAAGCTGACCGTTAAATCCTTGAGTATAAAAGGGTGTTCTGAAATGAAGTTTATTGCTAAAGTTATGGCCAAAGCAACCGTCTCAAAGCTGGCAAAGAGAATTCTGAACAGGAAGTAAGCTGCACTTTCAACATTAAAAAGAGCTTCATGTTTCTTCATCTCCTCAATGACAACATCAAGGAAATCTCCATGATTTTTAGCTGAATCAAGTCTTTCATTTAAAAGATACGTGAGCATGAATATAACCCTCCTTTGATCCTAAACATCGCCATATTCATAAGTCAATATGATATAGGACATTTTCATGCATGGTTAATAAAGGTTAAGATCTGTTTCCTATTACCTTGAGACATTTATGATAAAGAGTCCCAGGGATGTTGAATGGAAAGGTGAAGAGACCACCTTTGAAGAAATTTGTGTATGCATCTTTCAAGTTCTCTAAATACTTGGATGGATCATGACTAAAGAATTTCATAGAACTCAAACCGAAGGACATCTGTTGATGATAAAGACATTGTCATAGTTAAATAATTTAGAGAATAAGCATTCATATATAAAACTTCATAATTAAAAAGAGACTATGCAGGTCAATCCGTCAATGTACTGTTGTACATACCGGCTTCTTTCACTTCAATGGACTCTTGTTGAGACCAAATGTATAAATTACTAAGCGCCATATCTTCCATCTCTAAGATAAGTTTGTCCCTTTGTTTGAGAGGACCAAAGTGATCCACAATCATATTCCTGAGGTACTTTTGGATAACACCAGTTAACATGCTCAACTTCTGTCGCCCGAGAAGTTTCATGAAAGTATCTGATTACCATAACTCAAACGAAGTCTTCCCTTCTTCTTGAAATATAAAATGGCTAATATCAGGATCTGTCGTAACTATTACCGGGCAACCCACCAAACTAGTCTTAAAAAGTGACCCATATCTAGAAATGGAAAAAAACATTTGTCTGTCAGTAAAATGTGAGCATATAACCTATGCTTTATCGAAAAAAAATCATGGAGTTAGCTAGCTAGCTAGACGTTCTGTATGTGTTACCTTTCATCCTATATTTGACAAATGGATGAATGTCGAAAGACAAAAGAGGTCTGAAAAACTGAACGGTTTCTCCAAGCAATGGCAAACCCATTGATCCAGGAGGGAGTTTTCCATTGCAACTGTGGTTTCTCCATCTATAGACCCAAATGGTCATCCATACAATAACCAAAGCTATAACAACCATTACTGCAAAAAAGACAACATTTTTGTTAAATTAATTTGTTAAGAAGAAAGTATGATGTAGTGTTCTGTTCATTTCGTGAAGAAACATGATCTACTAATTATATAGGATAATCCTATAAGTTGCGAAGCAAGTACAAGTATAAAAATTATACCAGTTTATGTCATGCTTCCCCTATGATGTAAGATTTTTATCGGTCAAATTATCGAAATTGACAACAACGTTTACAAAAAGTTTTAACTATGACAATGCGTTAAATATAATGTCTAAAATCCCAAGCTTTTCATCAAATTTTACTAATAAATGAACCGAAATTCTACGTAGAACTCAGTTGCATGAACCATGGACCAAATGGTTTTGCCCAACTGTTATAGCGTAGACAATAATTGTAGAACATATTGTAACCATTCGTGTTTAGGAGTTACTGTTTTGTCAATACACATATTATGAACAATATAGCTTACTTGAACCATAAATATAATTGATGTACTGCCAATGTAACGCCCCAACTTCCTAACCAAACCATAACAATAGGAAGTAGGACATCGAAATACATTCAGCCACTCTAATACCATTTGTAAAGACCCGACCCATATCCACTACCGATATTGTCCCCAATTGGCCACTACAGTCATCTGACAGTGTGGGGTTTTACGGGCAGCAACTTACTTCCTACGAGGTCACCCATCCTGAGACTACTCCCTACCGAGCACGTTTAACTCCGGAGTTCTTTCGAATTCTGGAGCCAATGTTACTTCCTATTGCTATGGTTTGGTTAGGAAGTTGGGGCGTTACAGCCAAAGTTTGGTTAGACCAGCTACCTACTGTGAGCCCCAATGCAATTTGGGTTCACTATTCAATTTTACATGTAATTACTCTCATGGTTGAAAAAACCAATATGTTTCCAATTCTGTGGTTTGATCATAGTTCAAGTAAGAACAATTTGTATTGTCGGTCGTAACAGATACTGATGCTCATGACCTATGGCTAGCTAAAACTGTGTTTCTCAAACACTGGGTTCATATCGTATGTGTGCATGTCTCACATTTTATGTCTACCATTGTGATTTAGAGCCTCTCGACCTTTTTCTTAACATGAATATGAAGTAGGACGTCTAAATATATTCAACTGAGCTGATTTTTTATGTAGTAGATCTTTATAGTAAGGAGATCATATCTACCAAAAATCATGCCAATCCAATATGTACAAGTACCCTAAATAGGATTGAGTCAAAATTGAGTCAAGCATTTCCTGAGTCCCTGGAACCCCTCCCTTACCTTATAACCATCAGATTGACGGTCAAATCCGACTGTCTTATTGACCATTAGTGTGAGACATATTTCCATGGTAATTTTGTGTTGTGTTGGGAGTTGGGACACTGTTACACACAAAAACCTTGTAAATAGAATTTAATTGAAATGATATGAACTTTAATGTAATTGCAAATGAACTCACTAATTCATAACCTATAAGTAAAAAACAAGTAACTTTTGAGAAGGACACCAATCATGTTTTCCTTGGTGAGAAGGACAATCTCTTTTGAGTCAACCCTCCATAAGGACAATCTCTTTGAAAGTCATGGTTGAAAAGGACAATCTCTTTTGTTGACTTGTTGAAAAGGACCAAGACTTATTAATTTAGGTAGAATCATAGTGTCAAAATTTTGTGCAATTCGGACTTTGCCCTTTCCCATTAGGATTAATCACTCCCTACATAGGTTATAGTGTTTTGTGAAAAAAAAAATTCTTATATATGATTTGACCTAAAATCATACTATGATTAGGGTGGGTATTTTAGTCCAGAATTTGTTGACTTCAAAACCCTTTTGAATAAGAAACCATCTGTTTATGTCCTTTTGAATAAGTCTCCCTAAGTAAAACCTCTCTATAGTCATACTCTTGGGACCAAAATAAATTATTACTATAGAGAGGTTATAACTTAATAGAATTTTACTTAAGAAACTTATCGTATAATTTCAATAAGGTAAAATTGATAAAAAAAATACAACGTACTATACCACCTTTTTCCATTAATACAATGTACAAAACAACTGACCAAACAATGCTTGTACTTTCATTTTGTTTCTACGTTATACAATCTGTTAAAATGAAACTAACAAACTGCTTACATGTACAAAATTTTCTGACGTGGTTTTATCTAATTAATAAATAAAAGTTGATAATAATTTCCAACAGTTCAAAAACCGCACGTGATTATCTATTTATAAACAATTAAATACTTCTTCTTCTCAAATCGATTTATCCCCAAATCAAAATTTCAGAAAACCTAGTTTTCAATTTCTACATTCAGGTTTCATGTCTTCTTCTTCTAGTGTTAATTCTCTTTGTAGTTGCACTGTAAATAAGCATTTCAAAGTTTATATACACCGGGCCTTGAAATAAACTCAACCATTGTTGTTAAGTGTAGGAGATGAAGGTGTGGAAGATGAAGGCATGTACCACTTAGGAAAAATCGATTTAAGGTTTCCTATTATTTTATTAAGAGATTGACCAATAACGCAAAAATTGGGCGGGAGATTTATAGACGGCTGAGATCGAAACATGTGGTAACAAGATCTGCTAACACGTGGATTAATTAAACTTTTGTTATATTT
The DNA here is from genome assembly GCA_023053565.1 of Aquilegia eximia. Classification (NCBI taxonomy): domain Eukaryota; kingdom Viridiplantae; phylum Streptophyta; class Magnoliopsida; order Ranunculales; family Ranunculaceae; genus Aquilegia; species Aquilegia eximia. The sequence continues at coordinate 16,651,138 of JALIGU010000003.1, forward strand.
CTTACACCTCGATCAGCATATTCATTAATTAGATAAAGTCACGTCAGAAAATTTTGTACATGTAAGCAGTCTGTTAGCTTCATTTTAACAGATTGTATAACGTAGAAACAAAATGAAAGTACAAACATTATTTGTTCAGTTTTTTTGTACATTGTATTAATGGGAAAAAATAGTATAGTACATTGTATTTTTTTTTATCAATTTTACCTTTCAATAATGGTATAGTTTCAAAACAATAATATAGCTTCAAAATATAGCGCACATATACTAACTTAGTGATGGGAAGTGTTAGAAAATGAAAAAACATATTAAATGTCTCAAATTTTATATTTTCTTTAATATTTTTCTTAATATGTAATATATTTTTTGTTAATATATACTTAATTATAACTATGTAGAGGCAATTTTTTTTTGATGGGACCTAAAAAAATTATAACTTATAATAATATGAATATTAATCTTATTTATAACTGGCCTAAATTGGGACCGGAATTTTTTATGACTATGTAGAGGTTATTCATATATAGAGTATTCCTATAGAGGGGTTTTACTGTACTTCCAATATATTTGGTGTAACCAAACCAACACGATGCGCTCTGCTGCAGTAACTTCTCTTAAGTTGTTGTACTGATCGTATGATCCTCAAACAGGCCTTTTTTTAGAAAACCTTATCCTAAAAACACATCCACCATACCAAAAAACTCTTTTTTTTTGGTAATTTTCTTATTGCTCCTCCCCCCTTCGGGGTGGGGATGGCGGTTTCCGACCAGCTTGAACCTCTTTTGACCTCCCTCTCCTCCACCTTTAACACCCATGGTGAAGAAACCCATACATGTCCACTCCCAACCTCTAACCAACAAACCCCTTTACTTCGTCCTTCACCAGAAGTTAACAATATGAACAGATCTGATGTTCAAGAAAACCCCATCTTGATGGAATTGAAATCTTTAAGTGAACTAAATTGAGAGCAACAACCCCAAGTTGTTATTTTGAAAGAAGATAAACAAGTGGATAACCAAGAGCAACATGTTGAGGGAATGTGCAAGGATCTGGTAGTGCTTGCGAATATGACTGAGGAAGCAGCAGAGGAAGCCATAGAAGTTCCAAAGAAGGCATGGTCCTCACTTCTTAAAGACCCACCCCCTTCAGCAGGAAAGGAAGAATTAAATTTTGTAACTGTTGAGACAAAGGAAGGAGTTCTAGAAATTGAAGAGGAGGTTCTTATTGAGGGAGCCAAGGAATGGGAGAAGAAATTGGTAGGGTTCTTTCTTGATAAGAAATTGTCGTTCATGATGGTAAAGGAAGTGTTGTTAAAGAAGTGGAATTCGAAAGGCCAGGTTGACGTTGCACTAGATGGAGATATGTTCTATTTCAGCTTTGCAAGTGATGAAGATAAAGAGGAAGCTCTACAAATGGGATTTGTGTATATCTCAGGGAAGCTGTTTGTTGTGAGAAAATGGACTAGAGACGTTGAAGAGAACAAGGGAGCAATCAGATCTGTACCTTTGTGGGTGAAAATGTCAAATGTTCCAAAGAATTTATAGAATATAATGTTAAAGGCTTTAGTAGATTGGGGAGCATGATTGGAAAGCCATTGTTCATGGATAAGATGACGGAAGCTAAGAATATGTTGTCTTATGCTAGAATTTGTGTGGAAGTGAAAGCTGAAAAAGAGTTGCCTACTGTGATTCCAGTTAGAGTGAGTGCAGAAAAAGTCGTTACTGTTCAATTGGAATACACATGGAAGCCATTGATGTGTCTGAGTTGCAACGTCTTTGGCCATTCTAGTGGGAGCTGTGAAAATAACAAGATAGTTGAGGAGAAGAAGAAGGTGAATCATAAGAATAACAATATGAAGAGTACCACTGTGCGTTCTGAAACTTATCAAGGTGGGAACCTTGGCAAGATGTGGACAAAACCGAAGCAGAGAACATGGAGACCTAAGAACCAAGAGGAGATTGTTCACAAGAATGGGGAGAACAGTAAACACAGAGGAGGAGAAACTTCTACTAAAGCAGCCAATCAGTTCTGGAACTCAACAAATTCTAGGTTCTTGGAGATGTTGAGGAAGAGGAAACAGTTTTAGAAACACAAGATGAATTAGAGCAAGGGGAGATACAGCAAGATGTGAATTTGGAGCACACAACTCCAAAAAGGGCCCAAACACAACCAAAAAAAGAAGAGATGAAGAATAGAAGTAATAGTAGAGTTGCACAAGAGAAAGAAAAGAGCAATAGAGTGAGTTCTAAAGGCAAAGGCATTGTTGAACAAGAATATTGAAATTTGTCAGAGGCAGATGATGGGGAGGATAGTAGTGAAGCTGAAATGGAACCTGGTGTGATGCGACAAATGAAATCAAAGAAAGATGACATCATGCATCAGATGACTACTGGCAACAAATACCACCTTACAGAACAAGAGAAGCAGAAATTATCAAAACCAGTTACAAGGGCTAGAAGTGCAGCAAGGGGACAAAACTTTACATTTGAAAAGCCCAAAGACATGGGAAAGGAAAATGCAAACCGAAAAGGAAGAAGATGAGTACACAGATAGTTGCCTGGAATATCCGTGGAATGAATACTGTTGGTAAAGTAGACAGAATAGTGTCTTTAGTACACATGCAACATCTCGGGCTCATTTCCCTGGTGGAAACTAAAGTATGGGGAGGTAATCCTAACTCTATTTTGAATAGACTAGGGAATAATTGAAATTTCTGTCATAATAGCTCAGGCCACAATAGAGCTAGAATTATGGTTTTTTGGGACTCTAATATTTTAGATGTACAAATTCATAATATACAGAAATAATCCATCCATCTTGATGTAAGGGTTCTAGCTGATAACATACAGTTCCTTCTTACTTGTGTATACGCTAGTAATGCCCGAAGGGAGAGAAGAGAATTATGGCAGTACATTTGTTCTCTAGCAACAAATATTTCTTCACCATGGGCCCTGTTTGGTGATTTTAATACCTGCAAAGACCTTACTGAGAAAGTGGGAGGTAATCCTTTGCAGCCTTGTGATGTAAGGGACTTCAGTGACTGTCTAATGGAAGCTAATCTTTATGATATACCTACTACAGGGTGTTTCTATACATGGTCTAATAGAAGCATTGATGAAAGGAGAAGAACTTTGACTCGTATTGATAGGTGTTTGATTAATGATGAATGGGCTAATGCATTTGATCAATCTTTTGCTGACATGCTTACACAGGGCATCTCAGATCATAGTGCTATCATTATCAAGTGGAAGCAAACTCCAATTCAGGTGGGGTCACCATTTAAGTTCTTTAACGATTGGACTAGTCATGCTGAATTTCAGACGGTGGTTGAGGAATCATGGCAGCAGAGTGCAATTGGGAATCCAATGATGAGGTTGACAACAAAACTGAAAAGGCTTAAGGAGAAATTGAAGACATGGAGTAAAATTCACTTCTCAAACTTGAGTTCTAGAACTGCAGAAGCTAAATCATCTTTAGAGAGAATCCAATTAGAGATACAAACAAGACCTACTGATTTGTTATTAGCTGCAATGGAGAAAGCTGCTATCAAGAATTATATGGAGTTATCACAAGCAGAAGAAGCATCAATCAGACAGAAAGAAAAAGCTAATAAATCACAATTTGGGGACCAGAATACAGCCTACTACCATCGGAGGGTTAAAGCAAGAAGGTCTCAAAACAGAATTTTGAGCTTAACTGATATAAACGATAATGTTCTTACTGAAGATCAAGATATTCAAAAGGAAGCTGTTGAGTATTTTGTTAGTCTCATGGGAACAAAACCTGCAGAGGAAGTGAATGGAAGCTTGGTAGAGTTGAATTTTCAAATTAATTCTATTATGCCTGATGAAGCACAACAGATTGGGATGGATGTTACAATGGAAGAAATTAAAGCTGTCATGTTTGATATTGATGACTGCAAATCACCAGGGTCCGATGGTTTCAACTCTCATTTTTACAAGAAGTGTTGGTCTTGTAAATGTAGTGGGTTTTTAAGAACGGGAAGATGAGGAAGATGATCGGAGGGGAAGGATTTGGGTTTTGGGAAGTGGTCGAGCTATCAGAGCGATGATAGTTGCCTACGTATTTGGACAGGGGTCGATCCAGAATCAAGCCAAACGTAGTTCCTTTTATAGGTGGCTTAGGGTGTGGATCGTATTTAATGACTCAGCGTTTGAATCATAAAGTGGGCGGATATTTGGGGATTCAATGAGAAAGATCCGTAACTGAAATAAGATTTGGGGTTTGAAATATCGAACTCGGTATTCAGAATAAGATAGCCCCAAGTCGGATGCGCTCGGATAGTTTATGTCCAAGTGGGTTTTATGAGCTTTGGATTTGAAGAGAAACGAGTGAAGTATAATCTTGTACGAAGTCGGATGAAATAAGTGCAGAGTCGGTGTTTGGCATTCTGAGTAAGAAAGAGCTCGATAGTGGGTATATACATAGGCCCTTTTCATTTGGGCTGAAGGTAGAGAACTTCCTTTAGGGTAAATGAAAATAAGTCGATTTTGAAGTCGGTGGTTACGATGTGTTAAGGGAGGGTTAATGGGCAAAGATTCCATTGCGTGCTGCTATAAATGATAGCTTAGATTTTCGAGGCTTAGGGGCATGATTGCTCCTTGAGATGCGTGTGCTGTTGGTACACGTGTAAATACTGCGTTGGCTGTAATTTGAAAAATCGAAAGTGGTTTGGTGGGAAACTGTATGGGCAAGCGGTTGGATTTGGAGAAAGACATCTCACCGTCCATATTCGATGCAATGTGTGGCTGAGATTCAACACAGGTTTCCATATAAACCTCGCTCGTAACCGGCCGAAAAAACCAAAGGTTTGTTCTTATCTTTTTAAGGGAATCGATGCTCATTTGCACAGGTAACATTTTCTTCGTTTCCTCTTGTGTTTCTGCATTTTCTCTTGCTTGTTCTTCTTTTTTTCGGCGAATCTGGTTGTTTGCCTCTGTTTGTTATTAGTATATCTTTGCTCCTGAGCTTTTCTTGTTGCTATTTACTGTGATCGTGTCCTTGAAGCTTTTCTGTATCTTTCCTTGTTTGCTTTTGTGCTTCTTTTCCGCCATTGTTGTCCTTTGCTGTGTGTTGTTGAAAACTGTAAGTTATTCACCAATTTTTAGAAGATGAGTGTAGACGATGAACATGTTAGCGAAAACATTAGTGAGTCGGAGGCTAGCGTTAGCCGGGCTACCGATGTAGATGAGGATGAGATCAATAGCCGACACGAGATGGCTGTTGAGCTCGCTCGAAAAGCCTATCCAAAGGTTAGGGCAGCATACAACATTAGGATCCGAGATCTGGAGATGCATAGGGTAAAAAGTAGGTTATTCGATCTTGCTGGGGACGACACATCGACCTTGGGGCCAATTTCGAGCTGGGATGCGACTTCCCTTTTCGAAATTCGTGTGTGATGTTCTGAACCACTATGATAAAGCTCCCATTATGATGAATAGCAGCTTGTGGCGGATTATGCAGATATTTGAGAAATTAAATAAGCTCGAGAATTATGACATCTGTAAAGCCGATGTGGTGGCTTATTTTACCTGTGTGCATGGTCGGACTCCCGACTTCTCGTTTTCATTAAATAGGAGACCCGAGCATGGTCCTCATGAGCTTTACAATGCACCGAGCTCCAATGATAATTGGAAGAAGTCCGTTGTTTATAGGACTAGGGGCTCCTTTTGTAAACCTAGCGCATACCTGAAGCACTTGCGCATACCTAAAATAGGTATCGAGCTCGGTTGAACTTCTTACTGTACCTGTTCGTTATTTTCTTTATATGACTGCTTTCTGACTTGGTTTTGTTAGGTGATATAGATCATACCCAAGATTACAATCACAAGATTGAAGGTCGCCTCGTTCCGAGTAACATTCTAAAATTTGCTAGGAAGACTTGGGAACGTAAGCGTGAAATCCTTCATCATTTGGCGCATCTGTTCAAGGATCCCCGACCTAAGAAAGGTGTTGGTGCCACTGAAAGTGTCAAGCCGTCGTCCTCAAGGGTGAAGAGAGTTAAGAAGAAAAAGGAATTACCTACTGCTGAGGCGGTGGCCACGGTTGTTGTTCCTCGACCCGGTGATTTACCTATTGAAGTTCGAGTTGCTCTACCAATGTCTCCAAAGCCAATTACTCGTCCACCAAGTAGCCAATTCGGCAAGGGGGATCTGGATCTGGAGTCCTCGAAAAAGAGGAAAAGTTCCAAGTCGGCAGGGGTGACTGTGGCTGCCCCTGGTGTGACTATCCTGTCTGATGCTGAGAGGGTTGGCAAAGAAAGAGATGTTGAACGAGCTCGTGTTCAGCAAGAGAATCAACAGAAGTTGAAGTCGGTGCAGACTTCCGAGGGGAATCCTCCTAAGCTCCCTGCTGATGGGCACTTTGCCCCTATCTTTCCCTTCAAAGACACTTATGTGAAGTCCAGTGATGCTGCCTGGGACAATGAAGACATGTGTATCACTCTGATAGAACACATGGCTTTAGATGCTGATGGAGCTCAGGTCTGCGAGCGCTCAATCATGGACGACTTCAAGGATTTGAGCTCGTCTATGTACAAGGTACACCCCATGCGTTTTTCATTGTTGGTTTCTTAGCATTTTCGTTGTCTAACCTCGGATGATTTTTGGTTTAAGATGAACATCATTCACACCAAGTGGATGGCTTTGCTCGAGAGAGCTAACGAGAAGGAAAACGAAGCCAGGAAAGCTAAGGAGGCCCTCGTTGCTGAGCGTTCAGAGTTAAAGAAGCTGCGGAGCTAGCTAGATAAGGAAGAGAAGAAGGTAAGGAGCCTGAACGACGAGGTGTTGGAGGCTAATAAGAAAATTTCTGAGCTTGATACCGAGCTGAAAACTATTAATGAAAGGTATGAGGCCGACAATGCCATCTCGTTTGAAAGCATCACTGGGTGGCAGAAGATGGCCTATTACTGGCAGAGACGTGGTATCTGTCGGGAGCTGAAGTTAAAAAGAATGATTCCCGACTTCGATCCCCTTACTGATGATGCGCAGATAAATGCCGAAGCTAAGGCTCAGTTCGAGTCCGACCAGCAAATTGAGAGAGAAAGAATTGTTGGTATGGTGGACGAGCTAGTGGAGGTTGGTCAAGAAGCGGAGGTCGGTGTGCATGTGAATGATGTTGTTGCTCAAGAAGCTCAAGAGGCTGTGGCCATGGATCACGAGCCTGTTGTTAAGGTTTTTGGTTTTTGCGAGATTTTTCCGTTTCTGTTTGTTGTTTGAACAAGTGAATTGGTTGTATCAAACTATAGTGGGATAACTTCGACTCAGGTCGATCCTGTGATTATGAATGGTTGTAACTTGAAGTTTACTTTATGTTTCAAAACGAGTTGATTTGTCTATGAAAATACTTTTTTGCATGCTTAAAATATTCCAAGTATAGAGTTGATGCCTAAGTATGATGTTATGATTTTATGGAATATATGCCTTAAGATACTTTCCATTCCATGGTCTATCGACTTGGTTTCCTTCGTAATCGATTAATCTGTATGCTCCATTACCCAAGTCAGATTGAATAACATAGGGCCTTTCCCAGTTGGGATTAAACTTTCCATCACCCGAAATCTTAGTGTTTTGGAAAGTTTGCCTTAGTACCAGGTCTTCGAGTCGGAAGTTTCTTGGCCTGACTTTTCGATTGTAGTTTTTCCTTAATATTTGTTGGTAACGAGCTATTTTTATGATAGCCTTATCTCGTCTTTCTTCCAACATGTCTACCTCATGTGCTAGGAGATTCTCGTTTTCAGCTGATTCTACCAATTCCGACCTTGTTGTTAAGTAGGTTAGTTCGGTAGGTATAACGGCTTCAGTACCATAGCACAATGCAAAGGGTGACACACCTGTCAAGGTCCGTGGAGTCGTTCTATAGGCCCATAAGACTCTATCCAACTCTTGTATCCACTTATCTTTTTCTGCTTCTAACTTTTTCTTGAGTGTATTCATTATTGTCTTGTTAGTGGCTTCAGCTTGGCCATTACTTTGTGCATATCGTGGTGTAGATAAAGCGTGATTGATCCACCAATCCGAGTAAAACTCTTTAATCGTACTCCCACAAAATTGTTGACCATTGTCAGTGACCAGTGTATGTGGTAGGCCGAATCGAGTAATTATGAATTTCCAAATAAAATTCTTGACTTCCTGTTGTCTAATTCTTCAAAGTGGGATTTCTTCTACCCGCTTAGTAAAATAATCGGTGGCCACCAAGAGATATTGCTTCTTGTTCTTATCTTTTCATAGCGGTCCTACTATATCGAGCCCCCACATGGCAAATGGCCAAGGGCTGGATATCGTCTTGAGGTCTCTTGGGGGTTGGTTTTTTAAAGGTGAGAAGCGTTGACATTTGTCACAATGTTGCACAAAAATCTCCGAGTCGGATTGCATGTAAGGCCAGAAGTAACCCTGATTTCTTGTTTTTTGTGCTAGGGAACGAGCCCCTGCATGGTTTTCACATTCTCCTTGGTGAATTTCTGCTAGAATCATTTGAGCTTGTCTAGGTGGTAGGCATCTGAGGTAAGGCCCTCGAACTGACTTCCTATATAGCCTTCCATCTAGGATTAAGTAACTCTTAGTTTTTCGTTCCAGCTTCCTGGTTTCCGATTCGTCGTCTGGATACAATCCATTAATATAGTTTATTATTGGGCCCATCCACGAGTTTTGTATTTCTTGTTCAGTTATATCAATGAAGTCGGACATTGTATTGACATGGTGGATTTCGTCTTCATATGTCGGGTTGTTCTTTATTTCGATATGTATCTGCCTAGTTGTCTCCATGTCGGTTTGGGATGCAAGGTAAGCAAGGCTATCTGCATGCCGCTTATCATCCCGGGGAATATGTTGGATTTCCCATTTTACAAAGTTGGTTAGCAAGCATTTTGTGTGTTTGAGATATAACTTTAATATTTCTTCTCTGGTTTCATAATCTCCCAGAAGTTGACTTACTACCAATTGTGAGTCGCTGTAAATCTTGATCTTTTGCAGGTTTAGATCCTTCACCATACGTAAGCCCATTACCAGGGCCTCGTATTCTGCGTCGTTATTCGAAGAGGTAAAGTTCAGTGGTATTGACTTCTCGATTATGACATTCTCATGAGATATGAGTGTCACTCTTATTCCGACTCCATTATTATTTTTAGATCCATCTACATATAACTTCCACACGGGTTCCCCTTGTTGGGAGTCATTATGTGATTCTACTTCGGGTACCCAGGTTCTTCGAGTTTGATGTATTTTTCAGCACAGACATACAGGTCCTCCAGTGTCGGTGGTGCATCCAAGATGATATTTTTTCCCAAGGCGGTCTCAGAGTGAACCGCCGAGATAAACGCTAACAGGCATGCGTTTTCATCTGGGCTATCTGCCTTGAGGCACTCCTTTTTGAAGCGGGCCATAAACCTTTTGGTGGTTTCGGTATCACTCTGCTTAAGTCGGAATAGCGCAGTTACCTCGATTTTTCGTCGCTTGTTATGGATATATTGAGTGACAAAGAGTGCTTCGAGCTGGTCGTACGACGTGATTGACCGTTCAGGAAGTCGATGATACCAGTCGATAGCGCTACCTCGGAGTGAGATTGAAAAAAGCCCACAAAAAATTTCCTTATACTTGGGCCACAAGGCCATGCTAGTTTTAAACTGTAGGACATGGTCCATGGGGTCACCACTTCCATCATAGGTTGTGAACTTGGGGGGAATGAAGTGTGGGGGTGGTTCTTGGTGAAAAAGGTCATCGTGTAAGGGCTCTGTTCTGTACTTCTCAAGAGTAGTGTTGGCAACTTTTTAGGCGGTGTTGGCCTTAACGGACTCCTGATGATTCTTGTCTAGTTTGGCTGAGAGTTGCAGGAGGCGGTTGTGAGTTTCTTGCATTTCAGCCATGGTAGGAAGGGTGGTGTTGCTGGAAGTGGGGATAATGGGGTTGTTGGTGTTGATTTGATCGGTTGTGTGACCGTTTGCCGGTGGAGTGGCGGAGCTTTTGAGTTGAGCATTTTCCGAAAGCAACTTGTTGATCTGTTCCTGTTGGTCACTGAGTTGCTTTTGGATGGTTTCGAATTGTTCGTGTGTAACTCCAGCCATGGTCTCTGTCAGGTTATGTCTGTTCACAGTCAGTCGGCGCCAATGTAAATGTAGTGGGCTTTTAAGAACGGAAATATGAGGAAGATGATCGGAGGGGAAGGATTTGGGTTTTGGGAAGTAGCTGAGCTATCAGAGTGATGATAGTTGCCTACGTATCTGGACAGGGGTCGATCCAGAATCAAGCCAAACGTAGTTCCTTTTATAGGTGGCTTAGGGTATGGATCGTATTTAATGACTCAACGTTCGAATCATAAAGTGGGCGGATATTTGGGGATTCAATGAGAAAGATCCGTAACTGAAATAAGATTTTGGGGTTTGAAATATCGAACTCGGTATTCAAAATAAGATAGCCCCAAGTCGGATGCGCTCGGATAGTTAATGTCCAACTGGGTTTTATGAGCTTTGGATTTGAAGAGAAACGAGTGAAGTATAATCTTGTACGAAGTCGGATGAAATAAGTGCAGAGTCGGTGTTTGGCATTCCGAGTAAGAAAGAGCTCGATAGTGGGTATATATAGGTCTCTTGTTGGGAATGATGTCAATAAAGCAATATTGAACTTCTTTAAGTCAGGGAAGATGTTGAGGGGCATTAACTCAACTTTTATTTGTTTGATCCCAAAGTCACAAAATGCTACTGCTATGAAGGACTATAGACCCATCTCATGTTGTACAGTTATCTACAAGTGTATAGCTAAGGTGATAGTTAATAAGATCAAAGATATGCTGCCAAAACTCATTAGCCCAAACCAATCTGCGTTTGTCCAAGGGAGAAGCATTACAGAGAATATAATGTTGTCTCATGAACTTCTTAGGAAGTATGAGAGGAAGGGTATCTTAAAGCGATGTACGGTGAAAATTGACATTCAAAAAGCTTATGATCTAGTAAGATGGGAACTTATTGAAACTGTCATGAAGTGCTATGGATTTCCTGACATGGTTATCCAATGGATACAGACATGTATAAGCACTGTTCACTACTCAGTTATGGTCAATGGTTCTCCTCAAGGTTTCTTCAAGGGGTAACGAGGGTTAAGACAAGGGGACCCATTGTCTCCATTGCTATTTGTTATGGTAATGGAAGTGTTTGGGCATATTCTGAATAGGAAGTACTTGGAAGGCTCTTTCAAACTCCATCCGAAGTGCAGAGATCCCTTAGTCACTCACCTATGTTTCGCTGATGATTTGATGGTATTCTGCGCCGCTGATGCTCAGATTGCAGTGGCTCTTAAAGATGCTTTGAATGTCTTTTATTCATTGTCTGGTTTAAGAGTTAATCCTACAAAATGTTCTATTCTTTTTGGAGGAGGATCATCACTAGAAAGAGAAGATTTTGCTGATACTTTGGGAATGCCAATTGTGGTCCCCCCAATTACATATCTTCGTGTGCCTTTGCTAGCAACCAGGCTTTCCCAAGCTGACTGCCACCCACTCCTTGAGAGGGTCACTTCCAGGATTCACTCTTGGGCATCAAAGTATCTATCTTTTGTAGGAAGAGTCATTTTGATTAATTCAGTTCTGACCAGTATGAGTATCTATTGGTGTAGAATATTCTTGATTCCTAAAGCTACTATTAGTGCACTGAACAAGTTGTGCTACAGATTCCTATGGGGAGGTGCCGAAATGAAGAGGAAGAGAAGCAAGGTAGCCTGGGCTGATATTTGTAAACCTAGAAGTGAAGGGGGGCTGGGAGTCATCAATCTTCATACTTGGAATAAGGCAGCTATTACTAAGTATGTGTTTATGATTGCAAACAAACACAAATCCTTATGGATTGATTGGGTGCAGACTCATCTGGTTAAATCAAACTTCTTTTAGACTATGGAAATCCCTGATGATAGTTCCTGGATTTGGAGAGGTATTTGTAAATACATTACATAAAAAAGGACAAGTCGTGATGGAGATTGCAAAATAAAAGTAAATAGACACATGAATTTTACGTGGTTCGGCAATGGTGCCTACGTCCACGGGAGAGATAAGTGTATTTTATTGATATGAGATGAGAGAAACTAGAGAGCTTGTGAGGAGCGAGAGAGAGCTTGTAAGGAGCTAGAGAGAGCTTGTGAGGAGCTAGAGAGAGCTTGTCCTCTTTCACATGAAATAGATCCCTTTATATAGATAAGGAATTACATGTGTGATATTCATATTGATTTTGTAACGGAAAATAACGGACATATAATAATGAGAATATATTTGATATTGATCTTGTAATTGTTGGCATTAATATGCATTGCCACGTAAGCGCCACACGAGCTCATGAGTCACCGAGTTGGAGTATGACTTGTACTGCATGTCGGGTGGGCCAAGTTGGAAATGGGCTTGAGCTCGGGTGATGTAACTCGAGTGAAGTCGAATGAAATAAGTGCAGAGTCGGTATATGGTATTCCGAGTAAGAGAGATGAAATACGTGCAGAGTCGGTTATTGGAGTTCTGAGTAAGAGAGAGCTCGGTAATGGGTATATACAGTATTCTGAAGGCAAGACAATGGGGCAAGTACTTTGCAAAACATCTAATTGGTGATGGAAGGAGTACTATTTTCTGGCATGAGCCATGGACAGAAACTGGTTTATTAATAGAATACACTTCAAGCTCAGTAAAAAGAATGTGTGGAATTAGAGAGGCAGCTAAAGTCAGTGTAGTGATCAATGATGAGCAATGGATACAAGCACCGCATATTGATGAAAAAGTGAGAAGATTGTGGGATGTCATTACTGGCGTGCCATTGCATCAGAAGATGGTGATGAAGTTGTGTGGACTCCTGATCCTAAAGGATCATTCACTATAAAATCTTCTTATGCAGTTCTTAGAGAAAGGAGTGCAAAACAAGGGTGGACCAGACTTATGTGGCATAAAACAATGATACCTCGACATTCTTTCATCACATGGTTGGCTGTGAAAGGAAGATTGGATACTCAAGACAGAGAAATGGGGAACAATGAAGAACTCTGTTTGTGTTTTGTGTACTGAGAAAACCAGGAGGGAGAACTTTATGGAAAATGGAATATGGCAGTGTAATGAAGGAATTTCAGGATACAGGTCTGACAAACCATTTATCTGTGACAACTTTGAATACAGGAAGGTGGCAAATGCTTTGATTTCACATCTGCAGTCTAGCAATTTTGTGCATGGTGAAACACATTGGCATCTTTTCTTTGATTATGCTTTCTCTACAAAAACATGGGAAGAGGTTCTCAAATGGTGTGGGTTGCTAAGAAAACCACTTCAAGCTGACCTAGAATGGAACTGGATCTTTAAGTACTTTAGAGGTGAGAACTTAAAGAAGGACATGTGCAGAACTGCTTTGTGCGCAACTGTGAGTGAAATCTGGAGAGAAAGGAATGCAAGAATTTTTACTAGGGAATTCAGGGATTACAAGCATGTAGCACATACATCAATTCATGAAGTGAAGATGAGATACCATAGCTTGAAGATTCAGGTCCAAGATAACAAGGTGAACAGAGAAGCAAGTGCTAAGGTGCAAGCTTGTGTGGTTTTCAAACAACCTGGCATAAGGAAGTGTAAATGGGAACTTCCTCCTACGGAATATGTACAAGTACAACTATGCACTGATGGGAGTCTTATGGAAGAAGGAGGGACCTGTGCTGGTATTATGAGAAGAAGTGATGGTAGTGTTCTGATGGCTTACACAAATGGTTCAAAGGGCATAATTATTGGAAGCATTGAGCTTGAAGCAATACTCCATGGGATGAAGTTGATCTTGCAACTGAAGATTAAGAAAGTGCAGGTATGTTCTGATTCCAAGGAGGCAGTTGACTGTATACTAAATAGAGTAAAACCTACGTGGAGGAATAGAAGTGTGGTGAAGAGAATTCAGGAACTAACAATGGAGCTGGAAGGCTTTGTTATAAAGCATGTGTTTAGGGAGACCAACAGAGCTGCTGATTGGTTAACTAAGATATGTAATCATGATGAATGTTTTAGCATGTTTGGTTATCCTTATGCAAGGAACTTGAAACCATTGTCCAGCAGGATGTTGTTGGTACAATGTACACTAGATTGTAACATTTTTTGATAATTTTACTGGTAGGGGTCCATGCCTAACCCCACGCTTGCATTTTGAAAAAAAAAAAAACAAAAAAAAAAAAAAACACGATAATTCCAACTAACCAACTTACTATTTCAGTGCAGAGAATGCCAAAGATAAATATTGAGTCAAACATCCCAAAGTTGGATTTATACAAAAAATGTTAAGCAACTGACTAATACATAAAACCCCAATTTTTCAAGGGTGTATAGCCAATTACTTGACCAAAATCATTCCGTCGGCTAAGGCAATCAAAATCAGATATGTCCTGAAGACCATACCGTTCTCCATGCTTGCAGCTTAGTATAAAACAGGTCGGCAGAAAATTTTAGTCCCCTTGATAATTACTATATACTAAGTAAAAAATAAACATATAATCCAATAACATAACCAATGTATCTGATAACTAATAATATACAGACTATAAATTATGGTTGTTACCGTTCAAATCTATGTTCCTTGTAGAAGCAACAAGAATAATAAAGCCACATCAGATTCTATGTTATATATATTAAACTGCAAGGACGGCTAAGAATATAGCAGAAAAATCAGGATAAGTAACAAGTTTTTCTGTCACATTGGTACTCTTATTTGGAAACTGAAACCTATCGTGCTAATCATGGAACTAAGTAGTTTATTGATCTTGGTCATCATTGTGCTCGGTCTTTCAACGGTATTACTATTGCACTCATGGTTTGGTTCCAGAACATTGGGAAGAATTCCAGGTAGCATGGGTTTGCCTATTGTTGGAGAAAGCTTCTCATTCCTGTCTGACTTCTCAAGTCCATCTGGTATTTACAGCTTCATGAACAAGAGGCAGGAGAGGTTTGTTGTGACATCTAACTTTATGTCAAGCCTGGGTTTGTTATTATCATGTTTTTAACACTAGCTGCATTGTCAGATATGGGAAGGTGTTCAAAAGTAGTGTTCTTGGGAGATTTACGGTCTTCATGACCGGGAGAGAAGCGGCCAAGAAATTATTGGCAGGAACAGATGGAATGGTGAGCTTGAACTTGTTCTATACAGGGAAGCAAGTTCTTGGTCCAACCAGCTTATTGCAGACCACAGGAGAGGCCCACAAGCGGCTCCGGAGACTAATAGCTGAGCCTTTATCCATTGATGCGCTGAAGAAATACTTTCAGTTTATAAACACAGTGGCTGTGGATACACTAGATCAATGGCCAGGAAGGACAGTATATGTCCTCGAGGAAGCTTCTACAGTTAAGTAGTAATCACTATATATATTACTAAGGAGATAGCTACATACTGAACTTTGCAGTAATTTGCAGTTTACACTTAAAGTTATTGGGAATATGATAATGAGCTTAGAACCATCAGGCGAGGAGCAAGAAAAATTCCGTGCCAACTTCAAAGTCATATCTTCCTGTTTCGCTTCATTGCCTTTCAAAATTCCAGGGTCTGCATTTTATCGCGGTATCCAGGTAGCATTTCTCACAAGACTTTAGAAAAAAAATCACTGGAATATTACAGCATAAACGGGAAAAATGCCTTCGATTCTAACTGAGCTTTTGAAATGACCAGGCTAGAGACAGAATGTATACGATGTTGGACTCGATAATATCTCAAAGAAGAAGTGGAAATAACTTTCAGATGGATTTCTTGCAATCCCTACTAAAGAAACATAGCAAAGAACAGGCAGGGGACGATGGTGAAGATAAACTAACAGATACGCAGCTGAAGGACAACATTTTAACTTTACTTGTCGCAGGTCACGACACTACTACTGCAGCTCTCACATGGCTAATCAAATTCCTAGGAGAAAATCCCACTATCTTGGAAAATCTCAGAGTAATATAAACCATATGTTGTGAGCACTTTTGCAGATTACTTTGTGTACTATATACGCAGAATCTAATGGATGATTTACAGGAAGAACACAAGGGAATTCAAGAAAGTAGAGGGGGTGGATCGTCACTTACCTGGTTAGAAGTCAGCCACATGCCTTATACCAACAAAGTGAGTAATAACATTGACTATAACTATCCCCCAGACACAGACATTGTTGGTATAATTATTTTGAGTTATTTGGTGCTTCATGATACAGGTAGTAAACGAAACCCTACGCAGAGCAACAATTTTACCTTGGTACTCAAGGAAAGCTGCCCAGAATTTCGAAATTGATGGTGTGAATTTACTAATAAGAAGGTAGTAATTTGTCTTATATGGAGCTTGTGGGGCTAACTTGATATAAATTACTTCCAGGATACCAAATTAAAAAGGGCTGGTCTGTCAATTTGGATGTGGTTTCTATTCATCATGACCCAGAGATTTTCCCAGACCCTGAGAAGTTTGATCCTTCAAGATTCGATGTAAGTTACTGACTCACTGCAAATCGCCTTTTATACGCTTTATATGTAATGGGAAATTGGGAATAACATACCTTGAACACAGGAACCTTTAAAACCCTTCAGCTTCCTTGGGTTTGGTAGTGGACAACGAATGTGCCCCGGAATCAACCTTGCTAAGCTGGAAATCTCGGTCTTCATTCACCATCTAGTCTGCAAATACAAGTAAGAGATCAAAGAATACTTGAATGAGTACTCAAAATCACTAAAAGGAGATCATTCCTGCATGTAATGGATGAGGTTGCTTACATGCAGAAATCCTTCAATTGGTGGTCAAAAATTGTGATACTCTTACTTATCATGTCAACTTTGGGACAAAGTCTTACAGATGTTGCCTTGAAGCCCCTTGCATATCTGTAGATCAAGAACATAGGAAGGACTAATCATATTTTGTAACCTTACATGCAGGTGGAGACCTCTTGAATCAGATGAATCTGTTCAGGCGACACTCGTCCGCATGCCCAAAAACAAGTACCCCATCATAGTTGAACAATTGTAACAATCTGGAACAGGGATGTGAGAAGCCAACCAGCCTGCTATGAATAAGGAGAAAGATGAAAAGAATTTTTTCTTCTCTTTTTTTCCACACGCTTTTCTTTTGACTTCTATTCATAACAATAAGAACAGTCTACTACAGACTACCAACTTTAAGCCAGACTCTCCTGGATGCTCGCATGAAGTTAAAAACACCCTTTGCATTTCTCTATCAACAACATGTAGTTGCAAAAAACAATTTCAGAGTTCAGATCCTCCCAACAAGATTTCATAACTCAAACTTGTAAACTAGATTTGCAGATGTTGATGAACAGTCCACATCAAAAAACAAGGATCCCATGATCCATCATAGACAAACAATTGTAAGAAACTGAAACATGGCTGCCAGAAGCAACCCAAACAGCACAGCTATAAGCACGGACAATGATAAATAATCTTTTTCGAAAAAGATTTAACTTCAACTAAATTCTATTTATAATACCAAAATTGTCTATTACAGATTACCAATAACACAAGCTTATCAGAAAAAGATTCCAAAAGACACAACATCAAATGCCCAGAAACTCACAACTCTTAAAAACACAAATCACTTGTGGAGGGCACAAGCACAACACTCTGTTCCAACATCTGCTGCAATACAAGGTGATTGAGTTTTCCCATCTTGAAACCATGTGGATCGCTTCTCAACCAATTCTTCCAAGAAATCATCTAGTTTTTCAATGGTGATATTTGGCATGACCACAACATGTGCAATGTTTCCTTGGCAAGCTAGTTGCCACCTGCGGACAAACTCCTCGTCTTGCGGCCTTTCAAAAACAACTGTGCTGCTGAGCTCATTAAGCATGGCACCTATTCCTTCAGCTTGAAGACGATCCTTCAAGTAGTGGGCATTCCTAAGGCACTTCTGAACTTCTTTTTGGAACCCCTTGTAACCTTTTCGGTTCAGAGTGTACCAGAGAAAAATTGGTGCATGGCCGTTACGACTTCCCATGATGGTGGCATCCCGCGAAGCAAGGTACTCAACGTTCCTTGAAAGGGCATTGATGTGCTCTAGTCTTGTTATTTGAACACCACAAGGCATTGGGCAACCGACAAACTTGTGGCCAGAAACACTCACACTTCCAATTGGCTTTTTGAATGATACTTTTGGTGCCTGTTAAGCATTACATGTATCAATCAGGTATACAGATACACGATCAGGTAATACTAACAAGAGAAGAAACACAAAAAAAAAAGGAAAGAGGGGGGGGGATGCAACTATTTTCATTAGTTTGCTCTCGCGTGTAGGATGGGAAAAGCTGAATATGCTGTTTTGACTTTTCCCTAATTTTGGCTTGAAACGTGTTTTAGCACGCAATTTTTTGAATAAGTAACATCCTTTTCTCTTTCAAAGGGATCGCAAAGGGGGTGGGGTGCATAATGTAGAATTCAGCCAAGTGGTTAAAAAATATATTTGATATAGGCTAAGTTAGATCCTCAGACAGAGTACAACATATGCAGTTAACATGAGAAAATTATAGTGGCTTCTTCGAAATCCCAAAATTATCTGGGTTCAAAAGCAGGTGCAAGGAAAACCAGAAAAAAGAAATCATATGTGCTATGTAATCAGAAGGTTGGTGACATAGTGCCTTGCTATGTCACTCCCCCTGGGTATTTAGGCAGTAACCTCTTTCATTTATTCATGAAATTAAAAATACCTCTAGTTCATTAGAAAAAAAAAAAGAAAAAGAAAGAAAAAAGAAAGGACATACACGTTTGACAAAGGGCATCATGAGCCCAAACAATGCTCCATCACAATGAATGTAGAATCGATCGTGGAAGCCAGTATCTTCAAGGGTTTTTATCACGAGATCAAGGTCATCAACAGCTCCTTTGACAGTTGTTCCTGCAAATACAAATTAAGTTCTGAGCAATGAATTATAACCAAGTAATAGAAGAATAGAAAGTAACAAACATCTTTGACGCACCTATGTTGACATTGATGATAGCTGGTTTGTCCTTGTTAAGTTCTAGCTTGGATTTAAAATCTAAACAATCAATTTCGCCAGAAACCAGAGTGTCGACCTTTATGCATTCCATTCTATACATACGTGCAGCTTTAAAGACAGAGTAGTGTGACTCTCGTGAAGCATACAGAATCCCATCAGGATAAACTTCCCTCCTGCATGTTGTGATACCGTTGTAGCAATCATAAGAATGTAAAAAATGCCCAAAGAAGCTCAATAAGCAAAAAAGAAAACTCAATGACTTCCATTTTCAATCATTAAGAAAAATGAAATGAAGGCTAGTAGGCTACTAACCCGACAAGGATACCATGAAGATTGCCTTCGGTGCCACAATTTGTAATGTAGCCCCAATATTCATCCTTTTCTAATTCCCAAAGTCGTGCAAACCAATCCAAAACACCAACTTCAAATTGTCTTGAATGGACACCGTAGTTGCTCTCAATAAATGGATCACCCAAATTATTAATAGAGAAATGTTGCAGCTGCCCAAGAGCACCATAATCAAAGTCCAGATTATAAGGATACCCTGACAAAAATAAAATACTGTCAGAAACGTTCCCAGTACTATAAAAACCAATACAGCCTTAAGATTCTAACTATTCCAAAGATTGCCATTAAATGGTCATAATTTTCAAAATAAGTTTTTATTTACATGCAAATCCTAAGAGTATTTCCAGTTTACATAACACATTGTTGTTCGTTTTAAACTTGAATGTGATGCCGAGCTTGTGAAAAATATTCGTAGTCTTTTAGAACAAGGAGAATGAAAATATTCGTGGAGTATATGTAGTTTTTTTCATGTCTTATTACATTTTCATGTCTTATTACATTATACTTTTTAAAATGTAAGTTTGAATTAAATTGAAATAATGCGCACACACTAGAATTTTCAAGTCAAAAAGTAAAAGTAAGATCTATAGACTTTTTAACTTCAAAATATAAATTATAATTTTACCTATATTTATCATTTAAAGAGCATATAAAAGGTATATTCTAAAGAATCAATATTCTAAAATCATTTTTCAGCAATATAAATAGATTCACAAAAAATAATCCAAACAATTCATCACACATGACCAAAATAGCAAAATATAAAAACAAAACAATTTCTTCTTTCGTACCTAAGTGATGTTTGGTTCTTTCAACTAGAGATTTCCTATACCTAGCCAAAACACTAGCCATATGAGCTTCTCTATCACCAGTAACTTCATCATCAGCATCTGGTTCTGTAACAGCCAAACAAGATGTATGTATATTTCTTCCAAGAACCATTTCTCTCTTTACATTTCCATTTCCATTCTCATTTCCACCAATAAGAACAACAGATTCTGGATCAATTTCTTCAGGTAATTGTTCAGGTTTCCCATTCAATTCACTTGGAATAACAACTTCAATCTCAACAACACTTCCAACCATGATTATTAACTTTATCAAATCACTAGATCTACACTTTGTTTCAATGAATCTTACTTGAATCTTCGATCAAATTTGGTTAAAAATAAATGTGAGATCGATCAATCGAATGTGAATGAATTTGGAAGAAAATGTGAATTTAAAGGGAAATTAAATGAATGAACATGGAAAATATCGCGACCGACTATTTGGGCTCAAAGAGGAACCACAACTTTGGTTTCTCTTTCTATTTATAGTCTCCAATTTTTCAAACCCTTGATTCTGAAAAGATTTTGCTGAAACATCAACAACTAAATTTGAACCATTGGATTACTGAACAACTAAATCTGAACCATTGGATTACTATAAGATATTATTTGAATTTTGAATAAACTAATCAGTGGGAGATTTTTAAGTTTAAATCTGATTCATCATCAGTTTGTGTACATCAGACGACAAGCTGATAAGATAGCTATACAGAGTTGCTGTCTGTGTCTTGCTGACACACCATAGGATCTTTTCTGGGATTTTTCAAAGTTTCCGAGCCACCAGTCTTTGCTTGGATTTATTTTGGAAAAATGTAAATGGACCTAGATATAGATTGGGCTATAATGGACTGGGCAGATGGATTCGACGTGTAACTGGCCCGAGTAGATGGATCCACCTGAAGTTCCAGATGACCATGAGTGGTGAGCAATGCTTATTAAAATCACAAAATCAATGGAGGAAAATTTTCCTTTTTCTGGTTGTTCTTGAAAAGTTGCATGAGCTGGTGGTTTTCGCGTGGAATGAACACTCCTTCCATTTTACTAATACTGATAACTCAATAAAATTTCTCTATCTTTAAGTCTTTAACCCCCCCCCCCCCCCCCCCCCCCTCAGTGCTCTCTGATTCAGCAATCCATGAAAAAGTTGTCTAACAATCCTTCAAAAATATCACTTATGGTTAACATAATGGTACACTTTTCTTGTACATATTTAGATTAAAAAGAGTCAATAAAGAGAATATAAACAAACATGACACGCTTCTTTGTTTTGCAGTTTCAGTTGTAACAATTTTTCATGGATTTAGACTTGAAACTGTCTTTCCTATTTGTATGGAACAATGCTGATGAAGTATTATGTATTAAGAGAAAACCAACAATGCTGGACACCATCTTGTAGCAAGCTTGATATACTATTGGTTTATTACCTTTATAATTTGTCCCTCTTCTCTTCACAATATATGCATGAGTGCAGATCATTGTCTCCTAGCTACATTTTGCGAGGGCATCTAATTTTGGTTAGACAATCTAGTGAGGTCTGACTAACACAGATTACCACATGGAGGGTAATATATATCTTCTAATGAAATTTCAACAAGATTTCAAAGATTGGAAAAAACTATATCATTTTAGATTCCTTAAATCCATTTCTTAAATGTTTTGGTACACTTGGCTAATTAAACCAATATACTGTATTTAATTTTGCTCTATAAATACACCTCAGAAGGAGTGTGTCTTCCACACTTCTCCACAATCTCTTTTCAAATTTTCTTGTTGATATAATACCTTCCTTCTCTCTTTTTTCTATTATGGTAGATGTTGAAGGACAAGCAAGTCTGGAAATTGAAGAGAAAGAGCTTGATTACTCTCAAAGGTCTCAATGGCTTAGAGCTGCAGTTCTTGGAGCTACTGATGGCTTGGTCTCCACAGCGTCTTTAATGATGGGAGTTGGATCTGCAAAACATGATCGTACGGCTATGATCGTTGCTGGGTTTGCAGGTTTAGTTGCTGGGGCTTGTAGTATGGCTATAGGAGAATTTGTGTCTGTCTATTCTCAATTGGACATAGAACGGGCACAAATGAAAAGAAATGCTAGAGTGGTTAATGTCGAAGAAACCAACCAAGAAACTGGTAAGGAAGGCATGCCAAATCCGTTACAGGCTGCTTTAGCATCTGCCCTTGCATTTTGCATCGGAGCAATGCTACCATTGCTTGCTGGAGCATTTGTACCATGGTATATGGTGAGGTTGGGAGTGGTGGCTGGTTCTTCAACCTTGGGTCTATTGGCGTTTGGGGCCATAGGTGCTGTGTTAGGTAATGCACCTGTGACAACTTCTTGCTTGAGGGTGTTGATTGGGGGATGGTTAGCAATGGCTATAACCATTGGATTGACCGTAGGTGTTGATAAGCTGTATAGTAAGCATATTGGATGATTCCTTCCCATCTTCTCTTTTCTAATTTTCTAAAAGAGGATGTCAGAGTTAATAGCAAGCAAATGCAGAAATTGGTTTAATGGTTTGTTAGCAATTAAGACGGGCATAAACAGTGGAATCTTTAGAACAAATTAAATTTACAGGTAAGAGTCAATATGCTTGTTCTGTTTAAAGAAAAATGGGTTCAAGGATAAAAACTAATAAGTGTAGCATTAATGCATTTTAGAATTTCAACCTTAAGCAAATCCAATACACTTTGTTGTTCTCTTGTATTTAGGATTATTTAGGATCTTGAGCTTCACGCGATCCTCGTCTAACTCCTCAAGCACTAGTCAATTAATCCATTATGAAATATCTGCGCATTTCTTTCTTCCTTGCTGATAATATTTTCATAAACTTCTGATCTTAAATCATTTGTACTATATAGAAACAATTTTTTTGTCGAATTTTTTTCTATGCAGTATTTGGTAATCCACATGATAAACATGACCCTGCAGAATCTTGTTTCAAGTGGACAACAAATTGGCTTAACAACCTTTGCAGATTGAGTTTGACCCATTCATTCAATACGTCTTAACTCTTAAAAGAGTTACTAAAACATGTTAAAAACATTAAGCACACCGACGTCACTGCATACCCATGTTTGTGGAGACATTCCGCAAAGAAAGACAAAGGTGAATGGACGTAACTATGTTTATCTCTCTGTGTTATCGGTCCGTCTATGCATAAAAGCAACTCCAACCTAGTTGTACTTAATTGTTGCCTTGATTGCTCCTAATAACGTGACACATGAACCTAAAAATCTTGCAACTACAACTACAACTACAAGCTCGGTTAGAATAAAACATGCTAGCAGCTCACTGACGCATTGTATTTGTACCATTGCTTCATTGTATGATTTTTGGAACTTTTCTAGTAGGATGGCAAGACATTAATTTGCAAGTTTAGGACTCTGTATTATTTTGTCAGTTGAATCTACTGTGTGCATTCTATGCCATTATGCGGGTGTCGGGGTGTGTATTTTCTATGGTTAGGTTGAGATGCGAGATGAGATTCTGGCAGGTTCTGTGTACGGCACTGCAAGTGATTTAGCCAGTTCAGATTTCAAGCTGTACCGCCTGAACCATACATAAAGCCCAATGGACTACTAAACCAGCCCATTAACAGCAATAATAATCAATGAATGGCACAATCAAAATGAATGGTAATTAAGGAATTTAAAAGAATTGGTACAGACAAACGTACAGCCATGACTGCGTCATTCAGTCAGTCTTCTTCAAATCATTTCTACATTTTCATTGTTCCGACCAAACAAGCCTCTTCCATCGCGCCTTCTCTCTCGCTGAAATTACAATTCGTTGTAACACCTAAACATAATCAAATGGATGCATCACCACTTCATTATCTTCCACAAGATACTCTTCATCATATCTTCTCAAATCTTCCTCTTCGTCAAATTATAATCTGTCGATCTGTTTGTAAATTCTTTAATCAAACATTAACTTCATCTTCTTTCTTAACTCTCATATCCACTAGATCACCTCTTCGTTTAATCGCACTTCGTCCTTCTCATCACCACCACCACCACCATTACCTTCATCACCATCGACACGTGTCATCTCATCCATTTCTCAACGTATATGATCCAAATCTAAATCAATGGATGAAATTTTCTCTTGATTTCCTTCCTTGTAAGATTCCAATACCTGTTGCTTCTTCTCTTGGACTTGTTTATATCTGGGCTGACTCACCCGATTCAAGTAAATCACTTGTTGTTTGTAACCCATTGACTCGGGAATTTCAATATTTGCCTCAATTAGGATCGGCCTGGTCAAGACATGGAACGGTTTTAGTTGGGTCAAATCGCCGAGTTTTGGTACTCACTGAACTTGCTGCTCTTTACTTTTCTGGTTCAGGTTCTTGGTTAAATTTCTCTTCAAACTTACCATCTAAACCAAGAAGTCCGATTTTAGTTTCTGACTCAGTTTTTGCACTTTGTGATGTTGGTTCACCATGGAGAAGTCAATGGAAGTTGTTTTCTTGTAAACTTGCTGAGCTCGAAAAGTCTCAAGGTTGGAATAGATTGGAAAAACATGAATGGGGAGATGTTTTTGATATATTGAAAAGGCCTAGATTGATTCAAGGGATGAAGAATAAAATTTTGATGGTTGGTGGATTGAAATCATCGTTTTCATTAACGGCTTCATGTACTACTATATTGATTTTGAGATTGGATTTGGATACATTGGAGTGGGATGAAGCTGGTAGAATGCCATTAGAAATGTTTAAGAGTTTTCAAGATTCTAGTAAGTTTAAGGTGTTTGGTGGAGAGGATAGAGTATGTTTTTCGGCTAGAAGGGTCAAGGGATTGGTAATGTGGGATTGTGTAGCGCAAGCAGGGAAAGGAGAATGGAAGTGGATTGATGGTGTTCCTGGAAATGGAGATGGGCTTTGTAGAGGATTTGTGTTCGAAGCTAAGCTCAATGTTGCTCCATGAAAGGTCAATTGGATCAAAGTCTTGTGTCTTATTTTCTCGACTGATATTGGTATGTGCACTCCTTTATCAGAGTTTCTTGTGTTGCATTGTATTGAATTTGATTTTAATTATTCCCTTTGCCAATCTTTGTACTATTCCTCTTTGATATAGAACATTAAAGTTTATTTAATTTGTAATCCATTGCATAAATTTTCAAATGGCATATTGTCCATCAATTATATAGTTGAAATTCAATCAAGTTAGCTTGTCTGCTAGATAAATAGATGCTGTCATGCCATTTGAATTTTAAAACAAATATCTATGGATTACAATATTGGAATAACACTTGACCCTGTAACCACAGTTTCTTCCAACCTAGTGTCTAAGCAAAGTCTATTTACCCGAATGACCTGCATTCCCCTCCTACGTGCAGACCATCGGTATTAGCTTTTGGCCCTGTCACAAAAATGAACTGATCTTGCGAGCGTTTGCATATAAGCATGTAAACAAAATCTGTCACGAAGTCAAACGTGTATCCAAGAAGTAAATTGGATTTAGTTTTCCAATTTTTTATAAGCACTATATCATACATAATCACCATTGGTATTGCCCTATTTAATGCTTAATGGGATGCCCGTGTTGCAATGTTACTAGCTTGGGATCATAAATAAAGGCTGGGATATTGCATATACCATGATTTTAAAGGGTTGCATTTCCCTTGGTGCAAAAGGTGAGAAAACCAGGGGGACATACCATTTGCATCATTTGTGTTCTCCTGGGAGTCTGATACTATCTGGGCCTTGAGTTCTTAATGCACTTGTGTTTCTCTTGGTGTTTTTTTTTTTTTCTTCACCAAGGATATCTTATCCCTTGGCACTATTGTATCCATTTTTCTTTTCTCATTAATATATCCTGCTTGTTTATCTCTTTGAAGAAACAAAATTAAAAATAAAGACTAGGGATTTCGAAAGGAGTTCCTGATTCTCTGGCTTGAAAGCTGGTTTGTACAAGTTCGGATCACTCTGTAGGCTCTGTATCCTACAGCTTTCATCCCAATAAAGCATTTTGTCACACTTCTTTTGTTGTGGATTATACAACTTAAGAACTTGGTGAATGCTTGTAAGTTTTAATATAGGTCTTCGATGTTGCTTTGAACAGTTTTTTCTAAGTGTAGTGTTGAAAACTTTTGGAAATATAGACTTCTTGTAGGTCTTTGATGTTGTTTTGTGTGACGTTTAACACTATATTGATTTTAAAATAGAACAGTTTCTGCCAGATTATAAAGTGATTCACCTTGCAATGATAGCCAACATCAGTGGGCATTAGATGAGTTTTATTCATATTTAATATGATATGCCAATGCCGCTACGGATGAATATTAGATTAGTCCTTATTAAACATAGTCTTCATCTTTTATATATGAAGGTGGAGAGTGTGTGTTTATGGAGGAAACTAAAGGAATCCCATTGAGTTTGGGGAAAATAAGAGGGACTGGTTGTGTAATAAAATTATATTTGTTATTGTTGTGCTCATTACGAGAATATTATTATAGATTTATAGCCATGAAGAAGTTAAATCTGGGTAGGATGGAGGGTGAGGTTAAGCAGCATCATTATGCATTAATTAGACAATACACTTTATTTTCCTGAGATTTATACTCAATGCCCTCCTGACTAATAAGGATTACGTACACACTTTATGCTTCTGGAACATTAGGTGTGAATATTAATCAGACATCTCTTATTAAGGGTGAATATCAAATTGTACCTTGCTAAACAATATCCTTGTGTCTGAGTTACTCCCTTTCCTTGTGTTGGTCTTCCAATATGGACGCAGCCAGGCAGGAAAGAGATCTGAGTAAGCCTGGAATATTAGTGTGGCTACTTGGCTGGACTAATTGGGGTTAGCATGTTGCTGTTGGTGCCCCCAAGATCTTGAGTCAACTCCCAGATTCACCTGGGAAGGGGAGCGTCTAAAGAGAAATTAGTAAATAGGAAAGGGAGTGTTTATAGGATGATCATAGATCCAGGCTTAGTTCTTATTGTCTTCAGAATACTAGTTGTTATTGTCTGATTAGCAGGATCCTTGGATGCTTTGTTAAGATGGATTTGTCCCCTTTTCGTCTATGATGTGCTTAAGTGACTTAATTTGCTGCAGAAAATATGTTCACTTTCTGCTGTTTTAACATGCCATTTGTTTTGTTCATTTTATCTTGTTCCATGTGTTAACCGTTTATTGTTTTCCTTTTAGCCATATATAAAAGGATAAACCTAAGGTCGTGTTTGCTTTTTCCATCTTATGGCTGTAAGATCTTAAAAGTACTATAAGATTATAAGCACCTAACATCTTGACTTTTATGGTAATTATAGTAGTTTCTACCGAAACCATCATATAAGATCTTACAAGAATGAGGAAACAATAGACTTATCGTCTGTAAGATCTTGTAAGATCTGAAAATGAAAAAACAAACACCCCTGAAGATTTCAATAGCACTTAGCATTCTTTGTTATATTTTGCTTCATTTTTGTCTCTGATATGATGATGAATTAGCATGCCATGTACTCATTTCATCTCACCTACCATTTAGGAAACTTTATTAACCTTATTTTCATGTAATGGCGATGCTTGAAATTTTTTCTATAACTTGGTAATTGAATGTTTTGTAGTCACTGAGAATATTTCTTGGTAAAACACCTTGACACTTGCAGATATGCCAGTTGTGTAACACTTTCTTTATTACGAAATGCTCTGTGCAAACTCCTTTCAGTCCCATCCTTGTCTCTGAAAACAATTCCAACTCCCCCTGAACTTGGATTCCTTATATATTGCCGCTCCATCACAATTAATTTTCATTACATCTCCATCTGGTGGTATTCAACTGACCTCTCTAATGAGAAAAGTAAGAGGTGTTCTCCATCATGCCCAGTTGCCCACTCCTAAGGTGCTCAGAATCATCGTATCTCCAATGTGCCTATATATATATATATTTTGCTAAGTTTTATAAATAAGAAAATAACAAAGGAACACAGAATAGGTGGGTGGGTGATAACATATCTAGCCCTCACCACTTAAAATCCAGAGCATACTTAAGAGTCATAACCATCTATCATAAATGACTTGACAAATCTTATGTAATTTCTGCACTTGTTTGTGATCTAGTCTTAGGTGCACTAGAGTCAAACTGTTTCTTCTTCACCTTGCTAGCAGGGGATTTGTTATCATCCCTTTCCTTGAGCATAGATTTTCTTTTTGCTTCCAATTCTGACAATCTAGCTTTGATTGTTGAAACCTCTTGTGTAACCATCAAATCATTATTACTGATTCCATGTCCAGAAAATGATGAAACATTAGTGCCTCCCCCATATACCTTCCCCAATCCTTGGACTTGTACAAGGACCCCTTCTAGTATATTGAATATCAATCCTTGGATCCACCACTACCATACCCACGTGCTCTAGAATTGGTGAAACCTCATTCTCACCATCACCCCATTTACCAATTTGTTTCTCAGCCTCGGAGACCAATTGCTCTGGATCAGGAGTTTCAGGGACTAAGTCCAACTCCCCTTCTAGTGTAGTGAAAGAGTTGGTTAGTGATAAAGAGTTTCCTTTTGAGTTCTCTGTTCTTGTGTCGTTGGAAGTTGGAACATTAACTTGTTCATTTCCTTCTTGCTGAATCCCATCTGTTGATTCAACTGGTACTAGCAGAGATTCAGTCAAGGAGCAAGAAGAGCATACAAAGTCTTCTACCAGTCAACAAGTGCTGGTAAGAGAAAATAGGCCTACATATACATGCCCTAATTGCAGTTTCAACAAAATTTCCAAGGTTTCGATCTCTCGCAAGTCTCGATGTTATCAAAATGAGGTTTCTTTCCTAATTCTCGTCGTCTTGATGTTATCAAAATGAGGTTTCTTTCCGAATTCTCATCGTCCAAAGTTGCACGATCAAGTATTCAAGTGTGTGTTAGCACTTAGCAGCTTGCCATAAATTTTTGATGAGCACACTGGGATGACGTCCATTACCAGATTTTTATAAGTATAGCCAGCCATTGCATTGAAAGTGAAGCAACCAATCCCAGATTTTTATATGTTAGAAATAAACGCTCGCAATCTTCTTCAGAATTTTTATATATCGTGTGACCATGCAAAATAGTTCACATAATAAGGGATTCTCTAGGGCGGGTATGTCATATGTGTGTTCCACATGTATTTAGTTCACCATAGCATCTCTCTTCCCTACTAGGTGGTGGCAGCTGTTGAAAGCTCGATCCCAAAGTTCTAAAAGTCTCATTTACAACCAGCGGATTGTGGAATGACCCAGTTCGAGCCCATTCTCAATAATGTCTATCCTCAATAATCTCATTTACAACCTGTAGACTGTGCATTATATACAATAATAAAAAAATAATAGTAGTAAACTCGTGTTGTATGTCTGGCCGTAGGGGTGGCAATCACGCTGGATCAGGTCGAGTTCGTGTCGGGTTAGTCGGGTTTTCAGGTCTTTAACCTAAAACCTGAACCCAACCTGATAAATTAAATTTTACCAAAATTAAAATCTGAACCCAACCTGTCAGGTTATCAGGTCGGGTTCGAGTTGACCTGAAATCCTGAATACTTTTGTTTTTCTAATCAAGTGATGGATCTAGGTTGCTCTACTTGGGCCAGAAGTGTTGGGCATGTGTTAATAAAATAAAGAATGAATGGATCAGGTAATATCTAGTAGAATGCTTCTTGTGGATCCAAGAGAAAAAAATCTCTTTTGTTGTTCGTCCTTCGACTCTCAATTTTACAGCTTCACTAGTTCTCTACATCATCGAATGTTCTGATTCTTCTATGTTAATCTTTTGGTAAAATGATCAAAAAATACAACGTACTCTCATAAAAATTTTACTTTATACAATATACTAAAAATTACGCCAAAATATCAATGTACTTTGGAAAAATATTCACGTTATACAATCTGTCTAAAACTGACTAACGGACTGCTTACGTGGCTAATAATTATCTACATGTATTTTTATTTTATTTTTAAAAATGATGAGTTGTAAAATTAAAACCAACACATCTACTTTAAAACGTGTCATCAAATCATGTCAACAAATGTTTACATCTAAATCGTCCAATAATCCCAAGATGTTATAGATATAGATGTATTATTTTTTTTTAGTTGTTATCTCTCTGATAGAAAATCTAAACCGTCCATTAATCTCTACGAAACCCTAAATCAACATTTCTTCCATCTCTCTTTCTCATAGCAACATTGAACCCTAAATCTTCTCTTTAATTCTTCAAACCCTAATTTTAATTAACCATTTTCTCACAACTAAAACCCTTACTTTCAATCAAACATTAATGTACGGTGAATTGGTGAATCTCAAGAAAGAATCGGTGTGGAACAATCTTGTTGTGTGTGTAAAAGAAAAATCCTTTTTCAAGTAAGTAGTAACTAGTAGTTAGTTTAACACTAAAAGATGAAGACACACAAAAGCTAGGGTTTGAAATTGAATTGGGGATTTACAAATTTGGGGATTTTTACATTTGTTGAATTCAATTGTTAAAATAGGGAAGAAGGAAGTCAATCATGTGAGAAACATGTGCCTCATTTGATATGTTAGAAATGTTGTTTAATTTTTTTTTTTTAAAAAAATACACATAGATAATTATTGGCCACGTAAGCAGTCTCTAGCTAGTTTTAGACAGATTGTATAACATGAAATGTTTTTCAAAGTACATTGACATTTTGGCATGATTTTTGGTACATTGTATAAAGTGAAAATTTGTGAAAGTACGTTGTATTTTTTTATCATTTTACCTAATCTTTTACCTCATTCCTCAGCTTTATAATGAAAAAAAATTGATCAATAATTCTTCAAGTGGAAAGAAGAAGAACAAAATAAACATGAGCACTGGTAAAATTAAGATTTCCAGACCAATTCAATCTACTAATGAAAAGTTGATGAAAATTCTTGTCTCCATCAATTTTGTTCTGGGTTTTAATCTCCTTTATTGTATTTCAAAAGTTTGGTTTTTATCTACAAACAACAACAAGGGTTTACAAATTTCTACCTTCTTGATCTAGTTTTTCATAATTTGTTAATTCTATCTAGTGGTAACAAATGAAAGAAATGAATTTTATGTTTATTGGGTTATACATCTCTTGTTGAACTTGGTAGTAGCAGCGAAATAGTTATGATTTTGTTCATAGGATTCAAAGAATTTTTTTTTTTTTTCGGGTTTGAAGTCGACCCGACGAGTCTGTAAGTAAAACCTGAACTTCACATGATATGAAATCAGGTCAATCAGGTCGACCTGATATCAACCCAAAACACCAAATAACTTAACCCAAACCTGACCCAGAGCACGTCGGGTTTCGGGTCGCCAGGTCAGATTGCCACCCTACTTTGGCGCGCCAAATTATAAAAGTTGAATTATTTTCATCACAATGAATTTGCTACTTATAGTTTGACTTTCGTTCCACAAATAGCTCATCAAGGGTATTGCATTACTAATGCAACATTAGTACATTTCTGTACTTGTAAGTTACAAGTTGTAACCTGGTCGAGCTAATTGTTTGGTCGAAGCCCATTGTTTTGGTAGAAGCTCAATTGTAGCCCTTCAAGCCCACAATGATGAATTCTACTACAGACTACAAAAGGCTGGAAATTTCAGTTTAAAAGTGAAAACTAGGGTTTTATTTTCCTCAGAATCAGTACTATAGAGCAGTGAAGAGAAGACTGAAGACATAACATTATCAGGGCATTTATATTTCACTATATCTGGAAATGTGCATTTTTCAATCAAGTTAAGAAACCTATTTTTTATTCTGATTGAAAGGATTGATTGATATTGGGTTTAGATGGATGGTAGTATGCAAAGGGTTAATTGGTTAGAACTACCAGACCACATTGTATCAATCATAGCAAATAAGTTGATTATTATCAAAGATTACATTCCATTTGGTGTTGTTTGTCATTCTTGGCATACTGTTTATTTGGAAACCTGACACTACCCCGCCAACCTCCAACATTGCTCATGTTTGCTGAGTATTGCCCCATTCCTCAAAACAAACAGACAACACTTTGTATAGCGTAACAGAGAAGAAAGTTTCCAGGCACCAGTGCCCCATGACAAGCTCATCTGTGGTTCTAGCCATGGATGGTTAGTAACCGTTGTTGGTGTTTATGATGAGGTTAGTCCAGTGAGTGTAGTAAATCCATTGTTGCTAGTCAATAATGAGATCCAATTTCCCCCCTTGAAAGATGGGGCATTCTACACAAGGTTGTTTTATCTGCAAATCCGGTATCCAACCCTAACAATTATGTGACTATGGCAATCTGTGGTTTTGCTGATGAATTAGCTTACTTTAAACTTGGTGACAGAGGTTGGAGAACCATTAAGAGACCCTATTTTTCGTGTGGTAGTGTGAGTTGCTAGCTATGATAAAGAAAAAATGGGCTCTGCTAGCGCATTTTAAACGTGCACATTACCCCCCTATTGTTAGATAATTTCTATCCGTTACACCTACCACTCATGCTCACCCACCCTCTTTCCTTCCTTTTTTAGTAACAATGGTTTATTCTCTTGATCCAACTAAGGCTGGAAACACCTTGGTTGGATCCCAAACTCAAGCTCATGCCCTGGCTACCCCCACCTCCTTCGTCTCTCTGTTCAAACAATTTGTGCCTAAGCTCACAGACTTCCCACCAGCGATCTGTAGAACTTTCAGAAAAAATGGGAAGTTGGCCATTCAATTTAGCAAGGAAAACATTGAAAAAGGTAAGCGTTATATCTCTTCCAAGGCGGTGGTATTCAAATTCTCGGGGCAAAGGCCCCCTTTGAACTTAATTCGCAAGACCATTCAGAAGGAGTGGAATATTGAAGGTAACTTCACCTTGGGGCTGTTGGATCCAAGGCATGCACTAGCAAGCTTTGATTCATAAGTTGAAGTTACAAAGGCTCTATCTAGATATAATTGTCAAGTCATGGGAATCAGATTCAAAATATTCAGATGACACTCTGGTTTCAGCTTCAAAAAAAATCTCAGCTTGGTTCCATTTTGGGTAGATCTCCCTAATCTTCCATTTGAATTCTACTACCCATCCATGCTAAAGTCCATTGGTAATGGCATTGGCATCTTTCTCTCTGTAAACAAAGAAACCATGAACCTTACTAGGCCAGATGTGGCCAGATTGTGTATTGAAATGGATGTTCAAGAGGAAATGCCTTGCTCTGTTTGGCTGGAAGGTCCTAACGTTGGAGGTTTTTGACAAACTTTGTACTATCCTAGCTTTTTCTACTGCTCTCACTGCTTTAAACTATGACATTCAATTGAACACTGCAGAAAGAAGAAAATAGATATTGTGGCCACTACAAATGGCAAAAACAAAATCGTTGATACTGATAAAAAACCAGGTCTTGGTGCTGCTCAAGGGGCACAAAGAAAATCAAATGCAGCAGTGCAACATCACATCAACAAGCCACCACCACCTGAAGGAATTAATCCGCAGTACAAAGCTACAGGTAATCTGTTCATAACTCCACCTAGTGGAACCAATATGGAATTGGGAGAGACAAACAACATGAATGCAGAAGTAACAAGCACAACCTTGGTTGCGGCCACTTCAGAACCTTTGAGGGTTCCCTTACCAGTCATAGCTAATGCAACAACCTTGCCGCTATCTCCTTTGCCTATCACAAAACCTATCCCTATTTCCAACACTTTTGTCATCCTGGGTTTGGAGGAAGAGACCAATCCCTTACCTTCTTCCTCTTTAGGTAGTACCCCCTCCCTTTTAGCTTCCCCTAGCCTTCATCAAACTCAGCATGTCTCAATTGGAACACAACATACCAGTACAAACCACACTTCCCCCCAACCCTCTGAACTTCCCTGTCATACACATGTCATTTTTGACTCACCATCTCAGGAAAAATCTCATACTTCCTTTCACAGCTCAGACTCTTTACCTAAAGCCAAGAACTTAGCTTTCTTGCCCTTTAGATTTCTTAACCAACAATCTCCATCAGCAAAAAAAAGGTACATTTGCTGCCAAGGAAAAACCTGCTACAAATCCAACAAGCCCTTCAAAGGCATCTCCCTCAGTTCTAGAACTAGGCTCTACCCCAACCATATTGGTTGTTGATCAGGCACAGAAACAAAGAGGAGGCAGTGAAAAAACTATTGCTCATGGCAGCAGAGTATATGCAAATAATGAAGAACAACTACAGCAACCACAGTATGGCTTTGACCCTGAATACCAAATCAGGAAACATAAAATCAAGGGCACGACTGACAAAGTCCTTACAAGGGCTCAGGTTAATGCACTGGAGGATTACTCTCTCTACTCACCCCTTAAATAATGGCTATATCAGTTATCTGGAATGCCAGAGGAGTTGGCAATCACTCCACCCACAAGGATCTCTAATTTAGTAAGAAATCATATTGTTGATGTTGCAGTTATTTTGGAACCTTTTATTCAGCCTAACAGGAGCTTCAGTCTCTCAAACTCCATTGGTCTTTTAAACTTTCGTACAAATGATCACAAGGGAGATAAAATCTGGGTTTTTTGGAATAATAACATTCAATTTACTTCTATTTCTGACACTAATCAAGCTTGCGATTTTATAGTTACTATACCTGCAACTAACAAAACATTCCTAGCTTCTTTTGTATATGCTAAATGTTTTGTTGCGAAGAGAAGACTTTTATGGCAAGACCTACACAATTTTGGTGCTAGTTCTAACCTACCTTGGATGGTGGGTGGAGATTTCAATGCAATCCTCTCTTCTAATGAAAGAATAGGTGGTATTAATGCACCACTTAGTGAGACACAAGACTTCAATGAATTCTTGTTTTATTCTGGTCTCATGGACTGTGGTTTTTATACCAATAAATATACTTGGTGCATGACAAGTCTGCTTAAAAGGAATATTGACCAGGACTCAAGGAAATGGCATTGTACTTCAGAACCCACCTTCAAAACCTCCTACCCTAGTCTATTGGACTAGGCCACCAAACTCTTTCATTGTCCTAAACACAGATGGAGCATCAATTCAAGGCAATACTTCTGGTGGAGGAATTCTCAGGGATACTCTTGGCAACCACTTGACCAACTTCTTCTCATTTTATTGAGATGGTTCCAATAACTCTGCAGAGAGCATGTTTTGCCAGGCCCTGGGCAACACACAATATTGTTATCTACACTGATTCCTTGCTAGCCACCACATGGTTTTACAAATCTATATCAACTCCTGGCACCTCTCTCAATATTCAAATACATCATACCTTTAGAGAAGAAAATAAAGTTGCTGATTATTTAGCTAGTATGGATTGAAATACAAGGTAGATGG
Source organism: Aquilegia eximia (assembly GCA_023053565.1). NCBI lineage: Eukaryota > Viridiplantae > Streptophyta > Magnoliopsida > Ranunculales > Ranunculaceae > Aquilegia > Aquilegia eximia. The sequence goes on from JALIGU010000003.1 coordinate 16,686,535, forward strand.
AGCTGCAAACATCTCCACTAACTCTGAACTGAAGCAGATTCTATATTGAGATAAGATGCAAATTCCTAATCTTAGAATCTACTCCTAGCTGCTATATCAATGAAGTTTCTTTCTTTACTTTTGGGTTTTGTTTGTCCGCTTAGTGCATTCTAGCATGCATATTCAAATTCCCTTATGCATTTAGCAACTTTTTCATGCACACAAAACCTATTAATTTAACTAACACCATCACATTAATCATATGTCTAGCATCTTGTTCATGTTCATATCATAAGACATCTAGATAGGTAGAAAGGTAAGTTTTAAGACAACATTAGAACTAGTTAATTCCTTGCATGCTTGTCTAATCTTCCTCAGCATTGGAGTTAGTGGACTCATACTCCTGCTCATCCTCCTCCCACTCATTTTCGGTGGGTGACCTATAATCCTCCTCCTCATCAGAATCAGGCTCCTCCAGCTCCATATCATCTGTATCACTTGGGGAATCAGAGGAAGGGGAATCAGAAGAATCATACATCTCATCACCTGCATCTTCTTCCTCCTCTTCAGCCTCTTCATCTTCACCTACAAATCAGGGAAGTAAAAATTAATTAATTATAACAATTAACCCTTGATTTTTAGTTTGTATAGTAATGAATTCATTTTATTTTATTTTTTATTTTTTGTAGATTAGGGTCCATTTACTCACCAGTTATATCAATATCTCCACCAAATAGAGGTGCATCTGGATCCTGATCATCATCTGCCTCATTAAGCTCTGGAGGGAGCACAGGAACCTCAGCCATGGTCACCACATTATTCACCTGATTGGCATGGTCGTTGGGCTCTTCTTTGGGCTCAATCTTTGGAAGGACCATTCCTTGTGGTTCATCCTTAATTTTATCTGACCAAGACCTAGCTACTCCTTCAATCTTGATTTCTTTTTTAACTCCACAAATTGGAACAAGGCTCTCCACACCCTTGCAAGCCTTGTATGCAGTGCATTCTGCCTTGTTCTACTGGATCATCTCTATCAACTTCTTCCAATGCTCCTTGCAAAGTGTCTCTCCCACAAAGGTAATCATGATTTCAGGGGCTACCTCCTCTTCTTCCTCCTCAACTTTTACTTTCTTCATCTTCTCTGAGTTGGAAGCAACCATGGATTTCTTTCTCAAGTTCACTCAAGGTTGTCTACTCTAAGCAAGATACAAGCTCTTAGCTCAAAATGATATTATGACATTTAATGGACTAAGCTACTTTTGACAGCGTCACAACTTCCGAGATCAACTTCAAACGACAAATCACAACTATTATGCTAAGCAACACTCTGTATTCCCCTCAGCCCTTTGGGCCTTTTTGTACCAGGCTTCAGCCCCCTTTTTTTTTCTGAATAATATACGGGTAGGGGTCCATGCCAAACCCCCTTAAGTTATTTTTTTAAAAAAAAAATAAAAATAAAAATAGCTGATGTTATATACCATAAAGACCAATTTTACGTTGTCGACTTCTATGGAAGAATCTTTTCTTGTGATTTGAATTCTCCCAACCCTAACTTTTCAGTTGTTATGGACAATATCATTTTTATATCCGGTTATAGGAGGTATCTTGTCGAATTATCTGGAGATCTGCTGCAGGTTTGTGCACACGCAGACCTTGTTCGTTCTTATGACGGTGATGATGATCATTATTGTGGTGAATATGGTGATTATAAGTACTTTACAGCTAGGTTTGATGCTTTCAACCTGGATCCACTTGGACTTAAGTTGATTAACACTGACAACCTACATGGACATACATTGATTTTAGGTGATAATTATTCCATGTATGTCATGGCTTCAGACTTCCCTGAGTGCAAGCCCAACACTATATATTACATAGACGATTATGATGTAGGGTCTAAGGAGAGACGTAGTCTAGATGGAGAAGGGAGTCATGACATTCGAATTTATAACACAGTTGAACCGATTATCTTTGATGAAATGATGATCTAAAACCCTATATGGATTGAGCCTACGCTATAGAATTGTGCAAGTATGAAGAGGTCTTCTTTCCACTGTATTGCCTATATGTTATTATGTTGTTTAATTATTTACTGTTTGAGGTGCATTGTCTTGTTTATTTTGTTAGCATCATTGCTTTGTTGTTTAAGACAGATATACAGTCCATATCTTTGTTTTAGATCTTACAATTGCATTTGGGTAGCTTTGGTTGGAGATAAGGTTCGACTTATGTAACCTAATTTTGTGATACTAATATTTTAATTTCTACATCATTTATAATCTTGTTTTTAAGGGGTTATTTTTTCTTCTGGAAACCAGGACACTGTTTTGACCCACTGACCTGAAGTTGTGTGTTTGATCACTTTTAATAGTGTTTACCACCACATAAGTTCATTTTCTGCATCATGGAGGAAATTACAGTATTACTATTTGGTCGGTGTTCAATCTATTCTCTCCTACTACAAGCTTCTCATGGTGCTAGAAGTGGCTATTTTAATTGCAATCAAACTGTATATAGGATTCAAAATCTTAGAGATATGACTTCCCTTCAGTTAAACAAAAGAAAAAAAAAAAACCTCTTGTTGTCTTACACACTTTGTTTGTGTTCATACAAGCTCTCCTTAATCTAAACTATTTATAAAGGGAGGAGCTTAAGTCTACAATAAAATAATACTATTTTTATGTCACTGCGTCACCAGACACAAAAGCTATGACACATGTTTTTTTTTTTTGTTATAACCGTACTGTGTGTATATACCTATAAATCAGGCGCGGAGCGCATGCAGTTACATAGTCTATATGTATATGGGAATGGCTCGATCTATTGCTGTAATGGAAGAAATTCCTCCGATTCAAGCAAACGAGAGATTATTCAACATCTTTTCTTGGCATCAGGCTATTCTATCCCTTTATCTATTTTTCACTTCTTTTAATTTTCTTTTGTTCTTCGTACTTTTTATGTTTTATGGATTGAATTTTTTGCAGATTTTATATATTTGGGCTATTTGTGAATTTCTTTTGGGTCTTCATGTATCTTGCTCAAGTGCTACCTTTGGGATGCAATTTCCGATATATGTTTCCAATGAATTGGCCCATCTTACCGATGTTTGTTTTGACAATTTCCGGTTAGATGTTGTAGCCATTGATTTGGGATCCTTTATCACATGTTTAGCTCCAAGTATCTTTAATTTGATCATCTTATGCAAAGATGAATCATTTTCCGGCTCCGACAATCAGACTTGTGATGCTTAACTGAGAAGCTTTTGCAATAATACGTGGCAACATGTTATGAACATGTGTTGATTGGAGGTGTTTTATCCGTCCACGTGTTGGAAAAGTTTTTAGTTCACAGATACGTGTTCAAATAAGTTGCCACTTCTCCATGATTTAGGAAACTTGTGTTCTCATCTAAGAGCATTCCCAATGCAGGGTGGATTTATCCACCTCCACGTAGGCGCTACATATAGGCCACTAGGATAAATCCACCTTCCTGACTCAAAGTGAAACTCTACAAGGTGGAAAGTTCCCAAGGGAAGGTGGACTCTTTGAGATAGAAAATGGATTTCTAAACAAATTCGGACGGCATGTAACATGCCGTCCCATTTTTTTGCGAAAAAATAGGGAGAAATAGGGATACTACATGTGACATGCCATCCGAGAGTCCAAAAGTTTTAAAACACCTCTGAAAACGTAAAAAAAATAGGACATCATGTGACATGTCTTACGTTTCTTTTCCACAAGGTGGATTCTCTCACCTTGAAATCCACCTGTGGGTTCCCACTTCTCAAAATCCACCTTCCCTTGGGACAATATTTTTTTAAAAAAGGGGATTTATCCACCCCACCTCCCAAATGCACCTTGCATTGGGAATGCTCTAATTGTGAGCTTTGGTCTGCTGTTGCTGCTTGGCCCATGAGCCACTTCCATTTCGAACCAGCACTTCAGGTGCTTAAAGCCCTACTTCATTCCATAACGATCGTGATTTGGTGACCCAGTTCCTCACGCTGCCCATGAGTACGTTTTGTTTAATTGATCTTCATGATCATTTAGCGACCTTTGGTTGACCGATCCTTGTGATCAACGGGCGTGGGTGCAAAGCCTCCAGTTCAACACCCCCCCCCCCCCCCAAAAAAAAAAAAAAAAAAAAACAAATAAGTGATGAATAGCAATGTGATGACGGCGAGTTCTAATGAATATGTATATCGTAGGATTGGTTTTGCTATTCAAAAAGGGCTTGCAATGCAGTTTGTAGTGCGTTTGTTTTCTAGCTTTGTGTAGTTTTTCTTTTATCAATAAAATTTATTTTTGATTAATAAAAATGTAATGGGGAGGGCTTTTGATGTAGCGGAAACTAAAATAAACTTAATGTAAGAATTGAAATTACAAGGAATTGAAATAATGGAAAGAAATTCAATAAGTAAAAGCTGAAATTTAAATAACTTGAAAGTAAATTGCGAAAAATAAAGAACTCGAAGTAAAAACTAAATTGAAAGACAATAAACTAAATAATAAACTCTTCAATCATCAATCTTCGCTAAGAAATTCATTTTTGGAGCTCTTTATATAGATAACTCCCTTGACAAAACTAAAAAACCTACTAGAACTTGAATTACTTGTTTCTTAAGGTATGTATTATCTTTTGGCAACGTTCTAACCCTATTAGAACTCAAAATAAGACTTTTAGACACTTCTAAAGACACTTTAAGTAATAAAACGAAAATAACAATTTAGAAATACTATTTAGGCTTTTAAATAAATCATAAACCCAAATAGGAAACCAATTGGTGTATGTGTTATGTCCTACATCAGTCTCCCATTCTTCAAAAGAATTCGTCCTCGAATTTAGGTTATATTGATGACGTTCGCTCCATAAAAAAAGATACTTTGAATAATATGCATTTTTTTGAATTATTCTCAAGTTAATTGATATTGTTCGTTCATCTGTTGATCCTTGAAGTTTGAGAACAAAGAAAACTTATTTGGAAAGAACTTGATCAATACCAATAAAATCATAATGACGAACATTAATAGACAATGAATCTTTCACTGCAAACTCAACTTTATGATTCCATTATTCCTTAAAAACATGTGTGTGATCTTTAATTTCGGCCACAAAGGTTGAAAGATCTTTATAAAAAATGGATGGCTCCAAAGGAAAATTCTTTTTTCTTTTCTTCAATAATGTCATGATGTTTAGGTGCAAGATGGACTTCATTGGGTTGGGCAAGAATGGTAGGTGTAATAAGAATGGTAGGTGTAGCAAAATTGGTAGTAGAAAAGAGGGGTGGTGGGGTGGTTAAAGATGTATTGATTGGTTCATCATGGATATATTCGATAATGTCCGCCTTGATTTCTTCAATCTTATAGGTTGATTCTTCATGGATACCAAGGGTTGTCTTGACCTATACTAGTTGTTGAGTGAATTTCGAATTGATTGTTGCATCTTGTTTGACAAATAATGTGTTCAATGACTCCCGAAACAAATCCTTAAAGAGATTTTTTTTCCTCATCACTAAGAGCCACGGTGGAAAATAAACTTGAAGGTGGTGGTGGGGAGGTGGTGGATCGTTTTTAGATAAAAATCTAAAACTAGAGCTCTTGATACCAATTGATGCAGTGAAAGTTAAAATAAACTTAATGTAAGAATTGAAATTGCAAGGAATTAAAATAATGAAAAGGAATTGCAATAAGTAAAAGTTGAAATTTAAATAACTTGAAAGTAAATTGCGGAAAATAAAGAACTTGAAGTAAAAACTAAATTAAAAGACAATAAACTAAATAATAAACTCTTCAATCATCAATCTTCGCTAAGAAATTCGTTTTTGGAGCTCTTTATATAGATAACTCTCTTGACACAACTAGGAAACCTACTAGAACTTGAATTACCTGTTTCCTAAGGTATGTATTACCTTTTGGCAACTTCCTAAGCCTATTAAAACTTAAAATAAGATTTCTAGACACTTCTAAAGACACTCTAAGTAATAAAAACGAAAATAACAATTTAGAAATACTATTTAGGCTTTTAAATAAATCATAAACCCAAATAAGAAACCAATTGATGTATGTGTTATGTCCTACATTAACTTTCCTATTTTGTGAAGCTCATTTTACTTCTAGAGGCTAGGGACCACTTGAACTGAAATCTTTGAATGACAAATAGATTTTGAATCAGTCAGACAGTCACCCTTGTAATTTTGTTGTATTTCCAAACTCACCCTTTTCGCTATATATCTCCTTAGCTTCTGACAAATTTGTGATAAATAGTTTTGATGTACAAACAATTTAGAAATTCATGTCTTGAAATATCTGAACTTTCGGATTTGGTATTGTGTTATATCAAAATTTGGTTCTGTCACACAGTAATACTTACTTTTTGTAATGTCACAGTGAATATATCAAAGTCAGGTAACTTTGTATAAATGAGTGAGAGTGAGATGAAATCTGCAATCTACAATCTGCATAGTGCATACGAGATACATAGATCCATCCATCAATCAGATCTGGATTTGAAGTCTTCACTTTAACATGTGATCGTGGTTGTTTTCCAAAACATTGAAGAGATTTTGGAATCTGTCTCCAAGACCACCTATTTGAATCCCATTGCAGCAGCCTGGTTTAAGCCACTTCTAACTGCTTCCCATTCTGCCAAGTTATGAGTTTTAAACGTAGAGGCTTTAGCCAGGCCTGCAAGAAAATCACCTTTGTCATTTCTAATAACAATTCCAATGCTTGATTTTCCATTCTGTAAGGCTCAATCAGTATTTATTTTCACCCATGAAGGTGGAGGGTGAGTCCAAAAATGGGAGGAAGGGTGTAGGGGTACTACATACAACATACATGTGGCACAATCTCTACCGTTCATCATGGTGCCACATGTCAACATCTAATGGGCTCTCTCTTGATGACACAAGTTACAAAGTTAAAGCCAATTACTACAAAGATATTCTCTCATTATTACCCTAGTAAATGCTAAGAATGGAGTTACATTGTAGCCTATAAATATGAAGGCAAGCTACTCATTCTAGGCATGTTTTCATCTCTGCTCACATGGTCTGATGGCCGAATGCTCCCAACACGACCTCATGGTGAGGTCTCATGATCAACGACCTCCCCAATCTCTCATGATGAGACCTCACCTCTCAGGTCTCATCTCTCTCTTGAGCTCTCTCCATTATCGAGCTCCCATTTTGTATCACCACTACTATAATAAAGTTCATTCTCTCTCTCCGTGGATGTAGGCACAATTGCCGAACCACGTGTACAATGGTGTTCACATCTCTACTTTATTATTGTTCATATCATCACCATCATCATCATTCATTAATGTATTGACCAACTTCACAAAAATGGTCAATACAAAGGGTGTGCAGAATTTGGTTGATGTTTGCAAGGAGATGAAAAATGAGTTAGGAAGGCTGCAACTCTATTGTTGGTTTTGAGCCAAATTTGATCAGTGGTAGAAAAAACTCTTTGGAAAAGGCTCTTATTTCTTGCTTTCCAGACAAACCAGAAAAAGAACAGAATAAAAGATGTTATGCCACTGCTAATGAAAAAAGGAGAAGCAAGTTTCCTGAACCAAGCAAGATTAAAGGGTGGTGGAGGAAGGGAAAAGTTCCAGTGGTAGGAGCAATAATATCTTTAAGTTTTGAAGAAAATGCAGTGGTAAAAGAGATGGTCAATGGTCTCCTCTTAAAATTGGATAGATCTTATCAAGGTCTATATATTTTTCGAGAAATGGCTCGATCCATTGATTTAATAGAAAAAATTCTTCTGATTCAAGCGAAAGAGAGATTATTCAGCATCTTTTCTTCGCATCAGGTTATTCTATCCCTTTTACTCTTTTGCAATTCTCTTTAAATTTGTTTTTGTTCTTCTTACTATTTATGTTTTATAGATTGAATATCTTGCAGGTATATTGGAGTTATCTATGCGTTTCTTTTGAGTTCTTTTTGGGTTCTTCATTAGTGTTTCTCTAGTTTTATGTTTGGGATGAGATCTCTGATCAAATAAATTTCTATGAATTGGCCTATCTTACCGATGTTTGTTTGTAACAATTCCGGTAGATGTTGTAGCCATTGATTTGGGATCATTTATCAAGTTTTTTGCTACACAATATCTTTGGTTTGATCGTCTTCTGCAAAAAGATCGATCATATTCAGGCTCCGTTACCGGACCAACATAGCTTACGTGAGAAACTTCTGCAAGGATAAGTGGCAACATTTTTTAGACACGTGTTGATTGAAGGTGTCTTTAATCACTCCACGTGTTTAAAAAGTTTTTTTTAGTTGCCTCTTCTCCACACTTTGGGACACACTTGTAACTTGCTGATCATCTAATTTGTGAGCTTGGTCTGCTGTTGTTGTTTGGCTGGCCCATGGGCCACTTCCATTTGTTTGAATGATCTTTATGATCATTTAGCGACCTTTGATCCTTGTGAACAACCGGCGTGGGTGCTTAGCCCCAGGCATAGGACTGGTTCTATCACCCAAAAAAAAAAAAAATGTATTGGGGAAGGCTTTCCCCTTTTGTAAAGCCCATTTTGGCTTTAATAGATTTTTAGCATTATTAAAAAAAAAAAAAAAAAAAAACTGATTTTGATTTTTAATGACACACTATTTGAACAACTGAAATCTATGAATTGTTATACATGCATCAATGGTATACTATACCGTACTTGTTTCACTTTTACTAAGGTGTATTAAATATTGTTTATGTTAATTTTGAATTGAATTTAATGCTAAATTTGTTGATGTTTTATATGCAATGCATAAATTGGGGTTGTTCTTGCCATTATTTTTCATCTACCTTGCAATCTTTTAGTTGTCCTTCACCATTGGATAAATTATGACTGATGAGCCCAACAGAGGTTGCAAGGCAAGATTACCCACCAGCAAATTACCTCTATTTACCTTAAAAGAAATTTATTCCTTAACTTTTCCATTTAGCTCTATGTTGTGTGATGACGGTTGCATATGCTTTATGGAAGTGCTCCCAACTGATATGGTTATTGTCATTACTGCCATCATTTTGGAAGCTTTCTTTCCTTGTAGAAACTGCAATCCAAATCTCATCATTGTTGGTTTTGTAGATGTCTTAAGAGGTGATGTGTGAGTGTATAACGAATTGCATATTGAGCTAACCAAATATTGCAAATAGATTTGACAGGATAGAGGCTGTTGATTTGTGTCAAAATACTGTGTTTGTAGCGTGTGGGATCTACACGAAGTTCACATTTCACATTTGAATGTACCATTGCTACTTATACAATCAAGTAGCTCCTGTATACATGGTTCCTGAGTTAAAACATCTGCAACTTAACTCTAGAAAATTTTACCACATTGGCATATTTTAGGTTTTTTTACTGCATTTTGAGGTTATTTGTAATGGATCACTTAAAATTTGAGGCTGTTGATTGTGGTTGTGATAACTTTAAATGTGGAGTCCTACCTGCCAATATCAAAAATCTCTAATGTACATACTCCCTCCGTCCCAAATTAAGAGTCCGGTATTCCTTTTTGGGATGTCCCAAAATTGTGTCCCATTTTCTATTTTAGGCAAATAATAATTAAGCTTAAAACCATTAGTTCCTAAATTACCCTTTACTTGAAAATTGAGTAAATTTAAAATTTGTTGAATTTTCTTGTATGCTTATCTAACTCATTAAATGCTTACTCAACTTTCTAGGAATTTTATTTTCAAAATCTTAAATTATTTTGCTTTATAATCATGTCTACCACCACTCCAAAACATACACATTAAAAAAACTTTCTCAACAACTCTTCACCATGGATAAAAGTAAAATACTTGAAGAAGATTTAACAAAATGCTCGAAAAAACAAGTTTTGAAAAAAAAGGTGATAGCACTCGATGTAAACGCTCCACCAAAGGATGAAGGATTTACAACGGAATCTCAAGAAAAAAAACTTATTGTTTCTCAAATGCTCAAAATTATTCTTGCTAATTTTGATTAATGTATTGATCTCCCCCCCCCCCCCCCCCCCCCCCCTCCTTTTTTCTATTTTGTTGTTTCTCAAAAGCTAATGGAAAAGCTAATGTTTCATTTTTTTTTTATAATGCAATACTACTGCCTTCACAAAATCATTTCTGAATGTCTTTCGCATTTTTTTTTAGCTCCTTTACTATAATACTCTTCAAAAGGTCTTGAATGGCTTGAAATATTAGACCTTAAAAGTAGGAAAAAAACATGTACTATTCTTGAGCAAACATGGGGTTGGTTGTGGAAGAAGCAAGTTTACTGGACCACTAAACTAAGTATCCCTAGCAAAAGTGCATGCCTTCAATATATTTTAAGGTACAGTACCAAAGAAGATCTTGGTGCACTAGCAATTTTTTTTCTGTATCATGAACCCAGGCTTTTTTTTTTTTGCCTTCACATTACTGTTAATGCCTTCACATTATTGTGCTATAGAATTAAAATGAATAATACTTCAAATAAAAAAATTCAAGTCATGTTCAATCTATAAAATTAAAATGAAGCTCCAGTGAGATGTTTTTAGCAAGTGTAGACTAGTTACACATTCAATATCATGCTTATACATCAACAACACCAACACTAAACATAAAAAAAAAAAAAAAAAAAACTACATATACTCCACGAATATTTTCATTCTCCTTGTTCTAAAAGACTACGAATATTTTTCACAAGCTCGGCATCACATTCAAGTTGAATGGGCAGATTACCGCTTTGCGCCAATCGATCTTTTCCCATATGTTGCAACTTGTAATTGTTTCCTCCATCAATTTTCATTGCCTCAATCATGCACATTTGTAATGTGAGAAAAACACGATGAAGACTTTCACTAGATAAATCTTCAAAAGCTTTCTCTACCGCATGAACAAGTTCATCGATTGTTTTGGGTGCTTCTTGATGTTGCAATGATTGTATGGCCCTAAAAAAGCCAAGATCTAAAACATTAAAATCTGGACTATTTGGTGGTTGAAAGGACAAACGAATATCAAATCCATCTCTAGAAGCGGCTTCCATAAATTCAACATCATTTGGTTCAATGTGTGGCTTTGCATTGTCTTGTTGGATATATATAGTGTTCCTCATACCATTAACACTTGGCCATTTTTGTCGAATCGCCGGCAAAACTTTGTTAATCAAACAATCTCTTATAACGTCTTTGGTAACCGATAAAATAGGTTTTGTCTCTACCGTACCAGCCACACGATTTTTACTATTGCGTTTGGCTGGTTCCTTGAATGTAAAGGGAAAGATTCCAATTTTTTTCAGAAAATTCCTCATTACCACTTGAATTAAATCTTGGACGTGCAACAGCCGCTAAGAACATGATTTTTGTGATAAAGCGTTTGCTTTTGCAAGTACGTATAGGTTCATCTTCTCCCGGGAGAAGATAATATCTTTGTGACTCTTTAGTCATGTAAAACCATTTTTCATCTATGTGCACATACCCGAACATGTCATTGAAGAGTGGATTGTTGTTGGAAGAGTGGTTATTATCTTCAACCATTGACAAACAAAAACGAAGTCTTGCCTTTTTATTCTCATCGGTCAACATTGGCTTTAAGGCATTTGAATGTGGCCGAATCAAACCTTCTTTGATTCTCCTATGAATCGTTGATTTAGCCATATTTGAAGCTTTCACTAAAGATCGAATATTTGTTCGTTGGCGTAAGGGAATTTGAGAGATTAAGTTAGGATCTATTTCAACTCGCTTTCGACCAACTCGTTGTGTAAACTTGTGTGACACATCACACTTCAATCCATTATCCAAACATGTCTTTGCTCGATTCCAAATTCTCGAATTGTTTTCTCACTTAGAAAGAACATAGCGGCAACATCACCAAAGACACCCTTCTTTATTTTCCATTCTCACTTTGCTTTAATAAAGTCTCAAAAATGGTTTGGCGTTCTTCGTTGGTTAATTTTCTCTTTGATTTAGATTGAATAGAATTAGTTGTTGATATAGAATCCATTAGTATTTGGATATGGATGAGAAAGAGAGACTAATTTGGATATAGATGTGAGAGAGAATGTGGGAGGTTTTGTACTGTTATTGGACTCATGGAGGAGATATATGTAGAGATTGAAAAATAAATTAGAAATGATGGGAAAGAAAGCAAATGCCAAAATTTTAAATGGAAAATAAAAATATTGTAGAAACTAAAACTAAGAAGTTGTGGGAAAGTGAACTAAAACAAAAAATAAGTGGTGGGAAAATTAAATTAAATCTAAAAAGTGGTGGGAAAGTAAACTAAAACAAAGAATTAGTGGTGGGAAAATTAACCTAAAACTAAGAAGTGGTGGGAAAGTAAACTAAAACTAAAAAATGGTGAGAAAAAAAAAATTCTAAGTTGTGAAAAATCATAAATAGTGGGAACAAAAACCAAAAAGTATTGAAAATTGTAATCTTCTTTGAATGAATAAGGGTAAATATGAAAAATTAAGTTAGTTTAACCATAATAAATGATGTCCCCTTATTTTTTTTAGTTCCCAAAGTGGGACTCTTAATTTGGGACGGAGGGAGTATATCATTCCAGTTTCCCCAAAATCTAGATAAAACGCCAATTTTAGGCCTGGTATAATAGATTTTGTGAATTGAAACCTTGTGTGTATATCATATATGAATCCATATTATGCATCCTATATTCTGGGGGTGAGGAATTCATATTTTCATGACAACCATGTTTATTTTCACCTGTTTATCTGCTTTCGTCTTGGAGCTACATATATCATGTACTTGGAACTCTGGAAGGCTTAATATTTTTATGGGAATCTTTCAGTTTGTTTGGTTGAGTGGCTTCCTTATAAACATTACCTACCCAATATACATCATCCCATGATGTTATCATGAGAAAACTTTCCAAGGACAAAATTTCCAGTCAGGAAGGAAAGAGGGAGGGAGGAGTAGGTTGGCGGCTGTCCGAATCAAAGTTTTATAAGCAATCTTATGTTTCGCAGAACAGGTAGAGGATGAAAAACTGACTGAGATATAGTTGGAGTTCATTACTCACCTAGTTCTTCATTTCGACGTAGCTATAGAGATGTGGTCAATTTTGCTTGATGGTGTTGCTGATGTTCTAATTCTCCTAATGCATAGTGTAATACAGTTTGACAACAACGTTTGCAAAAAATTTCAATTATAACAATGTATTTCAAATATAACATCAACGTTTCATATCATATCAATTCATGATAACCAAGTTTAACACCCACATCAAATGGGTCACCAAAAAAATAAAAAATGTCGGAACTAAACTTGGTTGTTATGAATTGATACGATAACAACCGTTAGTGTTATATTTAAAATGCATTGTCATAGTTGAAATTTTTTCTAAACTCTGTTGCCAATTTCGATAATTTGACCACAGTTATGTGGGTGAGATTACAAAAAAATAGATTAATATACCATGCCTTGGGGGATACGGTAAAAAACAACGTCCTGGGAATTGTGAGCCTGGTATGGCACCAGCCTGGACCACCTTTTTCTTTTGTGTTTCTAGTTTCTACTCTGTTTGGTCTTTGTTTCCTGTTGTGTTTTGGTGAATCTCTTCATCACCTTGTTACCCTTCCTTAATTATACTGATTGAAGGCAACTTAAACAAAATTTCTTTGAATTCTATTTGGCTTCAAGATGAAATGAAGGGTCAAATTTGTATAACTACGAGATTGTACTTGAGTTTCTTACTTATTACAATCACATTATCTTAATGAGTCTGGTCCAGTGCCATTAAGTTTGCTTTTACGTTGTTTACATGGTTAAATGTCTACTTTACTGTTTGGGCAAAATATTGGAGAATCTATCTTTGCAGATTACTTTACAGAAATAAATCGTTCTGCATGGGTATAGTTCCAAGCTTAAGGGCCTACTGCCCCAACTAAAACATCAGGAAGCTAGGTTGAGCCGGAGGACAGCTTTGACCATCTGCCACTAGTATGAGGTTGTCTTATGGGTCAAGTGCCAAGGATGTTTCATAGTCTCTATGTCTCTGGGGTATCGATCAGCTCAGTTTCTAGTTCAAATATTTTGAGCTGCCCCCAAAATAATGCAGGTTGTTTTCTGTGTTAACTGCTTCAGTTTTCTCCTCTGACGTCTGTGTATTGTTCTGCAACTCAGATTTTTAGTTTTTTTTTTTTTTTTTTTTTTTTTTTGAAAGAAAAGATATTTTATTAAGATTAACAGTCATTCACAACTTTGGTATAGCTGACCCAGTAATATCAGTGGAAGCAAAACTAGGAGGATGTAGCCACCAAAACTCTAGCCATGGTATTTGAAGAGCATGTAATTCTTCTAGATATCTTGGCTGGTGTAGACGAACAAGTTGTCCATTAGCCAACTGTGTAGCCTTGATAGTTGTTTATTTCGCAAAAACATCTGCCACCGAATTTCCTTCATGATATGTAAATTGTATCACGGTGGGTTGCAAACTTGATAAAAGAGCAAGGATGTCTTTTCTAAGTTCCACACTGCTTGGACAATCGTTAGATGAGAGCAGAAGCCATTTGAAGTCCCCAGGGCCGGCTCAAGAGAAATGGGGGTGTTAGGCAAACCAAAATTGAGGCCTTTCCGTATCATTTTTTTTTTTTTTTTTTTAAATTGAAACGGTAGGATAGTTATATTTTCATTGTTAAAAATGCAATTTAATTTGATTTGAGTTTTTTAATAGAAGAGTTCTTGTAATTGCTATTTATAACTTTGGAAAATGTTGGAATTTGAACCAAAATAACAATATTAGAGAGATATTTTTTCTAATAATTCAGAACTCTTCGAAATTTAGAGTTTTGTTTTAATAAAAACACCTAAGAAATAAGAGAAATAAATGCATAAGTGAAAAATATAGGGCCTAACAATTAAGTGATTAAGTAGGGGCCTTAGGCACCTACCTAATCTGCTATACTGTAGAGCCGCCTCTGGAAGTCCCATGCGAAGGGCTATGAATTCAGCGAGTGCCTGTTAAAATCCATCATGATCTCGAATAACTGTGCCTGCACCTGAAGGTCCATCACTACTAGATAATGTCAAGCCATCGGTGTTGAGCTTGAACCATCCTAATGGAAGAGGTGTCCATGAAAAATGAAAAATGTAGTATATGATGAGAGCCACCCTGACATGTAGAGGAAGAAGCCATAACATGACTTAAAAGAAGGACGAACTCAAATTTTGATATTTTTTTAATTCAGACTTCAGAACAATAGAAAGAACATATGAAATCTTTTGAATAATCAGATGATCAACTATACTTGCAGTTCATTGGGCTTAATATACCTATATTGGGCCCCAATTAACGGTTCCTTAAGACGAGTCCACGAACTAAAAAACCCGCGAACCAAAGCAAACCAAATCAAAACCTTCTTCAAGCTTCTGCTCACTTTTCTTCTCCGACCTTCGTTCTCGAGACTCGAGGTACTCTCTCTCTCTCTCTCTCTCTTTCTTGATATTGGTGATATAGTGTTAGACTGTTAGTTCTTAGCTTAAATCTTTACAAGAACCAAACTAGATCTCAAAATCGTAAAACAGCCGATGAAATCAAATCAAATCAAATTGGTGATGTTTTAGGGTTTTTATAACTAAATAAATAAATTCACACTTCTACAGTTCTACCGAATCATTTGAATACGAACCGAGAGTAATGGTATTTAATGTTTCCACTTCCATTTTAAATTTTAGAAGGTCACTAGTTTCTCTCTTTTCCCTCACAATAATTTTCTTGTATATGTTAATGTTTACAATTAACTAAAACATTTATGTAAAATTAACTTTGTGCAACAACTTGATCAAATTCAAAAAAATTTATGTATGTATCTTCTTGATTGAACCTAGAGTCAATTTTACAGTGGATTATTACGGGCTATATAGGGATGTTTAAGAAGAGTGTTCTTCACGTTTCCTTTCTCAGATAAATCTCTCTTTAGAATAGGGCAGTAGGCTTAATCATAGCACCTAGGCAGCAGAATATGGAAAATTTTTATAAAATTTCTTTCACACAAAAATTTAAAAATTTCCTAAGCAATGTAACACATCCTCGCTTTTATTTGGCCTGATGATTTCCTCAAAGGGACAATTAAACCACGATTGGTCCTAATTCCTGAATTATACATTTATACTGTAGTCAAATATAGAAAGAATCAGATGAAGTAATACATTTCACATTTTTTTTTTTATGAGAAATAAGGTTCACTTTGGTGGCAGTATGAATTTATTTGAAAAGACTAGTGGTTGTTTTAATTTTTATGACAAGGATGAAGTTGATGGGTGCTTTACGGATTTCTTTCTTTTGTTTCAGGAAGCTTGGGTATTTAGCACAAAGCATATTAGAATATTGAAAATGACACAAGTTATAGATTCAGATATAATTGCCTTCCATCTACTCAACCAATTGGAGTTTATATTGGAATGTGATCCACTTATGTAAGTTTAAGTTATTCCTCATTGTGTTAAATATATAGTCTCATGTAAACAAAATTGACACACTATCATGCTTTATGTATTGCCGAATTTTGGCAACGTTGATGTGTGGAGCTTGTTATCAGAAAATTTCTAGTTTGAATCCTTCATTAGTTCCCCATCCTAATTTGTGTTTTTTTCTGTCCAGAAATGAAGTAGGATTTATTCATCCATCCCAGTTTGCTGCATTGGATGACGACGTAGTAGGTTCAAATGACTCAGTAGATCACAGTATACCACGATCAGTTCATGAGATTCTCAGCACCAACTTGGATGTTACTGATTTACAACATGACAGTTCCATTTTCTGGAGCAGAGATCATAAGCTGGCCATATCAACTGAGGCACTTTTTCCTTTGTACAATGCTGCTAAACATGCATTTATGACTGCACTGAGACAACAAAAAATGGTAGGCAGCTTATGTACAAAGACGGATAAACCATTGAATAGAAAAGTAACAGATGACAACACAGTTTCAGAAAATTTTCTTGGAAGTGAAGTGATGAAGCACAGCAAGGCTCTTTTGTTGCTAAGTTGTGATAATCACACCGCATGGAATTCAAGGTTTTGACCTTTTCATTACATTCGGTTCATGTTGTTTATTTTGTCCCTTTGCTCGTTGTTTTTGCTAAGCTGTGATCATAAAATCATTGATATCATGGTAATGGTTCTGAATCAGAACCATTACCTTCTGATATTTACCTGAACATTACTATACTTTGAAAGTGATGCTTGACCAGTCCTACCTTGTTTCTGCAGGAAGCTCATTTCTTCAAAGAAGCAATGTTTGTCACTATTAATGGATGAGCTCCTGTTGTCTGCACTGATCCTTTCATATGCGCCGAAGATTGAATCTGCATGGAGCCATAGGTATAATTGTTTTTGTTTGTGTTTTTTTCTTTTAGGTATAAAATATTTATATAATATATACCGAAGATTGAATCTGCATGGAGCCATAGGTATAATTGTTTTTGTTTGTGTTTTTTTCTTTTAGGTATAAAATATTTATATAATATATACAGTATTAAATAACACGCAGAATATCTCTAGTTACAAAACCATAGTTATTCCACATGGACATATAAAAGGAGATTAAGGTTTTAAAATGGATTTGTCCCCTAATATGAAAATTTCGTTACTATTATCATCTTTTTATGGTACTTGAATACTTCAAAATTGGTTCTGTATGATGTTTAGGGTCTTTATTTTTAGAGGTTTGTTGAAATTGTAACTTGACATACCTTGTAACATTGCTTTTGTGGTCCTCTAAAATATCCCTTCCCTTTTTGATTGGAGACAGACTCTTCTATTAATGGTATTAAACACACAACACCTTGAAATTTTCATTCTTTTTCTATTAAAGTGAAGGGAATTTTTTTTTAATTTGATGGTTCAAATTACTTTTACATAAGGGCAGCAATTTTTTGTTTTAAAGTATTTAAGTTCTGTTTGATGGTAGGCGTTGGGTGATCAAGGCAATTGATGGAAAGTGTCCGGAATTTGAAGACGTGGTAGAAAGAGAATCTGAGTTAGTGGAGAAGATAGCTGAGGTCTATTTCCAGTTCAGGATTGATACCATTAGATATTAAAGGTTTATTGATTCTTCATAATGTTTTTGTTAATGTGATGAATTTTTCACTATAGTTTAGTAAGTTTACAATGTATTACACACCCTCCATGAATGCTAGATAGAACAGAGTTTGCCTTTTATTCCTGCTTCCTACCACCAGTAGTTATGTGTTTTCTCAATAAATTCACAACATTAATTGAAAAGGATAAAAACATATACGTACAGTCTTCACTTGTCAACACTCATTTTTAGATCCATAGAATGAGGTCTATGTTGACATACAAAATTGACATAAGTAATGTTTTTGGCTGAAGTAAATAGATGTATGTAGTTCCACTGAAATACTTTTCTGTTTTCTATAACTACCAAAGATTTCATAGATGAAGTGGCAGATGTCATACATAGCTTTGGTCATGCTTCAAGTTTTCAGTTTTGAATGTCCTATGGCAGGAAATGAAGGAAGTCTAAGACAAAATTCCATTCACCCTAATACATTCATATCTTTTGATAACTGTCCAGAGATCAAAAATGAATTATCGTGCGTGGAATCACCGTTGCTGGCTCATTACTTACATGACAAAAGAACAGGTAAGCTTTTAGAGATTCCCAGTATGTTGTGGTCACACAGCATACAAAGAGAATCTACAAAACATATAAAATTAACATATTGCATAAAAAATATATCATCTTTTTGTTGAACTCATTTCTACCTCTGTTATCTTCTATTTTCATTGACGGTTTAAAAAATGTCCCTTATAAATTTATAATGCTGTCTGAAAGAAAAAGAAGAATGACTATAGTGGCAATCTTTCATGTTCACGACGCAATAAATTGTATAACAATCAATAATGATGTTTATACTGTTCTCCTTGGTCCTTCGAGGGGCACATAGGGCATTTTTAAATAATAAGTTTGACATTTCGTAGGTGTTATATACTGAAACACTGAAGCTATCTTCTCTGGTTCAGTTGCTTTTTCTTTCTATGCCTTGACCACTTCCATTTTTAGTAGTGCTTATCACCAATCATCATAAATAATGCTTTGGAGTCACCAAACCATCATAAAGCTTGGACTCACCAAACCATTATAAAGCTTCGCTTTGCATTAATTTATGCTAAGCTTTAATTTTTGGATAAGTTCAGTGATTAAGTTGCATGTTTCAGGTGATAAATCAATTAAAAAATTCAAGAAAATGGGCTGAGTTGCATGTTGGAGATAGCAGCTGCTTTCATTATCGCCAAGTAAGTTCTTAGAATCATGTAATGGAAATCTATTCGTTAGTGCTCGAGTTTTGGTATTCACTATTAGCCTTAGGTATCCTGTTAGTGTTTTGGGTGAGATATCCATATGTGTTACCAGTTTAATTGTATGCGCACTTTTTTTTCCCCTGTTGACTGTTATGTGTTTGGATTGTGATGAACCTTGATTGGAAAATTATACGGTTATACTACTAGAAAACATGTTACACAAGGCCAGTATTATCACTTCTTTAACTATCAATACCTTGGTGATTGGCCGTGTAACATATAGTCAAACTTTCTGTACCTTTGGTCAACTCCTTGAGACTTGAGAGCATCTGATTCTATATCATTTTTCTTCTTTTGCCTTTTTCTTTTTGAAAACCCAACTGGCATTATATCCACTTTCCTAAAGAATCTCATTCAATCATCATCAAAAGAATCTCATTCAATCATCATAGTCACCAATAATTGAATCAATTTATTTTATTTATGTTTAAATCAAAATTTATAATTTATTATTTATTTTCAAACCTATTTTAAAATTCTTAGTGGAAGAGGCCAAACTTGAAACTATATCCTCTCGCGAGTTTAATGATATTTGGTGGTATACCTATGCAACATAGGTACTCCAGATTTTCAAAAAAATTGAGTTGTACCCATGTCGGATACATGGACACATGGCTACGGGAAGCATATAGTAGTTTAGGAACATCTTATTTTTTTGGTATTTTTTCGGTTGCCAGACACTTCGTATCTTGGTCAAATCCTGACACATACCCGAGTCACAGTTACTTAAGGTATTACTAATGAGGATTGGATCTTTTTGTCATCTATATATCTTGCTGATGAAATGTATAAGGTTTAGGTGTTCTCCATTTTGTGGTCATACTCTGCCATCTTCTGTCAATTTAAGGAGGAGAATTCCCGTAGTTATTGGGGTTTATGCCCTTTGAATGGTAGAATCTGAAGCCTATTTCTGGCTGAGTTGATGGTTCTCTCCCTTTGGGAGTGGATTCCCTGGTTGTAGGTGAGAATTTTAATGGATCACAATCCCATAGTCGTGGATAGTAGCACTGAGTGTGGGGACTAATTCTGTGAAGGTTTGAGTTGGATGACCTCACTTTTTGAATAATTTTAAGTAGGAGGGATCTCTTAGTTATAGTGATCGTCTTGTTTTTTCCCTTGCTAAGAGGTTGAGAGAAAGAGTACATGAGAGTCTTACACTGAGGTTTTCAGGTGTGCAGATAGTGGGAAAGAAACTTGTTCGGCGACATTAGAGATCTTGTTTAATATCGATTGTTAATAGGAGACATAGAGAGAGCGTTGCGTTTTGACTTTAAGATGGTAGTGAGTAGGGAAGAGATTTCATGGAGGCAGAAAGCTACATAAAGTGGGATGTACAAGGGGAAGAATAATTGCTTTCCCCAGATTGTTAGAACTGGAAACATTGTATTTTACGGTACCTCGATAGTCTCAATTTTTTTGACAGGGATTCAAGGAGCTTTAAGTTGTATACAGCCAGAGGGAGGAGATTGTGGGATTCTACTCGAACCCTATGCAGTCACAGGCCCAGGAGCTGGCGAGGTGCCAAGCTTGAGCCTAGTATGTAGGTCCAATGTCTAGAGCCTATATGTACGTGTAGCCCATGCATCAGCACTCCTATATTTTATTTCAAGTTTTGAATGGTAAAACGAATAATATCATTCTAGATAAAAAATTTGTGGTACCACTTAAACTACAACACATGATTACAAAAGATAATTGTGATATAGCATAATGAAAGTAAAGTGTAACCAAAAGTCCAAAACAGACAGAGACCTTATATAATGAGGATATGGGTTTCATAAAATGGTTTAAGAAAATCCATACAACAAAAGCTTCAGTTGTTGACATAGAGAGGATGCAGGACAAGGCTAATTTGATCTGGATGCAAGCTTTTCTTTGACTAAACGCATTTGAAGGTTTCCTGAAGCTATCTTCTGTTTAGTGAAATTGCATCATATACAGATTAGAAAAAGATGCCTCCTTTTGATAACTTCGTCTAAAACTTCATGCTCTTTATGTAAAAGTATTACATTATTAACCTGATTACCCTTCCAGCATTTTGACTTCTGCTTGAAATATTGAGAGCTGTGTTATGTATCATATATTTGCCCCTGTTATATTAAATAGATAGATACAAATGACGACGTAATACTTTCGTTACTACTCATTGCAGCTTCTACTGCAAAGGATGTTAAATCAAAGCTCCACGGTTGATGTTTACCATGTCTGGAAGGTAATTTCTGTTTCCTAATGATTTTGCAGCATTACTTGTGCGTCATTTCAAATTAAATGAGGTTGTCAATGTCCTCTCTGTTGTGCGCAGCGGAAGCTTATGCACGAATATCCAAAATTGAAAGTGTGTGAATCAAACAAAGCAAAACAAAACAAACACAAAACACAAGATTTACGTGGTTCGGCTAATATTGCCTACGTCCACGACCAAAACAACAATCTTCCAAATAGAGACGATTATACAAGCCCTCACGAAGAAACCAAAGTGTTCTTCCTCACAAGAGTTCTCTCAAACTCACCAATGGCTTCTCACAATCTCTCTCTCACATGAAGATTAGGTTTTCCAACCTTCTCAATTGGCTTTATAACATAGCCATACAAACACACACGAAATGGGCTTAAACCGGCCCATATACACAAAACCAAGAGAGGACGTACGTACGTCGAGCCACACGGGGAAGTCATCTGTGATCCAGGACGTACGTACGCCCTAACTACGTACGTATGTTCCTTCCCCCTAAAGTCATCTGTCGAATGGAACGTACGAATGTCCAAACTACGTACGTACGTTCCTGAACAAAAAAGTTCCCTCCGTCCAAAAAATCCAACAATTCTCCACCTCGGCGAAGATTCAATAAATCTAAGCCGACACCAAGTCCCAAACTCCCATACTTGTCCCGAACGACCAAAGCGGTTGCACCACCTCATGGTTGCCTACGTACCCTTCTTCTAAGGGATCAAACCACCGTAGTTCACTCCAATGGCATCTATGCGATGCCCACCATACCCCGAAGGGTCAAATTCCCACAAGGGGCCAAATCAAAACAAATGCCCACCAATGCCCGTAGAGGGCCAACAACCATAATCCAAAACAATGGGGTCCAAACTACCAAATATTATCTCCACTTTATGACCATAACCGACTGAAGATGAGTATGAATCAACACCCCGAAACCTACAAAGGTCTCCAAACAACGGCTTCACAGCTCCAATTGGCTCATGGGCTTGAGCCTTCAAACAAACATCTGTGGCTAGCAAACTAACATCAGCTGTGTTACCAGACAAACTTTCATAAGGAGCGGCATCAATCTCCACCTGCTGAGATATCTCTTCCAACTTCAAACTATCATTCAAACAAGGATGCCCAAAACAAACCTTACGTACCTTACCACCATTCAACAAGCCATGCTTGCCGGTACGCCTACCAAAGCAACAATCAACCAAACAATCTGACAAACTGGGAGGAGTCAAACAATCCACCAAATGTGAAGAAGAATCTCCACCACAACCAACAACACTACCATTAAGATAGTACAAATTTCGTTGCCTTGTCCCTCTCATAACAACCAAAGCACCAGAAACAACCTTTAAAGCCCCATTTTGCAGAACAATCTTCATACCATCAGACTCTAAAGTTCCAAGAGAGATGAGATTCACCTCCAACTCCGGAACATACCGGACACCAACTAATTCTTTAACTGTACCATTCTCCAACTTCAACTTGATAGTCCCTACACCAAGTGTTTTCATGTGACGACCATCACCTAACACAACATCATCACAGTCTAGCTTTTGAAAACTAGCAAACAAATCTCTACTGTGACACAAATGGTGAAAACATGCAGAATCCATAATCCACCCTTGAGTGGAGCAATCAACCATAACAGCCAAAGAATAATTTGAATCATCATCACTATCATCAGCATGTGCAGCATTTACCTTATTATCTTTGGAAGACACAGAATCTTCCTTCTTTGACAACTCGGGACAATCAACCTTCCAATGGCCTTTTCCATGACAAAAGGCACACTCATCCTTTGCTAGAGGTTTACCTCTAGACTTTGATCGAGATCTTCCTCCGCTACCAGTAGTACGATCATTGGATCGTCCCCTTACCATCAAAGCCTCGGACGTTGAACCTGAACCCCTATGGACTTCTTTGTCCTTGCGCCTGCATTCATAGTTCAGTAACGCCGTTGCTACATCAGCATACTTAACAGATTCTTTCCCCGTCAACAAAGTGGTGGACAAATGGTCATATTCATCGGGGAGAGAGTTCAAAAGACATAGATACTTGTCATTATCACTGACAACCTCATCCAAATTCAATAGGTCAGCAATAAGCCTATTGAATTCATCCAGATGTTCAGACAAAGAAATACCAGGTCTCATATCGATGCGGAAGATCCTCATCTTCAGAAACAACTTGGTTTCTAAACTTTTCTTCATATACATATCAGCCAATTTCTTCCACAACTCCTTAGCAGACGTTTCTTTCATCACCGAGTATTTCTGGTCCTTTTCCAAACAAAGGCGAATCACGCCACAAACTTGCCTATTCAACTTCAACCAATCATCTTCTTTCATCTTTTCGGGTTTTTCACCCAAAACATCTTCCAAACCTTGCTGAGCAAGCAAATCCAGAACTTCGCACTGCCACATGCCGAAGTTGTTTCTACCATTGAATTTCTCGATGTCAAACTTCAAAGATGACACTCTTCCATTCTTACTCGAAGATGGGTCTGATATCACTAATCACTTTCACACACTAAACAATCACCAATCGAAGGTAAACAAATCTGAAATTCACACGGGAATTTCAACAAACACCTTCTTGACAACCCACGGATACAAGATAGAACTTTTGCCTTAAACCACAAATAAGAAACTCACCTGCAGAAATTTCTTCAAACACCTTCAAGGCTCTCAAGATCTAGCCTGCAGCTCTGATGCCACTTGTTGTGCGCAGCGGAAGCTTATGCACGAATATCCAAAATTGAAATAGTGTGTGAATCAAACAAAGCAAAACAAAACAAACACAAAACACAAGATTTACGTGGTTCGGCTAATATTGCCTACGTCCACGACCAAAACAACAATCTTCCAAATAGAGACGATTATAAAAGCCCTCACGAAGAAACCAAAGTGTTCTTCCTCACAAGAGTTCTCTCAAACTCACCAATGGCTTCTCACAATCTCTCTCTCACATGAAGATTAGGTTTTCCAACCTTCTCAATTGGCTTTATAACATAGCCATACAAACACGCACGAAATGGGCTTAAACCGGCCCATATACACAAAACCAAGAGAGGACGTACGTACGTCGAGCCACACGGGGAAGTCATCTGTGATCCAGGACGTACGTACGCCCTAACTACGTACGTACGTTCCTTCCCCCTAAAGTCATCTGTCGAATGGAACGTACGAACGTCCAAACTGCGTACGTACGTTCCTGAACAAAAAAGTTCCCTCCGTCCAAAAAATCCAACACTCTCTGTCCCATGTGGGTGAAATGTCTGAAAGTGTTAAAACTTAAAAGTCTAAATTAGTTGCCGTCTTATGTGGGACTTTGCAAGACATTAATGTGGGGTTCCACTAATGTGGTGACTCACAGAGTACGCAGTGGGCAAAACTTGGCCACAGTTGATTCTAGTTCAGTGGTCCTTATCCTAAAGTGGGCCTACCAATTTTTATTAGGTGCCTCCCTTTCACTTCTAGCGTGTTCCATAACCACTGCTTGACCTTTACTTCTGTTAATTGGCCTCAGTCATGAACACCTATTACCTATATACAATACAAAATAAATATGGTACAGTCTTGTATACTCTATATACAATACAAAATAAATATAGTACGATCCTATCACTTGGTCATATTTATTATAGTCTAATATAGAGCTTACAAATATTAATTTTAGGGGAAAAGACACAGTTCATTGCACACACATGAATGGCTAATCGCTAATCATACCAAAGATTATCATAGCAATTTTAGTTACTTTAATAAAAACAAAGTTAATATATACAACTTTATAGCATTGATGTGAAGTTCTGTAAAGAAAAGGATGAGGTGCTACACGATGAATTAGGTGTATACACATATTCAACAAGAATTTTGGATACACAGTTATATTCTTCTCTTCTCTGCTGTATTCCCTTTTTTTCTTAGGAAAAGGTGTGCCAGTTTTCATATCCGTTTTATACCCAGGTCATCTTTAGACTAAGGAAAGATTGAGAAAGGAAGAAAAAGGGCATTGATGGGTTGGTTCCATTTACTAGTTGTGTTTCATGTGGTTGTAACAGGAAGAGCTCGAGTGGAATGAAATGTTAATAAAGCGTTACATTGGAAGAGAGGTATGAAGCCTGAACCTCAACTCATTCTTGTTTCAGGATCAACACGAATGTTTTGATTGCGATGACTCAACAGCCTGCAGCATTTGATAAAACAAACTATTTTTATTCAGATGTCTTCCACTTGCTTATGTAATGCATTGTAAAAATATCTCATCTTTATTTCTGGTGTCGATCTTCCTTCCTTGGGGATGGGTTTTTATGACAGGCATTGTGGGTTCATCGCCGCTTCCTCTCTCAGTTTGGATCTAGACATTTTAGTGGTGAGGCTGAAAAGGAACAATATTCTGTCAGCAATCAAGATAACATAAACCTTGACATGAACAAATTTTTCAATGGTGAATTGCAACTCCTCCACTCCTGCTTGAGTATTTCTGATAACGAGTTTGAGGATATCCGGTCACAGGGAGTGTTTGCTGCTTCTTACATCCTGTGGATGCTAAAATTCTTCAAATTGCGGCAGCAATTACACAACTCTCAAGTACCTGTGCTTCAAGATAAGCTAAAGGTCATGGAAGAACTGAAGACGACACTCAGTGAGTTATGCCCAGAGAAGAGACTGCTTTGGGAAGATATAGTTGTCAGTTGAGTAGTGTAATGCAACTAAACATCACTAACAGGAAAAATAGATCTTTCCAACTAGAGTATGCTCCATATTGTATTTTATTTTTCAATGCTGCGATCAGCACGTTTTACGCTGTATGGAACTATAAATTACTCTAAAATCTTGTAAATTCTGAAATGTTGAAATTTGCTTGTCAACTTGCTTATTCTATGATTAGGGTAACCAGCATATATTCTTCTTGCTTAAATTTTCACTTCTGCATCCATGATCTGATTCTATTAAACTTGGTAAAACTTTGTCTATGGCATCCTAAATTCCTAACTATTGCATAGTTAATACTTAATAGTTAATACTATTCGACAGCTTCAGCCTGCTTGCAGGAGCTCCGTCATGTATTGTCCTCGGGGTTTCTACCATGTCATACCATTATACGGCCATGTAGCTTACCATGTCATACCACTATATGGCCATAGCTACATGGATGTGAAATTTGACATTTTAAACTTATATTTGCCCTAATGTCAACAGTTTTACACTTTTACTGTCATACAAAAGGTGGGAATTACTTTGGGAAATTTAAACAACGGTTATTGAAGATAGATAACCGAAAAACCAACTGTTTTAACGGTAATAATTTTATCAAAACAGTTGGACTAACTTGAGAATAACGTATTTCCCTAAAAGTCTCTTTTTCTTTTCTCTCAAATAATCTCCTTCTCAATTTCTCTCTGAAAAGTGAAAACCCTAGCTTTCTAACTTCTCACCAAAAACCCTAGATTTCAACTTCATCTGAGTTTTTTTCTTTCTTTCTTCATTAATGGCAGTAGAGAAAGAAGATTTAATGATGGAAGATGAAAAGAGCAATTCAGGCTCTATAGATGGAACTTCATCTCCAATGAAGAAACTTCTTAATGGTGTTAAACAAAAAGGTAAGAAATTATCTATTAGTTCAGATTTCAATCGTTATCCGCTTCGTTTGCGTAATCCTGATTTATCAAATTGTCATGTTTGTGAGTCTCAGATTGTAACTAAGAAAGGTAAAGATAAGTTACAAACCTTAAATAGTCAATGGCGCATTGTTCTTATTTGTGATAGTTGTTTTAAGAATGTTCAATCTGCAAAAACTTGTTTTTATTGTTTTGAGGAATTGTCTGAATTGGGTATTAGTTGTCGCTTTTGTAAACATAGGATTCATCAATGGTGTTTGTCTATGTTTGGGAGGGTTAATTTTTGTTCGGATACAAGTTGTTTTACATGTATTGATTGTTGGATACCAAAATCCATCAAGAAAGTTGGATGTAATAGTAAACGTAATGGGGGTAGTAAGATTCCATTAATTTCTTCTTCATCGGATATGGATTCAGTTTCTGCAGACCTTGGAAATTGTTCTAAGACTTTAGAAGCTAAGGTGAACAATGCAAAGTCAACTGCTGAAATGAAAATTGCTAATGCGGCTAGAGCTAGGGAGAAGGCTTTGGAAAAAGCTGTGGTAGCTAGGCAAGCAGCTAAGATGGCAGCCAACACTTTGGATTTGGCTGTGGTTGCTGCAACTGAGGAGTCCCAACTGGATAGTAGTTTTCCAGTTGTTGATGATGCGCAGTTGGCATTGAGGTTGCATCGAGTGATTAACAGCTCGCCAAGAATTTTCAGAAATATGCGATCGATCAAAACAGAACATGTGGTTGATTTAAAAAACATGAAATGTGATGCTTATCCATTAGCTAGGCAGTCTAATCTTGGGTCTCGAAATGTTCGTGTGGACCTTGACATTGCAACTAATAATACGTCAGTTGAAAAACCTAAAAAAGTTGCATCAGAGCCCTCTGTTCAGATTGGTAGCTTGGATCATGGTTCCTCCATTGGCGTGGATACCCTAGAATCTAGAGAAAGAATGGAATCAAAGGGCAGTCAGGCCAGCTGCTCTAGTAAGGTAAACATATCAAGTGGGAATGGCAACAGTACTGACTCTGGATCTCAATGTTGTCAAAGACAAGAAGGTTTAGATCATTATGCCGCGTTGAACAGTAGAGAAATCCAATGTCTATCAGTACATGATGAGGATTCATCTAATCCGGAAAAAAAAAGTTCTAATGGACCTGATATGTTTATCAGAAAGTATAGTAGGAGAGATAAAAGACAGAATATGTACAGTAAAAAGTATAGTAGGAGACGCACAAAATCACAAGGAAACTTTTATATGAATACCAGTTGTCATCCTGAAAATTTTCACCTGGAAAGTCAGAATTCGGGAACTGCACTACCATTGATGCAAATGAACATTACAGATGTGTTGACCTCCAATGACTCTTCTTTTCGATCTCCTTTTGTTCCTGTGGAAGCTTATACACCTGCTAGTAGCCAATCATGACAGTTGCACCGCTCGTCCACTCATGAAGTTCCGGGTAATAAAATTGTTAAATTGCTAGTAGCTTTCCTGGTTGTGGTTGTTAAAAATCATCTATAGTTGTTCCATAAATTGACATATAGAAATGATTTATATCTCATAGTTAAAATTTAATATACTCTTGATATACTATTGCTGTGTTGTTTTGCATAGTTAATTACTTTTTTTGGTCATCGCTTAGACATTGCATCTGCAGTTTTTACGTGATGATATTGCCATTGTGAACTTCTACTGCACTTGATTGAATAAAAAAATTGATATTGGTTAACTAGAATTCCCATGATTGTTTCTTGATGTGATATATTTGTGACCAACTTTTATATTTGAATGGAAAATATGAGATTTCAATGCATTAAATTACCTAGGTTCTTTGTTTCCTACTTTGGTCTTCTTTGAGCTCCAGACATTTGCACTTTGATGCAAGATTAGGTATTTGCATATCCATTTTGTTTGCTAACTGTTTATATAGTTTAGGAGAGGAATTAGGATTTATTGGAATTTTTAAAGAATGACACGATTTGATGATGTTTGAAGGAAACCCCTTTGTGATTACATAGTGTATGTTTTTGTAAACAGTTGTTGAAGATAACTTGTTTCTCGTGAATTTATTAGCACAGAAGAAAAAAATTCCGCTTAGGCCTACCTTGGTTTAATGATCGTAATATTGTGGAGAAGGTTAAAATGATCAAATTTTCTCATATAATGGAAGGTTTTGAGGCTCTTTCGGATGAAAATTAAAGAGATCTAGAGTACAATGTAAAGGATGTTTAGGTATTGTTCAGTTATGGATATGGCGGTGATTAATGGATTCTATGGTTTAGATAGCACTTATTGTTGATGGTATGTATCTCCACGGCTGTATTCCCAATCCCAGGGAACTACACTCATGCAGTATCTTGAATAGAAAGAAGGCTTTTTCAAGGGGACCTTTTTTCTTTACTATTTAGGAAACTCTAAGGCTGACAAACAAAACTTTTAATTAGGGACCAGAATCAGAATGGTTTGTCAACACAGATGCCCAATTTTCTGATAACACATAGCTATTTATGTTGGTCAGGGATATGGCCACTCTTTTATATTCTGAAGCTCTTTTAAGGTCGCGGACATTCTTAGGATTGATCTTTTAATGGGGAAGAAATTATCAAACCCATGTTCATATTTTAAAGTATGTTCCCATATCGTAAGAAAGCATATGATATTTCATCTTTGCTAGAGGTGACACTAGAGTCTTAGATGCATAATGTTGTTGCTTACAAGCCGCCCGCTTGCTTCAGACACAAAAGAAATTTTTTATTGTGGGTGTATCCTGAATAGGTAGCAGAACCCGCAGAAAGTATTAGTTAATTCCCTATGTGACAAGGATGCTCAGGCACTTGGATACTCAAATGCAGACCTTCGTCTAGTTTACAAGTAAATAAGAGAGAAGAAAGGTCAACGAGAGTGAGATTTTTTTTCTTACAGTTAATTTTGGACTAGGTTAATTTTATGGTTAAATATAAGAAATGTATATGGTCATTTGGTCAAAGGAGCAAGGTATTTACGTGCTAAGTCTGAACTCCATAATATGTCTTGGTTTATTTATATGGTATGGGTGCAATAGGATTCTGAGCTAGAAAGTACATAGTTGTATATAGCAATTCTCTGGTACTGGCTACTAGGGACTGAAAACGAGGGGAGGGGGGGGGGGGGGGGGGGGGGGTTCCGTTTTCAGGAGTTAATCCATAATTTGAGAAGAATTGTATGATCCTGAATTGTATTTTTTCGCTGCTTTTCCTGTTTCTTGGAAAACATATTGGCTTTTAAAACCGTTTGGTATAAATAAAAGCTTTATTTACTTTATAATAATAAATAACTGTCCTTGCCATTTGGGTGTACCACTTATACAAGGATGGGTCACTATCATCAAAATTGATGCAGTAGTGAAAATATTTAGAAGGAAGTCCACAAATCATGGAAAGGCAAGCTATATAAGGAAGATCACATCTATGCTTAGCTATGTACTTTATAATATGGCTTACCTGATTCAGGACCCTTGTAGACCAGTGTAGACCAAAGGCAAGCTATCATGGAAGGACCGTTTTCGGTCTAGCAGCGAATAGATCATCGGGGATATATCAGCGATATTTTGCCATATAGATAGCCCAGTGTAGACCAAAGGGAAAATTGAATTGAGGAATTTGAATGGGGTGGTGAGAGCGAATCTGGAGAAGCTCTAGATAAGTAGATAGTACTGAAACGAGGATCTTGTTTGTAGCTTAAAGACTATCCAAAAGTCTGGGATAAGGCAATGTTGTTTTTAACTTGTAAGTAGTAATGTTGTTTGCTCTTAGGCCTCTCTTGAACAAAACTGGGCTGTGTGTTCGAACAGTGTCATTTGTCACTTAAAAGCAAAGTGTATTTAGTTATCTTGTGGATGATCTAAAATTTCAACATAGCTCTAACAGTAAGTTACAGTTCCTGAATAATTTGAGCTTCTGATCTTTCTACACTGTGTTAGTGTCAGTGAGCCTCTTCCAGATTACGCCACTCTTCTGTATTATAGACAGTAAACAAATTGCCTTGCCTTCTGCATGCTTAAAAATCTTGTTATTCATCATTGTTTAATCTTTCGGAGGATTGAGATCTTTACTGTTATTTTACACAGCGAAAAGTTAGTAAATGTGTTGGGGACTTTGTTATTGATCTTTTCCCTTAATTGTGATACGGCTTTTATAATTCAGACATTCTCACCAGGGTGAATCATGGTGTCAGGGCATCTTTACAGTAATTGGATCTTGCTCACTTCAGGAAGTTCAAAACATAAAATGAATTACCTTGTTAGGTTCCACAGTTTTATTGGAATTGGTACACATTATGTCATGAAACGATTGTAGTTCATTCAAAGCATACAGGGCCAACATTTCCCATTTTGAAGCTGCAACTATGCTCGCGTTTAGTGTAGTTAATATAGATTCAGACCTGACTTTCTGTAGTATATTTTCTGGGGCCTTCAAATTTGCTCTCCAGAGTACTAGGTTGTGTTTGGTTGTATATATATACATCTATAATAAATTCAGTCATTTAGACCTGATATTTCCTGGGTGCTTACATAATTGCTTTCGCGAATTTTCGGTTGTGTTTGGTCTACCAGAGTATAGGTTCTCAGGAGGTCAGTATAGTTCCCCTTTTAAAATTGTACTACTGTCATGAATCCCCCCACGAAGACGCTTACATGCTTTCTCTTTCCTTCTTGGTCCCTTCTCTTTGGGATCCTCTCTTGTGGATCTCGTTGGTTTTCTGCAGAATGAAGATTATGGGAAGGAAACACAGCCATCATGGTTCCCTTGGTAAGCAAAAACAGCCATCAGAATTTTGTCAGACTCATCCTGCACGTATCTTATGTATGTGTGTATAGGACTTGATGACAAAAATCTTTTTTCCACTACATAGTACATGCTACATACTTAGTGTACAGATTTACACGAGTGTAAATTCCTTGTTAGAAATGGCAATCCCATAACTAGAAATTGAGCATAACATGTAAATTTGTATAGCTTGGCAAACAAAACACTTGCAGAGTCAAATCCATTTTAACAGCTCTGGCATATTCAGTTGCTCTAGAAGGACAATTGCCCAGGAATTTTGGTGAATAAAACTACATTTAGACATGTTCAATTTGTGTTCTTTAGTTTAGAGGAAAAACTGCAATGTTTCCGAGCTTGAGTATCTGTTAGCTAACATTCAAATTCTGCTGAATGGATGGTGTTATACTGTTATATCAAGATGGAAGAACCTCCTTTTAGTAAAAAGCTGTGGCCACTCTTGTGTTCGTGGTATGAGTGCAGGAGATGGAATTGTCAAAACAATTTATACACTGGACCTGCCTGAGTAGTGAGCAGTGAGCTAGATAGCATTTTCAAGATAATACATGAACAAGTAAACATTAATATCAAGAGAACAAGATAGTCAGAACCTATGACTGGACTGACTTTATTCTGTAATGTCTGACAGCATCCCTTGTGATATAGCACAATGTTTCTGAAACTGAATGGGGAGGTTACACTGTGTAACTTACACACAACTGTAGGGGTGTTATTTGAGCCGAGCGAGCCGAGCTTTGAATGCTCATACTCGGCTCGTTTTAATACGAGCCGAGCCCAATTTCTGAATCGAGCCTGGTTTTATGTTCAAGCTCGGCTCGCGAGCTATTTATCAAGCTCGAGCTCGAGCTCGTTAGGCTCGTTTAGCTCGAGCCGAGCTCAAGCTCGTTAGGCTCGTTTACGCTCGTTTGAAGCGATCAAAAAAAAAAAGAAATCTACAATTAAAATTAGAAACAAAAAGACATGAATGATGATTGATGAATGTAGTAATTGGTAGAGATTATGAACCTTGGTTGGATTCCACTGTAACATAGAGATTAACTTCTTCATAATGAATTGAATTTAAGTTGAAAATTCTTGAAAATAAAAACAAAGCATTACATTTTCATTGGTCAGATCCGACCAATGAAACTTTCTTCTCATTTACAAAGACCTCAAGTTTTAGCTCCTTTATTAGATCTTGAAGCTGAAGCTGAAGAAGAAGATAAAGATTCAAGAGAGTTGCAGTTTGTTAGACGTGAAGAATCTATGGTTAGAGGTAGAGATCTGAGATTGAGAAATAGATCTTTGCATAGAAGAGCTAGATCTCTTTCTCCTTTAAGAAACACTTTACCATATCAATGGCAAGATGATGATGATGATGAAGAAGAAGAAAATGAAAGAAGAAGAAGAAGAGAGTTTAATCAATGTTGTGATATTGATTTAGATGGAAAGAAACCTGAAACACCATCAACTGAAACAACTCCTTCATTTTAAAGCTATGCAAACTTATACTCAAACACCGTCCTTCTTCACTCTCAATTACAATTTTGTAAATAAACTCTAAAAATTTAGCAATTACAAACAAAAATTGAGTTAGAGAAGAAGAGGAGACGGGCAGAGACGGTTAGGTTTGCAGCAAAAAATTATGTTCTTATGTTATATATAGTGGGGGTAGGATAGGAATAACAGATATTAATGGGGGTAGGATAGGAATAACAATATAAACTCGAGCTACTCGGCTGGGCTCGAATAAAGCTCGGGCTCGGCTCGAGCTCGAGACGAGCCTAAAATCTGCTCAAGCTCGGCTCGTTTTACAAGATGAGCGAGCCCGAGCCGAGCTTTTTTCGAGCCGAACACGAGCCGAGCTCGAGCTGCTCAGCTCATATAACACCCCTACAACTGATGGATAGAGCACTGGAAATTGCCCTTGTTAAAAATGACCTATTCTCCAAAGCAGATGACAGAAAGAATACAAGACATCAACAAACTTTATAGGGCATTATTAAAAAAAATTAACCTAACAATACTTGGTTCCCATGGTCCAAATGTTCTATATTGGCTTTAAAATGTCCCAGCTAAGCCTTGTCGATCTTGTGGTTTTAGATTCCAAAACAAGTGAGTTTCGTCCATTTCCAATTTCGGACCAAAAACCGAGTAAATACCGACCGAACGGATGGACATAAACCTCGTTTTTACGGACGGAACGTTGTTTTTTCGCATTACAACGCCTCGGGTTAAGCAATTAAGTGGCTTGTCTCGTAGGTGTATCGTTTTCTATGCGAAAACATGTGTGTTTCGCCCACTTATAAATTCGGAACAAAAATGGAGTACATACCAAGCCGAATGTCCGGACAAAACTTCGTTCCCATGGTCCAAATGTTCTAAATTTGCCTTAAAACGTCCCGGCTAAGCCTTGTTGATCTTGAGGTTTTAGAATCCAAAACAAATGAATTTCGTCCATTTCCAAGTTCGGACCGAAAACCGAGTAAATACCGACGGAACGGACGGACATAAACCTCGTTTTTACGAACGGAAGGTTGTTTTTTCGAATTAGAACAACCTGAGTTAAGCTATTGAGTGGCTAGTCTCTTGGGTTTATCGTTTTCTATGCGAAACATGTGTCTTTCGTCCACTTATAAGTTCGGAACAAAAATGGAGTACATACCAAGCCGAATGTCCGGACAAAACTTGGTTCCCATGGTCCAAATGTTCTAAATTGGCCTTAAAACGTCCCGGCTAAGCCTTGTCGATAATGAGGTTTTAGATTCCAAAACAAGTGAGTTTCGTCCATTTCCAAGTTCGGACCGAAAATCGAGTAAATACCTACTGGACGGACGAACATAAACCTCGTTTCTATGGACGGAACGTTGTTTTGTTTGCCTTAAAACCACCTGAGTTAAGCTATTGAGTGGCTAGTCTCTTGGGTGTATCGTTTTCTATGCGAAAACATGTGTGTTTCGTCTACTTATTAGTTCGGAACAAAAATGGAGTTCATACCAAGCCGAATGTCCGGACAAAACTTCGTTCCCATGGTCCAAATGTTCAATATTGGCCTTAAAACGTCCCGGCTAAGACTTGTCGATCTTGAGGTTTTAGATTCCAAAACAAGTGAGTTTCGTCCATTTCCAAGTTCGGACCAAAAACCGAGTAAATACCCACCGAACGGACGGACATAAACCTCGTTTTTATGGACGGAACGTTGTTTTTTCGCCTTAGAACAACCCGAGTTAAGCTATTGAGTGGCTAGTCTCTTAGGTGTATCATTTTCTATGCGAAAACATGTGTGTTTCGCCCACTTATATGTTCGGAACAAAAATGGAGTACATACCAAGCTGAATGTCAGGACAAAACTTCGTTCCCATTGTCCAAATGTTCTAAATTGGCCTTAAAATGTCCCGGCTAAGCCTTGTCGATCATGAGGTTTTAGATTCCAAAACAAGTGAGTTTCGTCCATTTCCAAGTTCGGATAAAAAACCGAGTAAATACCGACCGGACGGACGGACATAAACCTCGTTTTTATGGACGGAACGTTGGTTTTTTTGCCTTAGAACCACCTGAGTTAAGCTATTGAGTGGCTAGTCTCTTGGGTGTATCGTTTTCTATGCGAAAACATGTGTGTTTCGTCTACTTATTAGTTCGGAACAAAAATGGAGTACATACCAAGCCGAATGTTCGGACAAAACTTAGTTCCCATGGTCCAAATGTTTTAAATTGGTCGCAAAACGTCCCGACTAAGCCTTGTTGTTCTTGAGGTTTTAGATTCCAAAACAAGTGAGTTTCGTCCATTTCCAAGTTCGGGCCAAAAGCCGAGTAAATGTCGACCGGACGAACGGACATAAACCTTGTTTTTACGTACGGAACGTTGTTTTTTCGCATTATAACGCGTCGGGTTAAGCAATTGAGTCGCTAGTCTCGTAGGTGTATCGTTTTCTATGCGAAAACATGTGTGTTTCGTCCACGTTGTTTTTTTGCCTTAGAACAACCCGAGTTAAGCAATTGAGTGGCTAGTTTCTTAGGAGTATCATTTTCTATGCGAAAACATTTGTGTTTCGCCCACTTATAAGTTCGGAACAAAAATGGAGTATATACCAAGCCGAATGTCCGGACAAAACTTCGTTCCGTTGGTCCAAATGTTCTAAATTAGCCTTAAAACGTCCCTGTAAGCCTTGTTGATCTTGAGGTTTTAGATTCCAAAACAAGTAAGATTCGTCCATTTCCAATTTCGGACAAAAAACCGAGTAAATATCGACCGGACGGACGGACATATACCTCGTTTTTACGGACGGAACATTGTTTTTAGGCCTTAGAACTCCCCGAGTTAAGTAATTGAGTGGCTAGTCACGTAGGTGTATCGTTTTCTAGACGAAAACATGTGTGTTTCGTTCACTTATAAGTTCGGAACAAAAATGGAGTACATACCAAGCCGAATGTCCGGACAATACTTGGTTCCCATGATCCAAATGTTATATATTGGCTTTAAAACGTCCCAGCTAAGCCATGTTGATCTTGAGGTTTTAGATTCCAAAACAAGTGAGTTTTGTCCATTTCCAATTTCGAACCAAAAACCGAGTAAATACCGACCGAACGGATGGAAATAAACCTCGTTTTTATGGACGGAACGTTGTTTTTTCGCCTTAGAACAACCCGGGTTAAGCAATTGAGTGGCTAGTCTCTTAGGTGTATCATTTTCTATGCGAAAACATGTGTGTTTCGCCCAATTATAAGTTCGGAACAAAAATGGAGTACATACCAAACCGAATGTCCTGACAAAACTTGGTTCCTATGGTCCAAATGTTCTAAATTGGCCTTAAAACGTCCCGGCTAAGCCTTGTCGATAATGAGGTTTTAGATTCCAAAACAAGTGAGTTTCGTCCATTTCCAAGTTCGGACCGAAAATCGGAGACTGCAAGCTTGATTGTTTATTTCCTCTATCACAAAATAATTTATAGAATTGAGACTAGCAAAAGGAATCAAATCTACAGGCTAAACCCTATGATTTCATCAACCGAAATAGATTACATGGTCAGAACATTTTCATTTGCATGATACAATTACAAAGTTACGAACAACCCTCCTTTTTATTGGTTGGAATGCTGACTTCTATGGCGTGTATCAAAGTTTTAATCAGAGCTTCTTGAGGATGGCCTTCAAATGAGGCTGTAGAGTAACCATTTTTGTAGCCATCTGGACAACATAGGAAAGTTCACCATTGACTATCTCAAATGTTCGAGTTATCTCTTTCACCTGATGAAATAATTGTTCAAAAGTTTCATCAGATTCAACTACAATGCCATAATTCATACATATGGATGGTATCGACATGGACAAAGACAAGAATAAAGATAACCAGAAAGCTACTGAATGTAGAGATATCTACTAGGGGAAAAAAATTGTTATGCAGTAGTGTCATGTTGAACTAATACCATCAACAAAATGAACTTCAATATTTCCACAGAAAGTAATGCGATTCAGTGCCAAGCATCCATTCTTACAAGTCATCTCTTAAACTGTTTTATATCTTTCTCTTAACCATTACAAGCTATAATGTTTAACTAACCAGTAAATATTTGACCTGACTTATCAGGATATTGTTACTGAACAAGCAAGTTTTGGCAGGCCTACGCACACGAGTCCAAGACTATTGAATGTGCACTCAATCACCTACTGGCTACTGCTTTAACAGGTGGAATCAATTAATTGTATGCATCCCTGATAACGTAAATGCATACAGAGTCAATGTGTCTGCTGCAGCAGTGCAGCACTGGTTATGGTGATATAATTGATCCAAGCCTGACGGTAATACTTTCGTAACATCCAACCTACAAGTACTTGTGAAAAATCCTGTTTTATTAGTTATAGTTGATACACCAACATAATGATAATGGTGAGATAAAGCAAGGGTAAGGGTATTGGTAACAATTTACAACCAATCATCGAAGGATAACATTGAGCCGACCAATGATTATCTCGAAAATAAAAACTATCCAAAGGCATCGCAAGAATAACCAGTGTACTTGGGGATGCCCATAGGTGCAAATTTCAGAAACCAAACAGTGTGGAATCCCATTCTAGCGACTGTGCAACGCGACTGAGCCTATGGCAAAGAAAACATCTATCAAAGGGTGGCAGGTTGTTATTAGTGAAAAGTACTTTAACTAATCTACCAATCTATCAAATGTCTCTTTTCATTATGCCAAAGGGAATAGTGAAGAAGATAGAGAGAAGGATGAAAGATTTCATATAGGGGTCTATGGAAGCAAAAAGAAAGTAACATCTTGTTAATTGGCAAAAGATTTGCACACTGAAAGAAGAGGGTGGTCTAAGGGGTGTGTGACATTGGTACAATGAATATGGCTTTGAGAGGGAAGTGGCTATGGAGGTATGGGAGAGCAGATGGTGCTTTATGGAAGGCTGTGATCGATTCCAAATATAATAGAGGAGCTCAAAACAGGTGGCCAAAGGCAGTGACATAGAGTTATGGCTGTAGTCTATGGCGTAGAATCATGCTTTTGTTTGATCTTTTCAAGCAAAGCATCAGGTGCAGATTGGGACAAGGAGAGCATATATCAAATATGGCTTTTGTTTGACAACTGGCTTGGTGATACACCCATGTGTGCAGTTTCTCTAGTGACAATATCAAATAGCTAAAACAAGCTTTGGTATGTGAAGTGGGAATCAGAGGAGGTGACACTATCATTTGGGACCTACACATGAGGAGAACAATGTATGAAAGGGAAGAACAACAGTTCACAGGTCTTACGCAGAAGCTGAATGTAGTCAGATATGAAGACGACTATACTGTATAGTTCACAGATCTTACACAGAATGTAATTCCATTTTAATATCAATAAAATTTTATTTATCACAAAAATCACAAAAAAAAGACTACTGTATTATGTATTCGAGACTGATGTGAATTTAACACTAGTGAAATTAATTAAGCTGGTCTAGCAGTAAGCAAAGTCAACTAAGTGGCCTAAGCGAGGCCTCTGTTTATCATGGAAAGAGTGGCTCACACACCACTCCTCTATTATTGGATTACATAATTGTAATAGCCTCGGCCACATGTATACACATTATAAAGAAACATGGATACACATAAGATTAACAAATTCCCTTAAAATCAGAAATTCTATATAACTAACATATAAGTTGATTCATGTGATAATATCAGAGTATTGAAAGAAATTATATTCATGTGATTAGTTAATGAAGCAATACAATACTCCAATAAAGCGTATAGAAGTAGAAGAAGAGTAAAAAAAAATCATCAGTTTGTACCAGAAAATTGAAAAGATGAATACCTTTGAAGCATTCCCAACAACTTCACTGTGAAGCTTCACAACCTTCTTTTCGGCATCATATGCCCCTTTCTAAAAAGTCGCAGCAGGAAAGTACAGGGAATAAGAATTTTGTAGTGAGTTAATATAAATTGTCATAAATGAAAACACATTGGAACAACTAAACCAGATCTATTAAATATATGTGGCAATTATTTCAGTTTAACAGGGGAATCAAGTAGTTCTCATTTTTCCTAATCTTTCAATGGATACTGATAAAGTCTTTACATACTTGTTGTAACCTAATGGTCGTACGAGAATCTACCCAAGACAAACTGTTATTGAGGACATCAGTCTCTGCAATGCATGGCATACTGCATTTGCAAGACAGTGAAATTAGAGCACACCAAAACAGGGAGGATATGAAGAGCAAAATAGAATGCAGCCACGATGGAGAAGCAGTTAAGCTACACCAATACAAGACTAAAACTATTAATGTACTATAATGTGGCTGGCAGGTCCTTTCCAAGGCATGTAACCTGCGTCATTCCCTTGCCCCCTTGCATGTAATGTCCCCAGCATGCTTAATTGGTAATGTTGACAATTTCAAGCAAAGCGTCAGTAATGAATTGGATGGGTACATAGATTTTACATATGCTTAGCAGTTTGTGAAATCATTATTTTTGGTGGTCATAGTATTCAATCTTTGGTTTAACAGATAGAAAGTGCAAGAGAGTTGTATGCCACAAAACATAACGAATTAACGATGGAAACTCTGCAGGCCTATGAGGATTGAGGAACTCTGTTGACACTAGTTGATGATAAAGTTGTGTATATGTACAACATCAAGCAAATTTAGCATCTTAGGGGAAGGCCCGACAGAAGAAACTCAATCAAGGCAAAGTGAAGAGTCAACACTGAGAATAATCTGATGTGGCAAAAAATGATTGAGAACTCTATAAGGAACAGGGGAGACAAAGAGTAACATCGTGGACAACTCCGGTTTCCATGTGAGTTCGTAGGCTTGAGTGATTACCTTGAAAGTGCAAATGCAAAGGGTGAAAATGGAGCAGGAAAAAAAGAAAGACATATGGACATGGATATTACAAACTTCACAAAAAATTAAGAATGTATTATATATGTTTACGAAAATGCAAATCCTTGCAAACTAAAACATAATGGGAGATGCATGGATGGGAGCAGTGGGAGCCATACTACTGAACAACATACTGTAAACACTTCAGGATGATCAGTATTCAGTATACTATTACCACTAGTGATTATCATATCATCATTGAAATAATAACGAATCAAAGTCAAACTATGATTGACTTTTTATGGAAGTGGATTTGAAGTTTGGACTCACAATGACCGGGAATCCGGGATTGTTAATCTTCTTCTTCTTCCCGGGTGAAAGTCCTTCTTGACACTACTTGCTTCATTACTGCTTCCATGTTCAAACTACTTAAAAACTACAAATTATTTACTTGGATTCGTCATTCACAGCAATCGAAATTCAGTTAGAAATACACACAGCTAACAATCTATTATCTATCAAACCAATCAAGACTTGTATTTTGCAATTAATCAAGAAATTCCATTTACGACAAAAGTACCTGAACCTCAACAAGACCAGTGCTTTGAGCAATGACAACTTCAATAGTTCCATCGGGTTTGGGTCGCCAGTAACCACTCTCAGCGTGCATAGGTTCTCCAGAAGCCAATTTCCATGTTTTCTGAGAATAAGCAATTACTGGCTGCAATCACATTCACACAATCAATTTGAAGAAAACAGATAAAAGTTGATACAGAGAGAGAGAGAGAGAGAGAGAGAGAGTAGGGTAAAGAAGAGATTATTAAAACTTACTTTTCCAGGAGAATGAGAGAAAGTGAGTTGTTCACCATATTTGAAAGAATTAATAGTGGGAAATCCACCTTCTCCTTCTCCTTTCCAAGTTCGTAATAAAAAGGAAATCGGCAACACTGATGGATGCACAGAAGAAGAAGAAGAAGAAGGTGTTTCTTGATTCATCATCATCACTCTCTTGTTTGACTTCTTTCACTTTACTGTTTTCATTTCATCACCTGCATTCTGCAGTATTGAAATATCCGTCATTTCTATTACACCTGCAGTGCAGAGTTGCAGACTGCAGAGGAGAGAGGAGTAGACCAGTGACCAGTCTGTCTACCAATTGGGCTAATCTTGACTTTTTTTTTTTTTTTTTTTTGTTCTTAGTCTTGGATATGGTATATTTGTGGGCTTTCTCCAGTGGATACCCAACTGGAACAAAAACCATTAACTACACAACATCAATGGAAACTAAGGTAGTGTTTGTTTCATTAAGCATTAAGCATTAAGCATTAAGTGCTTCTTAAGTGGTGGACCAGGTTAAAATTTAAAAATAAGTATTTTTTAAGTTGTTTGTTTAGAACAACATTAAGAACTAATTGGGATATTTCAACGATTTTGGCCCAGCGAAAATCTCACGCTTAATTTAACTTCTTAATGTTTGTTGTATTATTTAGACAATTCTACCCTTATAAAAATTGTTTTTATCATCCATAACCATTAAGTAATATCACAGTCAGATTCATTGGCTTAGTTAATGGCCTTTCCTTTGTCTGATCACTTTGAAATTTTTACCATAAGGTCCTGAAGATTTCTGTTATATCATATCTAAAATTTAGAATTTTTAGACGATCGGTTTGAAAGTTACAGATTTTTTTGTGGTTATTATGTTTTACAAGAAAAATTACGTTACAGTCAGATTCGTTTGCTTAATAAGGATACTTTCTTTTGTCTGATCACTTTAAAAGTTTTACTATATGTTCCTGACGATTTCTATTGTATCATATCCAAAATTTGGAATTTTTAAACGAGTCGTTTGAAAGTTACAGATTTTTTTGTGATTGTCATGTTTTAGAAGAAAAATTACAGTCAGATTCGTTTGCTTAATAAGGGATCTTTCCTTTGTCTGTTCACTTTGAAATATTTTCCATATGTTCGTGACGATTTCTGTTGTACCATATCCAAAATTTAGAATTTTTAGACGAGCCGTTTAAAAGGTTACGATTTTTTTTTTAAATATCATGTTTTAGAAGAAAAATTGGTGTGTATAGTTTTGTTGTTAGAACATTTTGGGTTACAATATAGTACGACGTAACAATATAGTGTAGTTACACAAATATTTTGGCTAAGGGTGAAACATTCTCATCTGAAGCACAACACTGAATGGTCAACTTGCGCAACCAAAGTGCAAATCAACTTTAGGTTTTTGGGTTATGTGATAAGGTACTGTGTATTGTCAAAATACTTTTTCAATAATAGGGTAACATGGTCAAAATCACACTTATGCATAAACAAACAAATCAAAAACAGAACTTCTTAAAAATGATAACCAAACAACTTTTCCAACATTAAGTGTTCAGCATCCAACATTAAGCATCCAACATTCAGCATCCAACATTCAGCATTTTAAACAAACACACCCTAAAATGGATGGATTTCCCTTGATTTACAAAGAGTAATTTAGAATTTTGATCTGATGGAGTATCCATCCAAATGGATATGTAATGCCTTTCACATTTTATTGATTGAGATGAGATATTATTTGGAGGAAATTTGGCGAATCGTGCAACTATTATGAGTTTTAGCTTCACCCTTGGATATGGTCTCAATAAAGGGAAAATTAGACTTAACCCCCCTTATTTTGTCCACGTTTTGAATAAACCCCCCATTTGTCCAAGTTTTGACTTTACTCCTTCTCCGTTAACTCCCGTCCAAGTTAAAACCTATTTACATTTTTTCTTCCTAAAATACCCCTCCCTCATTCTTTCGGAGGGGTTAAATCTAAGAAAAAAGTGAGGGGTATTTTAGGAATAAAAAATGCAAATAGGTGTTAGCTTGGATGGAAACTGCCGAAGGGGGGGGGGGGGGGGGGTTAATGGGGGGGGGGGGGGGGGTGTTCAAAACGTGGACAAAATAGGGGGGTTAAGTCAAAATTTCCCTTTATAAATTAAGATACATACACTTTAACGGCTCTGTACAATCCTTTTAGAAAAATGGTTTTCACATTTGAGATAAGAAAACCCTATTCTGTCAAGTCACAAAGACACTCGATTAATTCCTTAAAATCAAAATTCCTTAAAATCAAAAGACTTTTGCTGATGTTCCTGGAATTCAAATTCCAGTCCAGTGAAACAAATATAATGATAATTTTGTTCCAAGATATTAATATTGCATTCAGAGCTGACCTTGACATTTTAATGGTCCAAGCAAACCAAAAAAATGTGGCCACTGTAGCAAATTTTTTTTTTCTTTTTGGGGTAAAAGGCAGTACAACATCACAATACGATAAATCAAAACAATACAGTATGTACAACATACATTAATAAAAAAATAGGATTGATCTGAATATATTAGATGACCCATATAAAATAAAAGATTAACCGCAATGTAATTCTCATACACTAATCAATCTTATTGTTGTTGTTTCTAACATCA
This sequence comes from Aquilegia eximia, assembly GCA_023053565.1. Lineage (NCBI taxonomy): Eukaryota > Viridiplantae > Streptophyta > Magnoliopsida > Ranunculales > Ranunculaceae > Aquilegia > Aquilegia eximia. Next base: position 16,730,256 of record JALIGU010000003.1, read on the forward strand.
TCATTATCGTTTGGAAGTTGTTCACCCTTTTTAACAAACTTAAGAAGCGCCCCTTCTTGAGATTTCACTAATTCTTCATTTTTCTTCTTATTGCGTCTTCTTTTTTTTTTTTTTTTTTTTTTTTTCTGCTATAGACTTATGTTTTGTAAATGCACAACGAGGGATGGTTCAATACCCTTTCTTCTGTCGATTAAAAGTAATAGAGTTTTTCAACAAAAATAGTGATAAAATATCTAAAACAAACTAAAATAATAAAAGTATAAAACTATTTCAGTTAGCAATTGGATAATATAATAATCAATCATTTGAATAGAATTTAACTAATAAAAACAAACACTTCAATCCCTAAACAACAATAAAAAATAAATAAAATAATATGGTGAGTCAGTATTACCTTAAAATTTGCTTGTGAAAGGAACAAAATAAAGAGGTGATCACTATTATACAAGAAAAACAAAATACACCATTTCTACTTTTTTTTTTTTTGGAACAAAATTAAAAAATAGCCAAAATCTTAATGGAAGAACCAAAGATTAGAAGCCCTATTATTGTAATAGCAAAAAAGGAAGAAAATCTAAGAAAATAAGTAACCGGATTACTAAAGAGTTTGTAGGGATTGATGTAATGTAGTTGGGCCCAAAAGTTGAAGGAGACTTTTAATAATGTTTTTCAGTTGGGCCATATATCAATTGGATTTTGAGTTTTTATTTTGGGTTTATCTTATTGCTAAGCAATTAAAATGTGGCCCAATTTTTTTTCCAAATATTTTGGCCCCAACCAATAACTTCTTGGGGATACCCTCAGGCCAACCACTGATTGCATTGTGAATATTTGGCGAATCGTGCAACTATTATGAATTTAGCTTCACCCTTGGATATGGTCTTAATAAATTAAGGTATATACACTTTGCTTTGTACGATCTTTTAGAAAAATGGTTTCCATATTTGAGATAAGAAAACTCTATTCTATCAGGTCACAAAGACACCCGATTGATTCCTTAAAATCAAAAGATTTTTGCTGATGTTCCTGGAATTCAGATTCCAGTCCAGTGAACAAACATAATGATAATTTTGTTCCAAGATATTAATATTGCACTGTAGATATTTCATATTTCCATGCAAGCTTGATTCATAAAGAGTAATTTAGAAGTTTGAATTGATTAGCTATTTCAAATGGATTTTTCACATTTTATTGATTGAGATTTTATTTTATTTGAAAGAAGTAATGATCGGCATTCCCAATGGGAAGTGGGTGTAGCCACCTCCACGTCTGCGCCACATCAGTGCCACATCTACAAAACCCACCTTAAAAGTCCAAAATCCACGGGTGGATTGAAGAAATTAAAAGGTGGACATCTCCCAATGGAGCGGTGGATTCATAACGCACGACAGTAAGAGTGTCGTATGGTCATCTTCATATTCGGTTGAGAAGAAAAAATGAAGATCAGGTAGAAATATGATCCTCCTTCGCACTCTTTATCTCTTTCGAATATCCATTTAAGACAAAAGCACATCAAACATAAATCTTCAATTTTTATTTTTATTTATTTTTTTTATTTTTATTTTATAAATTTTCAATTTTGATTAGTTGTTTGTTGGTAGTTTTATTGAGGGGAAATGAAATCTCTGTGTATTCTATATTTCTATTAATCTATTGTTTCCTAAGATTGATATTCACCCTTGATTTCAGCTAAATTAAACAATCAAATTTTTAACATAAGGAATGAGATCTGTTTAATTAGATTTAGGAATCTATTTAAACTTCAAATGGACTTCATATAAAGAAAGAAACAAATCTGTTATAAGATCTCAAGTTGGATCTTCTTCTGCAAAGGTTTCCATAAGTTGTATTCCATATATTTAAATCGAATTTTAAGAAACAATAGATTCCGATGATCATCATCCCATGTATCGATTTATAACCAAGGTTTCCATTTTTTTTTAATCTTCAAACATACACAACATTAAAAGTGCCTTATGGGCTATAAAACAAATTAAAACGCATGGCATTACGGCTGCCGTTTGGGAGATACACGGCATGACTAGTGTCGTCCGTTTATTAAGAGAAGGTGGCCTTCAAGATGAGCTTCCCCACCTTGGTACCCACCTGGGTGGCCTATTGGTGGACTCCTCCACCTTCCCATTGGGAAACAAACACCAGAGCTTGAAGGTGGATTTATCCACCCCACCCCCCAAATCCACCTCCCATTGGGAATGCCCTAATAAAACATTTTCAATACTATGCTTTTAATGATTCCCATAAACTGGGGGTTGTAGGGAGAAATATACCGATATATTACTGCTCTAGAATAAAAAAAAAAAAAAAATAGAAGATGCAAACAAGAATAAATTGATGAAGGACAAGATTTAAATCGAGTCGAGATAAGAATCTCTGTCCTTAAGACATTATTCACCCCGTACATGTGCCGAACGGTTTATCAATGGCGGATTGTCTCACAGGATACATCGATCGATCCTTCTTAGCATAGAAGCACTTCAAACGCATAGAAGACGACGAACCAATTCTTTGTTATACTCTCCCATGACAAGACACATACACTAGAAGATGGAAAACCAATTTGATTTAAAAAGTGATTTGGATACAATTACAAAACACACTTATATAGAAGAAAGAAACATTTTCAAAAAAGTACGTCTATTCAATGTCTATTTGAATAGACACTTGACCCAATACAATGTACACATCTGTTGGGAACAGACACACCTATTCAGAATAAGTGTCTACAAAGTATGTGTCCATTGGAGAAAGACACACGCATTGGGATGGGTTAGACCAAATACAATGTATGTGAAATACATACATATTTATCTACTATAACACAAGTTAGCCATGACCAGTGGATAACTTATGACTTTAATTTCTCATTCATATACAAATATTTTGATTCCCCTTTACTAAAAAGCGGTGCGGTAAAGGCAGGCGGCCCCTCTAGACTAATTTGCAGTTTTGGTTCGGTCGTCAAAATAGAAAAGTTTAGCCGACGATTCTCTTTTCTATTTTGAAATGACTCGGGACCAGGTCTGAAGAGGATGTGCTTGAAGAGGATGGGCTTGAAGAGGATGAGGTTTTCACAATGGCTGCTTTAGCGGGCTAAAAAAGGGCCAGTTTACTCCTACCGGGAGAACACACACGCGGAGGTCGGATTTCGAGCGAGATAAGTCTTTCCCTACTTCATAATAGATAGGCACAGACGAAAGAAAGCCTGGGGTGAAGAGAAGAGTGCGTCCCACTCAAAAATATTTCCAACAATACCCCACATGAATGGAAATTACCGACTAACAAAATAAACGGGAAAACCAGACGAGAGTTGAGAAAGTACAAATGGAAAATAGTTGTTTCGGTATAGGTAGCAATTTTCAGCCTTGAACCTACCTTAGTGAATAACCATCAGATTTACTAGCTAATCGGTGAACATGATGTCTTGAACCGCTCAGCTGTTTGTGTAAACCGAGACAATGGGTAACACGCAGTTCCCTTCCTCAAAGAACTTGGTTGTATGGTTGTGTTCATTTTGGCCTTGAACTTCTTGGTATTCATGAGTGCTCTTAGAGAAATGCAACCTTCATTTAATATTCTCACAGAAAACGGCCCATTTTTCTCACTCATAAGGTGATTGCCCATCAAGAGTATTCTGTCATATCCCACTTGTATTACCAAGCTATGGGAATCATTAAAAGCATAGCTTATCCTGTTCTATCAATGCAGGCAGCACTATTCTCATCATCCTAGGAAAGGCAGTAATCTCTTAGTGTTATCGTTGAGTGAAGCAAGATTCGGTTGTCCCTTTGAACCTAGATCTTGGTATCTCCAGTCAGCTAGGTTGGGTTGCCATCAAGCCCACTCTTTCGTCATAGGTTGTAAACCCATCCCTCTCGATGATTCAACTTGCTCTCGTGACTAACCTTTAGTAGTTGGATCTTCTAGGTTGTCAATCAATTTAATGTACTCTAGAGATTTTCCATTAGAGAGCAGTTGTTTAAAGATTTTGTGTCTCTTAATTTATTGAGACTTACCGTTATTCATACAACTCGGTGCCCAATACATATGAAATTATGTATTCCAATGTATGCAAGTAACTGGCACTAGTTGTTTCCAGATGAAAATATCCTCTATGATGTTCCATTGTGCTTATTTATGTGTTTTATTTAAAACAATAAATTCAGATTTCGTACATAATAAATGGATATAACAATACACTTTTGCTTAGAGGATTTTCAAGATAACGTTGCACTACCACAGGTAAAAGCACAACAACTCATGGCTTTTTGAGGTTTTGGTATCCAATATCAATTTGCATCACTGTATTTTTCATGTACATGTGAATATATTTGTAGTGCAACCCATAACTGAAGGTATATTTCAGATAATTTAATACCTTATTATTACTTTTCAGTAATTTATTTGTGGAAAATGCTCATGTAACGACTTGGGACACTCGCAACATGTATCATATGTCTTGTCTCTTGTAATTTGTGATGTACATGTAATTGCGAATTACACAAGCATATTTAACTGTGATATGTTATCCCCAGTAATCTTAGTTAGATGAAGATTGGGATCATCTGGTATTTTAACAACTCCGGTATAAACATGTCTTGTACTTGTCAATAACATTTTTAATATAATTGAGACACGTAATTCCATATGATGTTCTAAGAATTTAATTCCTAGTATTACATTAGGAATTCTGAAGTCTTCCATATCAAACTTAGTGTGTAGCATTATTACTACAAAAAATCGGAATGTCATCTATATAGTGACATATGATAACATATCCAGGTTTGTGACTGTAATGCAAACACATTTGTCACTTTCATTGATTTAAAACAAAAAGTGATATTATTATCAAACTTTCTATGCTATTGCTTCAGAGTTTGTTTTAAAAACCATGTCATTTTTTTACAAATCTACAAACCTTTCTTTCTGTCCAGGAACAATAAAGCCTTTTTTGTTGAATCATCATATAGGTTTCTTCCTCTATGTCACCATTTAAGAAGCCATTTTACATTCATTTGATGTATTTCCAAGGTTGTGTAGAAAAATGATTGCAAGTAGCATTCCAAAAGAAGTTATTCTCGTGATTGGAGAATATGTGTCAAAAACGTCTGAGGCTCTGTTTTGCTTGTGACCTTCGACTACAAGTCTAGACTTCTTTTGAACCATTAGGTTCTATTTTCGTTTTGAAGAACCTCTTGCTAACAAAAACTTTAGCTTCAGGTGGAAAATCAACTAACCCTCTCATTTGTAATGTATGTGATGAAATCACTTTCACATTTAATTGCTCTCTCTGGCATATGTTATCACAACTATTCAAATAATTTCACTTGAGAAATTAATTTAGACTGTTTCTTGGGACTTAAGCCAAAGAATTTATAATATAGTTCTTCCTTTATACTCCCTTATAACAGTTTTAAGATTTATAGAAGTGGAAATCATTAGTCTTTACAGAAACACTATAAAGAAATCGTTAGTCTGTTCATAAATATGATCATCTTCTTTAATCCTTAGCCCTACAATATTTTGAATCCCATTTATGCAAATGTACCTTTGTGATTAGCATTGCCACATTGAGTGGTTACAATTGTTAACCATTTTGAGACTTTCATTCACCCCGACATTTCTAAGTAAACTAGAATATTTTCTTTATATTACTTAGATAGTGTTTCTACAAGAACATAAGCTTTACACTTACGCTAAAGCTTGTTAGGTAAGTACACAAAATTGTAATTGCATAATACCAAAACTTTGAGCACAAATATCCATTAATACATTGTTACTCAAATAGTTAATTTATGCATACATAAATACTAGATGTGGCCCCCATAGTCTGGTTACCCATCTACAAGTTTCATGTTAATATTCAGAAAATAGTTTTGTCCATTAGACAAATTTCAAGTCTACAAATGTAATTGAGCAAAATACCTCCACATTTGAGACATATTGCATGAATACAGAATATTGCAAATCATATATTTGCAAATCCAACTTATTTTGGAATCTATAAATCCAAATCTGGGGGACATGAATACTCATTTTTTTCGTATAAAAACAAAAGCAAGGAGATCATCAAACAAAATTATTTCTATTGTTACAGAAACCGGGAATCAAATTACAGATTACAATGAAATACAAAACCAGTTTCTATCATATTACACCTCTCTTTTTAACCCAACTCACCCTTCTCTCAACGACCTTACTGCCTGGTATTGGGATGAAATTCCCCGATTTGTGTCATATTTAGACAATGTAGAATTATTAGAGCCTATAACTTTGGAAGAAGTTAAACACTTGGTTTTTTCTTTATGTGCCTGGAAGGCACCAGGACCTGATGGTCTGCCTGGGGTTTTTTTCAAGAAATTTTGGGACTTGATTAAAGAAGAAATATTCAAATTAGTGGATGGTTTTATGAAGTCTGGTTTATTTAACCCAAGTTTAAACAAAACCTTTCTAGTCATGATACCAAAAGTTAAAAGTCCCGAGAAACTTACTGACTTTCGTCCCATAAGCCTTTGTAACTACTTCCGTCCCATAAGCCTTTGTAACTATGCCTACAAGATTATTTCCAAATTACTTGCAGAAAGAATGAAACCTTTGCTGGACCTAAATATATCTAAGGAACAGGGGGCCTTTGTGGCGAGCAGAAATATTATCGAACATATTTTAGTTTGTCATGAAGCTTTTCATACATTGAAGAAAAAGAGAGGGAAGAAAGGATATTTATTGGTGAAGATAGATTTTAATAAGGCATATGATAGACTATGATGGTGTTTTCTTCATAAATGTCTTCTACATATGGGGATTTATCAAACTTGGATTCAAAGAGTTTTGTACTGTGTCTCCTCACCTTCTTTCAATATTTTAATTAATGGAAATCCCACAGATAGCTTTTGTTCAAAGGCTGGATTGCGACAGGGAGACCCATTGTCTCCCTACCTATTCATAGCAGTTGAGGTGTTATCAATTGCTGTAAGGTTCTTAGTTTCTCAAAACCAGCTCAATCATTTACCTTTTACTCGCACTGGACCTTCCTATAAGCATAATAACACTATCAATAAACAATAAGGATCATGAATCATATAATTAATCACTACACATACCTTTGTCCATAGCCATTGATGATCCTAGAATTAAGCTGCACAAGATTTAAGTTTCTCTCTCCTTGCCTGTTAAACTCTAATATGTGTTGTAATAGTAAGTGTATGAGGATGGAGATCAAACACCTATTTATAGAGGTGGAGAGAGGACCTAAATCTACAAACTTAAACCTATTAGATCTAGACCATCCATCATAGTTAAGATCTACCGTAGATATGACTTCCACATAACCTATTACTAATTAGCTTATTTCTATATTAAACCAAGGTTAAAGATATATTGACCACATTATGGGTCGGGCTTATATATGTGGAAATTCAAACAGTCTCCCACTTAGTCCATAGTAAAATCTCATATACGGTTTAATGTAGAATACATAATGCGCGCAATAAGAGCTTAATTAGTTTTTGAAATGGTTATCATAATACTATCATTAATCAAACCATTAACATGATTCATGGCGGTTCCATATCGCATAAATGACATGGTTCTTTCCATGTACTACGATATTAACAATTTAATTAACTAGGTCTATAAGTAGAAGTATCAATAATGGTCCAATAATGTCTTTATAAGACTATTTCTGTCAACAATCACCCATTCACATACATGTACATAAACAATGGAGAACAGAAAAGTGTTCATAACTTAATTAATAATAATGAGCTCAAAAATAATGTCAAAAATAAGCACTAAACAATCCACAAATTATCAAGTAATGGGTTACATCCAATACCTATCTTGTCAACATGTTGCAAAAATATGTTTGGCTTCAAATCTTTAGTTAGTGGATCTGCTATGTTAACACTTGTACTAATGTGTTCAATTGACACTCGCTTGTTCCGAACATCTTCTTTAACTGACAAGTATTTCATATCCATGTGTTTATTAGCTTTAGAATACCTATCATGCTTATAGAAGAATACAACTGAGGCATTATCACAATGAATTTTCAGCTGCCTAGATATGGAGTCAATAAAGTCCTGAAATAAAATTTCTCAGCCATAATGCCTGATTTTTAGCTTCAATGCAAGCTACAAATTCGGCTTCCATAGAGGACCCAACAATGATACTCTCTTTACCACTCTTCCAAGAAATGGCTCCCCCAGAGAGCATAAACAAATAGCCAAAAGTGTTTTTCCTACTGTCCACACTTCCATTGTAATCCGAATCTGTGTAACCAATCACCTCAAGATGATCAGTTCTTCTAAATGTGAGCATGTGATCTTTGGTCCCTTGTAGATACCTTAACACTTTCTTACCAGCTGCCCAATGAGCAGGTCCTAGATTGCTTTGATATCTACCTAATACTCCGAGAGAAAAACTAATGTTTGGTCTGGTGCAAACTTGCGTATACATCATACTCCCTACCATAAAAGCATAAGGTATTTCTTTCATTTCTTCTCGTTCCAATTCATTCTTAGGACATTGACTTAATTCAAAATGATCCCCCTTTTGAATTGGAACAACATCTGAATTGCACATTGACATATTAAATCTATCCAAAACTTTATTGATGTAAGCTTTCTGAGACAATCCCAACAATCCACGTGATCTATCCCGAAATATTTCTATTCCTATCACATAGGATGCCTCCCCCATATCTTTCATCTCAAAGTGTTTGGAAAGAAATTATTTAGTGTCATGTAATAAACCAAAGTCACTACTGGCAAACAATATATCATTAACATACAGAACCAGGAACATAAACTTACTCCCACTGACCTTCAGGTATATACACTGATCAATAGTGTTTTCAGTAAACCCAAAGGAAGTAATGATACCATGAAACTTTAGGTACCATTGTCGGGAAGATTGCTTAAGTCCGTATATTGACTTCTTTAATAAACAGACCATGTGTTCTTGTCCTTCTTTTATGAAGCCCTTTGGTTGAGCCATATAGACTTCTTCATCCAAACTTCCATTTAGAAATGTCGTTTTCACATCCATTTGATGCAGCTCCAAGTCAAAATGAGCTACCAATGCCATAATAATTTTAAGGGAATCCTTCCTGGACACAGGTGAGAAGGTTTTATTGTAGTCAACAACCTCTTCTTGAGTAAAGCCTTGGGCTACAAGTCTAGCTTTATGTCGTTCGATATTGCCTTTCGAGTCGCGTTTGATCTTGTAAAGCCATTTGCTCCCGACTACCTTGTGTCCTTCAGGCAATTCTACGAAATCCCAGACTTCATTAAAGTCCATACATTTTATCTCTTCATTTATGGCATTGATCCATTTATCAGAATTACTACAAGTAATGGCTTGTGAATATGTAACTGGATCCTTAATTTCAGATTCTGTCAAATACACCAAATAATCATCCGAAATAGCTGATTTTCGTGATCTTTGAGATCTTCTTAATGTTACTTCTTGTGGTGTATTTACGATCGGTTCAATAGCGATAATCTCATTAGTTAGTTGGTGATCAACTACTTGTTGTTCATTGTTGTTTAGCAGTACTACAACATGAGGAACAACAGGAGTAACATTAATATCATTATGAACTCGGGGTAATATAATTGGTACCCTAATTTCTTTCATGGTTACTTCTTTGATTTGATCACTCCCACTTAATTCGCCATTCTCAATGAATCTAGCATTTCCAGTTTCAACTATTCTAGTGGTATGGTTAGGACAGTAAAATCTATACCCTTTGGACTTTTCTGGATAACCGATAAAATAACCACTAATTGTTTTCGGATCCAATTTCCTTTCTTGTTGATTGTATATTCTAGTTTCGGCTTGACAACCCCAAATGTGTAAATGTTTTAAACTAGGTTTCCATCCTTTCCACAGTTCAAAAGGTGTCTTTGGAACTGCCTTACTTGGAACCCGATTCAAAATATACACCGCAGTTCGTAGAGCATACATCCACAACGATATCGGTAAGTTAAAATTACTCATCATATTTCGAACCAATCCATAACTGTTCGATTGCGCCTTTCAGCTACACCATTCTGCCATGGAGAACCAAGCATTGTGTATTGGGCACAAATTCCTAACCGTTCTAGAAGTTTGGCAAAAGGACTGGGATGTTGTCCCATTTCATCATACCTTCTATAAAATTCACCACCTCTATCAGATCGTATAATTTTCACTTTTCTATCTAACTGCCTCTCAACTTCAGTTATGTAAATTTTAACAAGATTTATAGATTGAGATTTATCATGCAATAGATATATATAACAATAACAAGAAAAATCATCGATAAAGGTAATAAAATACTTTTCTCCACCAAAAGATGGAACATCAAAAGGTCCACATATGTCTGTATGTATTATTTCAAGAAGTTGTGTACTTCTTGTGGCTCCTTTCTTTGTGTGTTTGGTTTGCTTACCCTTAATGCAATCCACACACACACCAAAATCAGTAAAATCAAGGTTCGGGAGAACCCCTTCTTTTACTAGTCTACGTACTCTTTCTTTGGATATATGACCCAATCTTTTATCCCACAAGAAAGATGAATTCTCATTCATTGAACTTCGTTTAGTTCCAACATTAGGATGCAAGGTAAGAAGTGATTCAGAAAAAGTATGTTCTAGATTAACTCGATATAAACCATTCATCAAAATTCCAGAACCAACAAGAGATGAATTTTTAAACAAACTTAAACAACCACTTCCTATTTTAAAAGAATAGCCATCAAGATCTAGTTTGGATATAGAAAATAAATTATGAGAAACAGAAGAAATATAAAGAGTTTGTTGTAAGTCTAAAATATGACCAGTATCTAAAACTAAATGAAAAGTTCTGATGGCAACTTGGGCTTTAACCCAATTTCCCATGTAGACAAAAGCCTCATTTGGACTTACGGTCCGGGTTGTAAGGAATCCCTGCATCGAGTTTGAAACATGAACATTAACACCCGAATCAATCCACCAAGTATTAGAAGGAACTTCAATCAAGTTTGATTCAAAACATACAAAAGCACAAGGCTTACCCTTATTTTCGAACCAAGCTTTGTGTTTCAAGCAATCTTTCTGAAAGTGTCCAGGCTTTTTACAGAAATGACACTTCATATCACTTTTTTCTTTCTTTGGTGCAAATTTATCAGATTCATTATGCTTGGGTGGGCCACGCTTAATGCCTTTCCCAGCGTTCTTTTTCGAATAATTCTTTCCAACTCCTTGAACGATGAGATTAGCTTGAGCGACATGAGTATTCTGCTGCTTAAGACGTGCCTCTTCTTGAACCAACATGTTGGACAATTCATTCACATTCCACTTATCTTTAATAGTGTTATAGTGAATCTGAAAAGGCCCATACTGAGGAGTGAGGAGGCAAAGAATTTAGGACAAATTGGACAAAGGAATGAATCATCCACAATCATGCCTAATTTCTTCAATTTTGCAGCCAGATTAGTCATCTCAAGAACATGGTCATGCATACTCCGATACCATCAAAACGCATGGTAGTCAGTTCTGCCATTAATTTTCCAGCCAGTGATTTGTCAGCAGTGCGGAAACGTTCTTTAATGTTATTCAGATACTCCTTAGCTGAGGTGGTCTCAGGGAGAGATGACTTAATGTTATTTGCAATAGTCATTCGCATAAACATTAAGCTTAGTATGTTCGATCTAGTCCATGAATAATGCATGTTCGCCTCAGCCTCACTGCTTTCATTAGTAATAACAACGGGTTCATCAGAGAGGAAACACAAATCTAGATCTAGAACTCCCAAGTTAAATTGGACTTGTTCATTCTAGTCCGAAAAGTTAGTTCCATTCAGGATAGGAACATACGAAGCATGCGAATTAAGACTAATGGGGAGGAAAACTGCAATAAAAGTAAAACATACTCACTACATTAATTAACACATAATTAAACTAATATGACTAATACTTGATAAAGAACATACTTGGGTGACATATTATATAATCAAACTAAGCATGGCATCTGTGGATATCCTACACTTATTTAATCATAAATATGAGCAACCCCATAATATTATCCAATCTAACATATGCTTGATCTACCTGTGGGTAATTAGTCAATAATGCAAGTGAATAATAAAAACCGATGAGATACTTAGTCTAACATTCAAAATAATTTGATTCACTGTGGTGATACCAAACGTAATATGAATATTCAAGAAAATTAATATTCAATATTCATGCACATACTTGGATTCACTGTGGTGATATACCAATTAAGGGGTTTTTAGACTTTGTGCCACCTAATTAATGTCTATTTAGGAAATATGATGCTTTTAATTGGTATTTAGAGTATGGGGAACCTTTCCGTCAGTTGACTATTATGACTAACCGTTGACTCAAGTCAAAGAACTCATATTTTATAAATACTCATAATACCCTGCACGGGTATCCTATTCCCTAATTTTATTTAACATTGGGTGTCTTCTTCTCCAATAACTAAAATCCTGAAAGGTTTGCAAGGGATGATATAACGACACGCGTCAATTTATCAACCATAAGATGAAATCAAGGGATGATATAATGACACGTGTAACGATTTTGTTCTTAAAATTCATCTCGTGCTAAATACATGGAGGGGGTAATATTGTCATTTTAAAAATTTAACAAGCAAACAACAGTCAACGCACGGAAGGTGCCCCAAACTCTAAATACCAATTAAAAGCGTCCCATTTTTTAAATAGGCATTATTTAGGCTTCCCAAAGTCTAAAACCCCCAAAATTTATCATGAATATTAAACAGGAAAATACAATTTTCATAACACTTGTAAGTAATCACTGTGGTGAATACCAAAACGTTCTTGTTATGAATATTGCTACTACATAACACAATATATGCAAGAAAAAGAATAAACAATAATATACTTCTTCTGTCCCAAATTATAAGTACCTTATTCCATTTTACATTGTCCCAAAATATATGTCGTTTTTGACTTTTCAACCCATATTAATTAAGTTAAATGGTTCATGTGTCTATACTACCATTGCTTTGAGATTAGAGTAATTATTCTAATAAAAAGTTAGACATTTTAATTAGAATTAAATAGGGGTAAATTAGAGAATAGAGTTAGTAGACAAACAATAAATGATGTTTCCTTAATAAATAGAATATTCCAAAAGGTACTTATAATTTGGGACGGAGGGAGTATGTATTATCTATCAAAGAAATATGCAGTTACTAACAACACAGAATCCATGAATTTGTAATACCCACAATAATACAGAAGTTATGGGGCTAAGCAATTCACATAAATTCTTAAAACATATACTGTAATGTGTAGGCAGATGATGATACGATCTATACAAGGGTAATATCCAAACTAATAATACATAATACATAAGCATTTAGGCCCACGTGTTGATGTAATACACACCAAAACCGTAATAACCAAAGAAATCAGTAAAAGACAAAAGCATGACAAAAACAAATATTAAACTAAAATTTGGTGGTTTGATCTTAAGATTTAATTCGGTTAACCATAACAAACATGCATGTGAATATGGTCAATATGTCCCTTCTTTAATCATGCATTGTAATCATGCATGTGAATATGTTATACATTAAATAATCATGCATTATGCATATTAATTACTTCCAATCCAATCAGTTATTCTAACAAGACATATATACAACGTGTTCCAATTTATTATTGACTTTTGACAATTACATCAAATCAATAATAATAATTTGTTATAATTAGTCAAATAGTTGGTTGTTTTACATGCTTACATATATCACTTGATTAAGGCAAAAAATAAAAATAAAATAGCAGTCCTTTACGAGATGTGTTACGGTTTCGTGAATATCAATTGAAGACAAAATTATTATTGCCAATGACAGAAACACGAATCATAGAAAACCCAAAGGCCCCTTTGACATACACAGTTTAGATAATTTAATGTGTAACATAAAAAATTGTGCAAGAAGATAATTCAACCATAAATAATAAAAAATAAAAAGTATTGTTTCTTGATGCGAAACTATAATACAGGATTTGATTTTGCAGTAATTATAAAACTAAAAACATGATTCATATTGGTGACTGATACCACATATAAGCATAATAACACTATCAATAAACAATAAGGACCATGAATCCTATAATTAATCACTACACATACCTTTGTCCATAGCCATTAGTGATCCAAGAAGCAACACAAGATTTAAGTTTCTCTCTCCTTGCCTCTTAAACTCTAATATGTGTTGTAACAGTAAGTGTATGAGGATGGAGATCATACACCTATTTATAGAGGTGGGGAGAGGACCTAAATCTACAAACCTAAACCCATTAGATCTAGACCATCCATCATAGTTAAGATCTACGGTAGATATGACTTCCACATAACCTATTACTAATTAGCTTATTTCTAGGGGGATTTAGAGATACCCCCCCCCTCCCCCCCCAAATATGAACTCTTTGAGATACCCCCCAGATTTGAAAACTCTTAGAGATACCCCCCATTTTCCCATTTGAAGCCGGTCAACCAAACCTTTGACTATGGTCTGACCAGTCTTCATATTTTCTAGACAATTTTACCCTCCCACCATTTAAACCCACATCCTAGTCATTTTGCCCAGTCAACAAGTATGCCATGTCAGCAAACAACTTAAAGCTACCACTTTGATCCTAACCGTTCAACTTAGATCTAGATCTAGATCTAATCCTACGGGTAGAATTAACTAATTGTTATGTGACCATTATCATCATCAAACTCCTCATCCTCCTCATCCTTCTTCTTCTTCCTCCTTCACTTAACCCAAACTCCATCTTTTACTTTTTCTTCTTCACCATCATTTTTGTTCCTTCTTCCTTCTTCTCCATCCTATCTTGTTTTTTCTTCATCCAACCATTCTTCACCTTCAATTTTCTTTATCCCCATCCCTTTATCTTCCTTCTTCATTACAGATCTGGCCATTATCGTCCCTCGTTTCCATTCTTTTATCACTCATTTACTAGATCTAGTGAAAAGATGATACCCCATTAACATATCTTGAAGAAGATCTAAAGAAAAGCAAATTTCAAATTAAAACATTTTGTCTACTTAGTTGAAAAGTTAAGATGAAGGTAAATGATTGTTTTGGTGGTTTTGTCACCTTTGTGTAGTTTGTATTGTATATTTTGGTAGTTTTTGAGATTTGGTTCATCATCTTCCTCAAATTACCTTTCTCTGCAATTTTGGGGGGTATCTCAAATGAAACTTGTATTTTGGGGGGTATCTCTAATGAAAAGTATTCTCGACACCAAGATAATAGATTTCTTCGTTTTCTGCACTTGAATTCTCATAGTTGAACATGGATTCATCACTAGAATCAGAAGATATTTCATAAATTGGTGGTGGAGCCGCCATCATTTGAGTTTAAAACAATTTTCAGCAACAGATCTAAAGCATGAAATTGATTTCGAAGAAAATGGAAGAATTTTGAAGAAGAAACAACAATTTTTGTTTGAAATCAAGAGGATCACAAACCCTGAGTTTGAGTTGCACTTTCCCGCTCGGTTCTGTTTCTTAATGGTGGAAAGATAAAATTTGAATACTTGGGTTTTTTTTAAGTTTGGTTAGATTATATATGGACGGTTGTGATTAGATCAAGTAAAAACTAGGTGGGCTAGGATAGGGTTTTCTGGGTGTGAATAACAAGTGGTAACTTTAAGTTGTTTGCTGACATGGCATACTTGTTGATTGGGCAAAATGACTAGGATGTGGGTTTAAATGGTGGGAGGGTAAAATTGTCTAGAAAATATGAAGACTGGTCAGACCATGGTCAAAGGCTTGGTTGACCGGCTTCAAATGGGAAAATGGGGGGTATCTCTAAGAGTTTCTAAATCTAGGGGTATCTCAAAGAGTTCATATTATTTTGGGGGGTATCTCTAAATCCCCCTTCTTTCTATATTAAACCAAGGTTAAAGATACATGAACCACATTATGGGTTGGGCTTATATATGTGGAAATTCCAACACTTCCTTATCACATTTTTTTATGTTGACGACAGCTTGTTCTGTTTTGAAGCGGATGTCCCAAACTGTGTCACTTTTAATTCTATTCTTAGGACATTTAGTTTTGAGTCAGGTCAAGTGATCAACCTAGATAAGTCTTGCTTTGTTACCTCCTCCAATGTACCTTAGAGACATTGTCACATTTTAGCTCGTTTGCTTCATGTTAGACATTCAGAAACTTTAGGGAAGTATTTGGGTATTCAAGGTTCCTCCGGAGTACCAACAAAACCTCTATTAGGTGAGCTACTAGACAAAACAAATAACCTTACCCTGAATTGGGTCAAACAACAGTTAAGCATGGCTGGCAGACATGTGCTGACTATTTCAGTACTCAATGCCATTCCAGCCCACCATTTTCAAGCTTTCCTTATGCCCCAAGGAACTTTAGATCAATTAGAGAAGGTTAGAAGAGCTTTTATGTGGAACCATACCCCTACGGTCAGGAAAATGCATCATTGCAACTGGCATCTAATGACAGCCCCTAAATCAAAAGGTGGGATGGGTTAAAAAAATTTGAAGCTGATCAATTTGGCTTTCTTGGGGAAATTAGCATGGAGGTTGGCTGTATATACCTACTACCGAGCTCACTTAGCGAGCATACCTAAGCCCAACACAGTCTTCCAAATAACATTTGGAAGTCATAAACACCGACTCTGCACTTATTTCATCCGACCTTAATCGAGCTACATCGACGTCAAACTTATTTTTTTCGTGCTCATCCGAGCTCAAGTATATTTCCAACGACTTGGCCCGCCCGACATGCAGTACATGTCATACTCCAACTTGGCCCAACTCGATGACTCATCAGCTCGTGTGGCGCTTACGTGGCAATGCAGGTTAATGCCAACAATTACAAGATCAAGATCTAATATTCTCCATTATTATTTGTCCGTTATTTTCCGTTACAACATCAATGTGATTTATATCACATGTGCTCAATTGTAATTCCCTATGTATATAAAGGGACATATTTCATGTAAAAGGGGAGAGCTCTCTAGCTCCTCTCATCTCATATCAATAAAACACACTTATCTCTCCCGTGGATGTAGGCACCATTGTCGAACCACGTAAAATCATGTGTCTACATACTTCTATTTTGTTATTTGATAACTTATTTATTTTATGTAAATTATATATATTTACATTGGCGCCGACTGTTTGTGATCTAACAAAAAGTTTCGTGTTCTTCATCAACCAATCAATGTTTCTAGAACTCAGAATGAAAACACAGGTTTTGTTGCACAAATTTTTCCTTTTTCTACTAAAAAGTTGAAATTCTCTTCTTTATACTTTTATTATTACTTGACATATCTATATTTTTAATGGGCTACAACTATATAATATACAAAGCATCACCAATTAATTGCTATGTGTTTGAATCGTAATGGTTGCTTATTACTCATCATCATGACTATTGTCCATATAACTTTCACCAAAAATCTTAGAACTTTTCTCTGAGAAATAGTTGTAACTGTTGTTATTTACATGACTTTGCTTTGTTTATTCTCATTAGACAAAACCTTGAATACATTCTATTACTAATTCCTCAAGTTTACTATCATACATATTGTTAATTTTTACTCATAAGTCAAAATAGAAGTAGAATTATCAAATATGTACAGTATCATTATCACCATTACAAAATTTTAGAAAGTGTCAAATTAATAAAAATATTACCGAGTTATTGATTTTACTAACAATAACTTTAGCTATTATTTCAAGTGGTCAAATATTGACCAAAACTGAAATATCATTAATGTATGTATTAACTTGAATTTTATTTCGGTTATACAATTGCAATTCAATTAATAATTGCACCTTTTATGACACCATCATTCACATGTTATATGGAATGTAATCTTTTTCACATGTTAATGATGATATTGATTAAAATTTCTTCTTTATATCTATTACCATATAATTGACTTTTATTTTTCTCTTAGATCAATAATCACCGAGCATTGAATATATTGTTCTTACACATGCATTATGTATACAACACATGTCTATATGAGAAATGCATTTACCATTTGTCTCTTATAAAAAAATCCTACACAAGAAATTGTGAGCTTGCTTGACACCTTACATTCCTTGGACCATTTACATTGATTGGTCATCCACAATTTTATTTGTCGTGCATATACTGCATATTCCATTTTTTTTTATCTCATTTGTCATACCCATGAGAAACTCAGTCATCACATTTGATGTTATTGCTTATACATACTCACTTTCGCGTTAGCAAAACGAGCTCAAATTTAACTACTTAATTCGACTAAGTACAAATAACTTCATTTGGCTACTCATATTGGGGCTATCATAAATCTTTTATGTGTACTGTACATATCTGATCTATAATTATTGCTTAATAGGTTGTGTAGCTCTCTGTCTCTATGTACAGGTCGCATCTATTGCTTTCTAAATGTTATTTTTCATTCAATATTGTTAATATTATATTGGGGCAAATTTAAAAGACCTCAAGTACTAATCGATTTCTCAAGTCTCGGGAAAATCTTAGCAAGGCCTCGTAAGACCTTCTTTCTACTGTGGAGGCAAAATGTAATACTTCAGCTAATTCTACAAGGCATTTAAAAGATTTTGACTTATCTGAGGCACTTCGTAAGACCTCGAATGCAGGAACATTTGGGATTATCAAGTCTATCAGAAACTTATATAATGGACCATTATTATTTTTGTAAATATTATTATTGACACTCTTTACTACTAACAATAAATATTTTTGGTGTAACTCTCTGTATGTGCAGGTCACCCAAATACGACCTCACCATCTATGAGTTACTTTCACACATATGTGCCACATCGATCGCTTTCACTGGCTTTTTCACAGGTGAAATTCTAAATGGCGTCACTATATCATCTATAAAACTCAAAACGAGGCACTGCCCTCTCTCGTTCACAAAACAAATTGAACAAGGCATTGCGTGCTTTCGTTCAAAATCAAATGGAATCTCGAAAAAATGAACAAGGCGTCAGGACCTTTCGTTCAACGAATCTCCAAAAATTGAACAAGGTATCGAGACCTTTCGTTCAAAGAATCTCCAAAAATTGAACAAGGCATTGCGCCCTTTCGTTCAAAATCAAATGGAATCTCAAAAAATTGAACAAGGCACCAGGACCTTTTGTTCAACGAATCTCCAAATATTGAACAAGGCATCAGGACCTTTCGTTCAAGGAATCTCCAAAAATTGAACAAGGCATTGCGCCCTTTCGTTTAAATTCAAATGGAATCTAGAAAAATTGAACAAGGCATCAGGACCTTTCGTTCAAGGAATCTCAAAAATTGAACAAGGCATTGTGCCCTTTCGTTCAAATTCAAATGGAATCTAGAAAAAATGAACAAGGCATCAAGACCTTTCGTTCAAGGAATCTAAAATTGAACAAGGCATTGCGCACTTTCGTTCAAAATCAAATGGAATCTCCAAAAATTGAACAGGGCATCAGGACCTTTCGTTCAAGGAATCTTCGAAAATTGAACAAGGCATTGCGCTCTTTTGTTCAGTTGAATCTAACTTTCTTTTCGTTTTCATCCAAATCGAAATCAACTCGTATACACTTTTTCGTCAATCTGAATGAAAAAAGGCTATGTATATACCTACCACCGAGCTCTACCGAGCTCACTTAGCGAGCATACCTAAGCCCAACACAGTCTTCCAAATAACGTTTGGAAGTCATAAACACCGACTCTGCACTTACTTCATCCGACCTCAATCGAGCTACATCGACGTCAAACTTATTTTTATCGAGCTCACCCGAGCTCAAGTCTATTTCCAATAACTTGGCCCGCCCGACATGCAGTACAAGTCATACTCTAACTTGGCCCAACTCGATGACTCATCAGCTCGTGTGGCGCTTACGTGGCAATGCAGGTTAATGCCAACAATTACAAGATCAAGATCTAATATTCTCCATTATTATTTGTCCGTTATTTTCCGTTACAACATCAATGTGATTTATATCACATGTGCTCAATTATAATTCCCTATCTATATAAAGGGACATATTTAATGTAAAAGGGGAGAGCTCTCTAGCTCCTCCCATCTCATATCAATAAAACACACTTATCTCTCCCGTGGACGTAGGCACCATTGCCGAAACACGTAAAATCATGTGTCTACATACTTCTATTTTGTTATTTGATAACTCGTTTTTTTTTGTGTAAATTTTATGTATTTACATTGGCCACCGAGCCCAATTCCTTTCTGGCACAAATTTTGAAGGCTAAATACCATAAACATACTTCTTTGTTATAAGTCTAGGAACTCATGGGGCTGGAAGAGTAGTATTCTTACTAGAGCAAAAAGCTTTCAAAGTGGGTTAAAATGGTACATAGCCACTGGAAGCCAAATCAGGTTTTGGCATGATGTAAGGTTATTCGATCAGCCAATCAGTTCCTTCCATGGAGATTTAATGAGTTCAACCACTTCCAACCGGACTATTAGTCAGTTTATTACTAACCAACGATCGAATGTTAATGCCCTAAACCGAGTTTTACCTAGGGAGACTGTGAACAAAATACTGGGAGTTCCTTTGCCTCTCTACCCTACCTACCAAGACCAACTTATTTGGCCACACCATAAGTTTGGAAAGGTTAATGTCACATCTCTATATATACAATTACCTAGCAGATGATCATTTTAGAACAATCTCTTCAACTTTTGAGTGGAAAAAACTTTGGTCTTACAAGTGTCCACAAAAGATTAAGGTAGTGTTTGTTTCAACAAGTGTTCAGCAATAAGTGATTTTTAAGTGGTGGACCAGACTAATAATAAGTGAAAAGTGATTTTTATGTTGTTTGTTTAGAACCAGTGTTCAGAACATAACGGACTTTTTCAGCCATTTTGAACCAGCACAAATCTCATGCTTAATTTATCTTCTTAATGTTTATTCTAATTTTATGACCATTATACCCATGTATAATACATTTCATTATACGTATGTCCAAAGTCCACGTAGGATTCCTTCTTCTCTAATCTCATGAGGAACCGACTTGCACTCTTGACCCTTCCAAGCTAACTGATTAATACATATTATATTTTATTATATAATCATAAATACATAATCAACTTATTGATCTTTATAAAATAAGACCCTATTTGTTTGTAGATTGTGGATGAATGTGCACTATATAAGTCAATAATAGTCATTAGTCATGAAAGATCCATTCAATGTGTCTTTCTATGATAATTCATTAGTTATATCATATGCATTGGGTTTAATTATTATAAAAATAAAAATGATGTATATAAATGCAAATAATTATCTCGAGTTTTTAATATGTTTTTATTTTGTTTGATTTTTTTAACCATGTTTTCTATATATAAGTATTTCTTAAATATTCAACTATTATTTCGTAATGTCATTTTTTTCACAAAGAACTTCAGATTCATGCTTTTCAAATTTAAAATTTCAGTTTCATTAAGATGCATCCAAAGACTAGAATAAAAGAGGTTAAATTTGTCAAATTTAAAATAATCAATTGTAAAATAGAAGTTTTGAAAAATGATAAACAAACAACTTTTTCAGCATTCAGTCTTCAGCATCCAGCATTCAGTATCCAGCATTCAACATCCAACATTCAGCAACCAGTATTCGACATTTTAAACAAACACACCCTAAATTTTTGGGGTATTTTGTATTTGGTCCCTCTAGGAGATGGGTAATTAGCATTTGGTCTAATCTTTATCGTTTATTAGTAAATAGTCCTTTTTTCGTCACTTGACTATCAGTCAACCTAGTTGACCAGAGTCAAGGCATCCATATTTTCTTAATAACAAAATTACCCTTTCACATGCCTAGCACATGGTAAAACTTAAAACTCAAAAAACACAATTTAGTTGTTTGTAAACATGCAAAATTAGTTTATGGTCCTCCTTTTTTCATATTTCGTTTCAAATATAGTCCCTGTAAAAAATAATGGAAATAACCATGGAAGTTATCTTACCTTAGTTGGAGTGAAATAGAACATGTAACCACCACCCATGGAAGCTCTAGAAGTTTATTCTCTTGTGTTTAAAAGTGAAGATGACAATCAAGTGAAGAAAAATTTTAGACATTCCATGGGTCGTGGTTACATGTTCAAGTTCAATCCGGGAAGATAACTTCCATGGTTATTTTCATTACTGTTTACAGAGACTATATTTAAAACGAAATATGAAAAATGAGGACTATAAACTAATTTTGCATGTTTACAAACAACAAAATTGTGTTTTTTGAGTTTTAAGTTTTACCACGTGCTAGGCACATGAAAGGGTAGTTTGGTCATTAAGAAAATATGGATGCCTTGACTCTGGTCAACTGGGTTGACTGCCAGTCAAGTGATGAAAAATGGACCATTTACTAATAAACGATAAAGATTGGACCAAATGCTAATTACCCAACTTCTAGAGGGACCAAATACAAAATAACCCTAAATGTTTTCTGTGGTCTATCCTACAACACAAGCTACCCACAAAAGACAAGCTACATCACAAACTACAAGGTTTGGATGTTCTTTGTATTCTATGTCATCAAATGGTAGAAACACCTGACCATTAATTTGTTTTTACAGTGTCCAGCAACAAGAAGTGTTTTTCAATCTGCATCTCATTATCATAATATTGTTTGTCATGCATTAACATTTTCTTCACACTAATTGTGGACCCCGTGCTACGCACCGGGATTGGAGATTTTATAAAAGAAATTTTTTATAAATTTTATTTGATTAATAAATTATTATAGTTGGTTATTATAGTTGGTTATATTTGATTAATTTGTGTTTTGAGTATATTTGTTGTTTTGATTTTATTTTTATTGAAATATTTATGTTTATACTTTATTAGGAGAGTAGAGAAAGTGGATAGAGATTTTTTTGGGTTTAGTGAGAAATGGGGAAAAGTGTAGAGAAATACAAAATTTAGTTATATAACCAATTAGTATAAATTTTTTTTTTTATTTGTTTTATGGGAGAAAATTTGTGAGAGCTTGATGATCATATAGAATGCCACATAAGAAAGAGAGTGTGGGACCCATTGAGTCTAGCTATTATACAGATATATAGATTGGTTTACACACATGTTAGCTGCTAACAAGCACAACACTTTTAGCTGCACTTTCCTTCTCTATTTATTGTGGGGTATTTGAAAATCTCGTAATCGTAAAGTGTTCAGTGCTAGTCCCTTTCATCCTTACCGATTATATAGATGGGCATTGTTTAAGACACATGCTTTTGTAAACCATACAAGCAAGGTTATGCAATGGAGACCTCCTCAGACACTTTGGTGGAAGTTAAATACGGATGGGTCATGCAATAGTCATACTGCAGGTATTGGAGTGGTATTAAGGAATGAATTTGGTATTTGCTTGACAGGAATATCCAGACAATTTGGAGCTTCTACCAGCAACATGAACGAACTATGGGCAATCCGAGATGGATTGGTCCTGGTAAAGCAACTTGGCATCCAGGCAATTGAAATTGAAGCAGACTCAACTTTTGTTGTAAATAGTCTTCAAGGAAACTGTCAAGTGGCTTGGCAATTTGAACACATTTTGGCAGATTGTAAATCTTTGATGGAACGGAAAAATGTAGTGGTTAACCATGTATATAGGTGTGCCAATAATGTAGCTGACCTCTTAGTTAAACCGAAAGGGAGAGGTGTGCAGTACTGTATCAGTGAGTTTGATCCACATCTGAACTTCTTTTTGTATGTGGACAACCATCCAGATGAATTCTGGTGAAGGGTCTGTTGTTGAGAATAAGGCCCAAGCCCATTGTGAAAACCAATTAATGTAAGAGTCTGATTATGAATCAGAGTTAGATTTCTATTTAGAAATCTATTTGGTTGGTAGCAGCATGTGTCCTTAAAGGACTTGAATTAGTTTCTAATGTGGAATTCAATTCCATTAGAAACTGTGTATAACCTTTTGGGTTATAAATACGGAGTGTGGCTATGGGTAAAACATACACAGAGAAAGAGATTATATGTGTGAGATTCAATTACTGTGCAGTGACGAAAACCAAAACCTTGGTTTTCATGTATTGTTCTTCATCTTCTCTATATTAATAAAAGCTCCTCACTTTGTTCCGTGGACGTAGGCAAACGCCGAACCACGTAATTTTCTTGTGTTTTGTTATTTGCATTGTTTATTATTCTCAATTGGGGTGTGTGTGTTATTTTCTATTCGATTATCAACAGTGTTTATGTGATTACGTTTCCGCGAGGCGCAACAAATTGGTATCAGAGCCGAAGGTTATTCTTTTGGGTTGTAGGAGGGATTGCAGAACATTGCTTGTAGGGTTTTGTTCGGTTTTAGGAATCTATCTAGATTCGACACCCTGTGGTAAAACGGCCATAACTTTGTGCTCGGATATCGAAACCTCGCTCCGTTTTTTGGGTTGTATAGTAGACTCTTTAGGTTTTCTAACAGTATATGGTACGTTCTCTGGTTCAAAGTATTATGTTCTCAGTAATTCTTTGAAATTGACGGTTCTGTTTTCCCAGATTTGTTGAAAATCCAATCTTGGGTTTTCAAGTTGTTTTTGGTGAAACTCTCTTGGGTTGTGTTTGTTGGTGATTGGTTTAGAAAATTGTGAAGAATATGACGATTTCTGCAGATTCAAGTTCAAATTCTAAGATGGCTACAGTTGAAAAATTCAACGTCGAAAAGTTCAATGGCAAGAACAATTTCGGCATGTGGCAATGCGAAGTTATGGATGTATTAGCTAAAGAAAATTTGGAAGAAGCTTTAGGTGACAAGCCGGATATGATGAAAGAAGAAGATTGGAAGAAATTGAATCGGCAAGCATGTGGGTCTATACGATTGTGTTTGGCAAAGGAACAAAAAGACTTTGTTATGAAGCAAACCTCTGTAAAGGAGCTCTGAAAGAAGTTGGAAGATAAGTACATGACAAAAAGTATTCAAAAATAAACTCTTCTTGATCAAACAACTTTTCCGGATGAATTTGAGACCAGGTATTAGTTTGTCTGAACATATTGATGAATTCAACAAACTACTTGCTGATTTATTGAATCTCGATGAGAAAGTCCCTGAGAATTATCAGGCTTTGCGTTTACTAAATTCCCTTCCAGAAGAATATGAACATCTCGTTACTACTTTGTTAACGGGAAAAAAAAAAGAGTTCAAGTATGATGAGGTCGCTACAGCTTTGCTTAATTATGAGTACAGGAGAAAGAATCTGAAGATCCATAGAGATGCATCATCTGAAGCGTTGACTGTAAGGGGAAGAAGTAAAAACCGTAAACCTAGTGGTAAGAGAGATAAATCTCGATCTAAATCGAGAGGTGGTTCAAAACTTTCGGCTGATGAATGTGCCTTCTGTCATCAAAAGGGACATTGGGTTAAAGATTGACCCAAAGCCAAAGCCAAAGACAAGAAAAACACTACTGCGAACGTCGTCAATAGTAATGATGAAGATTCTGATGAGTATTCCCTTTTCATGTCATCGTTGATTTGTTCTGCAGACATATGGATTGTTGATTCAGCCTGCAGTTATCATATGTGTCCTAATCGGAATTGGTTTTCTAGCTTTTCAAACTTGGAAGGTGGATCTGTTTATTTGGGTGATAATCATCCTTTAGCAGTCAAAGGGATTGGTAAAATCCGTGTGAAGATGTTTGATGGTATGGTTCGAGAATTGTGTGATGTTAAGTATGTTCCTAACTTGAAGAAGAATCTCATCTCTGCGGGTAACTTGGATACCAAAGGTTATAAATTAACCATCGAACAAGGTATTCTTAAAGTTTTGTCTGGTGTTATGGTTGTGATGAAGGCAGTGAAAGAAGGTAACTTTTACTTCTTAAAGGGGAGTACTATTACATGTGATGCTGCAGTTACTGAGTCTGCAGGTGATTCTCTCAATACTACTAAGTTGTGGCACATGCATATAGGGCATGTTAATGAGAAATCTTTGCAAAATTCTAGCCAAGCAAGGATTGTTGAAAGGTGTCAAGACCTGAAAGTTAGATTTCTGTGAACATTGTGTTATGGGCAACAAAACAAGAGTCAAGTTTGGCACTGCTATCCATTGTACTCGTGGGACTCTTGATTATGTTCACTCGGACGTGTGGGGACCTTCCAAGCAAACATCATTGGGAGGTATATTTTATTACGTCACTTTTGTAGATGATTATTCAAGACGTGTATGGGTGTACACCATGAAGTATAAAGATGAGGTCTTGAATATGTTCATGAAGTGGAAGAAGATAATTGAAACTCAGACTGGCAGAAAGATCAAAACGCCTCGTACAGATAATGGAGGTGAGTACAAATCTGATCCGTTCTTGCAAGTATGTCAGGATGAAGGTATTATGAGACACTTCACGATTAGAGGTACGCCGCAACAGAATGGGGTGGTAGAACGTATGAATCGTACGTTACTGGAGAGGGTACGATGTTGTCTAATGCTGGGTTAGGTAAAGCGTTTTGGGCTAAGGCTGTGACATATGCTTGCCATCTCATTAATAGGTTGCCTTCAGTTGCAATTGATGGAAAAACTCCAATGGAGGTATGGTTTGGGAATCCTGCTACTGATTATGATAGGTTGCATGTTTTTGGATGTCCTGCTTACTTTCATGTAAAAGAAAGCAAATTGGATCCTCGAGCCAAGAAATCCATATTCTTGGGTTTTACAGAAGGTGTAAAAGGCTATAAGTTATGGGTTCCTGAATCTCATAAAATTGTGCTTAGCAGGGATGTGACTTTTGATGAGGCTTCCATGTTGAAGTCGAAGAACTCTCGGCAGGTGGAGAGTAAGACCATAGAGGATTTGCAGCGGGTAGAGTTTGATGTTACTTCACGTGATCCAGATAGTATTGTATCTGCAGATGAGGTACCTACTGATTCCACAGTAAGTACAAATATTTTAGGTGATCAGGAAGACACAAATGATGAGACTACGACAGATACAGATAATGTGGAGACTCCAGTGCGAGAGTCAATTGCAACACATAAGGGAAAACGGAATGTTACAATTCCTCCAAGGCTAAGAGATTGTGTGGCTTATGCACTTTCAGTAGTTGAAGTAGATGTTCCTTCTACCTATAGAGAAACAATACAAAGTACCGAATGTGAACAATGGAAGAAGGCTATGAATGAGGAGATGCATTCTCTTCATAAGAATAATACTTGGGAGCTATGTGTGTTACCGAAAGGTAAGAGAACTATTGGGTGCAAATGGGTCTACACAAAGAAAGAAGGATCTCCTAGTGATGGTGTGCGTTTCAAGGCGGGGTTAGTTACGAAAGGTTATGCTCAGAATGAAGGTATTGATTATAATGAGGTTTTTTTCTCCAGTTGTGAAACATTCTTCCATTTGTATTATGTTGGCCTTGGTTACACAGTTTGATCTTGACTTAGCTCAACTTGATGTCAAAACTGCGTTTTTGCATGGTGATTTAGAAGAGGAGATCTATATGACTCAGCCGAATGGGTTTAAGGTTGCAGAGAAAGAAGATTGTGTGTGTAAACTGAAAAGGTCTTTGTATGGGTTGAAACAGTCTCCTAGACAGAGACTGCTTTAACTCATCTTTGATCGGTTTATGCTAGGGTAGCAGTACACTCGAAGCCAATATGATCCGTGTGTCTACTAACGTAAGCTTCGTGATGGTTCCTTTATACATTTGCTCTTATATGTTGATAACATGTTAATAGCCTCTAAAAGCAAGTATGAGATTGATAAGTTGAAGAGCCAGATGAGTTAGGACATGGCTCAGGTTCCATATGCTAATGCAGTAGGAAGCTTAATGTATGCGATGGTGTGTACGAGGCCCGACATTTCACAGGCAGTTAGTATGGTTAGTCGGTACATGCATGATCCCGGTAAAGGGCACTGGCAAGCGGTGAAATGGATTCTACGGTACATCTTGGGTACTTTAGATGTGGGTTTACTTTTTGAGAAGGATGTGTGTAAGAGCCAATTTTGTGTTGGTTATGTGGATTCAGATTATGCAGGAGATCTGGATAAGAGGCGTTCTACTACTGGTTATGTGTTCACTATTGCTGGAGGACCGGTAAGTTGGAGGTCTACTTTGCAGTCTACAGTTGCATTGTCAACAACTGAGGCGGAGTACATGGCTATTACTGAAGCCATTAATGAAGCTATTTGGCTTCAAGGGTTGCTTGATGATCTGGGTGTGATACAAGACCATCTTGTGGTCTTTTGTGATAGTATGGGTGCCATTTGTTTGGCTAAGAATTCCGTTCATCATGCACGTACGAAGCACATTGATGTTCGTTTTCACTTTGTACGTGAGATCATTGAAGAAGGTGACATCTTATTAGAGAAGATTGACACCAAAGATAATCCTGCAGACATGTTGACGAAGATTGTGTCTGGGGTCAAGTTCCAACATTGTTTGGACTTGATCAACATCCTTCATGTGAATTGAGGCCCTTTGGGGCGGTGGTCCTTAGGGGCGTGTGGGCAAAGATGAGTTGATGCTTGTGTGGAGAAGAACTACGAGAGGCTTGATCCCTGTGCAGAGGGTACGTAGGCAACTACTTTGTGGTGCAGCCCATGTGAGAAGAAGAAGTTCGAATGTGCTCATGTGTGATCAGCTCAGATTTGTGAAATCTTCGCCGAGGTGGAAAATTGTTGAGAACAAGGCCCAAGCCCGTTGTGGAAACCAATTAATGTAAGAGTCTGATTAGGAATCAGAGTTAGATTTCTATTTAGAAATCTATTTGGTTGGCATCAGCATGTATCCTTAAAGGACTTGAATTAGTTTCTAATATGGAATTCAATTCCATTAGAAACTGTGTATAACCCTAGGGGTTATAAATAGGGAGTGTGGTTATGGGTAACACATACACAGAGAAAGAGATTATATGTGTGAGATTCAATTACTGTGCAGTGACGAAAACCAAAACCTTGGTTTTCATGTATTGTTCTTCATCTTCTCTATATTAATAAAAGCTCCTCACTTTGTTCCGTGGACGTAGGCAAACGCCGAACCACGTAATTTTCTTGTGTTTTGTTATTTGCATTGTTTATTATTCTCAATTGGGGTGTGTGTGTTATTTTCTATTCGATTATCAACAGTGTTTATGTGATTACGTTTCTGCGAGGCGCAACATCTGTAATCTTCCTTTACTTTATAGAAAGCTTTGCTGTTGATAAAAAAAAAAAAAAAATCCAAATATGAATGTGCATCTCACACACAAATAAGATTAGGGCCATAAAAATTTCTCACAAAGTGCACATAATGTTTGTAAATGCACAAAAAAAAAAAAAAATATCCATCATTTTCCACTAAAACATCTCTATGAATGAACATTTATCAAAGAAAAATATATAAACATTGAGTATGAGATATGAGGAGTAAATTATAGAACTATATGAAACCATATGAAAGTTTGCACATGCACTTTGAATCATCAACTGTACCTTTGGAGACCAAAGATGTATACACAAGTAATTTAATATGTATTTCATTTTAAGAAAATTAATTTTCTCGAAGATTTTACAAGTAACAATTACTTGTAATGTTGTACATAAGACCACCACCATGAGGTTTTGTCTTTTATGCGTGTTGATACCATTTGTACAATTATGTGCAATTTCATTTAAAACCAATAGAACATTTTTACTTATGTTTATTTGAACTCCAATTCACATGGTATTAATGAAATATGTACGTTCATTTGTCTGTGATAAGAATGACATCAAATTAGACAACTGATTCATCTTCCAATTTAGGTTTGGTGCATCTATTAATGACCCATCGATATCATTCAAATCAAACAAAATCTACAAATAATGTAATCAAGTCTTTGAGATGTCGAACAAACTAATTATTAATCCATTGGATCGATAATATCAGTAGAATAATCCTTTTTTTTTCAAAAATAAAAAATTCTTTAGACTACACACGATCAAATAGTTTTGGGTTTCAATGTAAATTTAATGCCTGGCCTAGTTAAGATATAACATTGCATGTGGTGACACAATAATACAGTTTGGTATTTTAACATAAGAGTGTTACAAATCTCCTTGTTCATTGACAGATGCTCTTGAGGCTGTTATTGAGCATATCCTCTTTTCCTCCAGGAATCCAGGCTAATTGATTGACTATCAAGTCCTAATAATGGTTTTGAGGATAAAGTAATGGGTTTGGTAGGTTTTTGAAGTAAACAAGAGCAAATATATGGAATTGGAAAAAAGTTTTTGCAATAGTTCACTTCACATCCATGTAACCATATTCTATTGAAGCATTGCCAGCTTAGTCAATTTTTAATTTTATGTGTTCATTTCACTCCAACGTAAAGCCATCTATGTGTATACGCTGGGACGTACTGTCATTGTTGAATAATCTGCATGTGGGCATTTCTTTATTTATTCTTCCAAGTTTGAAGACTCACCACAATCCATATTTCATCATACTAATTAGTTAGTTTGGTTGTTTGGTACCTGAGTTCATACACAAAGACAAGGGTCAATTTGTTAAAAAAAAAAGAAAAAAAGAACAAGGAGATTCTTCGATATACTATTATATATACTCCCCATTTAAAAGTGGATATTTGAGATACCCCATTTGAATAAAGAAAAAAATAAATTGAGATGCCCCTTTTAAAGTGTGGTGTTATCTAAGTCATCCATTGTGAAACTAGCTAATTTACGACTATAAATATCTTCTGTCTCGAATTGGGGATATTTTAATTTTCTTTTTCCAAAGGCCAAACTATGGACTTATGCAATAAAATTGGGTCAAAATCCGAACTTTTACAATCAACAAAATTAGAACTAAATTAATCAATTTTTTTTTTTTTTTTTTTCAGTTTATACAATTCTCTTGTCAGACCCCTTAACAGATGTTTTTTAATTTTATTTTAAATTTATACAAAACTAGTGTCTTAGCCGGTGCGTATTAATTTTAATTTATTCATTTTCGATTATCATTCAAATTTTAAGTTATTAATTTTATTAAATATTATTAATTACATTAATTTATTAAATCTTATGAAATAATTTTTTTTAAGTAAATTTGGATAGTTTTTCTGTAGGAGTTTTTTATATTTTTTTAATTTAATTATTTTTTTTTAATATAAATTTTATTGATAAGCTCAACGAATTACACAAAAGTAGAGGACAAACGCGCTACAAACTGCGCGACAAGTCCTTTCTGGATAGCAAATCTGATTCTCCTAAATACATATTCGTTCGAACCCGCAGTCATCACGTTGCTATCCATTACCTTTTGCACTCTCCTGAGGAGTTCAACTACTTCTGAGCCTAGCAATCCAAATGTGTCAAAAACAAAGGGGATGAAACTATGTTAGTTAGCCCTACAAGCTCCGTCATGTTTCTCCACTTTTGTTGTTACTGCTGTATTGCTAGCTGCTAGCCCCACCTCAAAAATCCCAGCACCCAGCCCAACCATCGGAGACGCCTATGTAACGTCAACACACGCATTTTTTAATTTATTGGACCTTTTGCTTATAAATAAAAGTCCAGCCCATAAATAAAAATATGTTAAATTACGATAAAACCATTATTTAAAGGGTATTATGTAAATTTACCAAAAAACCACAACTAAAAGGGTATTTTAGTTAGAATTAGGTGACAAAATTCTAAAACTCAATTCTCATTAACGGGGACTTATCTCTTAATTTTATTCATGTTTATAATAGTAGTATTGATTCCCAATATTTTTCATTTTTTTTAATAAAAGAAGTAATAGTCAAAAATTAACAAACATTTGTTAATGGTAGAAAACTGAGTTGCATAAATTGAAAAAAAAAAAATAAAAAAAAAAAATTAAAGTTTGTTGATTAATTTAGAGTGAGGAATTTGACCCCACTTTGTTGCATAAGTCGATAATTTGGTCTTTTTCAAGTGTGGGGTATGTCCGAAAATCTTAAAAAAAAAAAAAAAAAAAAACCCCATTTTTTTGCCCCAATTTATCAAAACACCACATTTTTTCAATAGGCTTGATTTTGTTAAATTTAACGGTTAAAACCTTTTGATTCAGCCAACAATATAAAATTATTTATTTGCTTTTTAAAATTAAAATATCTAAGTTATCTTTTCTCACTTGATAAACAAACCCACACATGTTGATCGTTAGATCTAACCGGAAAAACAAACTCATTTATAGTTAAATTTAACGGTTAAAACCTTTTGATTCAGCCAACAATATAAAATTATTTATTTGCTTTTTAAAATTAAAATATCTAAGTTATCTTTTCTCACTTGATAAACAAACCCACACATGTTGATCGTTAGATCTAACCGGAAAAACAAACTCATTTATAGTTAGATCTAACGGTCGAGATGTGTGGGGAGTTTGTTTAATGAGAAAAGATAACTTAGGATTGAAGGCAAATAAGTAATTCTACATTTCTACACTGTTGTGTTGACTGAGTCAAAATGCTTTGACTGTTAATCTTGACTAAGTTAAGCTAATGGTAGGGTGAATGCACAAATTATTGAATAAATAGGGTGTACGTTTTAACAAAACTGGAGCAAACAACGGGGGCTTTTAACAAATTGACCCTAAAGAGTAAAGACAAATATACTTTGGAAACTTCTGTTCCATACTTCCATGCATGCATGGAACAATCAATCACTAACTTTAAAGAAAAAACACTTCTAACTAGAAACTTAGAAAGTCAAGTAGTGTACATTGATGTGTATTTTAGGGACTTTTCTAGTCATGTAGTAGGTGTAAGTGTACTGATGTGTAGATATATTGAATATAATAGCTAGGCTTTGAACGACATATATATCTTAGTGGGTTTGGGCGTTTGGCAATTGGCATCCCCTTTTCCTCATCACACCTTTTCCAAACTTTGTATTCATACTAGTGCAGTAGTTACAAGGCCACAGTGTGTGATTGACAAACACACTGATCGAACACAAAATCGAAACCTATCATTTAACTGTGTTTGGAAGTAGATTATTCCATTAATTATACAAGCATTTAGGCTGGTTGCGCAACATATATAGATTTAAATCACTCAACTCGTAAGAATTAATTCTTTTATTTTATTCATTCATGCATGATACAATAAGCAAAAAAACATATGGGAGCTAGAAGCACTCAGTTCCACAAAGATAAACCTACAATACAATTATGCATTTTTTTCCTCTCACAATATGCATCTCCTTTATTTGGAATTATTGCCACCTTTAAAAAGATGATCGACTTCTGCTGGCCTGCATGACATAGAGCATGCATGGAAATATATATATTTTTGTGACCATGCAATGCAAAAGTTTACATCTCAGACTCTCAGTAGTGATGAGGAGGAGGTGGTGATTTGTACTTGTAAACTGGGGTGGGTGGTGGTGGAGACTTGTATTTATAGACTGGGGTAGGTGGTGGGGGAGACTTATAGTGTTTAGGAGGAGGTGGTGACTTGTAAACTGGTGGTGGGGGAGACTTGTACTTTGGTGGTGGGGGAGAATGGTATACCGGGGGAGGTGGAGACTTGTAAATTGGTGGTGGGGGTGACTTGTATTTTGGTGGTGGTGGGGAATGGTACACTGGTGGTGGGGGTGACTTGTATTTTGGTGGTGGTGGGGAATGGTACACTGGTGGAGGTGGAGACTTGTATTTTGGTGGTGGTGGGGAATGGTACACTGGTGGAGGTGGAGACTTGTAAACTGGTGGTGGTGGTGACTTGTATATTGGTGGTGGTGGAGAATGGTACACTGGTGGGGGTGGAGACTTGTAAACTGGTGGTGGGGGTGACTTGTATTTTGGTGGTGGTGGGGAATGGTATACGGGTGGAGGTGGCGACTTGTATTTCGGTGGTGGTGGGGAATGATATACAGGTGGGGGTGGAGACTTATACACCGGTGGTGGTGGGGGTGAGTTGTAATACTTCTTTGGAGGTGGTGGAATGGCCTTGACTGGAGTAGGTGGTGGTGGTGACTTGTAAACTGGTGGAGGTGATTTCTGGTGATGAGGAGGCCAGTATTTCTTAGGTGATGGTGGTGGTGGTGAAGAGTAATCAGCTGAAGTCTCATGTGGCAGACTGAAAGAAACCACTAATACTAAAAGAGTTGCAATCAAAGAAGCCATTGAGGCCCCTTTTACTCCTTTACTTTCCATACTTCCCAAATGGATTTTGTTTATGAAACTAAGGAACCCTTCTCACCCTTTATATAGACTAACAAATGACCTTTATTCAACTAAAGTTTGGTAATTTAGCACATCAGAAAGTTCACTTAACCATGCATCCATCCAGATTGGAATTGGTCTATGAAGACAAGTCATTTTCGAGATTCAACAAGTTACTGTATACATGCAAACTATGGCCTGTAATGCTTTATTTTTCTTTGTTTCACAACAATAATTCAATGTGAAAATTCTTGCATGTGATTTTTTTATAGTATATTTTGTTAGAAAATCTGTAGTATTGAGAAAAAATTTCTCCAAGATTTGCTAGCTGCTCCTCTGGTTTCCCTCTGTCTCCACACAAACTCACCGACAAATGTCTTACGAGTAGATTGAATATTTCATAGACCTAGTCAATATCTGCCAAACCTGATCGACTCAACAATATATCAATTGGCTCAATTCTTCTGCTATATGTCCTATATATACCATTAGCTCAATCCATTTTTTTTTTTTTTTTGGTGGAACATTGGCTCAATCCAATTGAGCCTAGCTATAAGCTATTGATTTTATGGTCACTGGTCACTGGTATAGGACATTTTTCCCACATTTTCTCAAAATGTATTGTTTGGATGATTTTTTATCTTTAATTCCATAGATGTAAAAAAATATAAATGATCATAACAAATAATAGTCTTAGAGAGTCCACATCTATTGTTTATATCTTTGTAGACTTTTCTCAATATATAATTATGTGGAGTTGGTAGAGCTAGTGAGATTCATCAAGATAATAGTTGACTGGTTTTTTTTTCTGCATTTGATTGTTTATAACTTTATATATGCTGCATCTGGGATAATTTTCATGATAAGACAACCTACTGTATAAGGCAGCACGACATGCAACCATATACAACTATATATATGATAAGATTTTTAATGTTAATACTATTTAATTATTTGTTGTTCTGAAATTATATAATTTGGCAAATTAAGTAGTTATTTGAAGTTTGATTCTTGAACCTTCCCCTTTTTGTTCATGATCTGCATGTCGATCAGTAGAACACATCTTGCACTAATTAATGGATACACTAAAGAAGGTTGAATACATGATGGTGCTCCATCTTCACTATTATATATGCAGAGCTGATCATACATAAGTTGATGTTCGAAATAAAAGTCATTTAGTTGGAAAAAAGAAAAAAAAAATGGTCCTCTATTGTGATGATGCAATGTCATATGTCATACGTGATAGTATGACTATGCAATTAATTCTATGCTTATGAAGTAAAAATGTAAAATTTACCAGAAAGTTGATTCTTGCTTACATATATGCATACAACAAAGACAGATAAATCACTGTCTCCCTAGAAAAAAAAAGGTCAGAAGCTTAAACAGCTTATAGCTAGAAAGAGAAAATAATCAAATCAATATGACATGTAGACTGAAGTTGCACTTGACGTGATGATGTCCGAACTCGCAGATTCGGTAGTCAACTAAGCTTAGATTATAGTAAAATTTCCGACAAACTCATATTTTAAATTTATTAATTTGATGCGAAAATACTGACTTGAGCTAGTTAGATTTATGCTCTGCTTTGATGATCGAGTTGATCATACTGTTCTGTTCGTCCTTTATTGTTACTTACTTTATTCAACTGCTAAAACTCTTGAATTATCTCAATAGCCACATAAAATTTCAAACTACATATTTTGTCGATCGAAATAGTGCATATGTTAATCTTTTATCACACTCTTCATTTCTTCTGTCAAAAAAGATAAAGGTCCAAACCTCATGATATATACCTAAAGGCTAAAGCTACATTACGAATCCAGCCCTCTTTGAAGACAAAGTTCATAATATAATTCTCGATAATTATTGTAAGTTTGCATATATGAACAACATGCAAAGTATTCTCATTTCTCATGCTACCTTTTGTGGCAGCTAAACAGCATCAGATCCCCACGACCCCACATGGCCACATGCCCAAGAGACCAACGACGAAATAAATCATACCAGGCCAGTTAGATTTTTTGAAGAAAAAAGAAGAAGAACAGAAGCCAAATGCTATGAGTTGAGTGTAAAAGAGTTTGTGAAAGTCCTAGCTAGTCTTGAAATCGATCTCAGGGCGATGAAAGAAGATGAGGACTGGAGGAGCGCATATCGTTTCGTTCATAAGCAAAGCTGGATGGATCCATTCAAAAGGATCTCTCTGTAGCAAGTATTGAGTGATTGATTGGTGAACCTTAATTACATACAGTATGTAGAATTTGTGTACTTTTTCCTTGTCATATTTGATATACATTTACTGAAAGTATCATTTTGCCCTTTTTAACTTATGATTTTAGTGAAATGATGAAAGGGTAAATATGGTAAACTGCCTAGATATATAAGGTAATGTTAAAGTCATGTCCTCCTATGTCAGTAACTCAGTACCTAAATCTGACAGGGCTTTAGTACCAAGAACAAAAGTGTTTATAGTGCCCCCTTTCAACACCACGGACCCATTGGCCTATCGGAAGCACTGTTGGTGCCTAAGGAGACAAGGAGTAGGTCATGGGATCAAGTCGTTGGTACTGGTGGTGGTGGTTGTCACGACCCAAATTTTAAAAAAATTGAAGTATACCTCTTTCCAACCAATTACACAAATTACTTACATCAATAAGATACATGAATATAATGTTTGAATCAAATATATTTCCATCTTTTCTTTCCATCTTCTCTTTTTCTTATCCCATTGGATTATTTTTTCAAAAAACGTCCAAATTCAAAAGAGTCCGGCTATCACAAGTTATGCCTCACAGCTTACCCCCATGAAGTCAGTCCAAAACCATTGGATTAATGTAATCAAGCTAATCTCGAGACGATACATGGACCAACCAAAAAAAATCGTTAAGTTTGTGACTCTCTCTCTCTCTTTGTTTCTGATCATCTTCTTCTCTCTTACTCCATATTCTATATCAAAACCCATAAATCTGAGATTTTTTGTATTTGTCGCAAAATCATCTAAATATTAGAGGTACATTATGTAGAAATTCCTAATAATTTATGAGATCTCCTAAAATTCAGAAACTTCTTTAACAATACTAACATGAGAAGATCGAAGAAGTTCACAAATTTCTTCTAATTTTGTAAACAGGTGCAACTTTATCTTCATCAGATGTATCACCTTCAATCATTCTTGATCTCCAATATGATTCAATTGCTCATCTACTTGAATCTATTCTTAATCAATCAAAACGAACAATAACAACAACTGTAAAAACGAAATCAAAGATCACAGAACCCTAATTCAGTGTAGAAATTCTTAAAATTTTATGAGATTCTGCCATTGGTCATTTTTTCAATTCTATGGAGCAAGAGAGAAGAAGATGATCAGAAACAAAGAGGAGAGAGAGAGAGAGAGATGGAGTCACAAACTCAACAATTTTTTTTTTGTCCATGAATCGTCTCGAGATTAGATTAATCCAACGGTTTTTGCTGACTTCATGGGGTAAGCTGTGAGGCGTAACTTGTGATAGCCGGACTCAATTCAAAAGCATCTCCATGACAAAGAACTCTTACGATGTCATAATTCAGAAAGCAAAAACCAAAAAATATAAGAAATTTTTATGTAAGAAATCAATGATAATGCATTGAATTAACATATATATAAAAAATCAAATCAGTGAACCTGATTGAAAGCTACAGGTACTTGATTTATGTACAGTAAAACCCCTCTATACAAATACTCTATATAGGAATAACCTCTACATAGTCATAAAAAATTCCGGTCCCAACTTGGCCAGTTATAAATAGGATTAATATTCATATCGTCATAAGTTATAATTTTTTTAGGTCTCATCTAGAAGAAAATTGCCTCTACATAGTTATAATTTAGTATATATTAACAAAAAATATATTACATATTGAAAAAAATATTAAAGAAAATATAAAATTTGAGACATTTAATATATTTTTTTCATTTTCTAACACTTCCCATTACTAAGTTAGTATATGTGCACTATATTTTGAAGCTATATTATTGTTTTGAAACTATACCATTATTGAAATTATACGATAGTTTTCTTAAGTAAAACTCTATTAAGTTATAACATTTTTATAGTAATAATTTATTTTAGTCCTAAGAGTATGACTATAGAGAGGTTTTACTATTATCCTCCAAGATGGAAGTTTCGCTCCCTCTTTAGTATTTTCTCCTGTAGCATTCACTCCATTCTGAGCATCATCATCTATCACTACCAATTCCCTCTTGATTCTCTGCCGCATTACCACCATCTTGCCCAGCAATGTCATTAAGATCTCTATCTTCCTGCTCAAATCTTGACCCTATTATTATATATCTGCAGTTTATATCTTTTATTGTAACCCTTTTGTAATCAAATTGAATAGCTGAGAGGTGACGGTTTGATTATGAATTATTATGTTGAATTAATTAGATTGAATAGCTGAGAGATGACGGTTTGATTGATAAGACATATTCAAGAGCATGCATAAGGGAATCCCGTTTTAGTTGAGTGGAATAGCTGAGAGGTGACTACTTGATTATTATAGGTATTGATGATTAATTTGAATAGCTGAGAGGTGACTAATTAATTGATATAGATTGAACATGAAAGAATACATGTTATGTTTGCATAATTTAGTTTGTGGATACCAATTCTTCCCCTTATGTCATCATAAGATCTTCTTTACATTTCTACCATCTTCTTAAGTTAGGTTATTTACAGTTTATTTATTATTGCTTGTAGGAAGTAGAATCATATCTTTCTCTTATTTGTGATTCACTTGGTGTTTCTTAATTAGTGTTTTCTATTGTGTTTGAGGTAAGATCTACACTTTTGAGGTGGGTACAACCCTTGCTTGTTACTTGTCTACTTTGATAATCAATATATACAGGCACAAGAAGGAACTTCAATAAAAAATACAATCTTCTGAATAGAGAAGGACTTTTTCCCTCTTATCAAAATGGCGTCGTTGTCGCTCTAAGGAACAAAGTTCATTCAAACACAAGCGAGAATAGTAGTTTCGGGACATCATCCCACTTCTATCCCTCCCATCCTTCTATTTTTATTTCTTTTAATTATTGTTTTAAGTTTCTTGTTAATTAGTCCTCTTATTGATCTTGCAGTGAAGACGAATTGAAAAAAGCGCAAGGAACGAAGCCAAAATCAAAATTTGAAAGAGATCACACATTCAGGAATTTTTCCTGGAAGTTATTGGTTCAATTTGATCTCGAACTCGAGTTGAGTTCATATTGGCATGTAACAATCTCGAGTCGAGTTCTCGGCAGGAATTCGACACGTGTTGCGTGATTTTTAGAAGACATTCCAGAGCATTTTTTTAATTAATTTTTTTTCTGTTGAGTGATTGTGAGGTTGAACTAAGTAGTGTAATTTTTTCAGCATTTTTAAAAACTTGTAAGATATTTAATTTTTTGATCCACGAAGGGGTCGCGGTTGTAATATTTTTAAAGTAGGTGTTGTTAGGATTTATTATTTGTGTGTTTGTGGCGGATAGCAGAGCAAGGTTGTAGAGCTAGCCTTGAGTCTACTCATGAACGACTCCTACAGACGATTGAAACCCAAGGAGCGGTTTCCCCTTAGTCGACTTCAACTCGTCTTCTCCCCACTTTTGTGCGCTTGTTTGGCAATTTTACTTTTTAGCACAAAGTGGGAGGTAAGCATTCTCCTAACCCTCCTCGATTCCCCTACAAGAGGAGTTTCTGTAATGATTTCCATGACCTTGATTGTTGCTTGATTTTAATTCTGGTTTTACTTTTTCAACCAGGACTGCAAGGCGAACCTGGCCTATAAGTGAAACTTAATATCAATTGATTGCAATATCCTAAGCTTTAAAATTGAATCAACTAAAGCCATGCTATCACGATGTTCATTTGAGACCTTGAGCAGGTATTTCAACTAGTACCGTGTGAACCATTCTTTGATTGGAGCACAAGCTAGGAATTGGGTCTGGAACCCCTACAGATTACGTTTGTAGAATCACTGTGGTTTATTAATTAAGGAACTTTGCTTACGTACAGAAAACCTCCCACACTGGTTATTCGCTCATTGACTCTCAAAATATAGGGAGAATTCACAACGGAAGTTTGGAAAAAACTCATTGACTTGGGTGAATACAAAATTGAGTCAGTTTTTGAGCCCCTTGTTAGATGTTTTTGAATGGTTAGGACTTCTGTGGCATATGTAATGTGCATGTTGCATGCATCTTAGATCAGGTAAAATCTTGTCCAATCGGCCTATTCAAATCTACACAAAGAGCACAATCACGGACCTCACTTATTCTCTTGAGGAAGAGTTTAAGAACTCAACCTCCATACCTTCTGAGGAAGAGTTCAACGACTGAACCTCACTTTCTAAAGTAAATCCTGCACCTATGGCTTAAGAAGCTACCCTTCGGGATTACTTTTCACCTTTGGCCACTGGGTCACCTACCTGGATAGTCTTGCCTGTGACAACTGCAGAAAGCTATGGCATTTGCCCTCAGATTGTGGGCATGTTGCCTATGTTCCATGGACTTCCACGGGAAGATCCATATCAGCACCTTAATAAGTTTCTGATCGTGCTTAATACTTTCAAGGAGAAACACTTGGCTGAAGAGAAAGTTAGCTTGAGATTGTTCCCATTTTCTCTTGAGGATCGAGCATCTCACTGGTTACATGGCCTTCCTTCCAATTCTATTAACACCTGGGCTCAACTAAGCAAAAAGTTCTTGACCAAATTCTTTCCTATTACCAGAACTAATGACATTGTTGATGCCATCAAAAATTTCAGGCAGAAAGAGAGCGAGGTTTTCTTTGATGCATGGGAGAGGTATCAAGACCTATTTCTTCGGTGTCCACACCACAAAGTCGATGACACTGAAAAAGTTAGGATCATATATAGAGGCCTTAATATTGTAACTAGAAACATGGTTGAAGGTGATGTAAGATATTTGTGTATCCTACTCAAAAGATTGTATTTTTAATTGAAGTTCCTTCTTGTGCCTGTATAAATTAGTTATCAAAGTAGACATGTAACAAGCAATGGTCGTACCCACCTCAGAGGAGGAGATCTTAGCTCAAACACAATAGAAAATAATTGTTAAAAAATACCAAGGGAATCAATAATAAGAATTGAGATCGATTCTAACTTCCTACATGCAATAATTTAATAAACTAACTTAAGAATGTGGTAGACATGAAAAGAAGATCTATGATGACAAAGGGGGAAGAATTGGTATCCACAAACTAAATTATGCAAACATAACATGTTGTTCCTTCATGTTTAATCTATAATAATTAATTAGTCACCTCTCTCGGTTATTCCAACTAATCATTAATACCTATAATAATCAAGTAGTCACCTCTCAGCTATTCCACTCAATTAAAACGGGATTCTCTTATGTATGCTATTGAATATATTTTATTAATTAAACTGTCACCTCTCAGCTATTCAATTTAATTAACTCAACATATTTATTTATAACTAAATCATCACCTCTCAGCTATTTGACTTAATTACAAAAGGATTTCACTACACATCTTTAATCAATATAAACACAACCATTAAGGCTAGGTCTCCCTAAACCCTAACAATAGTATTTTAATAACATGGATAACAATAACATCCAAATAATCGTACTCATAGGTGAAAATTTCGATAAATTCTGAATATCCGACATGGGAAAAACCGGAATATTCCCCGAATATCCGGACCCCCATGTCGGATATGGGAGGTTTGGCAAAAAAGAAATTCACGAAATATTTCGCGAATATTCGCGAAAAATTCAAAAAAATGGGAGGTTTTCTGCTATTTTCGTGTTTTTCTTCTGGAATCAATGTATAAACTTATAATTAAAAGAAAAACATACATTGCAAATTAAACACGCGACAAATCATACAAGAAAACTAAGAAGGAACTATTATACAAGATAGTTTTACTCATAGGTGAAAAAATAGTAAATATCGGGCGGATATTCATAGAACTTTTATTTGTTTCTAATATAAGAACTAAACACAAACAACCTCATAACAACTCAACCCATAGTTTTATTTTAATAATCAAAATAAAAGATATGCTAAACCCAGAATGATAGACGCCCCAAGTCAAACCGATGAGCTTCGAGTCGCATACATGTGGGGACGAACTCAGTACAGTAATATTCCCATGACATTGTTTGCTCGTACGACCTGAATTGGTCAATATGTATATCATATGCATCTTGATCCATACAATACGGAGCAAATGATTCAAAGATAGGAAATCCCGAGTATTGTTGAACCGGCATTAATGTATCGGCTGACTGCACGTCCGACCCACTTGTCATTGGGGCCAACCAACTCCCTATATTAGGAAACCAAGAACCGCTGGAATCTGGTTGGGTTTGGTAGGATGGTACACTGGAATCATCACTATGGGAGGTTCCCATGTTACCATAAGAAAAATGAGGGTAAACATCGGTAGGTTGGATGTTGCCTTCAGAAGAGGTTCCACGAACCTTGGGAAGAAAACTGGTCAGGAATGTTCCATGAACCTTGGGAAGATACCCTAGATGATTCTGTTTCTGTTTTAGGATGCGGTCTT
Source organism: Aquilegia eximia (assembly GCA_023053565.1). Classification (NCBI taxonomy): domain Eukaryota; kingdom Viridiplantae; phylum Streptophyta; class Magnoliopsida; order Ranunculales; family Ranunculaceae; genus Aquilegia; species Aquilegia eximia. The sequence goes on from JALIGU010000003.1 coordinate 16,772,962, forward strand.
TTCTATCGAGGTCGTTTTCCTTCTCTTGGTTGTTGTCATCCAGCATGGTCTTCATCTTGGGTGGCAAAAAGAAATTGAGACTCCCCCTTGAAACGAATCCCTTTTGGGGCGCAATTGAACCCCATCCCAATAGCTAACAATCATTTCATCATGTACTACTATGCACAATTGAACCCCATCCCAATAGAAAGTTTCCAAACGTCCAGTGCCTTTTGGACCCTTTTTTGATAACCTCATCGAAGATTCTAGTTCGGTGGGAATTAAAAATAAATGTGTTAATTTCATAATCGAAAATTTCGTAAATTTCGGTTCTTGCCGAATATTTCGCGAATATTCGTAAAATTTCGAACGGCATGGGGTGATTTATATTTCGTATGCCGTACCGATCCGAATTCCCAAAAACCGGAATATTTCATGAATATCTGCCCGACAAATTCGATTTTTTCACCTATGATCATACTTACATGGTGCGAATTAGAACTTTGAATCACAATGAACAATAAGAACAAATATGGTGCTTTTGCATCATCTAGAGTGCTTCAACCATCCCTCTAAGGAGATTTAGCTACTCATCCTTGATGATGACACCATGGAATAAATAAATAAATCACAAGACATCATAATGGAATTGATATTGATAATTGAGTTTAATATAAAGAAGAAGATGAACGTTTCTCTCTTCAATCTTCAATCATAAAAAGCTACCTAAATCTTAGCTACTACTTCTCTTATATAGAAAATACAAAGTAGAATACTTGCATGCAAACTGCAAAGACTTCCAAATTCGGTCAAATTCGTAGCTGCTGCTGTTGGTCTTTTAGAGGTATTAGATCTTCAACAAAACCTAATTCTCTTAGGCTTAAGTTGTAGCTTGGACCAAGACCTTCAGCTTGATAGCTCATGGGCCCAAATCAGACTTCTGGATCTCCTTGTAGAGCCTTTTCAAGATTGGACTTCAAATAAAACCCTAAATAGAAATTCTGACTTGTGGGCTTCAATAGGACCCGCTTTGGGCTGAGATTCGGACCACCCCACTTTGACATAAAGTTAAGTCAACTGGTCTGACTGTGGGGTGCCCTCAGAGATCTGTGGGTGCAAATATCAATTCTCCTCCCTTAGTGCAAATAACACCTTTTTGGTTACTTTTTCTTGGCTTTTCGCGGGCTTTAACACAATATTCGCATTTTGGCTTATAAAACCTACACAATAGACAAGAAAGCATTAATTAATAAATATAACATAATAATATAAGCTAAGTGCTAGACAAACAAGGTATTATTCGGGAGATAAATATACACTTTTGAGGACTTATCAAATACCCCCAAACAGCACTTTGCTTGTCCTCAAGCAAATGTGAGAAGAAAAGAATTAAGGATTCAAAAGAGAAGTAAAACTAAGGTGATTGTATTAACCATATGCATCAAGACTTTCAACCACAAGGATTTTTCAAGTGGAGGAGTTATAGTCTCCTGAGGGTTTACCAGAGAAGATACCCACAAACTTACTACAATGACTAATCCAAATAACAGATTTTCCACCATTTACCTCAGAAATAGTTATATCAAGGATAAGGATAAGTATTGCAAAACCGTTCATATGAGATAGCATACTACCAATGCATGAATAAGATATGAAATATAAACCAAGCATAACGATCTCAAATACATTGAAGACAGACATGTACTCATGCTACAACGGGTCTTAAGTCGCCATTGGAAAGGTCGCCTTGACTTCTGCCTCATAGTCATACACACTCAGAAATAAAGTCACTCAGAGATGGTGTTTATCATTTTATCTCTATGTAAGGAAGTAAGATGGACAATCATCTCACATATATCAATAAGAACAGACTGGTATAATGGAATGAACTTAGTCTCAAAGAATGGAAAAATTAGCCTTGTTTGAGATGTCGGGTTTTTCACCTTAGCACCTTCTCACTTACTCACCACATCCTACCATATCAGCTTAGATCAACAAAAAATAATAATGGGTTGTAACTTGGCTTAGGAAAGGGCTAGAAATGGAAAAGACTTTTGTGAAATATTTTTGGAACATTCGGGCATTCAACACTTGTGATTTGTAATAACAGCACATGGAGAAATTTTTGGAATTTTTCTTTTGGGAAGAAGTGTTTCTCATTGTAGGGGTACTATATACAACATACATGTGGCACCATCTCTACCGTCCATCATGGTGCCACATGTCAACATCTAATGGGCTCTCTCTTGATGGTACAAGTTACAAAGTTAAGCCTTATTATTACAAAGATATTTTCCCCATTATTACCCTATTAATTGCTAAGAATGGAGTTACATTGTAGCCTATACATATAAAGGCAAACTACTCATCTTCTCATGGTCTCATTGTGAATCATACACAAGACCTCAACACTCTCTCATGAGACCTCACCTCTCAGGTCTCATCTCTCTCTTAAGCTCTCTCCATTTTCGAGCTCCCATTTTGTATCACCACTACTATAATAAAGTTCATTCTCTCTCTCCGTGGATGTAGGCACAATTGCCGAACCACGTATACAATGGTGTTCACGTCTCTACTTTATTATTGTTCATATCATACACATCATCATCTTTCATTAATGTATTGACCAACCTCACAAAAATGGTTAATACACTCATCTTCTTTTGGGAAAATTTCAATGAAGCTTTTAGCCAATATTTGGAATCTTCCTTTCTTTTTAGATTTGAAATGGTTTGGGGAAGATTCTGGCTTTTTCTGGAATTTCTTCAAAGTTTTTGTTTTTCAATATTTAGTTCATCTCACTAGTTTGGAGTAGGGCTGGCAATGGACCGGGTTAGACCCGAAATCCGATCCGAACCGATAAGAGCGGGTTTGGTACTATAGTTTTATGTTTTGGTTCGGGTCCGGTTCCTAAAAATAAAACCCGATTCTTATTGGTCCAGGTATGGAATTAATGGATACCGAACCGATATAGACCCGACATTCTTTAGTTATTTTGAATATTTTAAATTTACTAACACTACAAATATATCATAAAAATTATATATTTAAGAAACTTGACTTTTACAAATATAATTTCTAATACTAATTATTTTCCAAATATATATCAATTACCTTAAAAACATACAAATCAATACAAACATTTACCATATATAGTTATTTACCAAATATATCTAGATTCTAACAAAGAAAAATATTTTTTTCTAAGTGAGTGTACATATAAATTTAACAAATCAATTGTTAGCTAAAAAATTCAGATCCAACCCGGATCCGATCTGTTAAGGTTTGGTATGGGTATGGTTTTTCCACTTTTGGACCCGATAGGGTCGGATCCGGGTCCGGATCTATTAGGTTTCTTAATGGTTCGGTCCTGGTATTTCTAATACCCGGTCCGAACCGGTCCATTGCCATCCCTAGTTTGGAGATTTCTTTGTATTTCTCCTTTCTTCTTGTAACCACATAAATAATCATCCTCATGTTCCAAAAATGATGGGTTAAAAGAACCTAAACATTCTAAGGGTATTTACTCCCACAATGGAGTTGGGTAAGGATAATGGGCTCAAGAAAAAGGCTAAGTAACAAGAAAGGCTCAGAATGGTCAACCTAAGGGATAAAATAATTATTAGGGTAGGCTAAGGTAAACAGGGTTTAACTAAAGGTCTCTGTTTCATTTCTAAGTACTGATATGGTGATCACGTCTTGAATAAGCTACAAGACCCAAGTTTATATTACACCCACTTGATGTCATCTCAAGGCTAATTACAAAAATGAATATGAGACTAAAACAGACAAAACTGAGAGGTTGAGTCTTTTGACTCCAGATGTACGTAATATCTCTCCAAGAAAAGGACGGGTCTCAAAAGCTCACTAGGTTAAGTCTCCCCACTTATTCCTCAAGTTTCTCAAGGTGTAGTTGTATTTGCACATGTAATAAGTAATGAATGCAAGTGAATGTCATGCTTATGCTCATGCAAATGTAGTATAAGACTCAACTACTAGGTGAAGCAATAAATGTCCTTAAACTTGAAAAAAAAAGAATTCAACCATTATATTCATCATTGATGGTGTACTTATCCTATTTTTTGAAAAAGTCTTGTAACAAAGATTTTTTTGATTTTTCAAAATTTTTAAATTTTTACACAAGTATGGATAAACAAGTTTGAAAATCTTTTGCAAAAAGGATTGTAATATTTCCCCACCCCCAAACAAAAAGGTTGTCTTGTCCTCAAGGCTCATACTAACCATAGGAAAAAGAGAAAGAAAAATATTACCATGAATGTACTAAAAATTCAAACCGCTTTATAAATTTCTGTCAAACAAAATTATCTCCATATACATAGAGATTACAAAGAATTCCATACTAGCTAAGACACAACTGAAATAAAATGTACTGACTCAACAAAAAAAGGGATATCCTACTTTACACAATTGTTTTCAAACTTGTTCTATAGGAAAACCATCCAAACTATCACGCCAATTAACTAATACCTCCCTAATCACATGCCTAGGAGCTTCACTTTCATTCATAAACTCATCATTTCTATGCAAGGGAAGAAACCTTACATACTCAGAATTAGGCACCCAAGTGAATAGGCGACTTCTCCTAATAAAACGATAAGTTGGATCCATAGGTATAAGGTGAGTCCAATCATTGTACCTGTTCTTCCAATCAGGATAGGTACGAAGTATAATCTGACATATGGCAGTAAGGAAAACAAGTTGACCAATTTGGAAAACATTCCGAATACCATCCAAAACCCAAAAGGCTATGTCAAGAGTATGAAAATTATTAACAATACCATAAACTGCATGCATGGAAACATCATTGACATAATCCAACCTTTCACCACCCAATAGATTCCGCATGACCCATAAAGCAGCAGTAGCCTAGCAGGAAGGCAAGTAGTAGGTGCAACATTAGCATAATTATCAGGATATAAGGAAAAAGTGCAAGGTCCAAAGTGATCAAGGTAGTTATCCAAAATATCAACTTCATTGGCAAGGAAATAATTGGGGTGGGGCAAGATAGGTCGCAATTGAAGAGGAATACCCAAGGCCCGAGTGATGGCAAAAGAATTAAAAACTACCGGGAAACCATGCATTAGAACTCGGAAACCATCAAAAGGAATAGCTTCATCAAAGGGCAACGTACGGTAAAAGTCTCTTACCATAGAAGGGGAATACACAGCAGTAGAATCATAAAGAAAACCTTCCCAACCTTTGTCAAAAATCTCATTCCGAAAAGAAGCTCCAAAAGGACTATCCATAATTCCCGAAAAATCCATCTTGGGGATAATATCCTTCCCATCGGACATCCACAACCCATTCTGAACATTAACCATTGCAAAAGAAAAAAAAACACTAAAAACCAGCACGAAAACCGAGAAAAAACGGCACAAAACAACCTCACAAAACTGTTGCCAGACTAGAACTCGACTCGAGTTCTAATCAGCCTATCTGGATCTCGACTAGAGATCGGGCTGTCTCCAGAAAATAAAAAATTGAAAAGTTTTTTAAATTTTGAGTGACGGTCTCCTAACTTGGGTATGGTATTTATAGGCAAGAATAAAGAGTTTGAGCCCTAATAGGACACCAAAAATTGCCTAAAAACTTAGGGTTTCCAAAAATCAAACCCTAATCCTTTTTCTTTTAAAATATTTAGACTTAGGTTCCTAGGACTAAAAAATTTCAAAATAACTCCACAACTCCAGATTTTTTCAATGAAACCCAAGAATGGCTAAATATTTTAAAAAAGTACACAAGTTTGCAAATATTTAAAATTTCATCCATTTCATTAATATTTTGAAATAAAGTACAAGGATTGAAATTTAAATACAAAAGTGCAAAAACTAAAATAAAAATAAAAACTACAATGCCTAATATCAAAAACTCACAACCGCGTTGTCGACGAGGTAGCGCCTGGCCTTCGTCCAAGCGACGCTGCACATCCTCAACCGCACCTAAGATCTCGCCCATACCCCTCCAGAGAAGCTGGAACCGCTCCTCATTGGTATGGAGCTGGTGAAATGCCCGTTGGTCGTCGGGCCTGTAGTGAATGGGCACCTCCTCCTGAGGGTCTGACAACAACTGTCTACAAGCAGACAGTCCAGGGTTGGAGACCTCGAGCCGGACGATCGACTCCAGAGATAGTGCAGGAAGAAGGGGTGCCTCCCAGTAACGCAGAATACTCATCACCAGGCTGGGAAGAGGCGCAGAAGTAGCTTGAGCGCCGGTGATGGTAGCGAACAGGCGGCGGACCATACAGTAGCCGTGGAGGTCCTCCTGAAGAAGCCGCAGGATATGAATAACCTTCGAGAACATCTCGCTCGTCCTTGTCGTCCCAAGGACATTGGTGGTCAGCCAGTGTGCCACCAAGCCCTGGTTGACTCGAAGCCAACTGATCGAAAGATGATTGTTATACCAGTGAACCACCCGGTCATCGATGAGAACAACCTCGATGATGTCCGGGGTCACCAGTGCAGCCTCCTGCTGAAGAGGAGCGTCCTTAAGCTCGAGCGCCGTGACTATGGAGACAGTCTCAGACGTGTGCTAGAAGCGATGGGTAGGGTCCCAATTGATGAAAACACCGTCATCGACCAACTCCATTGAGTCGTAAAATCGACGAACCATTTGAGGATCAAATGGCTCGTAATCAGAGCCAAGGAGTACATCCTAGCCTCGGGCGTGAATTCTCTCTACAAACCCACTCCCAAAGTGATTATCGTCGAAGAGACGAGAATAATCGCGCTCACGAATAATAACTCGAGATCTTACTCTAAGAGGCATGGTTTTTGGGGATTTTGGTGTAGAAATGAAGAGGAGAAAAAAAAAGGAACAAAACCCCGAAAGAATTTTTAAATTTGGACCACAGATGAGAAAGATCGGAGGAGAGAGAAATCGAGTCTTCCTCGAATCCCGAGTCGAGATTGGGATGCACACTAATGAACTCGACTCGAGTTCTGGAAGGGATGAAGACTTCTGTTGACCCGGTTTTGACCTGGTTTTACTGTGGAAATGAAAGTGACTTGTGACTATTCTAAGTACATCCGTAGGTATATATAGACCAGTAACTTCCCCAACACGCATCCCCCCACTACTGGAATTAATGAAAATGACGGTTTTACCCCCAAATGTGTAAAGGCACGAAATAATTCAAATTAAATCTAGAAAATTCTATGATAATGTATAAATATATTCTCGCGAATATACGTACCATTAAGATGTCACATAAAATCCCAAAAATAAGCAATAATTATTAAAATTATAAAAATTGAAGTAAATTCAAATTTGTAACCGTAATAATTATTTAACCAAACAACCGCAACAGAGAGTGGTGGGTCGTGCCCATCCCCAAATAGAAATACCACACAGATTCAAAAGGGACAGTTTATTAGCCTAAAATTCACTAAACCCGCAACTAATAAGAAGCATTAAACCACGATCGGGCTTAGAAGATACACAGGGTTGCCTCCCAGGAGCGCTAAGTTCAACGTCTTCATCCAGACATGCGGACAACCAGGATTTACTTCCTAGATAAACGCTACTCTAAACAAAGGTACAGGAGAGATAAAATGCTAGAGTGGAATGCTCGAAGTCCTGATGTCTAATATACAACAAAGAGTCTTTTAAAGTCAGATACTCGAGACTTAAAAGAAGATGGGAAATGACTTCCCCACCCCCAAACAGAATGGGAAACAGGTCTGTTTGGTGATGACACTCAAGAGAAAAGCGTGCACTTGATCAATTATACTCAGCCAGTAAGAGTGTGTGGACTATGGCCCCAACACTTTCAACCACACCTCTCAAAAATAGACAACAGAGTAGAGTAAGAGAGGGTCCAGATACCAGCAGGTCAAGGGTCAGTCTAAATAGGTAGGGTCCTCTAAGAGAATTTCTTCAACTTCAGGGGACCTTAATTCATGGAAATGTTTAAGACGTTGACCATTGACTTGAAATTCAGAGTTGTCTGCAGACACAACAAGGAGACCCGACCAAAGAGACTGTAGTTTACCAGGAAATAAATGCAACCTAGAGTTATACAATAAAACTTTGTCCCCAATTTTATGTAAGATCTGACGATCATGTAGTTTTTTCATATTAGTTTTATAGGACTTGGAAAGATCATAAGCTTCATTCCGAAGTTCTTCAAGCTCGGAAAGCTGGAGTTTTCTCGTCTTACCTACCTGATCGAGATTAAAGTTGAGCTTTGTCATTGCCCAGAAGGCTCGGTGCTCAAACTCTATAGGTAGGTGACAGGGTTTTCCAAATACAAGACGAAAGGGAGACATGCCTATGGGAGTTTTAAAAGCAGTACGATAGGCCCATAATGCATCACTAACTTTACGAGACCAATCAACCTTTTCAGGGTCAATTGTTTTTTGCAAAATGTTTTTAATCTCTCTATTGGAAACCTCAGCTTTGCCATTGGTTTGCGGATGGTTCGCAAGGGCCACTTTATGAGTTACTCCATACTTTTGGACAAGTTTTTGAAAAGCTTTATTGCAGAAGTGGCTCCCCCCATCACTAATGATCGCACAGGGAGCGCCAAATCGGGCAAATATATACTCTTTTAGAAAATTTACTATCGTTTCTTGGTCGTTGTGCCTTGTTGGAATGGCCTCGATCCATTTAGAAACATAGTCTACTGCGACCAAAATGTACAAACAACCATGACAACCAGGGAAAGGACCCATGAAATCAATGCCCCATACATCAAACACTTCCACAGGAAGAATAGGTTGTAAGGGCATCATGTGTCGCCTAGTGATTTTCTCTAGTTGTTGACAACGAGTGCAGACAGTACAATGCATGTGAGCGTCCTTAAAAAGATTTGGCCAATAAAAACCACAATGCAATACCTTAGCAGTTGTCTTCTTGGCACTAAAATATCCACCACAAGCATGCTCATGGCAGAACTTAAGGACCTCTTGTTGCTCCCAGTCGGGAATACAACGACGAATGATCTGGTCAGGACAGTACTTAAAAAGGTAAGGGTTATCCCAGAAATAATGCTTGGCATTAGCAAGAAATTTGCAACTATCTTGCTTGTTCCAATTACTTGGAAACTTGTTGCTAGCCAAGTAATTAATTATATCTGCGAACCATGGAGCATTCGATATTGCAAAAAGAAGTTCATCAAGAAAATTCTCAGAAATGACACTAGAATCCCCAAGATAGTTGAGTCTAGACAAGTGGTCGGCTACTACATTTTTGGTCCCTTTTTATCTTTAATTTCAAGGTCAAATTCTTGAAACAACAAAATCCAATGAATAAGGTGCTGCTTAGTTTCCTTCTTGGAGAGGAGGAATCTAATAGCAACATGATCTGTGAAGATGACAGTGTGAGTACCTAAAAGGTAGGAACAAAACTTATCAAGAACATATACTATGGCTATCAATTCTTTCTCCGTCGTGGTATAATTACGTTGAGCATCATTGAGAGTCTTTCTAGCATAATATATGACATATATGGGACTTACCATCTAGAGGTTGACCTAAAACAGTCCCAACAGCAAAGTCTGATGCATCGCACATCAGCTCAAAGGGTTTACTCCAATCAGGTGGCCTAATGATGGGTGCAGTCATGAGGGCGGTCTTAAGATTTTCAAAAGCACTCTTGCATTCTTTTGTGAAATCAAAAGGTGCATCCTTGAGCAATAAATTGGTTAAGGGGAGAGTTATCTTAGAAAAATCTTGGATAAAGCGTCGATAGAATCTTGCATGGCCCAAAAAGGCTCAAATATCCCTAATAGACTTAGGAATAGGTAAGAATGAAACAAGATCTACTTTAGCTTTATCAACCTGGACACCCTCAGGAGAGACTACATGACCTAGAACTATTCCCTTTCTAACCATGAAATGGCACTTTTCCTAGTTAAGTACCAAATTATTTTCAATGCAACGCTTAAAAACCAAGGAAAGATAACTAAGACACTCTTCAAAAGATGAACCATATATGGAGAAGTCATCCATAAACACCTCCATAAATCGTTGTTCCATATCACTAAAGATGTGTAACATACACCTCTGGAAAGTAGCAGGTGCATTACACAGACCGAAAGGCATACGAACATAAGCGAAAGTGCCAAAAGGACAAGTAAATGTTGTCTTCTTTTGATCTTCAGGGGCGATAGGAATTTGATTGTAACCGGAGTAACCATCCAAGAAACAATAGAAGGAATGACCATGTAACCAGTGAGATGCTCTATCCTCAAGGGAAAATGGGAACAATTAATCTCAAGCTAACTTCCTCCTCAGACAAATGTTTCTCCTTAAAAGTATTGAGAACGGTCAGAAACTTATTGAGGTGCTGATATGGATCTTCCCGGGGAAGTCCATGGAACTTAGGCAACATACCTACAATCTGTAGGCGAATGCCATAACTATCTGCAGTTGTCTCAGGTAAGACTATGCAGGTAGGTGGCCCAGTGGCCAAAGGTGAAAAGTAATCCCGAAGAGTAGCTTCTTGAGCCATTGGTTCAGGAGTTACTTCAGAAAGTGAAGTTGAGTCATTGAACTCTTCTTCAGAAGGTATGGAGGTTGAGTCGTTAAACTCTCCCTCATGAGAAAGAGTGAGGTCCGTGATTGTGCTCTTTGTGTATACTGGAATAGGTTTGGACAAGATTCTACCTAATCTAAGATGGGTGAAGTCCAAGTTGTGGTAATCCGCCGCCATGAACCGTTTGTCCTCCTCCAGAACCCACCGGTCACTGTTGGCGGCCGCCAGGTCTTTCTCGAGCTGACGATTCTCAGCTGGCAGGCGCCCCAGATCCTCTAAGGCAGAAAGTCGGGGTCTGACACTCAGCTCAAAGATCCGGGCCATGGCAGCTTGTGTCTGACAAACGAGAGAAACAGAAGTCAGAAACGAACATACAGGCACCAACAAATCTACAAATCAGAACTCAAGGCAGGGAATCCTACTGCAATCAGGTTCTGAGCCGCTACTCTCATCGCCCGGTCGCGAGAAAGGCGGCTGTAGTACGCCTGGTCCTCCGGGAGTAAGTTCTGGAATATGTAGTCAAAGGCAGTATGGATGATCATGATATCGGAGTCCCCAATCGACATCGTCTCCCCATTTTGGAACGCAGGATGAATGGTGAACGACGGCAGTGGAAACTCCGGGGTAGCCTCAGGCTGATACTCACACAGATCGGGGCCCAGTTGCACAGTTGGGCCAGTGGGCAGGTCAGTGTATGGGACCTGGTCACCTCACCCATAAACTGGGGCTTCGTCATCAGCAGTGCCCGACACGGTAAACTCCACTTCAGTCTGGACATCCTCAACAGCCAAAGCATCCTCAACAGAGTCCCGAGAGCCACTACCAATCCGGGTAGTCCCCGTCACCGGTCCCCTCAGCGCCCAAGGGATGGCATTCTCCCTTCTCAGGCACACAGCCTCTCCCTGGTCAGCAAGGGAGGCAGAAACAGCTCTCTTCGAGCCCCTAGCAGATTCATCTACAACAGCCTTGCCCCTCGGATCAACAGGGGCAGGAGACTGTACAGAAACAACTTCAACAGCAGGAGGCTGGGAAGGTCTTACCTCCACCGGAGCCTCAACTCCAACGTCTCCAACACTGGGGGCGTCTACTACGTCTGGTGGACCCCCCAAGATCACAGTTGGCTCGCCTCCCTCAGCTGCAGAGGCGACCACCATCTCCTAGGACACACCTCCGACCATCTCCGGCTGGGCCAGGTTGTCCACCTCAGTATGTACCTGCACCGAGGAAGGAAAGAATCCCTCAGTAGCTGATTCACCAGACCCACGGGAAAGCAGAAGTTCGCTATCCCTCGACATCAGGCTTGGATCACCGACGGAGTCAGATGAGCCATAAAAAACATGTGGCCTCCTCCGGCGACCCAAGGGAGGGCTTGAATGACAAACGGAGCTAGCATCACTAACCTGGATATCCCCGACAACTGGGATGACTTCCGGCAGAACGTCCGGCATTGGCTCATCAGGAGGAGATCTTCCCCCGACTGTAAGAGCCTCATCGATCCAATCGTCCATCTCCCCCCGCAGATCAACAGCCTCACTCTCGACCGGAGGCTCCTCCTCAACACTGGGGATTGTGCATTCTACAGTGGCAGCACCCTCACCAGAGCTGTTTTCCACCACCACGACTTGCGGAGGGGCCGATAGGGCTGCAAGCATGGCTGGGAAGAGAATGTGCATCACAATCTGGTCAGGAAGTGTCAGGTCTCGCAGGTCTGCGGGCAGATTGAAGAAACGTTCAATCTTGCCTTCAGTCGCAGAAGAGTCCGTCCCTACGGGCAGAGACACATGAAGCTGACGTTACCCTGCAAACACGAGCATGGAACTGTCCCTGAGCCAGAGCTCAGCAACCACGCAAAACATAAGGGCAAAAATGAAAGCAAGGTCAGACGCATGCTGACCTATGAAGTCCCGCGGCATCTGGATGATGGGGTCAGATGACCACCCTGACACCCGGTAGCAGGGCTCGAACCAATTCTCATAATGATTGGGAAGTCCAGATAGCCTCCGGGCAGTACGCCAAGAGATGGCGTAGAAGCAGCGCTCTTTGGCCTCCCGGGCGACCGGCTTCATGAGCAGGAACATCTCTACCCGGCCAAAGGGAACCTCGAAGTGGAGGGCAATCAGCCCGATCCGACGCACAATTATCCAAAAGGACACGTGCATCTGACCCAACAGGATACCCCACCACGACAGCAGTCTCAGAATAGAAGAGTGCAGCGGCAGCTGCATGGCGTACAGGAGCTGATAAAGACTTACCGCGATCAAGTTGTCGGAGCAACCATCAGAAATGGAGGGGTGAGAGCCAAATCGAACCCCCCCTCCAACCAAGCTGCTCATGGACCTCCGCCGCTTGAGCTTAGGATTCCGGGGGAGGTTAGAGGAAGCTTGCCACGTTCTCTTGGGCATTTCCGACGAAGGCTAAGGGAGCCACCTCCGCCACACCAGCAGGCAAAGGAGGCCCAGTTGCCGGAATACCGCTTGGTCTGCCCTCATCAGCAGCAGAACGGAGAGCCGAATTCTGAGGCTCCTCGTCTCTGCTAGAGCTCAGCACCAGAGTTATCCTCATCTTGCTAAAGGAAATTGCTTAGTTATCACCGGAATTTGGAGTTTTAGAACCTAATGTTCTGGTAGAGAGCGAAATGGAAATGAAGAAGAAGAAGAAAGAGAAAGGGAGTGAAGGGAGTACCCTTCTTTCTTTCGAGCCTTCCTTTTATAAGGAAGAGCCCATGGTCCACCGACTAATGGTATTTCAAATATCTTAATGAACTCTCCATTAAGATCATTAAACCAACTGGTTTAATGACTCGATCAGCGAACAGTCACAAGCTTTCACTGAAAGTTGAAGCTGTATATCTTCCCACCAACGAAGAAAGATTTAGAGAAGACAGGGTGGGGTCCACTTAACATAGTCAGCTGAGGCCCACACCACACAGTTATCTGGGACCCACGCCAATTGGGACCCATATCATGCACTTAGCCAAGATTCACTCAGTATGTACAGGTGGGGTCCATATGGTCCAGGTCAGCGACATCTGGACCTCTGGTCCATGTCATCAGGGTCAAGGGAAGATTGACCGGTATGTGTTCCCGCACTCATCATGATGAGAAAGTAAACGGACCTATCTACCGGAGCTCGAGACAACGATAAAAGAAAATGTTATTTTATTAAGAAAGGCATTATGCGGGGTGCACCAAGTCCCCTACATAGTGCGACCGGAGATAAATTACATCAGAGGGGGAGGCGGTGGATCCAGACTAGACCCCCCCCCCCCCCCCCCGGTGAGTAAGGAAGGCCGTACTTAATCTTTGCAGCAGCATACCCAGCCTTCCAAGACGAAGCCACAGCGAAATCTGCTCACTCCTTAGCTTCCGACAGCTCGGCTACCTTCTCCTCCAGCTTCGCCCGGTAGTATTCTACAGTTTCCTTCATGCCCGTCATCCGGGTATCATGCATGTCTTCATAAAGGAGTTGATCCTCACGAAGCTCGTTGTTCTTCCTCTTGAGGTCATCCACCTGATGCGAAAATTTCCGAACTATCTCAGACCGATTGTCACTCACAGCACTGGAGAGAGGCCTATAACTCGCCATTGTTGAGAAAGCAAGAAGAAAGCCGGGGTATCAAAGGGACTTCTTCGTTTAAGGAGAAAAGGAATCACGAGTCATTCTAAACAAACATCTTGCAAGGAGTTGGTGCCATTCACAAAGGCACCCTTGTCCTCAGAAGACTAACAAAGTTGGTGACTCAGCAGTAGGGAGGAGACAAAGACAGAGTAAATAAATAAATTCATTAATTTGTTTCTCATTATTCTTATATATATACTAGTTATACCCGTGGCTTCGCCACGCTAGTGTTAACAAATTTGTATGCGTTTAGGAAAAAACATTATAATACAATGTTGAAAATAATGTATGCGTTTTGAGTGATTTAACAAAGTTATAAAAGGTGTATCCTCTTGCTAATCACTCAAAACGCTTTCATCCTTTAACTTGATCGCGTTTTAAGTTGAAAAGATTAATAAATCAGGTCACGAAATAAAAAGGAAAAGAAAATTAAAAAAAAAAAAAACTAATGTGGTCGATTATAAAAATTAGAAAATTAATACTCCATATAAAAATAAACACACAGCAGTAAGGAAAAAAATAATGCACTTTAGCCGAACCATAAATCTTATTGCCCAAACTGTCATTTTGGCCATTATTATTTGAATCTTTAGGTTTGACGGAAACCTTTAGTGATTGTTAGGGGGTTGATTTGAATTTTGATAAATGTTTAGCCTTATCTGTTATGCTATCTTTCGGTTTCACCCCACAACAATTTCTGTAAAAGATCAAAGTTTGTATACCAAAGGACATGACCTATATTTGTTAGTCATAAAACAAAACACATATGAGAAATATCATTTCATCTTTTAGGCTTCTTCAGCTGTGAATTCAATATACTTTCATTAACTTTTATCTTTTAAGAGATAGAGCGATATACCCTTAGCAATAAGGAATCAACAGAACCTTGAATGTAAGGTAGTAGCACTGTCTTCCATTCAAATCTAGATTTTTGTGAAATTAAGCACTGAATATATTAATATAAAAAAATAAAGAAAAAAGGTTACATAGCCTTAAGAAATTAAAGAGGGTGTCTTGTTAACCAAGAATATTTACTTCATTAAAAAACATGGCTTTGTCTGGAATATGCTAAATGCGTCTACTATGCTCCCTTTTCTTCTTGGTACAACTTTTACAATATTATACAATAAGATTGTCATGATGTATGTGGATACATCTCAACCGTAGCTGTATTGAACATTCCCATATCATGTTCATTAGAAGTTTTATCTGAAGTGTTGATATGCCAATCAGTTTTTCGAGCTTTGTTTCCCTATATAAATGATGTGCAAAGGCTTTGCTTTACTGCAAATATAACAAAACACCATTCACTGATAATTAGAAATTTTAGAGCTTTAAATAGAATCCACGGCAGGAAAAAAACTTGAAAGATAAGAATTTTTAATTTTGAATCTATGACAGTTTTTCATTCATTAATTAACAAAATGGGCAACAACATACAATTCTTATGTTGAGATGACGAAAACAGGATTGTTAGAAAAACAATTAGATTGATAGCAAAATTTTCATAGATATGGTATTATTATGTTATCCATTAAAATTGTCGAAACCTATCTAAATTGACAAACTATGATCCAACAATAAAAATAGCTATATCTTTAAAACGTGTGGAAAAAAGGAGATGAGAAGGAAGAAAACCCTTATTATTTAACTTCAAGAAATGGCAACTGTAACATCTCTTGTTCCATCTTTTGTTACGACAATAATTCAACTACTATGCTTCCCTTCCTTCATCAACTTCCTGATTTAATTTTCAACAAAAAAATCTTCCCAAGTTATTTTATTCTCTGCACAAAATCCCAATGTGGTATTCTAACTGATAATATTAAGACAAAAGGGCAAAAACCAGAGAAACTTAGAAAACTCATGGATGTTTTGCAAGTAGAAAAAATTGGAGGGAAGGTGAAAGAGTTGAAGGTAATGTGAAATAAGTGACACTAATAATTGGTTATAAGGTTATCACTTCCTTTCCGATTTCTATTTACTTCTGTAATTCCAAGAGTGAACTTGCAAATACTCCCCTATTTGTGAAGCTGAAACTAATCAAATTGAAATTAATTCCGAAATATTGTTGTTTGGTTTGATCATATGGTTTATACATTAACAATCTACCCCACATTCCCCCACGTTTGACCCAATTTAATCTACATGTGACACCCAATATAATGATAGAGAAGTTCTTTCACCAATCAAAATAGTAAACTTACTGCAAGCTATAGCTTCAGTGAGTGCAACGACACAACTCTGTCAATCCGCTGTCAACAACATAGTAGGGTGGGCACTGGCATTGTTTATCTTGATGTTCTTCCCATGGTCTTTTTACATTATGAAGTGGTGAGTACCTGAAAAAACAAACAATCCAACCCAGATCCACCACAATGCATTGAAAGCTAGTGTTGTGAAACTAATGGAAGAAGGAGAACAAAAACACCAAGATACTTGTATACATTTCGTTAATTCGATACATGTCTTCTGGGTATACAATTACATTTTATTATGTGAGGTTGAAATGTGTATGGACTACATATATAATAAAACAGCTGACCAAAAACTAATTTGCCTTCAATCATTATGTAAAGTCCAAGTATAGAAGGATCATGGCATCTATGAATATCCAAACTTGAAATGTGCAATATACTACAGAAGAAACTGAAAATTATGGATAAACCTTAATCAAGTAATATGTTTTCTACATTTGGCTGTCCAATCCATTTAAATAACTTGAAAATTGCTAGTCATCCAGCTGCTTGGAGATTAGTTGAGAAAAAGTATAATGCATCTTCATTTAATTGATAAAGGCGTGTCATTGTCTAACTTTAACATCTACTAACTAATATACACTTCACAAAATCTTTTCAAAATTACAATGATTAAATTTGAGCAAACAAAGATTATTCAATTTGGGCAAGATATATAAGGTATTACCTGATGATTATATCTACATAGCAAGGGTTTGTGGACTTCGATGGAGATGCCTGTAGAGAAGAACAGCTAGATGTTAACATAAATATTCAGAGGTAAAATTGATAAAACAAAAGAAGCTTTATCTATTGATAACAAAACAGAATAGCAGAGAGTGGTTTGGAAGAGAGATGGAGAAAAGAGATAAGTTATAACAGAGAATGATTGATTGGTCCAAAGAAATGTTAGAGAGAGAAAAAGAGTGAAATCATTAAAGAATAAAAACCTAGAATTGATATACAATTTCGAGATCGTTTGGAATAAATGTTCATATTGGATCCAGAGAAGGATCACAGTAGCTCCAGCATTCAAATATTTGTTCGTGACTGGCCATCAATAGTTTTATAGTTTTATCCTCACTTTCCTTTGATCAATTCATATTGGTACTAAAACATTGATATTGACAGGTTTCACCAAGGGGAGATGTAAACAGATGTGTCAAACACAACAACACAAATTTCTAGGTTTCAATATGACAAAAATATAAAAGAACTGAAAGCAATTTCATTACATGGTCGATTGCAAGAAAGTTGTAGTAAAACTGGCAACTAAAATACAAATGGTAGATGAAGGGCTTGAACTCGATCTCGAGATTAAAAGCCACAAACTTTGATAAAATGAGCTTCTCTAAGCTAGTTATGAACATTATGCTAAATGTTAAAGCTACGTACTCTAAAGAAATACAGATGCTGGAGGAAGGGCTTGAACCTTCGACCTTGTGGTTTAAAAGCCACACGCTCTAACAAATTGAGCTACACCAACTAATTATGCATAAAATACTAAATGCAAATACTAAACCAAGAGTTACAGTGTTTGAGCAAGCAAGGGGTAAGCTTAAAAACACTCTTGATCATTGTCAACAACACTAAGTATAGCACCTGCAAGCTTTACACAAAAATTGGTCCGACATCAAGTACTCAACTTTTGTTGTCCATCTCATTTTAAAAACAATCTTCAAGGGCTACAGCCTCATTCAAACAAATCATGTCATATTTCAGTTGCTATTACCAAAAGCTAACCTTTTTTAAAGTGCAACAACATCAAGTAGTTCAGTTTCTAGTAACTAAATGGATTTGGATACAAACTTAAAATCCCAATATGATGGAAAGTAAAAACTTAGCAACATGAATATAATATAAACTGGTGTCAAAGATGGTTCTCACACAAACAAACAGGGGTGCAGAAATGATATGATCATCTAATCCAGAAATTTCTAGATAAATTTAGCGATAGCCATCTTATCATAAATTTGTAATAAAATTTACGTTTCTGTGCATTAAGTTGAAAATATAACCACATAAATAATTATATAAGCCAGTTGAAAACTACCTAAGGAACTCCTGCATTAAGTAATCCAATCAAATAGGTTATATCTATAGAAGTGCATATGATTTGAAACTGAAGTTATCTTTTCAAACAAACTGACAATGGGTTAAACTATTCAATATTAATTATGTTCATGGAAACTATCAAAAGATTTGTTCTAAAATGCATAACTGATATATACTTGTACTATTAATTGTGATTAGTTTTCTCTTGTCAGGGTTACGTGTGTTAAAAATGTATGCAGAACACAAAAATTTGAATGTAATAACAACATCATAATTTTCAAAGGCTAAAGAGAGTGTAAAAATTTAAGCTAGGCCTAGAATATATAAGGTAGTGTAACCTGGGTTAATCACATAGGTGTATTATTCTTGAATTGATTTTGAGTGAGACAATAATAAAAACATTCCGATTATCAGTCTCCATAACATAAATGGTGATCTTAGGAGAAATCACTTCAAAGAAGTGCAATCAGTGAACATGTAATAAACAGAAAAGTAATCAATATGTAGTAGCGAGTGGTGAGCTCAGGGCAGTTCATCATATTGTTAAGATAAATGGGTGACGCCAAGTTTTATCTGACCTTGTAGTAACCACTAAAGGTTTTTTTGGACAGTTTATTTGTAGCTCTTGTATATTTTGACACTATCAACACAATAAGACCAGGAGATATCTTCAAATTTGGGATTAAACAAAGAGCATTTAAATAAAGGATTCGATTAACTAAATAATGCACACCTTACTCAACAAGTATGTTGCTATGAATGGCTCATGTACTCACTTCTTTGGGTGTTGGTCCAAAATGCCTGCAATAATAAAACAATAATCTTAGTCCAAATTTTTGCAGAAACCTAAAATTATATCATTTGAATTAGTGACAAGCAGAACTAATACATTCTATCTTGCGATCAATCGATACTATGGATCCAGATACCGGAATGCAAGAGTCGAGTGGGCAGTGAGTAGTTGATCTAACCCTGACCGCTTCCTATAAGAATAAGATTAATAATTTTCGAGTCTACTCCATAGGGTTTACTATAAAATTAACTAATCAACAAAATAAAACTATGACATACTTGAGTTAATTAATTTTTAATTTAATCATATATTTGACATTTATGTTCTCTGTGATGTAAATTATGGAAGAATGGAATGATTGCATGAACATTGAGGTAAGATAGATCAACACCCTTTAATCAAGAAAATAGATCTAATATATAATATGTAAATTACTTATGGAAGTAGCCATGACTCATTAATTAAAAGTCTTCTGAACTCAAATAGAGATAAATTCTAAAGGTTATAACAGCCTTTATTTTATTTTTTTAAATAGTCTAACAACCTTTATGATATAGCTCTTTACGAATTGGTAATGATGTGTCTTGCCGCAGAAAGCTATATTACGTATTTATCGCCATAGAGAGAAGCAAGGAAACTATTGCTTGGTTTCTAATTTTTTTTTTCCTTCAGTGTGTACTTGTGAATATCTCATGAATTTTGCCTTAAGGTCCTTTCATTGCAATAATTAGTTGATTCGTTCAAAGCATAGAGAACAAAACTTAGTTCTCTGTATTATATATTAATTGCATAACAATCAAAACCAAAAGATCTTTGAGTAATTGGTTGAAGCATAAGCTCATTTACCCTAAGAGGGCATTGGCATCTTAATGACTAAATTTCTCCTTCGGCTGCATTTCTCTAAATGATGTGATTATTAATTCGATATAAATTTTGTAGTACAGTACCATGTATTGAGATGTATATTTTTTATTCTGATGTTAAGACACTTGCGTTCATAACAAAAATTTAGTACCCATAACCAAATGGACTTCAGGAAGCAATTTTATAGGTGTTTTTTATTTGAAACTGTAGAAAATTTTCACATGTTGGACTGCTATTTAACCTCTAACACATTATGTTGCTGACATAGAGTAAATACTAACAATTCTTCTCCATATGCATGTGACATAGTTCCATGGTAAGGGTTAATTGGCCACCATGACGACCCCATGTCGTGTTTATTCAACAACGCTGAGTAAAATGAGTTATGAATTTAAAAATAAAAGAGAGTGAAGCTCAAAATCTATTTCCATATAAACATTAAAGGCCCTCCGTTTTTTAGGTAGGGGCCGAGGAGGTAGATACATTAGAGACTATCCGTTTTTATGTGGGGACGGAGGGGGTAGATTATGTTTCTTGTGTTCCAAAGACCTGTGTGTCAACCTTCTTAGTTCATTCGCTGAAATTGTTATTTCATAAATGTTTTGCAGTTTTACAGACAAATAAAATCTAGGCCTTCTGTTATAAAGACAGGTCTGAAGACACATATGTACGAATTGTCAATTGATTATTATCTAAACCTAACTATGTTGACTCCTTTTCTGCCCTACAAAAGTTCAAAATACATAGGGCAAAAAACATAGCTCCATTTAATCAAGTTTAGACCAAATTTGCAAACAATTAATAACTCTTACTTCAATTCTGCACTCAAATAAATAAGGATTTAAGAGTTGGAATTGAACCTCAGTAGCTTTCAAAACTTGTCGCAATTGATTTTACACTTGATGTTGTTATTGGTATGTAATGTTAAAGACTGCAAACAGAGAAACACCAAATAAATTGAGACTTGGTAAATTATAGAAGAGAAAGAGCTTAATAAAGGTGTTTGATTGAAATAAAAACAACTGGTAGTTTTTGTAAAAGAAGTCTCTCTATATGTCAACACTCTCGAATAAATCTGTCTGGTTATCTCCCCAAACTCTTTTACACACTAACTCTTCTCTTATATCATCATATCTGTAACTGGTGGCAGTCCCATGGCAATTGGTTCAACATCATTATTGCAATTACATATGAACAAACTAACAGAAGTTAAACACCTAACACTCACATACTTTCCTAGAGAAATATAATAAAGGAAACCATATAAACAACTTGTATAACCTCAAAGATATGTCAAGAATCAAGAATTGTATCATCAGAAAAAACATAATAATTTTGGAGGGTGGAACCAAAATCTAATCTAAAACAGTCAACGATTGATTTCAGATACAAGATCTAATCTAAACACAATCTAACGATTAAAAATATCCAACAAAAATATAAATTTGTCTAAGGGTTGTGGCTATTGGCTAATAATTTCGATATTCAGTTGGTAATTTGTTATTGTGTATGTGATGATTTCTATTGTTTTTGTGTTGGTGCCATGGACTTTTTTTTCTGTCTTCGGTTGGTTTGTCAATAAACCAGTAATCTAGCTGTTTTTCTAATCAGTTGTTCTCTAACCAAAAATAAGCTTATGTCGTAGTCTCTATATTATCTTTTGTGAGTCTGCTATATATATATAGTCCTGCATCAAGAATCAATAATTAATTAAACATATATAAAACCGTAGACCAATCAACCGAACCAAAACAAAAAATGAGAAACAAAAATAGACCTTGTGCAGTTTTAGACTTTGTGATATTCTTGTTTCTCAAACCGCTCATGTTGTTGTTTCGCTTGTACAATGATCAAAAGAAATATCCTATCTCCTACGCTCAATTCATCCTTAGCTAACATCTTCCATCAAACATACTTGGAAAATCAATACCAATAAAAAAACTTAACAAATTTAAACAAATTAAACTATATGTTATTTCAATCAATGAAATTACCATGTTAAGTCGTTCTTGGGGTTTACTACCTAAATCTGAAGAATTTGCAAATTGATTCTCTTTGAACCTACCACAAAGAAAAACCATAATACAAATTACACTTTCACATTTATAAGAGTAAATTTGCTAAAGCAAAACCCCAATAAAGCATGAAAATGAAAAAGAAAGGGATTTTATTTGTGTAATTTTACTGCCTCTATTTTATGGTCTTTCTCTAGCTCAGGTTTTAGTGTAAGTACCACCAATACAGTCAATTAGGATTAGGTTTTAGCTTAAGGCTCTCTCTATCAATGTGATCCTTGACAGAGAGGAAGATATACCATCAATTAGGAAAAAATTAACAACAATCATTAAAAGATTAAATGTCAATTTGAAAAAATTAAACATGTATTTGGAAAAGTGAAATCCTTATCCACAACAACACCAACAACAAAAAAAAAAAAAAAAAAAAAAAAAAAAAAAACAATGAGTAAAATCAAACAACCCCAATCAAGCACATATGATCAAAATTATTATCTTTGGTGACTTCCATCAAGAACAATTCTGTTAGAAGTGATCGACAAACCAAATCCTACCAGACCCCGTATGTAAAAACCACAATAAACCAATTAATAATTTAACACAAAAATTGGACTGTAACCAATTTTATTTAGATAATATTTAGATAAAAAGTAAGTTGTCTATATGTCAAACCACTCAATCATAGTCTATTAATCAAACACAAAAGCTCAAATAGGTGAACATGCATTGAGAAGAACACATAGAATAACTGATACCCACAATAATACTAATTAAATGAAATAGGTATCAATACCAAAAGCATAACTGTACACAATCTGGACTATATTATTACAGCGAGATAGGGAATGTGACCAGATGATATTGAAAGAAGACCTACTTGTTCACCTATTACATCACGACTCCAGGTCATTATTTGTATTTTTATCTTTTATGTTTTGGCATTCTATTTAATTTAGTGTCCATTTTAATTTAGTGTACACAATCTAGACTATATTATTACAGCGAAATAGGGAATGTGACCAAATAATATTGAAGGAAGACCTACTTGTTCACCTATTACATCACGACTCCAGGTCATTATTTTTATTTTTATCTGTTATGTTTTGGCATTCTATTTAATTTAGTGTCCATTTGTATTTGATTCTATTAGGTCCTCCTGTCTCACTGTTTATGCATCATTTTGTTTCTGCCAGAATGTTGCATGGTAGAACATTGATCCAAATTTCATTCCTAAGGTGGATTCAAGTTCTTACCAAATTGTTACCCACATCCGTCCTCCTACAAAGGAAGATTTCCATATCAATATTGTGGTTGAGAGGTTCCGATGTCCTGAAATTTTATTCCAGCCAAACATGGTAGGGATTGACCAGACAGGGCTTGATGAGATGGCCGGAATTTCAATACAGAGGTTGCCATTAAAGGGAGATGGGATTGAGAATAGAATTACCAACAATCTGTATGTTTCTATTCCTTTTCAACCTAGGCACTGGAGAATAGCCTTAACTGTTTAGAATGGTATGGCTGGTGTGGTATCTTATGGTGGCTGTGAACAGGACAGGCAGCTCAAGATTTATTGGTGTTAGATGTTGCAAGGAAACCAAGTTGATGGTCTAAACACCATTATACCTATTTCAATGGCCTATCTGTCCCTATTTACCAGAGTGCAACCTATTCCTAAGTTTTCTAATTACCTCTTACATTTAAGGGTGTTAAATGGACATACCTCTATCACAAAAGCATCAAAAAGTTTAAACAATTATATGAACTACTTTTGTAACATGGTTCTGGGAAGTTATATATCCACAAAATGAATTTACTATAATTTTTTATTTGTCTTTTAACATTTTCTATTTCCTATTAATGACTTGGATTAATGTAAATGGTCTCAGAAAACCTAGTTACTCAAATGCAAACGAACAAATTAATTAAGGGGGAAGGGAGAGGGAAGCGAACGGGTTTGATTTCTTTGTGCGATGCCACAGGTTTATTTTATTAATTTTCTAAAGCAAGAATGACTGAAAGGCGTAGGTTTTAACTCAATCTAAATACTAATTTGATGAAAAATCATATGGCAAAAAAAAAAAAAAATTATTTTGCAAATAGTAATCACTAAAAGCATAGATAAGGCTCGTAAAACGTGAGCGGAGTCACGACCATCATTCTTGCAGGCAGCAGGCAGCAGCAGCAGCTTGAGGAGGAAGCTTCGCTGAGAAGAGAAGGAGAGAAGGAGGTTTCGTATTGTTTTATCACTGATGTGAGTTTATGGTATTTCATCTAATAGGTTTCGTATTGTTTTCAAAATAATTTTTAATTAGGGTTTATTGTTTTATCAATACCTTTAACAAAGCTGTAACAAAATCCCCCTTAAGTGATTTTGACAGTAGCAGCAACTAAACCATATGAAGATAATGCATGATGAAGTAGATGATGAAAACGATTGGAGGTCTAACGATAACTACAAGCCAACCCATGAAAAAAAAATTAAAACTTTACCATTGGCCAGATTTAATTGAGAGATATAAAGAAAGAAAAGCAAATTGATCGATAATAATATACAATTTCTTACGAAATTTATCAGATTAAGCTTTAACATCATGAAAGAGTAGATAGGAGATTGATTGAATTCGATAAATACTAAATATTAAAACAATATTGAAATTTCTAAAACCATTAAATTGATTGAACATGTGTGAATGAAGATATACTTACCAGAGTAGTATTAACCGAGAAAAAAACAGAGAAAGATAGCGGAAGAAAGAATAAGGTTTGGTGAGAGAAGAATAACAGGAAGATAGAAAGAAATTTGGATTAGGGCTTTGATGGTTATAATGCAACGTCGAAACTGGCCCTTTTTCGATCCGAATTTAGTCCAAGCCCATTAAAACTACCTGGACCATCCACTTAAGTCAAAAATCTAATCTCTGACGTCCATCTATATCAGATTTAAAATCAGACGGTCCAAAATATCTCAAAATTGTCTCTTCGTCAAAACTGTCTCCCCAACTTATGTACCCTTTGTGTCTTATAACTTATATACTTAATATATATATATATATATATATTGTTATACATTAAGCAATTCTAACTACCATAAAATTTTCAATAAAATTTCTTAAGTCTATGGGCATCAAAACCTTTTGATACTAAAACTGTACAAAAACCAAAAACTGCAACAGATGTCATACTCGCAAGTTTTCACTAAATTAAAATTACTTTTGTAAATTGGTCTTAACTAATCGAATGAAGACCTTTCAATTTAGTTTCTAGGCTTTTTTAAATCAATTAAAAATCTTTCTAAACGAATTTTGTATGATTTTTCAAACACAAGTCAAAATCTGAAACTAAAAGAAACAGAAATAGAAGAAAAAAAACGTCTAATCACTTGTATAAGCATAAAAATCCAAATCTTCTTGTAGCTTTCTTCTAATTCTTTTTCTTCTTATCCCAATTATGATGTTGTAAAAACAATGTATGGAAACCTTAATATTTTAATATAAATAATGTGGAGAAGTTTGGGCTTTATTCTAGGACCATAAATAAATCTGTTACCCAGCCCAATTCCATCAATTTTATTTTTTTAATAATTAATATATGATCATTCAACTTAATAAAAAATTGCTCTAAACCGACATGTATGCAATATTTCATTATCAAATAAAATTTAAAGAATAAGAATATATAAAAAAGGGGTTTTACAGTGGTGGTGGTGGTGGTTGATGCATGTTCAATTCCATCTTTCAAGAGGTATTTCTAAATAGGGAAAATTTGTTTTTCGTTACCACTTTTTTGGGGTAAATTTGCTCAGTCACCACTTTATTTTTTATTTTCATTTCGTCACCATTCTGTCTATGAGTGTGGCTTTGTTGCACACACTTAAAAGAGTGTGTATGCTAACCTCCCACCAGATGAGGACACGTGGCTTTTGTATTTCATCAATTCTAACGGTCAACTCAACTTTGACCTGCTCAAACTGTTATCACACAACAAAGACTTTTCTCTTTATTTTTTCTTTGTTGTTTTTCTTCATTTCGTTGTTTTTCGATTTCTTAATTTTGCCCGATCTCAATCAACGTATATTTGAATTGAATCAGTCAACTAATGAGGCTGAGACGGAATAGTGACTAAACACAAGTAAAAAATAAAGTCGTGACGTGCGTCCAAAAATCTCTTCTAAATACCTCCATTTTGCTTAAAGGAAATTGTGACTTTGAAATATAAATTGACAAAGTAGAATTTATAACAAAAATATTTGATTTTGGTATTGCAGTTTAGAGATGTAACAGTAACAGACACAAATGAGACAGATCAAGGACAAGATATATAAAGGTTAATTTCATGGGATAAATGAAATTAATTAAGGAAAAGCTACCTGGTACACACAAATAGACTGGTGAATTAATGGCCAAAAGGCCATTTATCCTAATGAATGATGTTAAAGGCAACTTCATGGAATCATGCATGGTCATCTCATGCAAAGGCCACTTTTATTAACTGGTGTTCTTAATTGATATGGATGATTTGAGAGAGCTTTTCTCATCTATATTCAAACTTGGTGTTGATTGTAAAAGATTTGCAAAAAAGTTGGCGAACTCGATCAAAGTACCCTGAATGGCTGAATGTATTATATATATATATATATATATATATCCATTATAATATCCCATCCCATTAACATTTTTGCATGCCATATGTGATAAAATGTCCCATTAATTAGTCCATTACGTAACAGATGAATAGATTAATTAAAGATCTTGCAAATGAGCTTTAGCATAGTTAATTAAAAAAGATTAGAACTGATCCAAGTAATAATTTGTTTATTTTCGCCAATTAAAAACAAAAAATGATTCATTCAATCTTCTCGCCAAAACATCAGAGACTACATATAATTTTACATGTAATGACTTACATGTGCATACAAACATAATTAACATGGAAGTAGTAACAAATATAATTGACTTATTTTCCTACTAAATAATTTAAACAATTCAACAAGAACCACATTTAGAGTACGTCTTCATTGGCTGGATTACTTATAAAGAAGATAATGCTTTTCGTTCCTTTATTTTTATTCTGCCATGCTAAATTGTCTCCATTCTCTGCATGAAATTAAAAAAGAAAAGCTCAAATTTTGTAATTGGTTACTGATTTTAAGGTAATTAACTAAAATAATTAACTATATGACATGCATGCATAATGAAGTAAATAAACTTACCATGCATTAAAATGCCAATCAGTAGTTGTGAGGAGGAGATGGTGACTTGTACCAGTAACCATAATGTGGTGGTGGTGATTCTGGTTCGTAAACAGGAGGTGGTGACTTGTACCAACCATGGTGATATGGTGGTGGTGATTCGTGTTTGTAAACAGGAGTTGGTGGGGGAGGAGATTTGTATTTGTAAACAGGAGTTGGAGGTGGTGGAGACTTGTATTTGTAGACAGGAGTTGGTGGGGGAGGAGATTTGTATTTGTAAACGGGAGTTGGAGGTGGTGGAGACTTGTATTTGTAGACAGGAGTTGGTGGGGGTGGTGACTTGTATACTGGTGTTGGTGGTGGGGGTGACTTGTACACTGGTGGTGGGGGTGAATGGTACACTGGAGGAGGTGGTGATTTGTATACTGGTGGTGGTGGAGAATGGTACACTGGTGGTGGGGGTGACTTGTACACTGGTGGTGGGGGTGAATGGTACACTGGAGGAGGTGGTGATTTGTATACTGGTGGTGGTGGAGAATGGTACACTGGTGGAGGTGGTGATTTGTATACCGGCGGTGGTGGTGAGTGATAGACTGGAGGAGGTGGTGATTTGTATACTGGTGGTGGTGGAGAATGGTACACTGGTGGAGGCGGTGATTTGTATACTGGTGGTGGTGGTGAGTGATAGACTGGTGGAGGTGGTGATTTGTATACTGGTGGTGGTGGAGAATGGTACACTGGTGGAGGTGGTGATTTGTATACCGGTGGTGGTGGTGAGTGATAGACTGGTGGAGGTGGTGATTTGTATACTGGTGGTGGTGGAGAATGGTATACTGGTGGAGGTGGTGATTTGTATACTGGTGGTGGTGGTGAATGGTAGACTGGTGGTGGTGGTGAGTGATAGACTGGTGGAGGTGGTGATTTATATATTAGTGGAGGTGGTGAATGATAGACTGGTGGTGGTGGTGAATAGTACACTGGTGGAGGAGGCGATTTGTATACTGGTGGAGGAGGTGAATGATACACTGGTGGTGGTGGTGAATGGTACACGGGTGGAGGGGGTGAATGGTATACTGGGGGAGGAGGTGATTTGTATATTGGTGGAGGAGGTGAATGATACACTGGTGGTGGTGGTGAATGGTACACGGGTGGAGGTGGTGAATGATACACTGGTGGTGGTGGAGAATGGTATACTGGTGGAGGTGGTGATTTGTATACAGGTGGTGGTGGAGAATGGTACACTGGTGGAGGTGGTGATTTATATACTGGTGGTGGTGGAGAATGGTACACTGGTGGAGGTGGTGATTTGTATACCGGTGGTGGTGGAGAATGGTACACCGGTGGAGGTGGTGAGTGATAGACTGGTGGAGGTGGTGAATGGTACACGGGTGGAGGGGGGGACTTATACACAGGAGGTGGGGGTGAATGGTATACTGGGGGAGGAGGTGACTTGTACACTGGTGGTGGGGGTGAATGGTATACTGGGGGAGGTGGAGATTTATACTTGTAAACAGGTGGAGGTGGAGATTTATACTCGTAAACTGGTGTAGGAGGCCAGTATGTTGGTGGTGATTTGTCGTGAGGAGGCCAGTATGTTTTTGATTCTGGAGGACTTGGTGAAGAGTACTCGTAATGAGCTGATGTTTCTGATACAAGACATAAAGAAATCATCACTACCAGAAGAGAAGTAACCAAAGAGGTCATTGAGACCTTCATTCCCTTGTTACTTCCCATAATTGCAATTGTCAATTGGTTTTTGCTTATGATTCTAAGTGAACCTTCTCACCATTATATAGGTTAACAATTAACCTCTAAGATAATAAAACACATTTGTAATATATATGATTTTGTTGATTAGTTCTGTTTGAATTAGTCTGTGTGTGTGTATGATGCCAACCAAGAACTAGTAAAGAAGTGGTGGAAGGCTTTTATCAATCCATTGTATCAATGTTTTGTTTTTTTAATCTAGTTATGTAGAAAATTGTGGACGGCGGCCAAACTTACAACAAAGATTTGCTGGACTCAGTCACTAATTTTTATGAATGTATGGTATACATCTCTGCATGAAAGGACATGTTACTAACTATTCCTTTTTTTTTCTCTAAAGTCCATGGTCAGATTGTTTTGATAACAATGTCATAAGCTATCAACTTTACTTTCCTTCTAATGGATACATTGAGTTAAGTTTTGTACTTATTGATTTTAGAGTGTTTTGGTGAACTTACATGCATGTTTGGCTACATTCTTCACATTAAAAGGTTAAAATCTGTGATTACCCTTGCTTAATGCTTTGGATGAATTCAAGTTTGCAAGCAAACTAGGATTAGTTATTACTTATTACATATATAGTATATCTTCTTAAATGGTCTTAGGAAGTGATTTAAGTTGATAGGACATATTACTAAACCCTTGCTTTGGCTGAAGTCATTAGCTTACTTCTTCAACACAGATACTAGATAAAGTATAATTTTGACATTAATCCAACCTTCTTTTAAAGGATTTGCCGTACCATTCGCATTTTTGTAGTGACGAATGAAAGATATGTTTAACCCTAATCTAATAAAATCACCAAAATTACATTCACTCTCTAGGATTTCATTATCATACAGTACTTGTGACTCACTACCAACTTCATTTTGGTTTTTAGCTTTTGTTCTTTGGTGCTGGCATAGGTAGTTTCCTCGCTGGATGTTGTGTTAAAATGTGTAGAAAAAAGTAAGTTGATGCAAACATATTGTTTGCCGTACTAATTTTGCTCACAAGTTTTGCCATGAATTAGACAAGAATTCTTCAAGAGAATTTCATTACAATAAGTTTCATGTCCTTAGAAGTTAGAACTTAGAACTCATATTATTACCAATGATGCCAAGTCTTCAAATCAATTTTTGATAGTATTGTTAATACGAAGAAGATTAGAGAAACATTTAATTATGACATGTTGCAGAATATGTTTATAATAATCCAGTATAATTGAGACAGAGTAAGCAAAACAATCACTTATTAAAATTGAATGTATCAGAGATAAGTTGACAAAAATATTTAAAACTAAGAAAATGACTATAAAGTATTGTAGTCTGCAGTGGATAATGCAAATTGCTAAATAGAGGGTGGAGTACAGGCAGACCAGTACGAAAAGATAGCTGGTTGAATGTTGAAGAAACCAAACCCAAGTTCAGAAACGCGTAGTGCAATGCAGGCTGCAAGGTTCCTTCCATATGGAAACATTGTCTTTGGGACTTGGGAGTAGGTAATGTTCATGTTTAAAGAAAGAAAAGATTAGAAATTATGAAGAAAGAGATGGTTGATGTTACTTATTGAGTTATTTCTATTTAGAAAATGGAATCAAGTGGTTCTATAATTTAAATACCATTAGATAAAGCTAAAGGACTTTGCCTAACTAAACAAATGCTTCATAGTAATTAACCCGATATTCAAACAATGTACCTAGATTGAAAAGCAAGCAAAAAGGAAATGTATGAGTGTTTCAATTAAATAGTTCAGGAAATGTTGTTTAAAAGTGGTTTTTAGGAAAAAATGATCGAATTTAAATTTTGGATGATTTGGAAGATGGAACATCGTCAAAGATAACACAACAAGCATGTACTACGTACATAACGACATAACGTGATACCGATATAGCAAATTAAGACGATGTAATAGTCAACTTGACATGATCCAAGCATGTTTCAAATTGTTTATACTTACATCCACATGCTTACGCATTTGCTCAGATAGTAAAGCTCGAGCTTGACGGAGTCATGTTCAAAACTGGTTCCACCAACAGTCTAATGCTTTACCTAGTCGATCAGTTCTCCTGGTTACCTGTCGATTGAATCGTATGTGTTTGGACTTTTTTTTTTTTTTGATAGGTTTTGTATACACTCCATGAAACACATATACTAATTTGAGGTCAAACAACAATCTTAACGTCTAAACTGTTGAGCAATGACGCAGAGAGAGTGACATAAAGTGAGTAACATCACTGGCTAATAGAATAACAGAAGTCTTCAGTCTTTACCAAACCTCACAAGTCACATGTGGTGGTGTTCTAATTTGATATTAGGAAGTGAAGTTGACTCTTGCTAGAAATGTATAGTTAACAAAATAAATATTTCAATTAATTTATCAAAGAAGACAAAATACTTGATCTAGAAATCAATCATTTACTTTTCTTTTCAATTCGATCTAAACCAATCCATTTTTTATTGATTATTATCTAAAACTTATTGACTCTAAGGCCAATTTGCAAATAGTATTGCAATCAAGTATAAAAGCATATCCGGAATCAAAATAATGGAGTGGAAGCTATTGATCAAGAAACCATGGAAGTTACCTAGTGTGATCCCTGTTTGTTTTTGGGGCAGAGTAGGATTAGAAGTAATTAGCTCTATGTAATGTGTTTGGTGAAATGTACAGTAGTTATATGGCCCGGATTTGCGTGTCAAGTTAACATTGAACAAACACACCAAAAACCAAATGGTTTGTAGTTTTTCTTTATTAAAGAATTATTCTCTTTCAAGGACTAGTTAAAATCTTCAGTCCTGTAATATTTTTCAAGCATATAAATAATCTGTAACAGGTTTTCAAATGGTATGATATTTGGTTATTTCCACCAATAGTTGGCGAAAAATGTGGTACAGTGATACATTGTATTCAAAAGTGGTTCAAAACTTTTATCTGGCATTTGTCATGAACCATCCATTACGTGTTTTATATATTTCTTTTCCTTTTTGCTTCCACTATTTCTGTAGGCGTCGAGGAGTGGGTTGAGTCTAGAGTCCATCAAGAGCATATAACATGTTGTCTAGAAATGTATACTCTGACTAGGAAAGAAACTGGTTGTATATTTCCATGTGTAACAAGAAGTGTTTTTTTCCCTATGATGTACAAGGGTTGTCTAACTTGAGCACAACCACAGGAATAGGAGTATAGAACTTAAAAATAGTACAACTGAAACACATTCTAACACAACAAAGCATGTTATGAACTTCAATTGCAGTTAGATTTAGAACAGTCTGTCAAAACAAGAAACCATATAAAGCCATAATAACAAATAATATTCAACTACGAAAAAGGACCAGTAAACTTACATGCTCCTACAGTATGCAGTGCGGAAAACTTTCTTATATCCACCATGGAGGGATTCAAAAACCGTTGCCAAATATCTGCACTGCAACAACCAATCTCTTTCTCAGTAGAGCTATCTTCACATGAGGTCCAAGGCATATCAGTAGTTCCGACACTAAAGGACACACCCTCGTACTGCATTATTCTCAGTACACATTGAGACTAGAGAACAAGAGTATCTGGTTCGCCTTCACCTAGTCAATAATCTGAAGCATTTCTTAGGAAAGCCACCTCTGTTTAACACATCAGAATCCAACTTATATTACATTGGAATTCCTAATCCAACCAGTTAATCCCATTCCAGCCCAAGTTTATGGTTCACACAGACCATTAAAGTTGTCAAACTGGGGT
This sequence comes from Aquilegia eximia, assembly GCA_023053565.1. Classification (NCBI taxonomy): domain Eukaryota; kingdom Viridiplantae; phylum Streptophyta; class Magnoliopsida; order Ranunculales; family Ranunculaceae; genus Aquilegia; species Aquilegia eximia. Next base: position 16,805,689 of record JALIGU010000003.1, read on the forward strand.
GACCTGCCATAATGTGCACCGGCCCAGAGTTCTGCAAATGCAAAGATTGACAAATAGGTCAATAAACTGAGACTGTACATTCTCATCAAATGAGATGAAAAGCATACATAGACTTTACTTTATTCACAGATCTCTACTTATGTATCATGCATCATGATTGCACTATACTGAGCTTTATAGATTTTTACCTTTCACACTAAAAACAATGCTCCATTAACCTTGGTTGCTCAGCTGCTAGAAGACATCAAATAGTGGCATTGTGTACCATCTTATGAGCCATCCTTTTCTGCGTGCATGTTATAGTCTCAGTTAATAGCAACTCTTCCAAATGTGTTTTCCACATTTGTCACCAACTTTGCTGCTAGTGAATCTGTGCAGTGTGCGATCATTTGTTGCTAATGTATAACTAAGACGAGGGGTCACTAAAACTTCAAGACTGGCTTTCAAACTCTGCACTCAAGATATCCTCCAGATATGTTTTGCTTATGCTGCCATCTCTATTCTGCTGTAAAGCTAGCAACTCAAGCATACAGTAGATATCATCTGAGAATGGGTTTGAATCATCACCCACTACAAATTCTTGAACTACATTATTCACCTCAATCAAGCTGCATCCTGGGGTTTTCTTCATTCTCTTACTTCTTATTGCTTTCCGAATCTTTGACACACAATCCCACTTACCCAGGTCGGCATAAATATTTGAAAGCAGAACATAATTCCCAATGTCATCTGGTTCAAGCTGTACAAGATGCTCCATTGCAATAACCGCTATATCAAGAGCTCCACGAGTTCTGCAGGAACTTAGTAAAGACCCCCAAATTGATGAATCTGGCTGGACAGGCATCTTTCGGATGAACTCAACGGCTTGATCAAGGTGTCCTAGACGTCCAAGAAGATCGACTATACATCCATAGTGTTCAACACTTGGCTCGATAAGATATTTTCGCCTCATAGAATCTAAGTATTGAATCCCTTCCACTAGGAATCCAGCATGAGCACATGCAGATAAAAGACCAAGAAAAGTTATACTATTTGGTTCAACTCGAGCTTTCTCCATCTCAGCAAACAACTGAATAGCCTCTCGAGGTCTCCCATGATTTGCAAACCCTGCAATCATAGTGCTCCATGAAATCACATCTCTATGCACCATTTCACAAAACAACTCCCAAGCTTGATCGACACTTCCACATTTTGCATACATTTCAATCAGTGCATTGCAAATAAAAGTCTTCCGTAAAAGCCCATTTTTGTCTGAATAAATATGTATCCACTTCCCTAACTCAAGAGCTCCTAAATGAGCACAAGCAGGCAAAACAGAAACAATGCTGATCTCATCAGGTCTCAAACCAACCATCTGCATTTGACGAAATAAATCCAATGCATCAGTGTAACAACCAATTCGAGTATACCCCGAAATCAATGTAGTCCAAGAAACAATTGTCTTTTTAGGCATTGATTCAAAAATAGCTCTTGCCCTTCTCATCTTTCCTAATCTAGTATACCCAAAAAGAATAGTATTCCATGAAACAACATCTGTTTCAACCATTTCATCAAACACTTTCTGCGCATTTACCAAATCATCACACTTTGTATACATATCCATTAATGAATTCTCCAAAACTGTATTCGACATCGGCCCATATTTTATCACATGCCCATGAATCTGTTTACCAAGATTCCCATAAACCAAACCAGCACACGCTTTGATTACAATAGGGAATGTAAACTTATCAGGAAAAGCTACAGTTTTAGGTTGTGGGTATCTAAGAATCTGTTTGTAGATAGCAATGGCTTCACTATAAACACATTTATGAGTATAAGATCTAAGAATTGCATTGTAAAGAAAGATATTGGGTTGATCAACTTGCTTGAAGAGTTTAATTGCGTATTCTAAATCGCCAAGAATGTCACATAAATCAACCATTTTAGTAACCAAGAAATTGCTTTGTGATAGATATGATTTGATTATGTAAGCATGAATCTTCTTTAATTCGGAAAATTTTAGACATTTTTGTAAAATGGGTACAAATTGATCTTCTAATTCTCTTATGATGAATGCTTTCATCTTCATTTCGAAAGTTTCTGAAAATTTGTTTTAAGGCGGGATAGCAATATAACCGGAAACCTGACTCGACTTAACTAGTTGGGCGTTAACCGGTACACCAAAAGAAAAGCCCAAACTGACAGCTGAAGTGCTGAACAGGTTTTCATTTTCGTCTCTAAGGGCATCCCTAATGGACCACCAAATCTGGTATCAAACTCAAATTTGGTAAAAATACAAAAAAACTCGGCTCAAATGGACCATCAAATTTGAGTTGATAGCAAATTTGGTGAAAATTTGGTGTTTTTGAAGAAATTTGATACCACACTTGAGCGGGCAAGAGAGAACCGCTCAAGTTAAGTGGCTCATGAACACCCGCTTTGAGCGGTCCTTCATTACCCGCTCAAGTTCAAACTAACTTAAGTGGCTCTTGGCTGCCCGCTCAAGTTCAACTTAACCAAACGTTACGTTGAGCGGCACCCCATTGCCCGCCCCATAACATGATTTTGTTTTACTAAGAATATGGGAGGCTCTCTTTTGCCCGCCCCATAACATGCAAGCGGGTGTTAAAAGCCCACCTCAAAGAAGCGGGTTTTAAATGACCGCTTAACCAAAGCGATTCTCTGTTGCCAGCTTAAGTTTGATGAACCATTAGAGAAAACGATTTTTGGTAGCAAATAAAACACAAAATGGGTATCAAATGTGCTTAGGTGGACCACCAAAACAAAAAAACCATTAGGGATGCCCTAAAGTTGTGGCAGCAGAACTAAGTTAGGATGAAAGCATATTCATGTTGATGTATGTGGGTACAGTGAAACCTGTATAAATGCACCCTCTATAAACGCACAACTTGTTTAATTGCACAAAAAATATTGGTACGGATTTTACAATCTGCTTTTGACAATCATTGACTTTTACTTTGTAAATGCACACCCTTTCTAAACGCACATTAAATCTTGATCCCAACGGTGTGCATTTAGACAGGTTTCACTGCAGTCGAGTTAGCTTACCGAACTTGCATTTAGACAAGTTTCACTGTAGTCGAGTTAGCTTACCGTACTTGCATTTAGACAGGTTTCACTGTAGTCGAGTTAGCTTATCGAACTTTGTCTAACAGTAACTACAGCCTGCAGGAGCGTCAGAGCATTCCCAAATGGCAAAATATTTTTTTATTATTATTATTGATGAAAAAGAGAAAGAATTACATCACAACACCAATACTAAAACAAGTATTGTGTTATGTCCAAGAAAGGAACACAGGCACAAAGAAGATTAACCTCTCGCGCCACTAATCACCTCCTCCCAAGGAAACACAAGCTCCTGAAAGCTGTGACTTTTTCCTCCCTTCCCAATTACCGAGCCAAAACCAAATGGTTCCCCTAATCTCATTGCAAGTACAGTAAATAGTCTGCACCTCTTGCCAAAAAATTCTATAATTTTTTTTCTTCCAAAGAATCCAGATAGTAGCATAAGGCAATACCTCCCATATCTTTGCACCAAACGTTGATGCTGGACCAGGTGGCGAAGCTATTAGTCATTCCTTCAAATTTTCAACAGAAAAGAGGTTAAAGTAAACCTTTTAGTGGTGCCACGTAGGATGGTTTAAAGAAAGTGTTTCCAATGGTTTTAGCGATAAAAAGGTTTTAGCGTTTGCAATGGTGGATTATCGAAACCACAATCTTTCTGGCGGATAAATCCATACCACACGAATTCCTACGGATCACCATATTGCAATAAATCTGGCGGATCGCCATACCGCATTATTTATGCGGTTTGAATTCTTACGTGGCACTTTTAACTCCTTAACAAATTTGCCAAAAAGTTAAAAGTGTTGATCGCCATACCCCATTATTTATGCGGTTTGAATTCTTACGTGGCACTTTTAACTCCTTAACAAATTTGCCAAAAAGTTAAAAGTGTTTTGCTTAAAAAGTGTGTTAAAAACTACCATTGGCAAATATTTTCACTAGGATGTGTTTGGTTCGAAGGAATTCAGATTCCTGAAAAACATGACTAAAATCCCTAGATGTTAGGAGAGGAGATCGGAAAACAGATTTCGACGTGTAAGGAATTTAGATAATTTGGTTTTCAATTTTTAAAAAAGGTAACCAGGTTTCATAGGTGATCGGGAAAATATGGTAAGTGACGATCTCCTATCAGAATCCCTTCTAAGTTGGACTCTTTTTCACTTTTTTTGAATCGCTCCTCCTACTCTTTCTCCTACTATTGTCTGTTCTACCCTCAGTTTTTCCAGAATTTGGATTCAGTAAACCAAACAGAGCCAAAGTATGCTAAAACCTACTATTGGGAACAGAGTTCAAAAACTCGAAAACTCTGCTCGCTTGAAATCTTATTGGTCGAGTTTAATCAAAAACTCGAGAGTTGACTCGGTGAGTCGTAAATATGCTAACATTTAAATATATCGTAATTTCAAACATATATTTAGTCTATATTAATGCCAAAAAATAGTTGTTGGTGGGAGTAATTTTAGTTTTTATTTTTAACGAAAATAGAATTACTACTGTGCAGGTATTTGTAGGTGCAAAAATTTGATCCACAAACTCGAGATATGTGTATAATAATCGTACAGTTACAATGAAAGCCTTGTATAGACAGAGATAGGATGGGGGGTATACAGTGAGACTGGACCTGATCGGGATCAGGCTGCCTACGTATCCAAGATGATGAACTTGGAATCAAGTCTCTGCTTCCACTAAGCTCTAATGGAGTTGCTCAGTGAAAGACTCGTAGTTCAGGAGGTTTAGAACTCCTGTATTTATAGTAGGCCGGAGGAGGCTGGCTCAACCGCCCCTCCGATTTTGACTCCACGAACTCAGGTTGTTCAACTGTGAAGATGTTTTCCGTGGGAATAGCTTGCATGTTGCCGAGCGGTTATCCCACTGGTTTGGATGACTGCCACGTGGCATCCTCTGATAGGTCCTGGTTCAACCTGGGTTTCCTTTATCTTCTCCAACGGGCTAGAACCATGGGTTCTGTTGGCCTGGAATCTCGCTGGACTTATCCAGTTGGTTGGGACTTGGATTGACCAAGCCTAAAAGCAAAGACTTGGGCTTGACTCCTCTGACCGGAGGCCCAATCTACACTACATACTCCCTGGCCAGGTCCTCTGGACTTCTGTGCTATCCGGTGGGCCTGGTTGATGTATGGGAGCTCACGGTTCAACTTCTTATACAGTAACCGGGGCTCCACCCATTGATAGTGGACTATCCGGTGAGTCAAGGTCCACAGAGCGTATGCGGATCTCTTGAAACCGGGTTAGACCCTACCCGATAGCCCAGGCTTGGCTGGCTACTACTCAGGTGCTCCCGATTTGGCTTCTTATACAACCATCGGTGACACCTGTCGGGTTTTTTTACCTAGGGTACACACAGTATTATCCAATACACATTATATTAGATTAAAATTTTAATAATATTCTGTGATTTGACTCGGACTAACTCGACCCAACTTGGCCGAGTTTCTCGCTCAACTCGGCGAGTCATAATTATTGGATAATATGAACGAGTTTGCCCAGTTTTCAGTTGAGTCGACTCAACTCGGTTGAGTTCCGAGTCAACTCGACGAGTTTTTGAACTCTGATTGGGAATGCTCTCAAGACTCAAGCTCATGATGAAATATGTAAATTCGTTTCCACAATTTTTGTTTGTGTCCTTCTAACAAGTGGGATAGATCTACTGGGTGTCAATATGATTTCCCTTTTCAGGTCCAGTCCGGGATTAGTGGGGGCCCAAAATCCCAAGATCAAACAAAACAAAACTAAAACGAACCCAAAAAGCAAGCAGAGAGCAGGAAGAATGGCTCCGGCTAAAAAGAGCAAAACAAAGACAACGACGACCAAAGATAACGTCGTCTCTTCTTCTTCTACTACTACTACACCTTCGTCCACCTCAAATTTCCCTTCTTCACTTCGTCATGTTCCTCCTTCTTCCGTTGCTATAACAATTCACGCCAAACCAGGTTCCAAGATTGCCACAATTACAGGTTTGCGTTTGCCATTGAGACTCCTCTTCTTTTAGTTTATTTTTTCCATTTGTTAAGAAATAGTGGATTATTTATTAATTCAATTCAATCTATCAGATGTAAGTGATGACGCAGTTGGTGTGCAGATTGATGCTCCTGCTAAGGATGGAGAAGCTAATGCTGCACTACTCGAATACATTAGCTCGGTTAGTTTTAATTTTAGCTGTTTTTGCAATCTTGATATTTTCAATTTAGTCCATGTTCATGTAATTTGGTCTTCGAAGAGGTATCAATTCAAATAAGCTAGCATTCTATTAATTACGTACTGTATCTGGCTCAGTTAATCCTTACATACACATTCATAGTAGACACATAGACCTTACAATTTTACTGGAAATAATTATATCATAGCAGTATCAGAACAAAAACCTGACTATCCTTGCACTGGCTCAGAGTGTCTTTGTTGTAACCAAGATTAAAACAGCCCGAAAGATCCTCAGCTAGATTACTTTCAAGGCCTCATGGCCAAAAATCACTTCTAACTACCGATTCCCAATCGACTACTAGTTGTCTAAACCTTCCTCCTCTTCTCTTCAGTCTTCACGGATGCTCAAGTCTAGTACCATTTTACATGTTTCTCTTTATGGAAATGAGTAGCGTGTCAAAAATTGGTAGATACCTTTTTTTTTTTTTTTGCATACACCCTAGTAGTCAACGAGTTCCATATGGGAAAGACGCTTATTTCCTCTAAAGTAAGTGCATGTTACTTTTGACCAAGCCAAGAACAACCCTAAGACTAGGAGGCTATCAACACCCCCGTCTTTCTCTCCACGGATGTTGAAGCCTAGTACCATTTACATGTTTCCCATTATGGCGATGAGTAGCTTGTCAAAATTCGGTAGTTAATCCCTGAATTTTTTTGTTTACACCTTAGTAGTCGACAAGTTGCATATGGGAATGACACTTAATTACTCTACAGTAAGTGTACGTTACTTTCGTCCAAGCCAAGAACAGCCCTAGTACTATGAGGCTATCAGCATTCCCAAAAGTGTCCTTTTGGTAGCGGACTCCAGTTGGGGCATAAATAGCACATAGATGTATCACAAATTCCTCATCTCAATTGCACACGACAGATCCGTTTGGAAAGTCACTTCCCCAACCATGCAAGTTATCTACAATGCATGTGATCAAGAAGCATGAAATCCTTCTCAAGGTGTGCGCTTCTCTGATGTCCTAAAGATGTAAATTACTTATCTGGAGTAGGAAGTCAAGGAGGAGGCCTTTGGCCTTCTTTGGTGGTTCTAACAGATCCAAGTTAACATGTGTTCAAGCCTGCAAGAACAAATTTTCCTGCAAAAACCATAACACATGCTCAGCAATGTCTTCATTTACGTGTAGGCGTTCCAGGGACTCAGGAAATGTTTGACTCAATTTTGACTCAATCTTATTTTGGGTACTTGTACATATTGGATTGGCATGATTTTTGGTAGATATGATCTCCTTACTATAAAGATCTACTACATAAAAAATCAGCTCATTTGAATATATTTAGACCCATCAAATGTAATATTAAATTCAACGGTAAAAATGAACGTTCCACAATACATTCACTTGTAATATGATTTTTCTAAGGTTAGAAAATTCAGATTATGATAAATTTTGTTGAAGATGTCATACATAATGAGAACATTCATCGTACCAAAAATCATGCCAATCCAATATGTACAAGTACCTTAAATAGGATTGAGCCAAAATTAAGTCAAACATTTCCTGAGTCCCTGGAACCCCTCCCTTTAGAGAAAGGGCACTTAAACTGATTAGAATAACTGACATTAAGTATTCCAAAGATGGCTGAAAGCAAATTGCTTTCGAAATGCAATTAGATACCCTTTCTAAACACCCTTTTACACCACGTCAAACACCCTTCATAAGAGTTTAGGTGTTAGTTCTATACTTCTATGTGTTCGCTTTGGTATTGGACACCAAGTCACATCAGTGTCATTGTTCCAAAAGTACAGATTTAATATCGTAAAAATCGTTTGTTCCATGGTAGTATGTTGCTAATATTTAACCTCATGTACTAATGTTAGTACTGCAGAAGCTTACTGATAAAAAAGAATAATGAAAAGAGGCTAATCAGGACTCTCTACCTGCGAATTCCTTGTTCATTTTAGCTAAATTTCCATTTTCCAAAGTCCATTAAGCTTCGTTGCTTTAACAGCTATTTCATTGCATAATAAATGTTGAAAGAGCTTAAACTAGTATGCTTTTTAAAGAAAATGCAAAATCACCTCCTTTTTGTTGTGGTGTGCATTGCTAAAATTAATATTCGGAACTTCAAATAAATATGATAAGGTAAAATCAATGACTGTTGTCTGCCTTTTTGAGTGGTGATGAGAAATATTAGGAGCTTCATATGGGAAAAGTTTGGTGTTATGCACTAATATCACATGATCGGATGGAGAGGATGTGTTTATCTCAGAAATGTGGGTTGGGGCCCTAAGGAATTTTTTTTTTTTTTTTTTTTTTTTTTTTTGGGAAGAGGAATCTGGGTTTACGTACCTGCTCTGATGCCTTAGCCTTATCTCTGTATGTAAGAGCATTGGAGAGATGTTAGTTTTCTTTTTAATTATTTTAAACTTGTAGGTTATGGATTTTACTTTGGTAGGATATTTAGATAGTTTAAGTCCAGTACCAAAATTTTGAATATCCTCCATGTAGTTTATATGTCACAAAGCCTCACTTCCATTTGTCACATTCTAGTGCATTTGGGAATTGAAGGTTCCTTCCAAGATTACCTTTTCCCCATGTCCTTAGTCGTGGAGTGCATATTGAACGGCCATATGCTTATGGAAAGGGTGAAACTGTACTGATATTTTGAGGCAAAAATATATGTATTTAATTTACCTATTCTTGTCTTTCATAAAGATCTTAGTCTCACAGCACACATATCCAACTTGTCGATGAGGGTTGGTTGGGCAAATCGAACATGGTTATTGGTTCTTGCAGTTGTAAATCCTACATTAACTTCTTTTTCAAAGGAAATTGATCTTTTCGTTTGTACTTTATTTGCTCAGCCTTTATTTCATTTTTTCAGGTCATAGGAGTCAAGAAAAGGCAGGTCTCTATAGGTTCAGGTTCCAAATCTAGGGACAAGGTTGTTCTTGTGGAAGATGTGACTTTACAAAGCGTTTTCGATGCTTTGAATAAGGCTTGCAATTGCCATTGATTGAAGAGCTGAAGTCCGCAAAGGAAAACCTGAGCCAAAGCTCATCATTGAATCCCTCAAAGGCCCAAATTACATCCAACCATTGAACAAGGTTAGAGAACTTAGTATCCTTGTAGCTTTATTTGCAAATGTATACAGTAAGAATCTAGAACCAACACATGGAACTAAAAGTTAGAACCAGGATAGGGTGCTAATTTATTAGCACTTCTGAGGGAAAGGGCTGACTTCACTCTTGTATCTACTATAGTTTTATATAGTTTTTTTTTTCTCTCTCATCTTAACACTGTATAAGATGTGATCCATAGAGTATAATGTTCCTTATGTTCAGCAAAAGCTCAGCTCTTTATCTCTATCTTTTATATAGCACATGAGGTTTCATTCATCTATAACAGATTGGACCAAAACATTTCCATTAATCTAATGTTGATAACCATCTAAAGTTGACAAACATACAAAATAAATAAACTTATACTAATTATATCCAGATCAAAGTCTATTTATGTTATATCGTATTCATGACATTGATGCCATTAAAAAGTTTACTTGTGACAAAATCAAACTTGTTGTATACAAGCCATTAATATTGGTTACAAAATTTCACATGGTTTGTGGCCCCAGTTTTAAGGACATTCTCTTTCCAGTGCTTATTTATATCACATGACTCCATTTGATATTTTTTTTGTATGAATGCCTGTGCTACATCTAAAGTAGAATCTGTCACGAGAAACCCACAATGTAAACAACTCAGGGTTGCATATAGGGAAGAAACAAACTGCTTGCCATACAGTTAATTTGCAGATCCTTCAAGGATTCAAGCTCTCTTTGTGTACTTATGTCACAGTTGAACTTGGCCTAGTTAACATCTGATATATGTTATGTCACAACTGCACATGTGAACCTGGGATGTGGAAAAATTTGGTGCAGATCAAACACGTTGATCTCTTAGGAGGATTTTTCGAGTAAACATGATTATCATATTATTATTATTATTATAAAGGCAGGTAGACATGATTTGATCTTCCTAATACTAAAGAATTCCATTGTCAAAGGAACGACAGTGTGCCCACAGAATTAACTCCTTCGATACACATTGCTGCACGGCTGCAGTGACGACCTACTTCTTCATACTGGTGCAGTCATCTTGACTGTAAAAGATGAAAGATTTTCTTTGTCTGTAGATGCACTTGCACAAGGCCGACCAAGTACTTAGTTTGTGTTAATATAGAAAGGTCCCACCATTACATTTGGCTTCTTTCTCATCCCCATCGCATCTCTGCCTTTGATCCCAAAGATCTGTTTTTATATACAAAAATAACACCGGAATCTTTCCAAGGTGAATTTTTTACACTCATAAGAAATACCAGTTCTGATTTTATATTATCGTGGGATTTTTGTTCCAGCAGTACAAAAGGTACACCCTCTTTTAAACTAAACCTGAATTATTGATTATTCAATCTTTGATGTCTTATCCTTTGAGCCTAAAGGTCATTGTTCAAACAAGGCTAGGAAAAAAATGAAGTGCTATTAATGCATCATACATTCATGTTTAGAGTTTAGAGTTTAGAATCGAACCCACGAAGAACAGGAAGAGACCTTCTCCCCCCTTGATTTCTCTATTCTAAACTAAATTAAGCTCCAAATGAGGGTACTGTCGGGAGCTTATAGGTAAGTTCATCAAGCAAAGAATTCCCTAGATTACAAATACTTGTCCCTCGGCCGGCCCCTCTGGCTTCTCTAATTGCATTCAAGTCCCTGGGACTTGCAAGTTGCAAGCATCTCCTGGTATGTGGGCTAGCATATTATAGAACATATATTCTCTTGTGATCCTGTCTGATCTTATTAGGACCCATTCATTTGTTAATTTCTGCATGGATGGCTGCTCTGCATTACTACATTCACACAAGCATTCTGTTAGAACGTAGAAGTCACCAGAAAGTAGTGTGTTAGTCCAAAAAAGAAACTACAAACAGTACTTCACTATCTAATTTCTTTTCATGTAATATAACTGATGATCTGGACTTACCATTTTGCCTATACATATACATGCATAAATCTTGCATGGTTTTGAAATCATCATTCATTCGTTTGGTCTTCCATTCATAGAGGGAGTTGTTATTGACCTGGTCGGTTGCTAATCGATCTGGATCTGGAGCAGAGCACAATTGGTTCTGAGTCATATTGGGTCAGAAAATCAGCCAATCCCAGTATCAAGTATGTTGAAGACAATTGGTCTTCATAGTTCATACCATAGGTGAAAATATCGTGCGTGCCGGGCGGATATTCGCGATATTTTCCGTTTTTTCAGAGATCGGCACGGTACGGATCACGGCATATATTCGGATATTAAAACACCCCATGCCGGTCGGCATTTATCGGATATTCGCGGCATAAATCGGCAAAAACCGATATTTATCGAAATTTTGGAAATTTTCGATTTTAAAATTAACACATTTATTTTTAATCCTCCCGAACTAGAATTTTTGATGAGATTATCAAAAAAATGTCCAAAAGGCACTAGACGTTTGGAAACTTTCGCGACGAACTTGATGGCCCTCCAAGAGCAATATATCAGAAAGAAACGAAAAAAAAGCACGCCCATGCCAAAGTGAAGTTCTCTCTCACTTTTGGCAAACCAGTATACTGTTTGTATCCAAGGTTTGTTTTTGTGTAATGAATAATTGGTATCGAATTGGTAACATAGGAACCTCCCAAAGTGATGATTCCAGTGTACCATCCTACCAAACCCAACCAGATGACAGTGGTTCTTGGTTTCCTAATATAGGGAGTTGGTTGGCCCCAATGACAAGTGGGTCCGACGTGCAGTCAGCCGATACATTAATGCCGGTTCAACAATACTCGAGATTTCCTATATTTGAATCATTTGCTCCGTATTGTATGGATCAAGATGCATATGATATGCATATTGACCAATTCAGGTCGTACGAGCAAACAATGTCATGGGAATATTACTGTACTGAGTTCGTCCCCACACGTATGCGACTCGAAGCTCATCGGTTTGACAAGGGGCGTCTATCATTCTGGGGTTAGCATGTCTTTTATTTTGATTATTAAAATAAAACTATGGGTTGAGTTGTAATGAGGTTGTTTGTGTTTAGTTCTTGTATTGTAAACATATAAAATTTCTATGAATATCCGCCCGATATTTACGATTTTTTCACCTATGAGTAAAACTATCTTGTGTAATAGTTCCGTCTTAGCTTCCTTGTATGATTTGTCGTGTGTTTAATTTGTAATGTATGTTTTTCTTTTAATTATAAGTTTATATATCGAAATCCACGAAAAAACACGTAAAGTGCAGAAAACCTCCCAATTTGCCGAATTTTTCGCGAATATTCGCGAATATCCGCGGCATAAACCGATTTTTTCGAATTTGCCAAACCAATACAATCCGACACATGAGGTCGGATATCCGCGATATATTCCGGTTTTTGGGGGATCGGATATCCGCCCAAAAACGATATTTTAGCCTATGGTTCATACAACCTAAGATCAGCAAGCCAGTTTAGTTGTGTCGTCAAGCAAAAATACTTATTACTGTCAATCTGTATTAGCCCTTATACATTGGTCCCTGTAGGTTTTGTATCTGAAATCATAATAATAAACAACATATAACAGCAAAAACTTGTAGTACTAACTTGTACTAATTTGTACTAATGGCGAGGGCCTTGTGGCCTTTTTCGTAGAGTGGGATCCCTTGAAGCTAGTACTGTCCTCATATATTTTGTTGAACATGTATAAAAGGCATTTTTGGCCCAGAGTTGCCATCCACAAGGCCGACCAAAGTAGCTAGCTTTGTGTCAACACCACCAATAAAATTTGGCTTCTTGTCCACAAAGTTATCTTTGAAAACCTACCCCATCTCCACCATTCTCCTCAATCTCCGCGTTTTTTATCCCATCCCATGTCACACATTTATCTTTTTTAAACCCTATCTTCCAAGGTGGATTTGATTAATTTAAGGGGTTCTTATAATTAGTTCCCAATAAGATGGATTTGGTGAAGGGCCAGAGTTAATATTTTACTCATAATAAACATTGGTTCTAATATCAAAATATTGGTGTTTTTGTTTCAGCAGTACAACATGCTGCAGGTAACCCCTTTCAAGCTGCAATTAGATAAATTTCAGAGTGCTCATTTGATCAAACTATGATTTCTTACATTTCAAGACGTACTAGATCATTTTAAGTGTCATAAAGATTTAGTTTTGTGCATTCACATGAATTAGCAAGGTGCTATCAACGTCATGTTCAAATTAAATTCACTTGGCCTAATGGCCTGTATGAGATTCTCACAGCTTCTCCATGAATGTAGTTCAATAATTCCAGTAAACATCCTCTATAGGTTGATCTTTCCTTTCGAAATATTATGCGAATGGAAGTAATTACTGTATGGAAGCCCTTTTAGTCATAGAGACTATACATCTAAGTTATAAGACACAAAGGGTACATAAGTTGGGGAGACAGTTTTGAGAAAAAGACAATTTTGAGAGATATTTTGGACCGTCTGATTTTAGATGGACGACAGAGATTAGATTTCTGACTTAAGTGGATGGTTCAGGTATTTTAATGGGCTAGACTCAATTCGGATGGAAAAGGGTCATGTTGCATTATAACAATCAAATCCCTAATCCAAAATTCTTTCTCTCTTTCTGTTAATCTTCTCTTACCGGCTAAACCTTAATTTCTCTTCCGCTATCTCTGATCTCTCTCTGTTTTTCTCTCGGTTAATATATCTTATAATCATTATAATGATTGTCACTCCTCTCCCCTAAAAACGTATGTGCTCTCTTATAAATTTTGAAGCTCTCAAACCAATTCCTTAAAAGGTATGTGCTATTAATTGATCATACAGATTAATTGGTAATTCATCTTCAATCAAATCTAAAAGACATGATAGTGTGTAATTGATAGCTCTCACAAGTGTTTTCTACATCATTTGATTCTTATGTTTATATTCATATCTTACAATTTGATAGATTAATTAGATTAATTAATAGCGTCTAATTGAAAGACTCAAAAAACAATCTCAAAACTTCTCTCTTAAACCTTATCTCAAACAACTTCTCAAATTGTAGAGCTCAGTAGAAGAAGACAATTGCGTCATGTTTTTCTGATTCTCTTCCCTTTCTTCTCTCTATACAACTTTCTGAATGTCATACAAAAAGACTCAAAAAATAAATTTAAACTGAAGAGAAACAAACGTTGTTAACAGAGTAGCATTAGTAGCTTCCCAACAACTTGGTTAGAGCATTTCTTACTATTTTAAATTAATAACACCATATATGATCAATAGAGAAACTGTCGTACTTTACAAATTGGAAAGCCTTTATACAATTTGATATATGATAAACTGAATATTTCAATCTACAACTTCATCTAAGATTTCATGTCCCCCTGTAAGCCAGGGAAGGTAGGGTTCCTATTTCATAAGGTTTTGTGATAAGATAAAGTGTGGAGAGAAAATTTTAATATATGTACATGTGTGTTGATGATTTATTAGAATCTTATCATCATCTTAGCTGCATTTGAAATCAAAAGAAGAAAATCTTTTAAAATTTTGGTTTGTCCACCCCTCTACAAAGAACTCATAAGTTTGATTTTCTAATAATGGATCAGATTCTTCCGGGTTTTTTTTCATATATATTCTTCTTACTTATGAACAAAAAAATCTAATTCAATTACCATTGTACAGAGATCAGGAGAAATGTCATCAAAGTAGTTAAAATATTCAGGACCGAAATTAGTTGAAGCCTCAATGAATCACTCTCTCGCTCTCCAGTACAAACAACTTCAATCTCACCGTCAACTTGAGGGTCATATTCAACCAGTTGCTTGGACAAGGTTTGACGTACGATCATTACAGCTTCATGTCGATTTAAAAAGATATATTATGGAGTTGGTATTGTGTGTGTACTGCAGCAGTTACTCGGCTGAATTAAGGTATAAGACATCGTGGCTTCTAAAAACTCAACGATTTTTTTTCTTTAGTTATTACAGCTTCTGAATATGTTAAATGTTCTAAGATGTAGTAAATACTTTTGCGTAACATGCCATGAATTTGAAATTGTTCAATTAATTTTAATCAATTTGGATATCTGTTCTATCTATTTTGTGTAGACAATTTTGTTTCTGCATTTTAGATGAACAAACATTAGTTAGCTTCTTAAGTTTGGGCTTCTTGGATTGGTTCATTCAACGTGCAACTCGATTGTAAACAGATAGAGATTTAGGGGTGCAATTCGAGCCAAACGAGCCGAGCTAAGGTATGCTCGAACTCGGCTCGCTACTAACCAATCCGAGCTCGAGCCGAGCTCAAAATAAAGACCGAGCTGAACTATGAGCTCGAGCTCGGCTCGTGAGCCAACTTTAAAGCTCGAGCTCGGCTCGTTTAGCTCGTTGGCTCGTTTCAGCTCGCTCAGCTCGTTTCGGCTCGATTGGCTCGTTTAAATGTGTTTCAAATTTACATGTTAAGAGATTAAGATCACCTCTTTCCATTGCTCGACAAAGCCGCATTTGAATAAAACTTGGATCAGAGGTTAGAAGATTATACCAGGCTTTACATACACACCTAAACCTCATCAGAGACTTTGTTAGGATTCTTGAAAGGATTTCTAAGGTTACCTCATGTGGCACCAGAGACGCCATTGTTGCAACTCAGACCAATAAGGTGTTAACGTTTTGGTTTAGCAATATGATCAAAGGCCAGGTAGATGAACAGAAAGATGATAACTAATTACAATAACAACAAAAGTAGATAATTAATTACACAATAACAACAAAATCAACCATCACAATCACATAAAAAAAATCAAAAACTTAATTGAATCAACATCAAAGCAAATCTAACTAAACAAACACATGATTGAAATAATTAACTCATTTCATTCTAGGGTTTAGATCGAAATCAATAAAAAGAAATCAAAATATTTTTCCAGTAAAGATCGAGATATATGGTCAGTGCGTGCGGAGTGAGAGCAAAGATGAGATTTTGCAAAAATTGAGGATGAACGAAGAGATGTTAAGGTCGTATCTAAAGATGAAGATGAAGAGAGAAGAGAAGATAAAGAGAGATCAGAAGATAAGAAGAAAGATCTACTATTATTGTGTTGGACAAAGGGTAAGATAGTAATAATTTAACGAGCTGCTCGGCTCGGCTCGTTTAGAGCTCGAGCTCGGCTCGGGCTCGTGACGAGCTGAAAAACCTGCTCGAACTTGGCTCATTTAAGTAAACGAGCGAGCCGAGCCCGAGCTCTTATCGAGTCGAGCCCGAGCCGATCCCGAGCCGCTCGGCTCAGATTGCAGCCCTATAGAGATTATAGGATTTGATAGTGCATTGAAATATTTTTTTCCTTAACAAACAATATAATTTATGACCGCACATTACTATATGGGAAATGTGGATTTGTATGGGATTTCTATTGTCTCTCCCATGCAATAAGTAAAGGAAATATGATTATGGAAAAGAAAATAGTAGGATGTATTATCATCTACATGACACTAGCTAAAACTAAAATTTATAGAAAGCCAGAACTATTATGTCTTGCTTGAGTTAATTCATGACACACAAAAGTTGTCTCATCTAATTGAGTTTAGACATACAAAATTGTATGAATGTGCTCTAGGATATTGCTATCTAGGTAGATGTGTAAGTTTAGACATCCCATTAAAGATTCTCTGATATATTCTTATTAGAATAAAAATAACATAGTGATCATTG
The DNA here is from genome assembly GCA_023053565.1 of Aquilegia eximia. NCBI lineage: Eukaryota > Viridiplantae > Streptophyta > Magnoliopsida > Ranunculales > Ranunculaceae > Aquilegia > Aquilegia eximia. Next base: position 16,822,677 of record JALIGU010000003.1, read on the forward strand.
AGGAGGAAACAACTCTGTTTATTGAGGAGGACTCTGTATGATGTAAACAATAAGGAGGAGGTGAGGAGGAACATGCAGCTCAAAATGAAGCCTACGATAAGGATGATGAAATGCCTGGTGGTGTTCAAAGGGTGCAGTGTGCTCAACAGTTAGGGCTATACCTATGTCTAAAAACTTTACTGCCTGAATGATAATCCTATAAACCTTTCTAGGCCTATAGGTAAATAACCTTGTATTATTGAGCATGTCGTTATGAGTGGTTGCGTTGATTGTGGAAAAAAATTCAGTATTGTGTTGAAATCAGTTTTGTTGAAAATATTTCAGTTTCTGTTATATTTAGTGTTTTATTTCCATGTCTGAGCTATATGCTTTACATTACAACCTGTTATGACTTGAGGTCTGGACTCTGGATTGTGATATTTAGGTAGTCTTTTGTCTTGAGCTATATTTAGAGTTTTTAGAGCTCGGTGGATCAATAGAATTGTTAAAATTATCATCCTATATGCTATCTAATATCTTCATGTGAATATTTGATAAATGATGCAGACCTAAAATTGAAAACAATATCATAGGAATATATTGGTAACATACTACTTTCTATATGGATTGCTAGGAATACAAGATGCAAAACTGAGCAGACCATTAGATGAAATTTGTGATCAGTTGAAGAGTGGCTACAAAAGGTAGAACTCAGATTTCAAAAAAATTTCAGGGCATGTGGATTAAGACGACAATCATCATTAGTTGGTGATAAGGAACCCCAAGAGATACCAAAGGTCGCACCCAGGTCAATCAAATGTTCCATCTCCCAATCAAATGGTCTTCTATGAATATGTAGATTCCATTGATTTTCTTCATTTTCTGTTGCACATCTGATGCGAAGAAAATAAGTAAAATTCAAAATTGTCAAACAAAAAACATTCACTTCGGTAATGTGCCTTCAATTTTCCATCGACGTCAACTGCTTACAGAAAATGCTCATTATGCTTATTATTGTTTTCACAGCTTTTGAAGAGTGATTTTGTATTCATCTTTTCTGTTCTTTTCCAAAGGAAGTAATTCCTGGAGCTCATAATAAGTTGATTGCATGTTATATATTGGATAGTTACTGTAGTTACATACTTAAATGTAAAGTTTGTAGCTAGCACCTTGATATTAGCCATTGTATTGACGTAGTACTAAGGACTCTCTTCCTTTCTCAAAATTACATTAATAATTGTAAGCGAGTTAGCCTCAACTATGAGATGAGTGGCTTGAATGAGGTTGTCGATCCAAGTTTTGCGTAAAGATAGCAGGTGCTATACTTGGTGGTCTTGACAATAGATCAAGAGTGTTTTAATCCTACCTTTGCTGCCGCAGGCACTGTAATTCTTAGTTTCTTGAATTTTAAGTTTTGACCACTGTGATTTCTCTAATTCGGATTTAATCCTCCTGCTATTTTGTTTCACATTTTCCTTTAAAGAACGCAATACACTTGGTTAGACATTGTTTTTTGTTTGAATAGATGATCTAAATAGGAGGTTAACATCAAACATGTCTTCAGAGAAGAAAACCAGTGTCATGTCATGTCTTCAGAGAAGAAAACCAGGGGGGTTTGGCTAACCCTAGCTTAGTTTTATTTACAACACAATGTCATGTTTTTTAGAAAATATTTGCATGTAGAATGATGCTTGATTAGCTTGTGTAGCTCAGTTGGTAGAGCATGTGGCTTTTAAACCACAAGGTTAAAGGTTTAAGCCCTTCTTCCAGCATCTTTTTTTTTTACAGTAGCTTTGACATTTCAATCAAAGCGACATATGTCTGCTTAGGCCATCTTCTGCTCTATTCAGGTTCTTAGTTATTGATGTCATGTTAGAAGTCTTTCCTTCATTTACCTGTTATTTTCCAAGTAATTTATTAATTCCGTTTGAACTGCCATTCTATCACCACTGCTCTCTTAAATGTTATCTTTTCCTCAACTCTTCAAGTAGGTTAAGGTAACTAAGATTTCATAGAGTTTGATTTCCTTTTATCATGGAATGTCTCTTTGATTACATAGTCCTTAATAAGGTCTAAAGCTTGCGTATATGGACAGCTTAGGTACTTTGTACATCAAGCAACATTACTTGCATTTTGCTTATTAGTGGCATATTTTTATTAAAAAATAAAATTTGTGAGCTCAATGAGTTTACTTAATAAACATAAAGATCCAAAAACAAAACAAAATAGGCTTATAATAGTTTCTATGGGACTTATTGTCTACGTCAAAGACTTATTTCAGTATCTTAAAATGCTATTTCTTGGAAAATAACACAAGTTGTTGATTCCCGAATACATTTCATGCTTTGAATTGTTTGCATCAATTGGTTGAGTTGTTTTTTATAGCTGAGCTTTTCATATGGAACACTATGATATTCATTTTGAACTTACTACTAATGCTCTCATTTCTGTTCCTTTTGAAATTGTTGTTATCATCTCTTCTTTTCGGTACTTGTATAACATTTATAGCTTTTGTTTAAAGGAATGATTTAGTTGGTGGCTTTATTCATGGTGCAAGTGTATTAGAGATGGCCTAATGATTTTTGTTGGCCCTGCACGGCTGAAGTAAACGCTTTTATATTGTTGGCCTTGTCTCAATGATATTGCTGGTCAAGCTACCAGTTTTTTCCCCTTATGAGTAGGGTTGGTCACTTAGGAGCCTTAAAATAATACTAAGGTAATGCTCTTGACCAATCAATAAAACATAGCAACTGATACCACTCTCTTTGCTTTCTTTCTCTGGCATAATTTCACTGACTCTCCCTCTTTGTCTCTTTCTTCTTTCGTAGAGACTCCTTGTCTTCAGATTAAATAAAGGAAAAGACACAATTTTGTCAGTCTCAGGTATGCTACTCTTTATTCAATTATTCTTTTCATACATTTTACACTTTATTTCTGGTTTTCTATCTGAACGTTTTTGTCTTATTGTCTCTTAGTTCGAAACATTGAATGTAATAGCTTGATTTGATTTATTGTAGGGATTATCTTCAGTACATATTGCAATTAGGTGGTAGTTGTGGACTAAAATCTAATGAGAAGAACTATGGATATTGGTAGTTGTAAAGTAAATCTTCAGTAGCCTAATGGATTAAAATTAATCTTAAGAAGGTCTTGGCCAGAATCATCTATTTTATGAGGAAGGAAACACTTGGTCACATTTTATTACTTAGCTAAAACTGAACTGATTCATCACCGTAGATTTGTTTTTGCTCATGCAGTATCATACCAACTTAGCCAAAAAAAAAACAAAAAAATTATACCATCTATAGGTATCATTTATATATCAAGGTTGGACAAGGCAACTGCCTGTTTAATATCAAATAATAATAAACTTCTAATGGAAATATTTTATATTATAGTGATGTTACTCAATTCCGAAAGGTAAATCTCTTTAAGGTTGAATCATTACTTCTGTTGTATTCAACACTCTGGAATATTAAATTGTCTCTTAGATGTTGTTTGAGAGGTTGTCATTTTTTCTTCGAATGTATAACACATTCAATTTCTTGAACTTTTTTCTTCCCTCGAGATTTTGGCTATTTTTCCTAGATAATTTCCAGGTTATGACTACAGGACGTACAGAAGGTTGCTTTTGAATAACATGGTATCAACTACGTGTAAATCAATCAGGCTGTTGTCGAGGGACAAGAAAAATCGAATACACTTGAGAGAGGGATGATATCTGTTGATACCACACCAAAGATATCTGTTGATACATATGTTGTGTTTGAAGCGTCAAGTTACAGTGGTATCAAGGTTACATTTCATTTCCTCTCTCAGAGACCCCCCATTTCTCTTTTACATCTTTTGACTTGGTTAATTTTTGTTTCTATTGGATACTGTTAATCATCTAAAGTTTTTGGCAAGTTACTGACTTAATTGTTTCGTATTTTAGATCGTAAACTAATGTGAAGCTGCAAGTAGTAATATCTTTCGGCAGAAGGAGTTCAATCTTTAATCACTAGGCATAGGTGGTTTAAGTGCAAAGTTTGCTGATATATTTTGAAGAGCATTTGCATCTCGAGTTTTTTCCCCGCGCGTGACTAGCATATAATGCACTCTTAGAATAAAAAGGAAGAATTATGAATAACGATCAACTACTTTCATTAATTGATGCTCATGAAAAAAAAATCATTAAATGTTTCAGATTTGGTATCAAGTATGCGAAAGGAATGTTGCTTTATGGACCTCGTGGGACTGGCAAGACTCTAATGGCTCGCCAGATTGGGAAAATGTTAAATGGGAGGAATCCAAAGGTATCATAATTTGATTGCCAGAATTTATCATTTATTTATAAAATCAGCGATTTCCAGTTCCTTGAAACCACTATTGGCTTCTTCGTTACTCTTTATCATAAAGTAAAATACGATTTGCGATTATAATTTTTTTGGATGGCTTGGGAATATGAGCCAGCTCTTTCATTGTTTGTTACTTCTAAATTGGTGAAGATAAAGATAGAACACAACTGACATAAATAGAAAGTAACACACAACATTAAGACAGGCTCCATGTGCAGAAAGCTACAGAAGTTGAGCATTGTCAGTTTGGTCAAATGTAAAGCGTTTAATTTTTGTGCAGCTCCCATTTGGAAGGGTCCAACTAACAAATAGTTGATCTATACAACCACAAGGTATGTGTTTTGAGAATGAATATGACATATATATAGCATAATATATGCATAATAAGCTGGAGTAGCTCAGTTGGTTAGAGCGTGAGGCTTTAAAGCACAAGGTCGAAGGTTCAAGTCCTTCCTCCAACATCTCCATTTTCGTAGTATATTTACTATTTAGCATATTGTGCATAATAGTGTAACATTCAAAATTATGTCGGTTTAAAACTCCTGTTATATGGTCTGCATAATAGGACATGAACAATGATCGACAAGACTAAAATTTGCAGATAATCAGAGCACCAAATTATTTGGAAATAAATGAGGTAACATCTTTTGCTCTTCTTGCAACAAACCATTGCGTTATATTAAACCGTTAATCAATCTTTTTTAATGAGGAAACATATCTCTGTTTTGGGCTAAGCCTTTTTTCCAAATTAAAATGTTATAACAAGATAAATTTAAGGTTAAAACCACAAATACACAGCTGCTTAATTCAAAATTAAGTTGTATGACTTAAGAAACTATTATATTATCTTTCTTTACTGTGTATAATAATTAGTTTTTTTCAAGAAATGCTTTACCAAATATATGATGGGATTTGTCATGTAAATTTGTGTGTCAGTGTAACCTTGAGATTTTAATACACTGCTTTGGACCATGTGTGTAGACAACGCATTTGGTTCTAGAATATATTGGTGTCATGACAATTTGAAGTAAAGAGGAATCATAATATTTACTCCGATCATTTAATTTCAAAGAACAATTTTGTACTGCTATTTTTTATGCCCAAAATAATCTAATAAAATGTTGTCAATTCTACCAAATATAATTTTTGTAGATTATTGAAGGTGAAAGAAGTCTTACATAGGACTACAGGCTACTCTTGGGCAACAGTACTAATAACTAATATAATTACTATTATCATTTAAAGTGGTGTCTGTTAGGCGTCAAAATCTGTATGTTTTACATGGTTGTTACTAAATATAATTTCTATATGTCAATTACTAATGGTTTTTCAATTCCAAAGTTGGATGGTGGTAATTAACAATAATATTCATAGAAGGTAATAGCAAGGTTGATAACATTCATTCCACTGGATGGCTAACGTCAAGTTAAGTTCCATTGAACAGAAACTATGGCACTCAAGGAACATGTTAATTTTGTTGAACTGTCATTCCACTGTCAAATTTTGATGGCTGCAGGGAACTGAGGCAGTACTTCACAGGTAAGCAGGGATGAAACAAGGTACTATTTTGTTAACATAACAAAAATTGTATGCTACTGTAATTCTGTTTCAAGGAATTGTGCAAATACGATAGCTGAAGCTGAATTGTGCTGAACTATACTTTTAATTCATAACAGAAACTTCAACTGTTGTAAGTAAGCATGGTTTAACTTGAAACAACTTGATATTAGGTTATAGAAATTTGATCCTTTACATGCAAAGTTTTGATAAGCAAATTAGATTTTTTTTATTCTTTTTTTTGCCAGATGCATTGCGTTATACTCTTAACTCCAAATATGTTGGAGTTCCATGATATGTTGGAGTATTGTGACAAGGTTATAGTGATTGTTAAAAGCAAAAATCTAGGCATGCTTGTACATAAACCAACACAATCTGAATTTGAGGAAGGATATCAAACTTATTGAAAGATTGAAAAAGAGAGATATACAAACTGTGGAAAGTTGTGCCTCTTAAGTGTCAAATAGTGTAAATTTTGCATGGTTTCCCTCAGTGTGGACGTCTTTTCTTATGTCTGTTGGTATTATAAGTATTTGTTTCCTTGGTTTTTACTAAACTGTTTTCATTTCCTGTACATGCTGATGTTAATTTATATCATTTGTCAAAAGGAAGAGATTGTCTTAGGAAAATTTAAGTTGCTTGATGGCTTGCTTCTGAAGCTTAAAAGAGTAGGGCATAGAGTCTTGTTTTCATCACAAACTATGTTCCCTTACAACCCCACAATAGTGAGTTTGAAGTTATTAATAACAAAAATTATTCGAGTAGAAATATTTTTGCATCGAAAACTCACAAGAGGAAGAGATCAAGTCATGGTGTGCCAAGTTTATTTTTGTATAAAAGGGACAATTCCTAACAATACAGATAACCATTGGATGTGATTACGCATGTCCAATTTTTTGTCATGGTTCGCAAGTAGAATAGACTTTGTAAAATGGTTGCATTCAGTTTTTTTTTATCATATTTATGGTCCTGAATGAGAAAATTAGTGACACAACCTTTCACCAGCCATTTTTTTTTAATTAGCATATCTGTATAAAGATTTGCAGATATTTCTATTGTTTTACAATTAACATGTATGATGATGATCTGTATAATGTAACAATATAGTTTCTTTCCCGTTAGTGATTAAGTTAATGATGTGCACTTTGAAATTAGAATGCTAAAACAGAGTGTCGATTTATCCAAATAACTAAAATGAAATGAAAAATTTATATTTAAGTATTTAACAATAGCTTAGCTACAAATGTTCTTGTGCGTAACCACACTACTAAACTAAATTCTCAATAAGTCTCCCCAGTGTTCAGCTCAGAACTCTTAAAAAGTACCATATATATTACTATTATAAAAATATCTTCAAAAGACTAAAGGAAACATAGTATTACTCTGCTTAACCAACATCAAAGAATATATAACAATTTTTGCAAATTCGACTAAAAGAAAAAAAAAAAAAAAAAAAAAAAAAAAAACCAATAATGATAAACATAATTTTTTTTTACAACCGATTGCTACAAACAACTTCACACAAAAATAAAAAATACAAACAATAAAAGTAACAATTTATAATCAAACAAAAGAAAATATTATCGAAAGTAATTTTTTTAAATAAATTGTTGACACTAGCGTGGCAAAGCCACGGGTACCACTAATATCTGATATGGGAGAAATACAATGACGAGGGACAGCGACACGAAGCTGTAGCAATATAGAGCATCCAAAGAAAATGAACAAATACATAATTGGCAAATCAGCAGGTGGACTAGTACTATTTTCAGAGGTATGCGATGAAGATCTAATCTAAGAATGAACTTGCATGGACCCATGTTCATGTTCAAAGTTGAAAACCTGCATGAAATAGCACAGTTGAGCAATAGGTAATCTGAAGTTCCAAGTACTTTGTCTTTGTTAAAGTGAAAAGCGACCAACTTCTGGTAAACAAGTGGGTCATACAAAATAGTGAAATACAACTCCACAGACCACAATTCGTGATGTAAAACTTGCCCGACAGGAATGCGAACCAATTTCTGTTTTAATACCCAAAACATACATAATAGGTCCAGCGAGTAGTGAGTAACGACTACCTGAGCCAACTGGTCCACAAGCACAACAAGAAACACATCATGTATGTACTGGTACCAAAAAAGTTGGTCATCTACCATAACTCCATAATCCCAATCAAGCTCCCTTTAATCTAGCCCTCTATTTCAATGTAGAGGTTACTTTTGTCATTTTGAAAAGTCCATTTCCCAAAGACAAAAGCAAGATTCAACACTTTCATTAGACTAGATAGAGTGATAGACTAAAGTATCCCTATATATACCCTTAATTTCAGTGAATATCCCTGAAATGCCTGGAATTCTTCTAATTCCAATACTAATTTTGGGACATGAAATCTTAACTTCAGGTAGTATTAAACATCTTCTCTCATCATTATGTATGTATTTGGTATTTTATGGTGGAAAAAATAGGGAGCAGAATTGAACACCAAGCTTCAGAGTAGAGAATACAATCTCTCAGTACATTTGCTTTGCTAGTGGGTCCAAGAGATCCAAATGGACTAAAACTGAAATATAATAGAAAAGAAATGTCCTTTCTTGGAATTTACCCTTACTTTCTCCTCCGGCGTCTGACTAGTCTGACCTGCATGTTTTCTTCTCTCTCTTCCACATCTTTGACTCAGACTCTCTAATATCGAAACTAAATTCTCTCTCTCTCTCTCTCTCTCTCTCTCTCTAAATCACACCGGTTTTCCGACGAAAACACCTACGATATCTTTTTCCGAAAAAACCGCTTTCCACGCCGTCACAATATATCTCTTGTCGGAAAACCACTTTTTACTTGTTTGACTTCGTTTTTAACTCAAAAGATATTATAGAAATTCTCGAATTTTGGTGAAAATCTTAGGGTTTGAAGTTATAGATTTTTAAAGATTTTGCAGATCTTTGAAACTGTTGTGAGATTTCTAGGGTTTAGTAGTTTATTTTGGGAAAAATAAAATCAAAAAGAGTAATACAGTAAGTTGTTAATTTTGGTTATTGAAACATTAATGGTAGTTCATAGACAACAAGTTTGTTATCTATGTTGATCGGAACTATTCGAAGATCGATGCGGGTGGGTTTTCTCAAAGTATCTCACATGGAATGGCAGATCTTCTCACTTACGGAAATGCTAAGCGTGACATTGACCAGGTTTTTTTTTTTTTTTTTTTTCTTTCTTCTCATTGTTTTAATTTTATTGCAAAAATTCAACTTTTTTACTTCATTTTAAGTAATTCAAGTGAGAATTGATTAGAATGTTAGTGGAATAGCTGTTCAATAGCTCAAAATGAGTGTTTTTTGTGTGGCAAGATCTCATTTTTCTCTTTCTTTGCTTCTTCAATTAGTTTCAACTTTATTCGGGTTCTACTGTTTTTCAGCTACTTATGGTAGAATGGGTTTTAGTTTGAATTTAGTTACTGAATTAGAGATGACAGGCAAACCGAAATTTTGCATCTTTTTCTTCTTTATATTGTTTTAAGGGGATACAAAAAAGTGATAAACCCTCAGTCCTTTCATTTATGAAAATGATTGATTAAGGTGTATAAGTTGCAAGGTTACCATAGAAGGTAAAAATGCAGGGATTTTTTTTTTTTTTTTTTTGCTAGGATGAGAACAGATACCATTTTGTACCAATTCAGTCTTGCCACACTTTATGAATTATTAGTAACTTAAGGTATCTACAACTGTCAAATAAATTTCAGTAGTTTGCTTGTATTTCTCATCCAGCGATACCTCACCCTACCGCTTTCTTGTACTGAACTTTGTTTGTGAATATTTTATTCTTAACCTCTTAAGAAACGAAAAAAAGTTGACAAATAAATTTGAGAAGAGCCAAGCTATGATATGTTGTTTAATCCCTCATTTATGATTTCTCTTCACTGTTCGTAGCTAAGTTCATGGAGTCCCTAAAAAATTTGAAAAATCAGGTGCAGATTTTGTTCTTTAGTGATTAATTTTCCACCACCACGTAACCAGATGATAAACTGAATATCAGTGTTTCATTATTCTTGCTTGAAGTTGATTGGGTACTGTGTACGCCGCAATGAGAGGTTTTTCTGGCAGAAGCGGATAGGTTGCGGTTGGACATTTGGGATATATTCTAAACACAAAAAATAAAGCATATGAACTTCATGTGTTTACTAAGTAAAGTAGTAATCTTCTGCCTGGCTTTCGGCGTGTGACTAGACGGAAGTGTGGAATGCAATGTTTCTTATGCGGCCTTTTGATTTTGACTTTTGACTTTTGCTTTGACCATATACTATAACCTTGCTTAAACTAAAGAAGGAGTTACGAGTAGAACGGCTTTTATAATTACACAGTTCCAGTGAATAACATATGAAAGTTACAAAGAAAACGACAAATGTGAGGCAACAACTGCAACATCATAGAGACCCAACGAAGATCAAATTTCTTAGTGATGAGCTTATCGGACCCCTCCTTATCTGTAGGTTGTGCAATGGCTATGTCTTTTGTTACTAATACTATATTATTATTTATGGAAATACTTCTCAATTTTTTCCTCACGGTGGCTGTTTCTTCAATTTCAAAATATTTGCTGAATTGCTGTAACAACTTAAAATGAATATTGCTGTGTATTCCTATATTATATATTTCGTCAGAATCAATAAAAAATATGAGTACTATAACTGATGTAGTTTTAGGGGACAGTGGTTTCCTTGTTATGTTCTTGGGTGGTTTATGCTCTTTGATTTGCTTTTTTTTTAGCCAAATCATGTGGATATTGATTTCCTACCATATGCAGGCATTAATTGCATTGAAGAAGGGTTCTCAGTTACTCAAGTATGGTCGCAAGGGGAAGCCTAAGTTTTACCCATTCAGACTTTCTAATGTATGTTTCTTATGTCACTTCTCTTTACAGGGAATATTCTTTGTTCTAAATATATTATTTTGTTGTCATAAATATGTTAGTTAGATTCCTATATGAATGAAAGTTGTACTGGTAGGATATGATACAGATTACCAGTAGGGGTTGAGGTTTAAAAAGATATATGAAATTAAAATACTCTATTAACATAAATGTGATAATTCATACTTGTTCAGTTATTCTCCATAATCCATATGATTTATGATTCAGATTGCAAAAGTAATTTTCATGTGCCCCTCTATATAGGTGCTTACATTGATAATATCTTTTCATCTGAAATTCATAGGATGAGTCATCTTTGATTTGGTTTTCAAGTGGTGGAGAGAGAACATTAAAGTTAGCAGCTGTGTCAAAACTCATTCCTGGACAAAGAACTGTAAGATATCTTTTGTATTAATGTTGATTAATGATTTTTTATTTTTTTTCTTCCTTTTTTTTGAATGAATGGAAAGAGAGTACTTAGTTGCTGGCACCTAGAATTGATGTTTTCCCTGTCTTCCGTTTCAGTCTGTTTTCCGAAGGTACTTGCGTCCTGAAAAGGACTACTTGTCCTTTTCTCTCATATACAACAATGGAAAAAGGTCACTTGATCTGGTGAGTAACTATGGGTGATATGAGATTCTAATTGTATGTTAGTTTTGTCTTTCTTATTTGTCTATAGACCCAGTTTGATATTAATCCAATATGTCTTTTATTTTAGATCTGCAAGGACAAAGTTGAAGCGGAGGTGTGGATTGTTGGTCTCAAGGCATTGATATCTTCAGGTCAACATGGGCGTTCAAAAATTGATGGATGGAATGATGGAGGACTCGACCAGGATGTAAGTTTTTACACCTTTGAGTAATTATATGGTGTTTCACTGTTTTGTGCTAGCTAGTTGTGGACTTATGGCCATTGAATCTCTTTGAACACAATACATTCAGTAGTTATTTTAACTGGCAAAAAGAATATTACTGAACTAAACATGTAAAGTAGGGTTAGATCACCTAAAAAGAATACTATGTGATGTAATACTATCGGCGGAAGCAAACAATAATAAGAACATCAATTAAATAAATGGTTTGAACACCCAAAAACTAGGGTTCTTCACAAAAACGAATTTAATGTCTCAAGACATAAACAAATCTTCAATCTAACCTCCTTAATAGGGTTTGCAATCCCCTATTTATAATAACCTAAACCTAATCCTAACTATACTAGAAAGCTAAGTAAATAGAAACTACTACTAGGGATGTTCTAATCCATATAGGAATCTGCAGGAACTATGAGGCATGTGCCTTGCACATGCTATCTTTATGCATATGCATCACTATGATAAAGCAAAAAACACCGTACGCAAACCTCAAAATTCTTTTCGGGTAGATGTTGATCAAAGGGTCTGAAACACATATTGTACTGGCAATTGTCCATGCCTATCACACTCCTCACAAACATATAACGTTTTGATAGTGTGCTATTTCACCTATGCAAACAAGTTGTACCCATGTAAGGTGTGTGACCCATTCTTGTGGCACAAACAATGTGCCTTCGTCAGATGTCAGCGTGTCTCCGACCTCTCTCTTGACTCTGGCATATGTGAACATGGTCTTGACACACCCAGTCACTGGTATCCATGCAGTTAAAGGCACTAGGTTCATCATGGCTCCAAATTCGAGCTAAAGAATAGTTAATAGCCTAAATGACATTTAGGTTCTTTTCCCTCGAGCCGCATGGGGTTAACTTGAAGCTTAGGCCTTCCTTTGATTGCAAATGATTGGCATATTTTGTCGTGCCAACTACCCCTGTACCGCAGATCCATCCCAGCCTATTGAAAATGGACACTATATTTTCAAAAAATCTGTGTTGATGGAAAGACGAAAGACGTGTTTGATACACGAAGACACACACCGGATACACTGACAAACTGATGAATAAAATTTTGGTTACAGTTTCTTTTGAACCATGGAATACAGTTTCTTTTGATATCCTGCATTCCTGCACGAAGGGGAATAGCTGTGGGTTATCTTATTTTTAATAGCTGGATAATACTTGTAATAAACTATGACTGATGTAACCAACATTTTTGGGGTTATAGTGTGATTCCCAATCACACTGGTATAATGAAATTTATTGTTTTATCGGTAAAAAAAAAAAAACCAAGGCTAAAAAAAAACCAAGGAAAAGGAGAGCAATAAGTAAGAAGAGAGATGATCAATTTTTCTTTTTCATTTGTTAAACTAGCAGAAAAGAGAGAAAGAAGTCCGAGGAGAGATTTCTGTGTAAATCATGGATTACTAGTAAAGTTACTATTTGTATCTCTGTATTCAGTGTTACTTATATCCTAACTATTTTTATCTCTCCCGAATTTTGTTTTATTTATTGTTTTGTTTTCAAAACCAATTGATGCATATTATATAGATTGGTAGCCAGAATAATCTGTTTGGTAATTGATATAGTTTGTTATCCCGGGGTTTCAGCGTAGATAGTATCTTACTTTTGCTTATGTTTTATAAGTATGTTTAGGTTACCAGTTCAAATCGCTCATGAAATGTGCATGATTTCATGCTCTATTTTTTCAGGACAGTCGAGATTTGACATCAAATAGCCCGAGTGACAGTTCTGCCACGACACGAGATATTAGCTCCCCGGAAACTTCCGTTAGCTTTAGTACAAGTACTTTTCCTAAAAGTTATACATCTGAGAGTGTAGTGGGTTCTGAAAGGTCACATGTAGTAGTAGACCCAACAAATATGCAACAAAAAGGATCCAGTTCAGATGTTTTTCGAGTGAGTGTTTCAAGTGCTCCTAGCACATCAAGTCATGGCTCTGCACAGGATGATTGTGATGCTCTTGGAGATGTATATATTTGGGGTGAAGTTATATGTGATAATGTTGCAAGGGTTGGATCTGATAAGAACATTAACCCTTTAAGCCCAAGACCTGATGTACTTCTTCCTAAGCCATTAGAATCCAATGTAGTTTTGGATGTTCATCATGTAGCCTGTGGTGTTAGGCATGCTGCACTAGTCACAAGACAAGGAGAGGTTTTTACATGGGGCGAAGAATCGGGAGGGCGGCTTGGCCATGGAGTTGGACGAGATGTTATTCAACCTCGCCTTGTTGAATCCTTAGCACTCTCGAGTGTTGATTTTGTTTCATGTGGGGAGTTCCATACTTGTGCTATTACCATGGCAGGCGAATTTTATACATGGGGAGATGGAACACATAATGCCGGGCTCCTCGGCCATGGTAGTGATATAAGCCACTGGATACCGAAGAGAGTTTCGGGTCCCCTGGATGGACTTCAAATTGCTTCAGTAACTTGTGGTCCATGGCATACAGCCTTGATAACTTCAACAGGTCAGCTTTTCACGTTTGGCGACGGAACATTTGGAGTCTTGGGCCATGGAAACAGAGAAAGTGTTTTATATCCAAGGGAAGTAGAGTCTTTGATGGGATTGAGGACAATAGCAGTTGCTTGCGGGGTTTGGCACACTGCTGCTGTTGTGGAGGTAATTGTGGCACAGTCCAGCGCCAGCATTTCATCAGGAAAGTTATTTACTTGGGGTGATGGAGATAAGAGCCGCCTTGGTCACGGAGACAAGGAACCAAGACTTAAACCAACCTGTGTGCCTGCACTTATTGATTACAATTTTCACAAGATTGCATGTGGCCATAGTTTGACGGTTGGCTTGACCACATCAGGGCATGTTTTTACCATGGGCAGTACAGTTTATGGGCAGCTTGGCAATCCAAATTCTGACGGGAAGTTACCTTGTTTAGTAGAAGGTAGTTTGATGGGTGAGTGTGTTGATGAAATTGCTTGTGGTGCTTACCATGTGGCAGTGCTAACATCTAGGAACGAGGTTTACACTTGGGGAAAGGGAGCCAATGGGAGGTTGGGTCATGGAGACATTGAAGACAGAAAAACACCAGCGCTGGTTGAAGCTTTGAAGGATCGACATGTAAAATTCATTGCATGTGGCGCAAATTTTTCGGCAGCTGTATGCCTGCACAAGTGGGTATCTGGAGCAGAGCAATCTCAATGCTCAGCATGTAGACAGGCCTTTGGGTTCACTAGAAAGAGGCATAACTGCTATAATTGTGGACTTGTACATTGCCATGGATGTAGCTCTAGAAAAGCTTTTAGAGCAGCTTTGGCTCCTAATCCTGGAAAACCATATCGCGTTTGTGATTCTTGTCATGTGAAACTTAACAAGTTGTCAGAAGCCAATGGTAATAATAAAAGAAGGAATGTCATGCCCCGTCTATCAGGAGAAAATAAAGATAGGTTGGACAAGTCTGACTTGCGGTTATCCAAGTCTACATTGCCCACCAATTTGGATTTGATTAAGCAGCTGGATAACAAAGCAGCCAAAGGAAAGAAGGCTGATACCTTTGCACTTGTCCGTTCCTCCCAACCTCTTTCTTTTCAATTGAAAGATATGTCTTTCTCTAGTGCGGTTGATACGCGTCGAACAGTTCCCAGACCAGTGCTTACATCTGTAGGTCAATCGGGAATCAATTCTAGAGCAGTCTCACCTTTCTCGAGGAAACCTAGCCCACCACGATCTGCTACTCCATTTCCTACAACTGCAGGACTTTCTTTCTCCCAGGGTATCACAGATAGTCTGAAGAAAACAAATGAACTTTTGAATCAAGAGGTGCAGAAGCTACGTTCCGAGGTACATGGAAGCCTTCTTATATTATATTTATATAAGATCCTGTGGCAACAAATGCCTAACTGTATCATGGGCTTTGTTTAGGTTGAAAGCCTGAGACAACGGTGTGAACTTCAAGAGTTTGAGCTCCAGAATTCAGCGAAGCAAGTTCAAGAAGCTATGGCGTTGGCTACAGAGGAATCTGCCAAATCTAAAGCTGCAAAAGAAGTAATTAAATCTCTCACTGCACAGGTAATTCCTTAATCTATATTATGTTTTTACGTGGTTACCTGATGACCTATTTATGAAAATGTTTAACCTGAAATTTGAAAGTAGATTGTGGTTCTCAGTCTTCTCTATTTGGAATTAGTTTAGAGGTGGCTTACACATTACAATTGCTGAGTTGCATCCCAAACATTTTCAGTCAGTTGAATGAAGTAATTTTGCTAAAAGCTGAAGTTTATGATGATTAAATGAATTTATATCCACTTACCAAAACCTGTGTCCTCTTAGATCCTTCTGACTGGGACTGATATCTCAAACGATATATGTCAACTCTCCTTGTCAATGTCAGGAGACCTTTACCATTATCATCTTTTCTTAGCCTTGCTTTGGGATTTTTGGAAGAGGGTCATGTGACTGAATTTAGATGTTAGTATCCTTCTTCATTTTTTATGGAACCTCCATTACCTAGCTATTTTATGCTGAGTACGGAACTCCTCAAATATCTACCCAAATAATACTTGGTTCTTTATTAAGAACTTCATTTTGGAACTTTTTTCTTTTTTTTTTTCAGAAAAATGTTGTATACTTCTGTTCTATGTTTTAGTTCTAAGTTTTGATACCTCTTCATTGCTGTATAGCTGAAAGATATGGCCGAAAAGCTCGCACCTGGGGTCTATGATGGTGACAGCATGAGGCCAGTATACCTGCCGAATGGCTTAGAACCTAATAGCATCTTTCATCCTGATGTTAATGGGGAACACGTAAGGAATGATGCGAGCAACGGTGCTCACTTGACTTCGCTTTTGGGGAATGACTCCACAGAAATTGGAATTTTTGGACAGACTCCTCTGCATAGGGAGGCTCCTGGAACCAATGGTACTATTGCTCACTTTCAAAACAATGGGTTCTCTGCCTCTAATGGGAAGGGTTTACATACAGACATGGGACTGCAAGATAGTAATGGAGGGACACACATGGGAACTAGTAGCAGTAGATCACAAGCTGATAATAGTGCTGAACCTGAGCCTCTCCAAAATGGAGAAAGTGGTGTGAAATCAAAGAGTTCCTCAGTTGCGGGCAACAGTAATCAAGTTGATGCCGAATGGATAGAACAATATGAACCTGGTGTTTATATAACTCTAGTTGCTCTGCATGATGGAACCAGAGATCTTAAGAGAGTGCGATTCAGGTAATGTTATCATTGTATTTTCTTTCATCCATTATATATTGTGTTCATTAATGGTGGTAATGCATCTTGAAAGTATACTTAATAGCATAATGCTTGAATTTTGTCTACAGCCGTAGAAGATTTGGTGAGCACCAAGCGGAAACATGGTGGTCAGAGAACCGTGAGAAGGTTTATGAGAAGTACAACGTCAGGGGTTCAGACAAGTCGTCTTCAGGGGCCTCTGGTCAGTCTGCACTTAGAACAGAGGGAGCTCTTTCTCCATCTTCTCAACGTTAGCAATAGTAAAGGGGACTCTGCCTTGGAGAAAATTTTGATTAGTTGACAATTGTGAAAGTGGCAGGGTCCCCTCTTCTCAAAGAAGTAATTTTTTGTTTCCTATTTAAAATTTTCTTTAATTTATATCCTTATTCCTCATTCAATTTGGGCGCTCTGCCCTTAGATCTACGCATCTGTTATATTGTAGTGTATATAAAATCATCAACTGTGAAAAGGGTTTTTCTCTAACCCTACAATTATATACAAGTTTTGGTGATTGTACTTTTTCAGTTTCCTTATATTACAGCTTTAGAATGAGCTCTTACAAGTTCTGTTAACTTAGTTTGAAAGTGCAAGTTCATAACAAATGATATTAATGAATTATAGCACAGTGAAGTTAAAGTGACCTTAAATATTTAGCCTTTAAAGAAAAATGCCTTGAACAATTTAGAGGTGTTAGACGAGCTGAACGAGTCGAGCTTTGGTATGTTCGAGCCGAGCCCAAATTGAGCTTTGGTATGTTCGAGCCGAGCCCAAATTTTATACGAGCTTTATGTTCAAGCTTGGCTCGTTTAGCTATACGAACGAGCTCGAGCCGAGCTTTTAACGAGTCAAGCCCGAGCTACTCTATTAAATTACACATAAAAATAAGATTTTATCTAAACGAGACGAGTTTTGGTATGTTTAAGCTCGGTTTGTTTATAAAGGAGTCAAGCTCGAGCCAAGTCCAAATTTTATACGAGCTTTATTTTATGTTTAAACTTGGCTCGTTTAGCTATACGAACGAGCTCGAGCCTTTTATTTAACAAACCGAGCCCGAGCTGTTCGGTTCGTTTAACAGCCCTATGAACAAAGAGGTACAGTAGAATCTCTTTAAATTAATACTCGGTAAATTGATAATCTCTCTTAAATAATATAATTCTCCGGTCCCAACTTGGGGCTTCTATGCTAAATTAATAATTTCGACAAAATAATAAGAGAATAAATGTTAAATATTTATATGTAATATTTTTTAAGACCCAAATATTCTATAAATTAATAATTACTTAAATAAATATAAGAAATTGATTTCATGTTAGGTTTTCTTGAAATATGAAAATGTAAAATGATATGGAATACAAGATTGTGTTGAGTTAAATAGTGTGTACAATTTGATACATTGCATTGTATGCACCTAAGTTCAATAAGTTGAATTAACTAAAGGCTCTTAGTATTCACTGAAAAATTAAATGAAGTGTTGGATTTTTGAATTGGTTAATCATTTTGATCAGTAATTTTAATCTTTATTGGACCTTGATAATTGAACATGTAATAGAAAGTAATTTTTGTAATAAAAAAACCAATAAAAATTGAAATATCGTTTTAAATTAATATTATTAATTTATCGATAAATTTATATCTCTTTAAGTTAATAGGATTAAGGTGGTTCGGAGTCTATTAATTTATAGAGGTTTAACTGTAATTTCTTTCTTTTCTAGATAAGAGACAGTTTGTTTGTGTAATCTGTTTCTAAATTGGATTGAGTAAATGTGAACAAACCAAACCAGTCAATTACATGCTACAAGAGCCAGTCCTTGTAATTGGACTGATCCTCACCAAATTGAACTTGCACGGGCACATCCTTCTAATAAAATATTGTTATGTTGCACACAAATGATAAAATATTTTTCCAAGTCCACTCAAATCATTCTCAGTGTATACGACACAGATTAATAAAATTGATGAATTATCTCCGAAACCCTACTACATTCTTTAAATTAACTAAATCAAATCCAAACACAAATTGTTTATCGATGACCAAGGTGTTGAATGGATTGAGTGATCAAAATTGATAATGCATGTCAATTTTGTATACATAGTTTATGTCTCAAGAATACCCTTTATTTTTGTAAGTTGTAACACTTTTTTTTTTAAGGAAAATCCATTTCATGAAAAAAAGAAATACACTTACTACATTAGGGCAATGCCAATGAGAGGTTTTAAAGGAGGTTTTAAAAATAGTCCAGCCAAAGGGTAGTTTTAAGGTGGTTTTAACGTTGTCAGTTTAAAACTGGGTGTGTATATATACACACCAATTTAAAATTGATAAGATATAGGTTATCCGCCAAAAACTGTGGCGGATGGGCTTATCCGCCAGTAACTGTGGCGGTTAACAACTATGCCAGATAAGTTATCCGCCACAATTTGTGGCAATTAGTGTTATCCGCCAAAAACTCTGACAGATAATTATCTGACAAATTAAGTTTTTGCAGAACTGCGTTTTCACAGAACTGCGTTGGCTCCCCTAAAACCTACCTGCAAGTTTTAGTGTTAAAACCTACTACCAATACTGATGTATCACCTGACTTTTTTTTTATAAGTCTAAGTGGCACACTTAAAAATCAAGAAAATTTCCACAAAGAAAATGAAAATCCCACACGCATCAACACACACTCAAAAAACGTGCATTTGTTTAATTCAGAAGTCCAACACGTACGTAATCCGTACACAACAAAGCGCACAATAGCCAATCTCTCTTTCTGATGATCTCTATCAACAAAAAACAGATAGATAGATAGATAGAGATAGTTGAGTAGAGGTATAAATATAAATACGTAGAAGAAACCTGCCTCAGCTGCCTACGATTCTCTCTATCTCTTCCATTTTTTTCGAACTCTTCGTCCTCGTTCGTTCGAGAGAAAGTCTTCGTTTTTGCACACACGCACGAACACACGCACATTGCTATTGCTTGCTTCGTTGTATTTCGCCTACAATTAGAGAGCTAGCATTCAAAGTAGTTTTTTAATTATAACCGAAATTAATTAGGGTTAGGGGTTGTTTGTTTTTTTGAGGTCCCTCTTGTAAGAGGTTGTCTCTTATAAGAGGTATATGAAAATCGTTTGTTTTTGCCTCTTGCAAGAGCTTATAAGATGTAAGGTGTTTGTTTTTAAAACCTCTTATAAGAGGTAAACTTTACGATTATATCCTCTTCTAAAAAATATTTTTTAATTCCATAAATATATATAAAAAAAATTAAAAATTAATTTTTTAGCTTAAAAAAAAAGAAAATTCCATAAATATAAATAAATATAAGAGAGATAGAAAAATATGTGAAAGAGAGAGAAATTTAAAAAGGATTTAAGGTATTTTATATTTAAGGACTAAGGTAGGAAAAAGTTATAAAGATCATGGGTAGGATAGGTATTTTAAAAATGTTCTACCTCTTATAAGAGCAAGGTCATTGCCACTACCAAAAATCAGACTCTTAGAGCATCTCTAATGGGTCTGCTATAATCCAAATTATAGAAATACCGTAAAAAAGCATTCCCTAACGCGTCGTCCATAATTTTAGCAGCCGGCTATCCACGTAGGATGTGGTGGGCCGGTCTGCTAAAACTTCGTCCAAAATCGAACCAAAGATAGGATTATAGAAATTGCTAAAATAAAATGTTCCACGCTGGTTCAACCAGCGTGGAACTTTTTTTTTATTATTATTTTAATTCCACGCTGGTTCAACCAGCGTGGAACATATTTTTTTTTTTTTTTTTTATTCCACGCAGGTCAAACCGGCGTGGAACATTTTTTTTTATTTTTTTTATTCCACGCAGGTCAAACAAGCGTGGAAGCCTAAATTTCTAACGGCCATATTTTCCGAACGGCTATATTTTTCCGAACGGCTATATTTTCCAAACGGCTATAAATCAACCTATATATACATGGTCTGCGTTTCTACTTCTTCATTCTTCATTTCTACTTCTTCATTCTTCATTTTTTTCATTTGAGTTTGATACTTTTTTTATATAATTATGGGAGATGGTTCTGTCAAACATTTTTCGGCGCACATTGAAGATTCGAAAGATGAAAAACGTGAAGAAATGGAGAAAGAAATCATCGAAGAAGAAAAACCATTAACACCCGAAGAACAGAAGCGTATCGATGATGAATTTAATCGACTTATTGACGAGTATGAAGATGAAATTCATGTGCTTCCCAAAAATTGTAATCATGATTCGTTTGATTTTGATTATGTATTGGGTAAAATGTTTTGTTCAACTTGTGGTGAAGAGTATGAAAATTAAAATATATCGAAGGTTAAAATGTTTGATTTAATTATGTATTGAATTTTAAATTTAATTTGATTAATGTATTACTATTTTGATTAATATATTGTTATTACTATTTTTAACGAATAATAAATAAATCATTACGAAATAACCATAAATTTATCTTCCACGCTGGTTCAACTGAGACAACCCTAATATCAAGCAATAGTATACAGTTAACAAACACTCAAACCCACTCTAATATCAAGCACTCAAACACACTTAAGGTGCACTCCCCTGACTACTCTCCCCACTTCGGCCTCGTCCACTTCGGCCCCGTCCACCTCGTCCCCGTCCACCTCGTCTAGTGTGCCCTTGCAACTCCTATAATCAAATATAAATACAATTAAAATTTAATAACTAAAATTAATAAATTTTAGGGTTTAACTGTAATAGTAATTAATAATTACTTACCAAGGCCTCTAATATGCTTGTCAGCTCAGCAACCCTAGAAGCACTTGCTGCGATTTCTTCTTCAGCCCTTGTTAGAGCAGTCCTTTGCTCTTGCATCCAACCATAGTATCTCGCAGAAGAATCAAATGCTGCATGCCGCATCCCTTGACCAAGCATTACAGAATCTGCTAAGCGTGACCGGAGAGCAGCCTGTATTCACAAGATTTCCCTTAGTTATAAATATACAAGATTTAACTAACAAATATAAAATTATAAATACAATTGTAAATAAAAAAAATAAACATACCTCGTCTAAGGTATCAAAATCAGGTACATGCTGTGTAACTAAGTCACGGTCGAGAAAGGGAACCGGTACAGTCCATGTCATACCTTGTGATCCCATCAACCTAAGGCTATGTTCACCAGCCTGTTCTGCATACTGTATTTGTCTCAAAGGGTAATCTTGCTGAGTAGTAGTAGGGGCTGCTGGGAAAGGAATCTGATACTCTGGTCGTATGCCTCGCCATGACACGTAATCTACGTTACCCTCACGAGAGACGGGGGAAATAGCTAATGAGCCCCGAGAAACAGTATTCCAATATAACTGGTACTCCATAGCCGTAACAAACGTACAAAAAGCTGAACTAATTGGCCAGTTAAAGGATGATCTACGAGCACGGATCTGCTCCAAAGGAAGACTCACTGGAGCCATATCAGGTGGTGGAGGATGAGGAATAGCTATCAGCCCAGTCGTCTGTCGTAAACATCTATCCCCTAAAAACCACACACTAATCTCTGGAGAAACTAAAACCACTCTCGTCTGAGATATGATTCTAGCCTCGTCAATATGTGGGTTATTGTTCGATGGTAACCCAGCCCAAGGCATCCACCTAATACTATCCCAAGTTTTCTGTTCGATCGAGGCCCTTGCTTGTTTAAAGTTATTCGTTACAAGTCCCATCAATTCAGCTCGGTTTTCAAGGGCCCAAATAAGAATACGAGGGAACACTTGTGGTCTACAGTCTAACAAAATCGGATTACACGTGCCCAGATACTCATACCACCAAAACTACATAATAAAAATTTCGTAATTAAAAAAATTATATACAAAAATAAAAAAATCATTCATGCTTTTATGCTTTAGATTAATTAAAAGTTAAAAATAACCTAAAAACCATAACTAACCTGTAGAATCCAAATGAACCCACCGATGTTGTGTAATTTCTTGCCACTCATAGAAAAATAATCCATCTGATAATACATGTGTGCCATCACTGCACCGCCCCAATCGTAGTCTCCAATCTTGCTTGTATCAAGCAACGCTCCACACCAACCCAACTTCACACAACTGTGTCCAGTAGAAAACAAAACCCCAGACACAAAGTATAACAGAAAAGCTAACACATACTCATCCTCTTCAACTGAATTGGGCTCTAACACCCAATCATCATCAGCAACAGTACGCAGCATATATATATTCTCAAAAAACCCATACTGTAAACCTGTTTGTTTGTCATCATCCTTCCAAGCCTCCTCATATTCACTTAGAGTTGGGAATAATATAGTAGCCTCACACTCATTATCATCATAAGATGAAATATATGGCACAATCTCTCCCACCCCGACACGCAAACCCGTAAGCATAGTAAAATCATGAGGAGTAAAAGCAAGCTCACCGAGAGGCAAATGAAATGTATGTGTCGTCGGCCACCATCGCTCGAGCAACGCGAATATAAGTTGACGATCAGTTCGAAATGGTGTCAAAGAAACGAGAGGCCCAAATGGCGTCGCTTGTATTCGGTCTCGTACATGAGCAAAATCATTTCCTCTCTCCACCATATATGACCACCAAGTCATTACGTTATTCATTTTGCCTCTATATGTCAAATTTTTCATCCTCTACATTAAACGAACAATTTACCAATTAAAAACTAAAAAAAATTATTAATTTAAAAACTAATAAAAAATTAATTAAAAAATTAATAATATTAATTAAAAAATAAATATATTAAAAATTGAATCAAATACTTACATCGACGGAATACTGGTTATCACTAAGATGCGATCCAGTACATGGAGCGAGCTCTCTCGGTGTATAATCTCGAACTTCGCGAAAATGTGGAAAATCAATGTCGACAACTTCGACTTCCATATTATCTAAAGATTGATCTTCCATAGTACTACTAGTTCCTTGATACACCTTTTGAACGATTTTACCGCACAATCTTCTTTTTGGAGCCATAATTTGTGATTTACCAAAAATTGGGATTTTTGAGTTAAAACTAATAAAAAGAGGGCTAAATATAGAAAATAACAAAAGATGTTGGGTAATTTGGCAGTAGGAAGAAGTAGAAGTAGCAAAATCGAGTAGAAGAAGTTGAAAATGGCGGAAGAGGAAGAAGAATGGCGGCGGCAAGAGGTTGAAGACGGTGGTTGCTGTTTGCTGTTTGGTGTTTGTTAAAAAAAAACACTTCATTAACGTTCCACGCTGGTTCAACCAGCGTGGAACATATAACAGATCCTGTTCACCAAGCCCAGCCTGCCCAAGCCCAGCTCAATCCCAGCCCACCCTGCCCATCCTGCCCCAAGCCCAGCCCAGCCTGCCCAAGCCCAGCTCAATCCCAGCCCAGCCTGCCCCAAGCCCAGCCAACACGCGAAGCCCAAGTCTTCCACGCTGGTTGGACCAGCGTGGAACAGAAAAACATTTCCACGCTGGTACAACCAGCGTGGAAGATAAAAATTTGGAAAAAAAAATAGGAAACGCGTTAGGGATACCCCTGATATAGGTATGGAAGACCTGCTAAAAAAACCGATAGAAAAGGAGGTGGCACCGACGTGGAGGCTAAATCGTCCCATGTGTAGGGCAAATATAGCAGACCCATTAGAGATGCTCTTATAAGAGCAAATTCATTGCCACTACAAAAAATCAGACTCTTATAAGAGGCAAACCTCTAGTAATAACATCTTAAGAGGTGAAAAACAAACACCTTATTTTACCGGTCCACCTCTTAACAGAGGCTCTAATAAATCCAACCTCTTTCTTATAAGAGGTAAAAACAAACAAACACCTTAGGGTTTTCGTTCCATAGCTCTCTCTACACTTGTTCTTCGTGATTTTGATTTCCAAACAGACAACATTTCGACTTGGAATCTCTATCAAACTCTATACAGATTCCTTTTCCAGGTAAAACATTCTGGTTTTTTTTTTTTTTTTTTTTTAAATTTAATTTTAGAGAATTTTAATTGATTCATTGATTGATTTTGTTTTGGTTTTGGTTTTGGTTTTGGTTTTGTGTGTGTAGAGATTGTAAGATAAGAAAAAAAAGTTTTGGTTTAAAGCTGCGATTTCTCGGTCGAGTTTTTATAACTCGTCGAGGAGTCCTTGCAGTTTGGAATAAGAATAAGAATATGGATTCAGCTGAAACAGAATGTGTAGAAGAAGTTGTTTCTGAACCACCTGATCCTGATGTTGTTGAAATTGATCCTACTTGTAGATATATTCGTGTAAGATTGATTTCATACATTCATTCATTCATATTCTCAATTATTTTAATTTTTTTTATTAATTGATTAACACACATGTGTTTTGTTGTTTGATTGTGTTACTTTGAATTTCAATTTCGAAAAGTATAAAGATGTTCTCGGGAAAGGCGCTTACAAGACAGTGTATGCTTATGTTTTTCCCAATAACTCTTTTTTTGTTTTGTTTTGTTTTTGAGAGAGTTTATTTGTTTGGCTTTTAGTTTAGTTATTAGATTATGCATTGTTTTAATTGTTATATATATATATATGCAATTGTAGTTACAAGGCATTTGATGAAGTTGATGGAATTGAAGTTGCTTGGAATCAAGTTAGAATTGATGAAGTCCTACAATCCCCTGCTGATTTAGAAAGGCTTTACTCTGAAGTTCATCTATTGAAATCAGTGAAACACAGCAACATCATTAAGTTTTACAACTCTTGGATAGATGACAAGAAGAAGACAATTAACATCATTACTGAATTGTTCACCTCGGGCAGCTTGAGACAGTAAGCTTGTATATGAAATACTTGTATTATTTCTGATTGTGTTTTTATCTTTTTGGGGAAAATTGATGCTACTGTTGAATTTAATTGACTTAGGTACCGAAAAAAGCACAAGAAGGTTGATATTAAGGCCGTTAAAGGCTGGGCAAGACAGATTCTGACGGGCCTCAACTACCTTCACAGCCACAATCCACCAATTATACATAGGGATTTGAAGTGCGATAATATCTTTATCAATGGTAACCATGGAGAAGTGAAAATTGGCGATCTGGGATTGGCGACTATCATGCAGCAAGCCAATGCACGTAGTGTAATTGGTATGCCTTTTATTTTCTCTTCTATCTCTGCTACAAAAGCTCCGTTATGACCAATTTTTTAATAGGCTAGAAGATCGACCTTTATATTCAGGACTTAATTTGATATGTTGTGGGTGATATGAATGTCTTGATACCTATAAATCTATAACCTGATACCTTTATGATACATGCTTACTGTAATATGGATGTGTGGCACTAAAGCTTATTCATTTTACTAAT
This sequence comes from Aquilegia eximia, assembly GCA_023053565.1. Classification (NCBI taxonomy): domain Eukaryota; kingdom Viridiplantae; phylum Streptophyta; class Magnoliopsida; order Ranunculales; family Ranunculaceae; genus Aquilegia; species Aquilegia eximia. The sequence goes on from JALIGU010000003.1 coordinate 16,848,816, forward strand.
ATAAAGAAAATTTTCGTTGTAGGGACTCCCGAGTTCATGGCCCCTGAACTCTACGATGAAGATTACAATGAATTGGCTGATATATACTCTTTTGGGATGTGCATGCTAGAGATGGTGACATTTGAGTACCCTTACTGTGAATGTAGAAATTCAGCTCAGATATATAAGAAGGTTTCATCGGTAAGTTTTTCAAATAAAATAAGATTCTTTATCAATAGCATGTCTTCCTTTACCAAGTTTAGTTGGTCATCTTCTTGGTATCAATTTTACAGGGAGTAAAACCTGCTTCCCTCTCTAAGGTGAAGGATCCCGAAGTGAAACTGTTTATAGAGAAGTGTCTAGTCCCAGCAGCTCAAAGATTGTCTGCAAAGGAGCTTCTGAACGACCCTTTCCTCCATGTGGATGGGTTTGCAGGGAATTTATCCTTGGACCTTCCTGATATTGTTTCCCCCAAAGAGGGTGCTTTTGGAAACCGTTCTGTCCTCTCAGAAGAGCCTAATAATAGAGGACAGATGTCTTCCATGGATGTTGATGCTGGTGCTGATGGTGACCCTCCTGTCATCACTTTCATTGAGAATTCTGTCGGCGGATCTCGTATGCCATCTTTGGAGGTTCATATGACGAAGAGAAGCAAGTATTTCAAGCTAAAAGGGGAGGTGAATGATGAGAACACTGTATCCCTGATACTGCGGATTGCTGAACCAAATGGTAAGTAATGTACAAACTTCTTTTAATTTTTAGTTCGGCCCCTCAAATGTTAGGTTTAGAGATGAAGGCCTGAAATTCTATTCTTATATTTGTGCAGAGCCTGCTAGAAATATCCATTTTCTGTTTTACCTTGATAGCGATACATCCCTTTCAATTGCCAGAGAAATGGTTGTTCAACTAGAACTAGCACATCAAGATGTTATATTCATAACTGAGTTGATTGATCTGTCTCTAATAAACTTGATACCAAACTGGAAAACTTCTGTTCCTATTGATCATCTGGCAGCTCTGAATGAAATCCAAACCTCTAAACCTCCCACTAATGACAACTTTGAAAGGGCTGAAGAAAGAGACAGCAGCTCTGTTGTATCTTTTAACAACCTCTTTGAAACTGTTAGCCTTTCAAATGCTCAGCCTTCACTTGATTCCAGCTCTGTTGAAGGATCCCTTCAGCCAACACATGGTGCTCGTGATGATGTGAAGCTCGATGAGGTTATGTCTCATGCTGATCATGGGTCTCGTAACACAGGCTCTGAGATGTCATTTATTTCTGCGTTATCTTCTGATGGAAACTATAACATGTCTGCTGACTCTGGATCTATGGATTACACCAATGGCTTTGGGATGAAGACAGAAGTTGGAGAAGGTCTTTCTGGAGTTGAAATGGGTGTATGCTTCAGTGACAAAGATATGGCTATCAACATGGGCAGCAGTGGCAATGCTGCTGCTTCTATTTTTGCTGAACACAGTGATGATGAAGAGCTTAAGATGGAGTTGGCGCAAATTGAATGGCAATATCAGCAAGCAATAGAGGTGATATCCTCGAAGAGGCACGAAGCTATTGTGGCGGCAAGGAGAAGGTTGTCACAGAGGAAGATACTGTCAGTTCACTAGTTTGTTACTTTCTTTACCCCTTGAAAATGTAGAAACCTGTTAATGGAGCACTTTTACTTGTAGTAAATTCATGTTTTTTTCCATGCCATAATCCACCCTGATGAAATACATAGTATATTCTTTTTTGGATTACGCAGTTCATTTCTCTTTTTCACCTGGAAAAAATGCTTAATGATAATATAGTGCTTCATGATAATATTTATGGTTAAGTGATAAGAGATCTGATATGCATACTCTGGTAATCAAGTCCTCTGCTCCCTCATGCCATAACCAATGGAATGAAACACCAGTTGAAAATTCTTTATTCCTAAATGGTATACACTATACAGGTTGCAATAACTTCTTCTCTCCTATCGAGAAAATAAAAATTGTGCACAAGTGTTTCTGTGAGCTAGACATTTATTATTGTTGTATTTTGCTGTGAAGTTAGGAGCATTCTTTTACTTAATTGTTAAGAAAGAGAGATCAGAGAAATGTGTATCTGTGTATATGCATACACTCATTAGAGGAAAGAGTCTTTGTCCACAGATTTATTTGCAACAAATTATGGCTTAAAGTTACCAATTGCATGCCTATAGTTATTCATTCATAGGCCTGGGACATCATAGTTCAAATCTTAGTCATAATCTTTTCTTACCTAGAGTTCTCCCCAAGAACACTGTGCACTTTTGGTTCCAGGTATGTCTTGATTGCCGTTGATGTTACTTTATGCTGAATTAAAACGATTCATTTCTTTGATGCTCTACTTATTTATGTCTTATAGTTTTGCAATTTTATTTTATTTTCACATCAGTGGATTCGTTTCTTTGTTATAATCTCAGTGAGCGTGTGGGAACTCCTCAACATACCTTCCTGGTTGGACAACAGATTGAGATGGTAGTTATGGTTATTTTGACTTATTACGTGAAGCATCACAAAAGCACGATTATTGTGGTTTGCTATGTCAATGGTTGAACCATTAGAAAGTTAACCTTGTGAATATGAATTGTGATACAGGGTACTTGCGTGTTTTGATGAATGACATAAACCAAACAAAAGCCCTGAGTCAGGTGTTGCAGAGAAGGCCAGTCAGATTTAAAATGAGCTATATCTGGCAATGGGATCCTGGATGAAGTGTGGGTATGTTCTTGCAACTTTCAACTTCTTAGTTCCTATGTAATTTTTTATTTATGTTCTTATCTTTGATGCTAAACATTTGAACATGCTAGCGTTCCTTGCAAGCCACATTATGGTCCATGAATAAGATTTGATTCAATTTAGTTGTGAACCACACTCTGCTCAGTTCATATGTTTTAAAAGGCAAGAATGAAAACGTCTAATCACACAGTTAGAAGTTAACTTGATTAGTCCATTGAAACCATATTTGTTCAGATGATTTAACAGTATGTCACACTTCGTGCATAAGAATATCTCTTTTTTAGTTTGAGTTTAGGCCGATTCTTAAACTCTTTACAGCTAAAAGGTTTTAGAAAATCATTGCTTTGTGGATAGTTTGCTGTCTTAAGATGAAATCAGAATTTTGTCTCTGTAACTAGGTTGCAACAAATTTCTGTTCATAATTAGACACCCAAGGCATTCCACTGAAAAGCCTCCTAATAAAGCTTTATTTTTACTGCAAACTATAATTCGTAGGTTTAAGTTTCTTATTGCAAGTCATCCGAAGAGTAGTATTATGCCTTTCTTTTCCTTCATATTCTTTCATACTTATTTTTTGTTATATCTCGTTTGTTAAGGTTTTACATGTCCCTTCTGACTTTCTGACATCAGTCAATTACGCTTTAACAGTATAACCTACACATATTCTTATATCTCCAACTATCTCAAGGAAATAAAAATTTGATGAAGAAAGGATTCATTTGTATTAGTCAATACGGACAATTAATAATATATTTTATATAAAAAATATAAGGAAAAATTAACTTAGAAAATTGCATTATTCCGTAAGAAACCCAAGTCTGTACTTCAACTTATTTACACTGATTAAACCTCAAATTTTCTACTTAACCCTTTAAGTTTGTTCCAAACAAGGTTAGCATATTATTGGAGGTGCGACTACTTCTTTTTTCGTTAGTTTAACGAGGCTCAACTGAACTTTTCCAGCTTCTCTCTCTTACAATGTACATTTCTCTGTTTAAAAGAGACATTAGCACACAATGTCCCACTCTGTAGTCATACATAGAGTTGGAGTTGCACAAAATGTCACAAAGTGATGCATATGCATAAAGATAGCATGTGCAAGGCACATGCCTCATAGTTCCTGCAGATTCCTATATGGATTAGAACATCCCTAGTAGTAGTTTCTATTTACTTAGCTTTCTAGTGTAGTTAGGATTAGGTTTAGGTTATTATAAATAGGGGATTGCAAACCCTATTAAGTAGGTTAGATTGAAAAAAAAAAGTAGGTTAGATTGAAGATTTGTTTATGTCTTGAGACATTAAATTCGTTTTTGTGAAGAACCCTAGTTTTTGGGTGTTCAAACCATTTATTTAATTGATGTTCTTATTATTGTTTGCTTCCGCCGATAGTATTACATCACAAAGCTATATATCTCAACACATTTTTTTCATGCATCACAGAAAAGTTTTAAAAGGCCTGAACTTAATTTTAATGAAAATAATGTTTCAGATGGTATTGACACTGGCCCTGGCCCTCCTACCTTTATGTATAATTATTCTGTTTAATCTTTACAGCTTCCTACTTTTTAAATTATTGCGGAATATCACGAAAGTTCTCTGGTTTTGCCCAATTGTCAAAGTTGGAATCGGAATATTCTTGGAATTTCATTGTCTGCTCGGAATATTCTCAACATTTTGCTGACAAATAGTGTCAGAATCTCGGAATATTCTCAACATTTTTCTGACAAATAGTGTCAGAATCTAGGAATATTCTATTTTTCTCCAATTTGGAATTTTATGGTTTTATGTTGTCAAACTGATAGAATATAACTTTTTAGTGTTTTAATCAAACTGATGAGGTCTATGGACTTATTCATATACTAAAGGTTGCGGATTTGATTTAACCCTAAGCAACCAGAGCGGGTGCGGGAGCTAATGCGAAAGCTAGAGCGTTAGAGTGTCTATTCTAAAAAGCTCTAGCATTGAGTATTCCCTGAGCGTGCTTCTAATAAAAATTTATACATATTTTTTGATATAAAATTATCTAAATTTGGCGACTTAAATATTTTAGTTTAGTGTTTGTGGTTAACCAAGTCAAGGTTCTATATTGCCAGGTTGATTGTTGTAGCTGTCATAAAAGCAAATATAGCTAGGCATGTTAATATTCTTTGAGATGGTTAAATATTGAATTTGGACAAAACCACCCGTAAAGTGTTTACTGCCACATAGGTTTGTACCACCACAGAACTACAGAAGTACCACAAAAGTACAAAAGTTTTTGGCTGCGTTTTCACAGACTGCAGAGCATGAATTTCTACTGAAATTCATGTAGATATCATTTATGTACCCACCCTCAAGACACACAATTTTTGTTTGTTTGTGTTAATATCATTTATGTGATTTTGTTGTCATAAGTTTGTTAATGTGCGAACTATTGCTTCATCGGATGGCTCAAGGAATTTTGTTGGTATAATTTTGTGCATGCTTTGTTACTGTCAGTTGTTGAGTTTGATTTTGAAAAGTACATTACTAGTACTCTTTTTTAGGTCAACATTGGGTTTTCATAGGAGAAATTTCTCACATTCACCTCGGTGATATGCGGATTAAAATGGCACACTTATCGCTTATGATGTATGATCCGGAACTTTTGCGATTAGCTTTGGGATATTAGTTATTTGGCATTTCAGGGATCTGTTTCCTTCGTAGTACTTTGTGATCTTGTTTTGGATTATATGTTATCTAACAGCTTTTACTCTCAAAGTTTGTGGCAATCCAACGAATGTTAATCACGAGAGGTCCATAAGTGTCTTTAACAGATCATCACCGTGTTTTTTTAATTTGATTTATACTTTAAACCTTAAAGACTTGCACACGTAAACTCGTTTGGTAATTCCAGAGCACCATTCATGTACTAGCTCTCTGTTCTGACTTCTGAAGTAATATGCATCTTGTTAAGTTTTTTTTTGATAAGAAAAATAATTGAAATAAATAAAAATCTTCTTGCACCTAAATACGATATATCCAGAAATACACAAAATCTTAGTGTGGTCTATTATTATTATTATTACTCTTGATTGCTGACATTCATATAACACCTCTTGATTTGTTGGAACTTTCTAGGCATTTACTCTTATTATTTGTTTCATACAAAAGTTGCACCACAAAGGGAAAATAACTTGATGTTGAACAAATTGTTAATATTACCAATCATATTAATGTTTTTGGGTGGGTCGAAGGAATCATGGACCTACTAAAGGTTCTGATAAGTAGATAATTACTCCATGGGGACACAGTTTTGGCTGATAAGTCGATTACTCCAGGGGGACACAGTTTTGACTCTTGAGACTAAGTCATTCTACCTCTTATATTATTAATGTTTTTTTGCTTACAAAACTAAGCCTGATTGATGTTGCAGTGGCTGTTTTCATTTACAACACCAGAATTGTCTCACTTATAGCAGATTGTTTCAACAACCAAGGTGAACTTTTCAAGGAATTTAGAGTACAAGGCATAAACATCTAGGAACATTCATCTCTTTCTTTGTGAGTTTAAGATTAGCATATTATATGTAACATGAAAATGTGTTAGCCTAGAGATGTTATTTCAGTTTCCATCTTATTGAGCAACAAGCTCTCGCACTTTATCCCTTAAAGTCATCGAGTTCTTTTAGCTACCAATTTCCACTTGTGCCTAATTTTTGTTCAAGATACGCTGCTTACCATATTCTTTTAGTTCACTAGACACATGCACCAGGTTATTTAGCCACTTAATGCCACACCTGGAAGCAACTTCCACTGAAAAATGCAAATTCATGGTGAATAAAAGAGAAAATGATTTCAACTATATTATGTTAGTTGAAATCTAACAATGCTTTATATCAAACAATTATTTAAGATCCAACAAATCCCTATACCAGTGTTGATATTGGATATGATTTCAACTATATTATGCTAGTTATTATAACCATAGGACTGGTCTATGTTATTTCCTGGACTCCCTTGCTGTCACGTATAAATCTATAATATTCTTTTGAATTTTGTTGACAGGTTTTTCTGACGAAGCATTACAGAAACAGGAGATCGTGTGACCCTGAGTTTGTGCTTGATTTTGAGGAGATATATGTTATCGACTCCAAAACAAAATCAATAACAAGAGCAAAAAGTTTTGGTGAGTCTTATTAAACTGCATGCTCATTGTTTTTCTATAATTTTTTTGTGATTTATCTTTCACTATTTCACTCTTATGTTTTTTTTTTCTCTTCTTCCCAGTCTTTTGGGCAAATTAAGTGAAATTATACAGCTTAATTCAATTGCCTTTTCAGGTGCTATGTTATGTTCATTATTGTCTCTTTCATGGATTGGATCCAATAACAGGCAGTCAAATTGGTCATTCAACTACTGTCATCATATCATCAGTCATGTCACTGTATTTCCCAGTTTTTCTATTCTAAATCATTAGACTGTTATTTGTCCTGCTTTCATCTCGTGCCAACTCATGCAAGCTAAAAGCATTATACATTTTATTCCCCAATAGAGTCAAGCATATTGGTAACAGCATTCAAATTGGTCATATAACTACTATCATCATAGCATTTGTCGTGTAATTATATTTCCAGTTTTTCTATTCTAATTCATTAGACTGTTGTAAGTCCTGCCTTGGTCCTTCATCGTGCACCAACTCATGCAAGCTAAAAGCACGATACATGTTATTTACCCCAAGAGTTGAGTTGAGCATATTATTTTAGTATTGGCTGTACGTGGTGTTCTATGGATTCTTTTTGTGATACCTGAAGAAGACAACAAATCTTTGTATGTGTTAGATTGGGTACATGCATTGTTCATCTTCTTCCATATTTAGCTTGCATGTTGATTACAGTCAGACAATGCATCTTTGTCACATTCGCCTTGCCCTTAAATTTTCGATGAATTACGTAGTGATCACTTGATGAACAATTAGCCTCGACGTTAACTGAAGTTCATACATGTTTGTTTGTTTTCTTCTGATGCATCTAGCTAACGCCTTTTTTTCTTGAAAGGTAACTGTTCCAGGAGATAGATAGGAAGACCGACCTGCTTATTATACGTGATAATGGAAATTCTTTCAAAATAATTCACAAGGTAAATATATCAATCCTTTTATACTAATCGGTCCAATATGATGTGTCAGTATATTATGTTTTTGTTGATTAAGTTGAATTTTTGTTAATTTCAGAGTGAAAGGGATGATCCCACAACTGTAATAGAGAGAGAAGAATGGAACAAAACAAGACAAGAAATGGAAAGACATCTCCGAAAGATTCGAGATTTTGGAGTTTCAAATTGGTTCTAATGTATCAGAATTGATAGCGACTCTTAAAAAGAATTTAGATTTTTGTCATGTACACAATGTCTTGATATGTAAGTACCATTGAAGCCAACACCTCTCTTTTTCTTCTATCTTGCACCTGGAATGCATGCGGCTCTGCATTTTTAACTGACACAATATTGTTATTACTCTATATAGTTTTTTTTTTTTCTTATTCCCAGAATGTGCTTTCTATATAAATCTAAAGTAAGAGGAAAAATATCATTGAGGAAAGTGCCTATACACTTGAGATAATTTTAGGGAGTTTTATTAGAACTTTGATACTAAAATTAGTGGTGCTGCATGGGTGGCCTGGTACAGTTTGCTAAAATGCAGCTTATTATTGCTTGAGGTCTTCCTATAAATCTATAATTATGGCTTGTCTGCTGCTATTTGAAGTTGTATTTTGTGTTTTTGAAGCTTGTCTATAAGGATCTCACTCACTGAAATACAAGAAAGGTTTTCAGCGTACTTGGAAGTTTGAACATGACGAAAGGGTGCTATACTGCTATGAGATAATAGGGGTAAAAATGCAGCATGTGATTGACAATCAGCAGGCTTTGGTTTTATTCCTGTTTTTCTTTTGTGCTTAAGGAAGGTATTACTTGATGGACATCCTTATACTTTGCCCAATCTCACCTGAAGAGAAAAACCTTATTTACAGTTCTTTTTTCATAAAGGCACAAAGCAATGCTCATTCTAGCTCGTTTCCTGATTCAGTAATATATATTCGTGTAGAAATAGATGCTAGAAAGAATATGAGCTTGTTGTTCACAAGGTACAAGTTAAGTATCATTCTTCTTTAGTTTCTTCTTTCCCAAGTAAGAATGAATAAGATACTTGCCTCTTTCTTAAAAAAAACAGAAGATACTTGCCTCTTTCCCAAGTCATCTGAAGAAGTTGTAACTGTTGTTAATTTAAATTTTGCTTACATGATGTCTACCTAGCTAATTAGGTACCTTGCTTCAATTCATTTTCTCATTTGAAATCCTATCCAATCTTAGAGCAAAATAATCATTACTCTGAGAATAGGTAGACGGTATTGCAGAATGCCGATCCAAGAGATGGAACATGTTAATGTCCAGCAAGACTTTGAAGCTTTCAAAGCAGGATTATCTGATCAGTGCCCACCTGTCATCGAGAAAGCTATCAAGAAAATTTCCAGTATCGCTGATAATCTTTTTCTTGGAGCCGTTCTTTTCAAAGGATGGAATGGCATTGGGAAAAAAAGGATTCTTAAATATGTAGCAAAACGAGCAGTGGAATCCAAGGCCTTTGATGTTGTAATATGGATGATTGAGCGGGAAATAAATGTTTCAACATCAAGGAAATTCCAAAGGCGAGTGGCAGAACAATTGGGAGTTACTTTCTCCAAAGATGATAGTGATGATGAAGAAGAACAAACTGTGGATGAGAATGTCAAAGGTAGAATTCGTGCCAATCTGGAAGAAAAAACATTTATATTGGTACACAACGGTCATTGGGAACTCTCCCAATTAGTAAGTATGGGCATTCCAATTCGGCAAGGTGCACAGAATACAATGGTTCTGGTCGCATCAAGTGATGAAAATCGAAGGTATCATGAAGTTGTTTCCATGGAGGAGGACTTATCTGTTGAGGATGTTTGGGATGTTGTTCGTGAAGAGTGTGTTGCTATCGTTGCTGAGTATCCCATTTTGAGAAGAGCCCATCATATTACTCCTGAGGTTATCATGGAGTGTATCATGTTCCACTACTACTTGTCTTATGGCGGGTATCTGGTCAACTACTCAACGAGGTTATGGTTTTCAGAAGGTTATTTTGTGGGTGAGGAATTGGACTTGAAGACAACATTTGATCATGGACAGGTGCTATTTGAAGCGCTTTGTGATCACTGCATTCTTGACAAATCCACGAGTCGTTTATCATCAGAGCTAAATGATGTTACCAGAAGAATGGCACAATCAAATGGATATAGCAACAAAGTTCTACAGGTATTTCCCGAGGATGACCATCATAGTCTATCCCCTCATAGCTGCTCTAAGCTTTCAGTATTAATCTTTTATGGAAGGGTAAAAATCCCAGAAAATATGTTTGAGCACATGATAAATGTTCGAACTCTTGACCTTTCATACACAAATATCCAGTCACTACCTTCCTCCATGATTCATTTAGTTAACCTCAGGTTGTTGCACCTTCGCTTTTGCTCATGTTTAGATCCTTTCCAACTATCTCCCATGAAAGCTTTAAAGAAAATCGAGTTGTTAGATCTCTCACAAACATCTCTAAAGGAATTACCTGATGATTTCTTTGATGGCCTACAGAGTCTTCGTCTTTTAGATCTTTCAAACTGTTCGAAATTGCTTTCACTTCCATCATCAATGTCTTTCCTAACTAACCTTGAGCACCTCTCTCTTCATTCATGTGAAAGTTTAAGTTGTATACCCTCTTCAATACAAGGATTGGAAAAACTTCAAGTGTTGTATCTGTCTAAAACCAAATTAGCAACAATTCCAGAACAGTTTTTTCAAAATATGTACAAGCTCAAAGTTCTTGATCTCTCATTTAATCGTCTTTTGAAATCCATACCTATGTCCTTTTCCAATCTAGTAAATTGCCAAAAACTGAATCTTGAATCTTGTGAATCCTTACAGACCATCACTCCTTGGTTGGGGGGTCAAGGGTCATTGCCAATCGAGCATCTCAACCTATCATCATGTTCATCCCTACAAGACATTGACCATGTTTTATCTTCATGTAGTACTAAATTCCCAAACATCAGATCCCTCAATCTGACTAATACTTCAGTTAGCCAACTCTCTCTAAGTTGTTGTTCATATTTGGAAATCTTACATTTGCAATCAAACAGAGCTCTTGAGAAGCTCGACCTCTCCGCTACCAAAATAAAGAACTTTCTTCTTGATGATTACCTCAATCTAGTTCGGCTGAAGCAATTTGTCTTTCATAACATGAAACCTCAAGGGGCGAATAATTGGGGTCAATGTGGGGATGGCAGCACACCTCATATGCATATTCAACCGATTAAATGGCGCAAAGATGGAAATGAAGATGGAGTGTTTGTTTCTGTCGAGAATGCCAACATGTTTCGCACTCTTACCTCTTCATCAACATTTTGGACACGTTTCCTTGTTTATGTATGTCCTTGCAAAGAACGAGGAAAGGTAATTGGACTACCTCTCAAGAAGGCAACACTACCCTACAAAGACATCCTCTCCAAATTCAAACATCTGATACCTAGTTACCAAAGGTGTCTAGAGATTGAAAGAGTTAGCAAGTTTCCAAAAGCTATCTCAGGTGTTCTTAGTCATGCACATTATTTGACTCTGCATGACGAAACAGCCATCGTGAGATTATCTGACTTTGGTATTGAAAATATGCAAGAGTTGAGAGAGTGTTTCATGCAGAGATGTCATGCCATGAAAGTTGTCTTTTTTGCGAGGTTCAATGACTTGGCTCAAGACCAGCCTTGGTTGAGTTGCTTGGAGAAACTTCAGATATACGATCTCAAGAAATTAACTAACATGTGTGTTAGTAGTATAAAACTTGACAAAAGAAGTTTCGGCCAACTGAAACATTTGCAGATAGAACATTGTCCACAACTCGTTAATATGTTCTCATGCAGTGTGTTTCTCAAAAGCTTAGAAGTTCTTCAAATCAAGTTTTGTGCTAGACTTGAAGAGATCTTTTCTGGCAAGGAAAATGAAGAAGGGTCACTCGAGCGGCTGCATACGTTGTACCTTCTGGAACTTCCAGCACTAAAGAGTATCGTTCACAACGTAACATTGGTATCCTTAAATGAAGCCAAAGTGAAAGGATGTCCAAGGTTGTGCGAGCTTCCTCTTCGGAGCAGGACCATCACAGATAATGGGCTTCAAAAGGTTCCCTCGATTGTGGTCACAGGTGAATTAAATTGGTGGCAACAGTTAGAATGGAAAGACAGCAATGTGAAGCACCAGATCACTTTCAATCCATGGAAGCCATTTCAATTTCCAAAAAATAGCTGAAAAAGAAAAGGTAATGTAAACTCTATTAGTAAATTTTAATAATTATGCTCTGTAGTAATAGATATATAGTTAACATGATCAATTAGCCATATTAGTGTTTTTTTTTTTTGCTGGGTAGCCATATTAGTGTTTCCTAAGTATAATATTAATATTGTGTTTTTGTTTTACTTACAGGAAAGTGATATGGGAACATGTTGGATATATTGTAGGTTTCTAACATTAATATCACAAGCCAGAAGGATGATGCATCAATGTTTGTTTTTTGTTGAAGTAGAAATTTTATATATCATCCAAAAACAGATCAGCAGGTACCCAATGACCCCGTCAGGTTCAGTAACTATGCTTACAGAAATAAGTAGAGACAGAAACATGAATACAGTATCATGAAAACTGCCCCCCACCCCCCCAACCAGGATTCACTGCTGCTGTCCTTCCTCACCAGCTGCCTATTTCTGGCAGAGAGAAATCCTTTTCAGTTGCTGTACCTAACCAGTCCAGAGGAGCTGTTCCCATCCCCGTTTGATTTCGAAGAAATTATGGCCCTGTCGATGCCGCAGATTTTCTTTATCTATTTCCAGCCATGCCCATGTTGTTGCTCTGATTCTCAGAGCTGCAGTAGCACTGTCGTACTCTACGTTGCTGAATATGGCTTCATTACGCATGCACCATAGTACCCACACCGTGGCATAGGGGGCTATAGCTCCGATTCCTGTACCCAAGCCGCTTGCTCCCAATTTCGGCCATTCTTTCAAGAAAGAGGTGACACATTCCGATCTCTGGTACAGGTCCCATACTTGCCTCACATTGCCAAACAGAGCTTCCCATACCTTCTTAACTTTAGGGCATTTGAGGAAAAGGTGGGGATATCATCCTCATCATTTTTGCAAAAGGTACATCAGTTTGGGATTGTAACTCCCCTCTTTCGAAGCACATCAACCGTGAGAATTCGCTTCCAAAGGAGACACCAAACAATGAACTTCACATTCCCATAGGGGAAAGACCTTCCCACTTCATCATCACTTTGATTGTCCACCCACCATTGGTAGTAGCAAGATTTTACGGAGTAGTGCTTTCCTTTCGACCAAATCCATTCCCAAGAGTCCTCCTCATCCGATAGCAAGAGATTTCTAAGCTCATTATTTAGGTCTTTAAATTCTTGGACTTCACTCCCCCGATATAAAGATCTTCTAAGGTGGAAATTCCATTGATTTTCCTCCCCAAAATGATTTCGAACGGTTCCTTCTTTGAATATCGCATACCTATACAATCTTGGGAATTTTCTAGCCAAAGGTGCTTCTCCGCACCATAAGTCTTGCCAAAAACGGGTCTTTGTCCCTTTTCCAAGGACATGTCAAATGCCTTCAAAACACTTGTTTTGACTTGCAACAATACCTTTCCATAGGCTACAACCATGGGGTTGATCCACTTTCCTTGGTTTTCCACTATTGTCACTCTTGCCGTACTTGGCTTCTATGACTTTCTTCCAAAGCGCTTCTTTCTCTATTCCATACCGCCAAAGCCACTTTGCTAAAAGTGCTTGATTCATGATTTTGATATTTCGTACTCCCAAGCCACCTTCTTTAAGGGGTGAACATACTATTTTCCACGAAACTAGATGCATTTTCCTTTTTTCTTCATCCGAACCCCATAGGAAATCCCTCATCAACTTCTCAAGGCTTAAGGCCACACTTGAGGGAATGGTGAACAAAGAGAGTTGGTACACTGCTAGGCTAGAGAGAGAGTTTTTCAAGAGGATAATGTGATCTCCTTTTGAAAGGAACTTTCGTCTCCAACCCCCTAGCTTGCGGTTGACCGCTTCAATAATAGGATCCCAAGCCTCCATCTTTTTGTAACTAGAGCCAAGAGGGAGACCAAGATATTTGGAAGGTAAGCACTCTACTCCACACCCAAAAAAATCGGCAAAGACCACCAATATTAACAACCGGTCCCACCCCCATTATTGAGGATTTCGAGAAATTGAGCTTCAAACCGGATAAGGCTTCAAAAATGAAGAGAATTACCTTAGTAGTTGAGAGATCTCGTTTAGTAGCATCACAAAGGAAAAGGTTATCATCGACGAATTGAAGAATTCCCACCTTTACTTTATCACTAATACGGAACCCTTTAAACCATTCCCTTTCCATGCATAGCCTAGTAAGCCGTGCAAGAGATTCCATCACCACGATGAAGAGGAAGGGTGAGAGTGGGTCCCCTTGCCTAATACCTCGATAAGCCTTGAAGTTGCCTTCGGGTACCCCATCAATAAGGATAGAAAAATGAGCCGTGGCTATACATGTACTGTGTGTACCCATTTCCTCTATTTTAGCCCAAAACCCATTCTTCCAAGAGAGTAGTCAAGATATTCCCAACTCACATGATCGTAAGCCTTTGTTATGTCAACTTTACATAGTACCCCCGACTCATTTTGTTTAAGCCTAGAGTCAATGCATTCATTTGCAATCAACACCCCATCTAAGATTTGGCGTTCCTCCACAAAGGCCCCTTGAGTATTTGAGATTAAGCTTGGGAGCACCCCTTTGATTCTCGATGCTAGTGTCTTGGCGATAATTTTATAGATTCCCCCGATTAGGCTAATCGGACTATAATCCTTCAAAGAAAGCAATCCCTCCTTCTTAGGAATGAGGGTTATAAAAGTGGTATTTGAAACCGGCACGAAGTGGTTTGACATCAATTTTGTGACAAAGTGTCTTTGGTTATCTCGCCTTGAATTCATTGTTAGGAAAATCAAGATGTACGCATGGTCGTCTCGTGTCCTTGTGTCTCTTAGGTCTGTCCAGGAAAAGTTATTGGGTTCTGGACGTACGTACCGAGTTAGGACGTACGTACGTTCACTGAAGCAGCAAACATCTCTTGGTCAGGACGTACGTACTCAGTTAGGACGTTCGTACGTCCAAGTAGGCAGCAGTCGTGTTTTCGTATGGAGACGTACGTACCGTGTTAGAACGTTCGTACGTCATGTTAGTCAGCAGACTTATTTTTGTGTAGCGACGTTCGAACGTCATATCGACGTACGAACGTCCAAAGTCGGTTTGCACAGTTTCGGCCCATTTTTCTAGGTTTTCAACCCTAAGTATAAATAGGGTTTCTCTTCCATAGAACAAGACAGTTCTTTGGCCGTCCATCCTTCTCCTTGTTCATGTGTTTTGGTTAGGTTTGTGATATTGAAATTGTTTGTGGCTATTGAACTCAATTCCCTTTCTTCCCCCTTTTCTCAATTCATATCTTTGTGATCTTCAAGAGTTATTGTGAATTCGGCTTCGAGTCTTCTTGTGTGTTCATCAAGAAGTCGAGTGTCTTGTGCGTACATCAAGGTGCTCTGGTGAAGTCAAGGTGTTAGAGATAACCAGGAGTATCAACTCGCAGTGAGTGCAGGTAGTTGATAGGTTTGTACATCTCTTTTCATCTAGTGGATTATTTTGTTGTCGCGAGGACAACCGTGGACGTTTCCCAGTTTGGGTTTTACCACGTTAAAAATTTCTGTGTGTTATTTACTTTCCGCGTATTGTTTGTTTGCTTGTTTGAATTCACATTTGTTATACTAGCACTATTTGTAGTTTCTCAATTGGTATCAGTCGCTGGGGGCTGGTTAAGGAGCGTAAAGGCTCACGCTAACGATCAATAGTGCTATGGATTACTCTGGTAAGACACATGTCTCGGTTGTTGCTCGAATGTCTGATGAGCAGTCAACTGACAGTAAAGAATGCTCTAGTAATTGTGACAGGGATTTGATTCTGGTGGACAATAATGATTGGGCTACTCTATACCGGTTATCCAGAAAGGAATGCCTAAGGTTGGAGGCACAAAATTGTATTCTTCAGGACAGACTTGACTTACTGTCTTCTAGTTCCTCATCTATGTCAATCCTGGATAGGGAATCTGTATCATGGCAGGTTGATAAGGTGGCTTTACTGGGTAATCTTGCTGCTCTTGAGCATGACAAGGTCGAATGGGAGGCGCGGTATAAGATTGTGTCCTCAGAACTAGACAAGGTCAAAAAGGAGTTGATTCGCCTTCAGTTGTTCGAAAAGTGCAATGGGTTGTCATCTTCTGAATTACCTCCACTGTTGCCCTATCCTCCTACCAAAAAGTCCGACATTCATCACTCTGTGGACACGGTTGGCATCCGGCGTAAGTGGAAACTGTTCAGGCGTGTTCTGCCTCAGGGAAGGAAACGTAAAATGCCGTGCTCACTATGCGGACAGTTTGGACATTGGGCCTCGCAGTGTGGTGTGGCTGTTCATGTTCCACAATCATGGAAGCTGTTTTCACAGCCGTCGTATGATTATCCATCTTATCCATATGCCTCTTACTCTTTTCGTTGTAATTTTGCAGGAAATGTTTCGAATGTGGCGATCACTGCTCTTCATGTCTCAAGTTCGGATACTGAGTGGTTACTTGATAGTGGTGCTTCAAAACATATGTCAGGTAATGCCAAACTTTTCTCCTCCGTTACTGCTATAGATGGTGGAAGTGTTACTTTTGGGAATGGTAAGAGCTCTCCTGTGATTGGTAAGGGATTTGTCGCTGGTATTGGTTTATCTCCGAATGATGTTTGTTTGTTAGTTGATGGTTTGCGTGTAAATTTGATCAGTATTAGTCAACTGTGTGATACTGACCATACTGTTAATTTTTCCAAAAATGTATGTACCGTGCTTGATAGTTCGGGTAAGTGTATCATGACAGGTAAACGAACATTGGATAATTGCTATGCCATTCAGCCGGTTGCATCTAGCATGAACTGCTTACCTAGCAAACTAAATGAAGGTCTATTGTGGCATCAACGACTAGGTCATGTCAACTTTGAACACCTGGACAATCTCACTCGGAATGAATATATTAAGGGAGTTCCTAGACTTGGAAGAAATCGAGACACTGTGTGTGGTGGGTGTCAACTAGGTAAACAGATACGTAGTCCACATTCCAAGAAAAAATCCATAACCACATCTTCTCCTTTAGAACTCATACACATGGATCTGATGGGTCCTACTCGTACTCCTAGTCTAGGAGGCAAACGATACATCTTGGTTATGGTTGATGATTACACTCGCTTTACCTGGGTATCATTCTTGCGTGAAAAATCTGATGCGTTTCTTGAGTTTCAGGGAATATGCCTTCGTATTCAGAACGAGAAAGATACTCAAATTAAACATATCAGAAGCGATAGAGGTGGTGAGTTCACAGCCACAGGTGTGATTGAGTATTGTATTGCAAATGGTACATGGCAAGAATTTTCGGCTCCATACACTCCGCAACAAAACGGAGTCGCTGAAAGGAAAAATCGTGTTATTCAGGAGATGGCTCGTGCTATGTTGCATGCAAAGGATGTTCCAACCAAGTTTTGGGCGGAAGCGGTTCATACTGCTTGTTACATAATGAACCGTGTATACCTAAGATCTGGTACCACACAAACTGCTTATGAGCTATGGTATGGTAAGAAGCCGAATCTCAAATATATGCGAGTTTTTGGTAGCTTGTGCTATGTGTGCAAGGACAGACAAAGTCTGTCCAAGTTTGATAGTCGAGGTGAAGTAGCTCTTTTACTTGGTTATTCCTCTAACAGTAGAGCCTTTCGAGTGTTTAACTACACCACTCGCAAGGTCATGGAATCCTTTAATGTTGTTGTTGATGACACTATTACATCTGACTCTTCTGTTTCCACTGGTACACAGGATGTCACAGTTCTCTCACCCGTGTCAGACCCGGCTGACATGTCTTCCATATCGTTATCATCACCTGATAATGGCAATGGTGGTACTAAACCTTCTGATGCTGCAGAGGACGTGCCTAGTAGGACCGGTGCTGTGCTCACACCGGATGATGTAGTTCAATCACCAGATGTGATTGATGTGTCTTCGGATCTCTCCACTGTTCCTGCTGACCCTGAAAGGGTGTTTAATCTAGCTTTACCTCGTGTCAAACAATATCACTCCTTAGGAGATATCATTGGGGATATTAATGATCAGCGTCTGACTCGTAGGAGGGCCAAGGAAACAAATTGTGTTCATTATGTTTGTTATCTCTCTTCTCTTGAACCTAAAAATGTTACTGATGCTCTTATTGATGATGATTGGCTAGTTGCTATGCAGGAAGAACTCGGTCAGTTTAAGCGTAGTGATGTCTGGACGTTGGTTCCTAGACCTACTCACACTAATGTGGTTGGCACCAAGTGGATCTTTAAAAACAAGTTGGATGAGTTCGGACAGATTGTGCGAAACAAGGCAAGGCTCGTAGCTCAGGGCTACAGTCAGATTGAAGGTATTGACTACGGAGAGACATTTGCTCCCGTGGCTAGGTTGGAATCTGTCAGGCTTCTTCTTGCTATGGCATGCCACTTGAATTTCAAGTTGTATCAAATGGATGTCAAAAGTGCATTTCTCAATGGTATTCTTAATGAGGAGGTCTATGTTGAACAACCTAAAGGGTTTGTGGATCACACTTTTCCGAATCATGTCTTCAAATTGCAAAAAGCACTGTATGGGTTAAAGCAGGCTCCTCGAGCTTGGTATGAACGTCTGACCTCCTTCTTACTGGGAAAAGGATTTGTTCGTGGCAGTGTTGATCGGACTCTGTTTATACTGCGAAAGAATACTGATGTTCTTCTCGCCCAAGTCTATGTGGATGATATAGTGTTTGGGTCGACGTGCCCAAGTCTTTCTGAATCTTTCTCTCAATTAATGAGCTCTGAATTTGAAATGAGTTTAATGGGAGAACTGAATTTCTTTCTTGGCTTGCAGGTCAAACAGTTTGATCATGGAGCTTTCATTTCTCAAACAAAGTATGCTAAAGAACTGGTTAAAAAATTCGGTCTCAGCACTTCCAGTGGTCAAGATACTCCCATGGGTGAGAGGGTACGTCTTGGTAAGGATATTATGGGTAAGTCTGTTGATATTCGTGAATATCGGAGTATGATTGGTAGTCTTTTGTATCTCACTGCTAGTCGTCCAGATATTTCTTATAGTGTTGGGGTATGTGCAAGATTTCAGGCTAACCCTAAAGAATCTCATCTCATTGCGGTTAAGCGTATTATTCGGTATGTTGCTAGCACTCTTGACTACGGGTTATGGTTCACCAGAGATACGAATAGTGTTGTGGCAGGTTATTGTGATGCTGATTGGGGTGGTAATCTTGATGATCGTCATAGTACCAGTGGTGGCTGTTTCTATGTTGGGAATAATCTTGTTTCCTGGCATAGCAAGAAACAATCATCTGTTTCCATCTCTTCATGTGAGGCTGAGTATATAGCTGCAGCTAGTGCATGTACTCAACTTCTGTGGATGCGTCAGATGCTTCGGGATTATGGCATTCAACAGCAGGCGATGGACCTGTTCTGTGATAACACCAGTACCATTAACATTTCCAAGAATCCTGTTCAACACTCACGCACAAAGCATATTGACATTCGTCACCATTTTCTTCGTGAGGCGGTCGAAAAGGGTGATATAGTAATGGAGTTCATTCCTACTGAACATCAGCTAGCAGATATTCTTACAAAACCTCTTGATGCAGGCCGATTCCATTCCTTGCGTAAGTCCATTGGGGTTGTCACTCTTCCCTAATTGTTTTGTTACTTTCTTTTTCTCTCTGGTATTGTCATTGTAGTTAGGATGTTTAGATTCGGTGTTTTTTTTTTTTTTTGGTATTTATTGTTATTGTGGTTGTTTTTGAGGACATACTACCTTCTCTATTGTGTGGATTCCATTTTACAGATGTTTCTAGTTTGACATTCATCAACTGTTTTTGTGTCTTGCATAGTTGAAGGGTTACATCATACTCCCTTCGTCTTGGTAGTTTCTTGCATGGTGCATCTACATGTAGTTGGACTGTTGTTTTCCATACCTATATATCTCCACTCTTATCTGGTTTCCATTCATGATCATCGTCTTCCTTTATATGGTTTTGCCTCTTGTAAGTGGTCAATGACTCACGAAATCCCCAGCCATTTGAATGTCTTGAGAGCATACTCATTTGGCTAAGAACCCGTTGGGGCTGTGAGGGTCATGCTCTGACGGTTGCACTCAAGAGATGTTAGTTCTTGTGTTGCACGTTATCATGGTATTGCACTTCTTGAGTGTGTTTTGCCGAAAAGATGTAGGCTACACCCTACCCTCGTGTTCTGGTAAAAGATGGAGATATTTCATACTCCCACACGGGAATGGCATCTGTTTCAATGGTCTACCAAATAAAAAAAAAAAAAAAAAAAAAAAAAAAAAAAAATGAATGAATAGTAGCCTTCTCATTTGTCTAGTTGAAAGACATGAAGAAAAACAATAGTGTGTGTTTTCCTTGTTGTTTTGTGATCTGATTCAGTTTCATTTTGGGCTAGTTGCAAGTGGTTTTCTATATTCTCAATGATCATGTTTTTTCGTTTGTTTTTGGAGGTTGGTTTTGGCCTATCTGTCTCATCTACATGCTTGCATCATCTAAGTAAGTACCATGCCTTTGTGTATGATGTCGTTCTTCGATTTTGCATTCTCTTGTGGTTGAGGATTGTTTAAACTATATTCGGTTGTAATTGGATTCGTATGATACGTAGAAGTGTTTTCTTGTGATGTCTCTCAATTTTTGTTTTTGGGGTTGTGTGGTTTATTATCTAGCTGTTAGGTTGGTTCTACCTATTTTTACAAAAAAAAAAAAAAAAAAAAAAAAAAAAAGAGGGTCGTACGATCGTTGTGATGACGTCCGAACGTTGAGGTGGGCAGATCTATTTCCAACGTACGAACGTTATTATAGCGTACGAATGTAGTGTCTGGCAGATGTTTTTTCTTTTGTCCCGACGTACGAACGTCTGTAGGACGTACGAACGTCTGTCATACAGTCCAGCCAATTTGTGTTTACATTCAAACCATTTTTTTTGAACCAAAGGCTTACTGTTACATCAATCGTGCTTCTTTCTTCTCTCTAGCACGTACATAGGAAGTCTTCACCTTCTCTCCAGGTTTTTTCTTTGGTCTTTCTCTTCTTCTTCTTCTTTGATGGTTGTTTATTGCTTCTCTCAAGCAGCTTGTTTCTATTTCTTTGGTATTGAGCATGTTCTTGGATATTGCTATTTTCATGGTAGTTCAACTTGGTTTCTTTGTTTTGCAGTATTTTTTTTTGGTAATGGACCTCTTCTTGGGCCCATGATAGGTTTTCTCCTATATATAGGGGAGTCTTCTCCTCTTTTACTCCTGTTGTATCTTCTTATCTCTTGCTAGTTCTCTCTTTGTTCTTCAGAATTTTCTATGGCAGAATTTGCACTTCATGGAGTCTTTGTTCCGGGTGTTGGGTATGTGTCGTTCATGGTGATGGAGTACAAGAACAATGCCAAGGTTTGTCGTTTATGTCGCGTTCCCCATGGATTTGACTATGATCATCGACCTTTACTTCCTTCATGCATGGTTCATGTCAATCATTGGGAAAGGCTACCGGGACATCTTCAGAATCACATCTTGGAGTTGGCTGGATACCCGAGGGTTTCAGGACTTACTGCTCCTCTTACCGACTGTGGCTTGGACAGCAAAATTGGGGAGTTATTTTGTACGAGTGCTGACAGTCCTGTGCACACTCGGTGGAATAGCTATTCGGCTCGTGCGAAAGCTTTATGTCCTATCTTAAGCTTTATGTTCATGTGATTGCTCGGTGGAATCGACCTTCGGCTCGTGCGGAGGCTTACTTCTCCAAGCTTCCTCTAGGTCATTGGGAAAGGGTTTTTCGAATTCGTCGAGCCTTCTATTTCTTTTTGGCTTTTCTGCTTATAGATTTCTCTGTTTGGTTATTAGTTGACTGTCTGAACTTTTAACAAGTTGGGTTCGTTTTATATTCTATATGTTTTGTATTCTTTGTTTGGTTTTGATTTCTTTCTCTTGGTTATTTGTTTATTTTGTTCACTTGTTGTGACAAAAAGGGGGAGATTTATGACTCTAATTACTAACAATCGTCTTCTTGTTGTTAGGTTATTTTTGGGTCATGTTTCAGGTATGCTACATGTATGGGGGAGTTGCTCATGAAGTTTGGAGCTCATGAAGTATGGGGGAGTTGCTCGAAGGAACTTCTGTTGAATCCTTGATTGCTTCCGTTCGATCTCTGATGGTTAAAGCATCTTCCTAAAGCTGGATAACAAGAATTGGTGACTTGTTATGTGTTTCTATTTCGAGTGTTTTTGTAGGCATGTTTTATAAATGCCATGGTTTGGGATTGTAAGCACGTTTTATAAGTGCTATTAGAGTCATAGGTTTTTGTCACAAAATCAATGTCAAAGGGGGAGATTGAAACCGGCACGAAGTGGTTTGACATCAATTTTGTGACAAAGTGTCTTTGGTTATCTCGCCTTGAATTCATTGTTAGGAAAATCAAGATGTACGCATGGTCGTCTCGTGTCCTTGTGTCTCTTAGGTCTGTCCAGGAAAAGTTATTGGGTTCTGGACGTACGTACCGAGTTAGGACGTACGTACGTTCACTGAAGCAGCAAACATCTCTTGGTCAGGACGTACGTACTCAGTTAGGACGTTCGTACGTCCAAGTAGGCAGCAGTCGTGTTTTCGTATGGAGACGTACGTACCGTGTTAGAACGTTCGTACGTCATGTTAGTCAGCAGACTTATTTTTGTGTAGCGACGTTCGAACGTCATATCGACGTACGAACGTCCAAAGTCGGTTTGCACAGTTTCGGCCCATTTTTCTAGGTTTTCAACCCTAAGTATAAATAGGGTTTCTCTTCCATAGAACAAGACAGTTCTTTGGCCGTCCATCCTTCTCCTTGTTCATGTGTTTTGGTTAGGTTTGTGATATTGAAATTGTTTGTGGCTATTGAACTCAATTCCCTTTCTTCCCCCTTTTCTCAATTCATATCTTTGTGATCTTCAAGAGTTATTGTGAATTCGGCTTCGAGTCTTCTTGTGTGTTCATCAAGAAGTCGAGTGTCTTGTGCGTACATCAAGGTGCTCTGGTGAAGTCAAGGTGTTAGAGATAACCAGGAGTATCAACTCGCAGTGAGTGCAGGTAGTTGATAGGTTTGTACATCTCTTTTCATCTAGTGGATTATTTTGTTGTCGCGAGGACAACCGTGGACGTTTCCCAGTTTGGGTTTTACCACGTTAAAAATTTCTGTGTGTTATTTACTTTCCGCGTATTGTTTGTTTGCTTGTTTGAATTCACATTTGTTATACTAGCACTATTTGTAGTTTCTCAGTATTCACCCTCCAATCAAAGAAGTCGGTCTCGTAAAATTCAACAAACACTCTCTTGATGTCTTCTTTAAATACGTGCCACAACCTCTTGTACACTTCCATAGGGATACCATCCGGGTCGGATGCCTTGTCTCCCTCCATGTCTTTTAGTGCTTGGACAATTTCTTCCTCTTTGAAGGGCTTCTCTAGATCGATGACTTGTGGTGCGGCCAACCTATCAAAAGGAATGCCATCATCAATCTTAGGCCTCCCAAAAGCCTCCTCCTTATAAAGCTTAGAGTAGTACTCCAATATATGATCTTTTATTTCAATTGGATCCCATGATGCCTTCCCATTAATTTCTAAGCAAGACAAATTATTTCTCTTCATCCTAGCACAAGCCATGGCATGAAGGTACTTTGTGTTAGATTGCCCTTCTTGATATTTCTTAGTGAGAGCCTTTTGTCTCCAACTAATTCCTTCCATACGTAAGAGATAGCTAAGATCATCCTGAAGATAGGACCTTTCTATGAACTCCTCGTCATCAAGGTCACTTTCCTCCTCTTTTTTGTCTATCTCATCAATCCGGTTCAATCTAGCTTCTATTTTTTTATCGACCCTCCAAAAAACTTCTATATTCCATATGGATAGCTTCGTCTTTAACTCCTTTATCTTTCTCCACCACACATAGCTTGGTTCCCCTTCGAAAGCAAATCCTTTCCACCACTCCTCAATCAAACCACTAAGAGAGATATCCTCAAACCACATCATTTCAAAGCGAAAAGGCCTAGGCTTCTTGATTTCTTCCAAGACCTCCAAGAGAATTGCTCGATGATCGGACGTGAACTTTGGGAGTGCAACTTGTCGGATTTCCCCTAGTTCATCCACCGATTCGGTCGAAAAAAGAAATCGGTCGAGTTTTGACATAACCGGATTTACTTTGTTGTCGGACCAAGTAAAGTTAGCTCATTCTAAAGGGACCTCCATGAGCTCGTGCTTGTCAATGTTTTCGGAGAACTCCTTCATATGCCTTGTGAGTCTACTCCCCCCTCTTTTCTCATGACAAAATCTTATCACATTAAAGTCACCACCAAGGACCCAAGGGCGATCCTTCCATGCTCGGATGTGATCAAATTCCTCCCATAGATCATTTAAACAAGACTTGTTGGTAGGTCCATAAACATTTGAAATTACACACTTAAGATCTTTATGTGTGAGATTACACAAGATAGAAATTGAGTGAGCCCTGTAGAGAACTTCTTTTACGTTCACCACATCCTCATTCCAAGCGGTAATTAAACCTCCGAAGAGACTGGTCGAATGGAGCCAATGCCACTTCCAAGAGTTTCCCCACATTAATGCTTTCTCAATGATGTCCCCTTCATGAATCTTGGATTCTTGAATCATGATAATATCCGCCTTTGAATTAGAGTCTTAACACTTTTTTGAGAGGCTTCGTTGCAAAGACCTCTTGCATTCCATGAAGTGATTCTAGCCATCTAATCACCAAAAGCGTTCCCTAGGACCTCATTTGAGTTCCTATAATTCGAGATTTCCCTATCATCATCATTCATGATGCAAGCTCCCTTTTCCTTCAAGCTTCTCAACCCCATCTCGTAAAAGAAACTTTCTACTGCCCCACTCCCTTTATTTGAAGTTATACCCATCTCTGCTATTGCTGCCCTGAGAACCTCAACTATCCACATTTGGAGTTCTTCTCTTGTTTTGACCTGACAACACTCCATGAGAAGTTTATCACTGAAACTCGTTCTAGAATCTGGCAAGTCTAACTGGCTGAAACCTGGTGGCCTGGACTATTCAGAGTTGCTACATAGTTCCATCTCTCCCTGCCCGATCCGCCTGTTCTCTCTGCATACCCTGGTTGTATTCTGTTCTAACTGTCTCGCTGTCGAATTTCTTTCCTCCCCACTTCCCTGATTCTTCCTTCTGTACTCTCTGCTCTCGGATCGAGGGCCACCTCCTTCTACTATGTCAAGGACTTGTTGGGCCAAGGCCTTGTTGCGACCCCCTCTTTGTTTTTTTATGTTGGGTATGGCTTCCCAGCATTCTGTGTGATAAAACAAGACTTGGACCCCAAGGGTTCAGGCCCTAGTGAGATCTGGCCGAAGAAGCTTGGTTTTCTGAGTTGGTTGGACCTGCAGTCGTTGTGGGCCTAGATGGTGTGGCTTGACTGTTTTGACTGGGCTCTGTCGGCTCCCTTTGTAGCAGATGGAAGCGGTTTTCTTCTATCTGGACTCCCAGATTGGGCCTTGGAGATGGGGATCTGTTCTGCCCGTTTGTCACCAGAGTCCATTGATCTGCTACTCCTTTTGTGGTATTATTTTCTAAGTCATCTTCCACATGTCCAGTACTCTCGAACTACTGTGTTCCATGAGATCAATGCCTCTTCCGTCACTCTCGGTCTCCACCACCACTATTCTGCCTCCGCCGTCTATCGACTGAGTAGAACCCACCACTTCAATTGGAGAACTTTCCCTGATCAGTTGGGGAGTATCTTCCTCCATCTCCTCCGCCACCACTCGAATCGGAAATCTGAAACCCCTCTCCTCCATGGTTATTATTCTCGGAATTTCTTCCCATTTAGTTTTTCTCAATACAACTTCCATACAAGGACTAGAGATTTCAAAGGTATCTATTTTCAACTCGAAGTTCTTGCTCAGACATTGCGCTAATTTTGTGGCAATGGCTTCAGATCTTAGGTGTAGTGGCACCCTATAGAAACCCACTTTGATCTTTTCCGGATTCAAAAGCTTCTCCTGTAATTTCCCACTCGTCGGATTGCACCTTTTGAAACTGACCGCGATCCCTGCCATTACGAGGGGAGCCATTTCTTCTAGTTTGAAGGCCTTATCTTCAGAATTCAACGATACAAATGCTTCCCCAGATTGCAGAGGTTATAGTGTTACCTCTCTAAACAAAGCCTCTACCTTTCCTTTTACCCATTGCCAGTTAACCATGTGAGTATTAGCTTTTGCCACCACCGACGACTTTCACCATGAGAGGTATCTGATTGTATCTGGTACCCAGACTTGGATCGTATGATTCTTGCTTGGTGGTTGTTCCTCCCTTCTTTGTGTGGCACCCCCACCAGCAGGAATGTTATTGGTTGTTGCTTTTTCCGACTGATATACTTTCTCCCTATCTATTGTTGTGGCTAATGGTTCATCAGAGCTGAAGATCTCATCCAGTTTCACCCCTAAAGCAGCCTAAGCTTCCCTATCTCTCCTAGCTGGAAATCTTAGAGATTGATCCCGTCCCTTCATCCCCTTTCTCTTAATTGTTACTTGAAGGAACTTTCCCAATCTGTTACTCTTGCAAACCCCCACCATTGACATGAGAGCGTCATGAAATTCCAGATCACATTCTGACGTACACTAATTTGGCACAGTGCTTTCGCCAACCATTTACCCCCTTCCTTTGAGATTGCAGATCTGAAAATTCCATTGCTGCTTCGTTCTGTGAGAATCACAGCTTCATCCCTCTTGACTTGTTTTCTCCATTCGAATTCAAAAGCCTTCCTTTCTGCAACTATGAACCTTTTTTCTGAAAGCTTTCCCATCTTCAATCTCTGTTGAAAAGAACACCGGAGACCAATTCCTTATCCTGTCTCAAGACATCAACTGCTTACAAACCCCATGGGATCTAGGTACAGAGGGTAATGATTTTCGGGTTTCCCTCTCCCTCGGTCCTCAGCTACCCCTGTATTACTCCTTGGTCCCTGAAGAAATCATCGGAGATGGACTTCTTATCCTGTCTCGGGCATCAAACTACTTACTAGCATCATGGAATCTAGGTACAAAGAGTATGATTATCAAGTAATAATTGCAGTCCTTTAAATTAAATAAAGGATTGTGAGCTTTAAATTATTCTCTCATTCACAGGATGCCAATCTGGCTTTTTTGCAGTTGTTCATGCTTATTATAAAGGAGAAGCATCCATGGAAGGGGAAGCAACTTGATATGTTCTGTAACGCCAGTTAAAGCAGTGATGTGTTTTTATGTCTAGTTGTATGATCCAAGAGTCTTTGTCCAGAAGAAGTTTAGTTATTGTTCAGGAAGTGTCATTTATAAAACATGGTGTGATAAATTTGTTCACAAATTATGAAGCATTTGAAATGTCACACGAAGAGGGCGGGTGAATAGTCCTTTTTCCGATATATGGTAAAGTTAAATTTTAATGCGGAAAGAACACACCACCACGTACAAAGCCACTCAACAAATCAACACAAGCGACAAAATCAAAGCAAGTTAGGTGATCTCAGTCTGACAGGTTGTTCAGGTGCCTGAACCTTTCAAATGCTAAACTTTATAGGCACCTGAGCAGGTTCCAGACTAAGAGCTAAAAAACCTTATTTGCTTGTAGTTATGGAAAAGAGAAGTGACAAGCAATAAAAATTAAAAAATATATTATGAAATTTGATATGAAATGATATGTATACTTGTAAAGATTCAATCTTGATGTAGATGAGCAACACAAACACAATCACAATATATACGCAAAGTGTGTGATGATTGTGTGCATGAATTAAATGAACTAAACCAAAACACACAAATATATGGAAAATGGTGGTCTCCACGATGATTGAAGGTTCATCCTGCAAAGTTACAAGGCATCACGAGCCAAGATGTCTACCAATATTGGATAGGATGTATATATGTGACACCCTGCCAGTTTTCAAGTTGTAAGCAGTTGGATGCGGATGGCTATGTCCTTGGAAGAAAAGCACGGAGGTATCTCTACTAGACAAAGTCTTTTCCTTTTGAAATTGAAAATGTAAGAAGAATGCTTAGAGAGCACAGTGGTCTTGATTAGGCATTTGGGTTAGTAGTACAGGCTTAGTCGTGGGGGCAATCATTTTTGTTTCTTTTTATATTGATAAAAAAAGGGGGTTATTTCTGAAACAAGTAACTTTTGAGAAAGACACTAATCATGTTTTTTTTTTTGGTGAAAAGGACAATCTCTTTTGAGTCAACCCTCCATAAGGACAATCTTATTGAAAGTCATGGTTAAAAAGGATATGCAGTTTTTGTTGATTTGTTGAAAAGGACAAAGACTTATGATTTTAGGTAGAATCACAATGTTAAAATTTTGTGCAATTTCGACTTTGCCCTTTTCCACTAGGGTTAATCACTCCCTACCTAGGTTATAGTGTTTGTTAAAAAAAAAAAATTGTTATATATGATTTGACCTAAAATCATACTATGATTATGGTGGGTATTTTATTCCAGAATTTGTTGACTTCAAAGCCCTTTTCAATAAGAAACCATATGTTTTTATCTTTTGAATAAAGGTGAGTAAAAGATATATGAATGAAAGAGTTGTTACCACCAAAGTGGCGCCTAACTACTTATTGGTGCTGCTGCTCAGAAAGTGTGGAAAAGGCTTACTAACAAAACATCTGGCTCAATTGTAAACACCCCCCCCCCCCCCGCCCGACACACACACACATTATAGTCACGTTTTGAATAAACCCCCCATTTGTCCAAATTTGGACTTTGTCCCCCCTCCGTCTGCTTCTGTTAAATCTAACGACAATTTTTTTTTCAACTTCCCAAAATGCCCCCGATTGCTGTTTTAGACTTAACCCCCCTAAGAAATATCACTTAACAAAACGTAACAATTTTACTTACCGTTATTTAAACGGGGTTAAGTCTAAAGTATAAGGGAGGGGTATTTTGGGAAGAATAAATAAAAATAGGTGTTAAATTTGACAGAAGCAGACAGGAGGGGGGCAAAGTCCAAACTTGGACAAATGCAGGGGTTATTCAAAACGTGACTATAAAAGGGGGGTTAAGTCTAAAAATCCCATAAAACAATGATCTAGAGCTT
Organism: Aquilegia eximia; assembly: GCA_023053565.1. Lineage (NCBI taxonomy): Eukaryota > Viridiplantae > Streptophyta > Magnoliopsida > Ranunculales > Ranunculaceae > Aquilegia > Aquilegia eximia. The sequence goes on from JALIGU010000003.1 coordinate 16,877,895, forward strand.
GGATATCTGCCACCAAGTTTCCACTATACCTATTAGTCTTAGGTTGAACTAATTAATTTGTTTTGGGGGTAGTAGTGACTAATGTAGCTGAAAGGTTGAACTAACTTGTTTGTGCTGAATTTAACTTTAGCCTTGGTTGTTTATGGAAACCTGTTCTTTTGCGATTATATTTGGATTTGCTGAACTGGCTACCTTTGGAATACAAGTTGAATTTGACCATTTGCTTATTTATTGGTAGCATTTTGAATGGAGCTGATCTGATGTTTTAACATTATGCTTTAGGGATTTTTTTTCATTTTCAGCAGCTTGGCACAGTATAAACCAGTGCATCATATAAAGTTGAAATAAACACGCTCCAAGGTATGCGGATTAATAATAATAAAATGTTATATAAAAGAGAAAAGAAACTTATTAATGATGGGAAATTGGGAATATATTAGCAGTAGAGGAATGCAGGGCCCGGAATGTACACAATAATATAAGCAGTGGATTTTGAGTGGAAGTTTTTGAAAAGAAAAAGAGGAAAAGGGAAAAAACCAGTTTGTTTTTGGAATTAGATAATGTTTCATGGTGACAGTCGTGTGGAATGCACACAATGTTCCATTTTATATTAATTCTATTCTCTCGTGAAACCTAAGTGCACTCCAATTCAGCAATCCATTTTCTTTTGTGAAATTTTGATGCCGTCGACATCATTTGTGTCTATACGTAAATATGTAGCTTGTACTTGTAATGTTGTTTATAGGTGCTACTGTGATTCTGTGAAGAAACAAACATAATCGCATTCTTGTTTGGCAGTTTTAGAGTAAAAACAAATTGAGTGTAGTTAGTGAATGAAAAAAAGGTAATGCATGCAAATGTCAATCGGAATATTTGGTATATCCCATTTTGGTACGTTAAGAATATAATTATAGCTTTTCTCTTCTGTCAGTTGGATTTGGCAGGGCATAAACTTTTTGAGTTACTATTATGTCACATAATACACTTGTAGGATTTATTTAGATTTGCGTTTTTAATAAGCGCGCAAAATGTTTATGAAGTTCCAACTTATGGAATATCATGTTCTAACTGTCAGACCTTAGTGATTTATTTCCATAGTCGAACCTTACACAATTCAACTCTACAATCTCAAGTTGACATTTTGGAATATGAGTTACTATATTAATCAACTATGGATAATTAAGCAAGTGTAAGTTTGCAATCTTAATTAATATGCAATCAACTGAAACATAGCTCTACAATGATTTTAAAGATTCAAATTGAGATTGTATTTGTTCTGGAAAAAGCAGCTTACATATTTGAAAGCAAAACCAATCTTTCCCACTTCAAATGTTCCACTGTATTCTACATTTCCACTTAATTGATGTGTCCGCCACTATAAAACCCTACTTGTTAAGTCCAACCTTCCATGCGAAACTACTAATTATTAGTTAAAAAAATTCACTTGAAATGGAAAAGCACAACTTTTATCTGAAAAACAAAATGTGTTCATGTTGGTATAGCGTACCATTGCGCAATTTTACTCCATCCCAATTCATATAGTGGAGTAAGGTTATTGAGTGTGAACTTTGAAGAGTGTTAGACTAAACAAAATTAACTACATATTTAAGCAATGCGTATACAATTAAAGTCACCTTAATTACCTATTTTTTTGTACAGTTAATAGATAAGGGATCAGGGATGGCTAGATGTATGGTTTGAAGCTGACTCTATGGCAATGGTGAACTCTTTCAACGCTGGAAGTATTCCGTGGCATCTTTCAGCTAGATGGAGGCTAGCTACAAACATGATGAACAAGTGGAAACTCACATACACTTACAGGGAGGCAAATTTTGCAGCCGATGCAGCTGCAAAAAGAGGAGCTCAACTGGACCTAGGGGAAGCTCTTTGGTCCACACAAAAACCTGATTTTGTAACTGTTACTGAATGTCCTGGCAGAATCTACTTTAGATTTGCCTAATTTTGGTTCTAGGACTGGTTGTATATGGACCTAAAACATCATATCTCCTGTAACATTCTTTGATTAATATAACTCCCTATTTGTGTGCAAAAAAAAAAAATAGATAAGTCCCGGCCAGGTCACTCCACCATGCACCACCACCTTTCGACCATTATTTTATGCCGGCTATCACTATCTACTCTACCTAAACAGTAAAAACCTCTCACTCCCTCATTATAAATACCCTCTTCAAGGCGTGTGTCTTCCACACTTTGCTAAGATCTTCTTCTTTTGTCTTTCTTACAACGTTAATACACGACTATATTAACTTTCTTCAGTCTTCCTTCATGGCTAACCAAGCATCTCTTAATGAAACCAACAATAAGTTCTGTGTCCCAAACACTGATGTTGAGAGACAAGCAAGTTTGGAGATAGATGAAGAAAAGGAATTTGATTACACCCAGAGGTCACAATGGCTTAGAGCAGCTGTTCTTGGAGCTAATGATGGTCTAGTTTCAACAGCTTCTTTAATGATGGGTGTTGGAGCAGTTAAAGAAGATGTTAAAGTCATGATTCTTACTGGATTTGCTGGTTTAGTTGCTGGAGCTTGTAGTATGGCTATAGGAGAATTTGTATCTGTTTACTCGCAACTGGATATTGAGGTAGCTCAAAAGAAGAGAGACCTTGCTATGAAAATAAAAAATGGTGAGACTGAGGAAGAGACTCAAGAAGAAAATTTGCCAAACCCGATACAAGCTGCTTCTGCGTCTGCCCTTGCCTTTTCTGTAGGTGCAATGGTGCCTTTACTAGCAGCGTCATTTATAAAGGAGTATAACGTGAGGGTGGGGGTGCTGGCAGTGGCCGTAAGCTTAGCATTGTTGGTGTTTGGAGCTGTGGGCGCAGTAATGGGGAAGGCACCTGTGACAAGGTCTTGTTTGAGGGTGTTGATCGGAGGCTGGTTAGCTATGGCTGTGACCTTTGGGTTAACTAAATTGATTGGGTCTAGTGCGCTGTATGAAGGATAAAGCAAAAACTTATATGCACTCATTATCCTCGTCATGTCTTAAATGTGAAAATGTTGTAATGTTAATTGTTAACTCCTTATTTGAATGAAGCTTCAGTATTGGAAATAATTCAAATCTCAGCAGCATCTCTCTCTTCATACAGAATAAAAGAAAGGAATAATTATGTTGTGAAAAATTAAAATGAGATCAAACTTTGATCCTTTAGCCCTACTGGCCGCATAGATGTGATCTCAAGCATAATACGCGGTCACATAATATGGTATTAGTAACAATCTTTCATTGCTAATTATACTGAAAATTTCAAATTTACAAGTATTGTAGAGACCAGAGAGCTAGGTAGTCAAAATCATTACAATCTAAAGTAGCTTTGCTCTCTGACATATCAAGTAACAGTTCACTCACGGAATTCTTCACTTCACAATCTTTACAAGCCTTTGATAACTGTACACATGTCATTTTTGTCGGGGAAATCCTAAGGTGACAGATCCAGTGTTTTCACCTTTATAAAATAAGATTTTCAAATCATGCGCAGTAGGTCAAGCTCGGCATTACATTTTGAATCCACAACAAAAAAAGAGTACAACATTCTGGTTTCTGGACTTTCGATAAGGTTCTGAAAGGAGAATTAACTCTTAGGATAAAGCTTGGACGGCCTTTCTATATGCGTAGGTAGACAATCATTTTGAATCCACAACAAAAAAAGAGTACAACATTCTGGTTTCTGGACTTTCGATAAGGTTCTGAAAGGAGAATTAACTCTTAGGATAAAGCTTGGACGGCCTTTCTATATGCGTAGGTAGACAATCAATTAGATTGAAGAGGGTAATCCAATTTTTTTAAATACATTTTTTATTTTGAAACACAACTGTTGGATGGGTAGGATCATTTAAAGGGAAATTAGCATATACTTTCAGGACCTGGGTTATTCTAAATTTCTTGGAAGGCATAGCTGACATGTAAACACCAAGTGTGGGTAGGTTTAGAGTCTAGTAACAACTCTTACAAACTTTACTAAGCTAACTGGTAGCTACAACTAATATAGGATGAGTAATATTTTTTAAGCATTCACAGTGCATGTCTACCCCTGTTCTGCATTTTGTGATTTTGCAAGTCTTTGGTAACAGAGAGATTAACTTGTGTGGTCAGTCCATGACATGATCACAAGAATAAATTGAAGAAGCTCGGGGAAATTTCTAAAGACAAGCATTCAAATCCCACAAGATCAATAAATCCCAAGTCAAATGCATCAAAATCGTGCAAACAAAGTAAGCTTGCATTTGCCAGCATGCATAGCAATCTTGAATATAGTGACCAAGTTAATGCTACCCTAAACATGTACAAGATCAGAATGTGTTGTTGGTAATCATGTTTGGTGCATAAGAAGAGTATAGTTTCTCCTTGAATATAGTGACGAAGTTCATTACTACATTTCCATAGTTGTGACTCACACATACTTTGTAAAGTCACTAATCTATCACATTCAAAATAAGATTGATACAAAGAAATATCCTCTAAGAACTTTTCCATTGTAATAATAATTCAGCCTACTATTCGAAACACATACCTAGAACTCTTTGTGCAGCAAATATCACTTGATTTAGATGGGGTTGAATTTAAATTGAAGCGAGATGGGAGAGAATCAAGTCCTGCAACCACGAAATGACAGAGAATAGCAATTATTGTACACTAGGTTCATTTGAACATTCAAAAACAAAGGAACAACAAAGGCTTATGCACTAACAAAAAGAAACAGAAATTAACCATTTTGTTGTATTCTTTAGTACCTTTATTATCTATACTAAAGTGATCAACTATTATATATTCCAAAATTACTTTTGAACCCGAGGTCAGTAATCCTTAAATGTTTTGTAAAGAAAAAAAAAAAATACATCTTGAGAAACTTTGTTTTTCATCCTACCAAAACGATATACGTAGCAATTTATAAAATCAGTAAGTATTGACCAGTAAATTAATTGTGTTCTAAAAACTATCAAAAGCAGTATCCCAGAGATAACCTACCTGCAAAAAGGAGACTCAAAGTACAAGTTACCCTCTGATTCTTAAGATGGTCGGGGGCGAAATAAATTATCTTTGTCTCTCCCACGCTCAATCTTTCATATTTCCGAAACTCTTTGCATCCTATCTTCTATATATATACAAAATGGAAGAATATAATCTTAGAGGCCACAAATGGTTGTATTCAATTTATTCTTTTTCCTGGAGGCCACAAATATAATAAGATCTTATTCTTTCTAGGATTATATCCCTCAATGTGTATTATACAACTGAAAGCAATTGTTTTTTTCTTCTTTTTTTTACAAGTAAAAATTTATTAATGAAAAGAAAAGAAAGAGGATTACAATACCTAATCAATCAGCACACTAGATGTGGCATCAGATCAAACAACTTAACTACAAGCTCCAAGCAGTAACATGAGTCAACATATTCTCAGATAAATCAACTATTTATACAGATGTAATCGTAAACACGGAAAAACCAACTGCAGTTTCCAATCTTGAGAAAAGTCAAGTACAACAAGTCTACAGTGTCCGAGAGATCAGCAATTCTCCTCTACTGTACATCTACCTACAGGTTGAAGCTGTTTCCTGCTGCCCTCAAGCTTGATGTCACTGTGGCTACGTGACATATATATAAACCTTACAGTTAGACCCATTCCAACTCCTTTAAGATTGCCACCATCATTTCAGTTTCAAGATTTGTCAGTTCAACTCTACCGTTCTCCTGTCTAAGTCATCAATTTCGTCATAACACCGGAACAGGAAATGCCGTCAGCCTGTTTGTACCTCCTTCAGCATGACGAGGAAAGGTAGGCTACTTAAGGAAGGGGAGATTCAGTGATTCGGACATGACTGTGTTTTTTGGTAAACCATTTCAGCTTGAATAACTCAGATCCTTCCATGACTGGCTTGATTCACTAGCTTATGTAGAATTTAAACAAACATCTGAGCATTCACAGTAAAATCCAAAACCTGCTTATATAGCAGAAGGCTGGCTGGCTTGCGCAATCAGTTGATGGAAACCACTTTTAAAATCTTGTTCAACTTGCCCAAATCAACTGAAAACAGCCTAAGCACAGCGACAACAAGGCTGTTCATATAAATAAAGCGTTTGTTTAATGTCTGTTAAAAGCTATGAAAAACCTAAGCTGCACTCAGTGAGTGGAAACTGGATTATAGCCTTCACAAAGTTGTCTACTTTTATATTAACAAAAATCTCCAAGACCCAACAAGTTCCAAGCCTAAACACCACTCCATCACCTGCGTGATGTATGTACCTGATCACAACCAAAGTGCTAGATTCGGGAAAAGTGGATTGGACTTCTTGAACTTTCAAAATAATAAGATGTGAGCAGATCACTTTGGGATTTAAAGTTCTCATGCCAAAAGGATGGTGAATTATCATTTGTATCGAGCAGAGGTACTACAATACTACATCTGCTCCATACAACTATCATGTAATTATGCTAACATATTTACATACCTACTGACGGGAAAACGAAATTAAGAAGGATTTTATAGGATTAATAAGTTCTATAATGAGCATGCCTAGTTCAAGCATCTTCTATACAGACATGGTCAGCCTCGATGTTATATTAAATTACATATCAATCATGCAAAACAAGCTAACTAAATAAGGTCGATCAACAGAAAAAGTTAAGCACACCCTAAGTTTAACAGCCCTAATAGTTTTTATAAGAGAAAAAATCATAACAAACCCATAGAACCCAACTTAATAATAGACTGTTTGTTTTTGTCTTAACCAACCTGGATGAGATAATAGAAGATCTTATGCCCTTCAGGATCATTGCTACTTTGAACCTCAATTAGTGACCCAATCGTTAAAGTAATCAACAAAATGTGCTCATCCTCATTACAATCTCAAGCTCCTGATGCCCACAAAAGTCTGTCTCTGGCCAATTCATATCATCTTCCTTCATGATCTGGAAAAAAACAATAAAGAGAAACCCCAAAATTTAAACCTTAAAGAAACTCTTACAAACTGCCTTAAAACTTAAGAATAAGTTTTCAAATCCATTGTACCGCAATCCTAATCTTTTTATGTTTGAAAAATCTCCAATATTTTAAGAACATACTGTAAACTAGTAGAAAAAAATACATGGGAGATTTCCCCATGTAATGTGAGATAGGATGCATTTTTAATGTTGGAGAAAATTCACAAATGGCGGGTCATAGGTTAAATTATCATGTGGCAAATGAAAATAAAAAAGGTAATCACTAGCTCATGAAATTTCTCCACTATAAAAATGTTTCCATCCAACCAATCAAAACTGAAAATATTCTAAAAGTAATGAAATTATAAAACCCTACATTATCCAAATAAAATTAATCAATCAAATGTAACAATGAACCAGAAAACTGAAAAAAACCAAAAAATGTTCACAAATCAACAACAATTAACAAGAAAAATTCTAGAGAAACAAAACATATGAATGAGGACTAGAAGTATTTACTTTAAAACAGCAGGAGTGAGAAACACTTCTCATAGTGTCATTCATTAGTTCTTGTATGTAGTTAAGAGTGGAGTATTAGCAAGAACTCATAACCAAACTTCCCTTTGTAACCTCTCCACCATTGTCTTCTGCCCCCATCTCTCTCTCTGTTGTTCTACATGTTATGGGCTTGGGCTTATTGCTACAAAGATCCACGGGGAAAACGAAATTCATTTTGGCGGGAAATTTTAAACATTTCTGAAAAAACACCAAAATTAAACAAAAACCAAGCGACCAGAAGAGAAAAAAAAAAAACCCCAAATCCCAATTCCAAACAATCTTCTGCAAAAACCTTTAAACCCAAAATTGATTAATGGGAAGAGAAGATGTACAACTAAGTACAGCAAAAAGAGCTTATAAAGAAGCAGCATCAGTTGGGAATGTTCAAGAAGAAGCACGATGGGCAAATGTAATTGGAGATATTCTTAAGAACAGAGGAGAATATATTGAAGCTCTTAAATGGCTTCGTATCGATTACGATGTTTCTGTTAATCATCTTCCTGAGAAACAAGTCTTACCCACTTGTCAATCTCTTGGTGAAGTTTATCTTCGTCTTCAGAATTTTGAAGAAGCCCTAATTTATCAGGTATAGTAAACCTTTTGATTTCTTAGTCGAATTTTTATAAATTAAGTTGAAATTTTGATTTATTAGATCCCCATTAATTAGTTTCATTGAATTTGAGTTCTCTTAGGGTTATGTTTAGCTTTTAGGACTATTTTTCATGAAAGGGTACCCTTAACTCCACTCCTTTTCGTTCGTTTTGCTGATATTGAATAATTACTTTGTCAATTAGTTCTAAGTTTGTTCAAAATCCCCATTTTACAGCAAATTCTGTTGTGTTGTTCCACAATGGATTTTTTTTTTTGAATTGTTCCTTTATGCCGCAAAAGGTCGATCATAACGTAGTACTTGTTATCAGGTGCAATTTCCCATGGCCCTTAATTTTGTGTTTGTTTTGGTTTTCGTTGAAAAGTTCAAATCACGGAGTTAAGTGTAGCTTTAATCTCTTACCTGCACTCATGAGTATTGTTTCACAGTTAAACTTCCTTTAGCTTAGCTTTAATTTTGTTACCCCTGCAAGGCTGCAAAAATGCTTATATAATGTATCTAATGAGTTATTAGTCTTTGAGCTATCTTTTCAGCCAATGTTTCTGTATGAAAATTTAGCCTCATGTTTTATTAGTAAATTTTATGAAAAGAGGGATCCTAACTAGTCATTGAATTTGTATTCCATGAAGCTCTTATATATTTGCGTCTCACTAGTTTACTTTATTCAGCTTTTAAGTTTGGACGTCTTTTTTTCTTATAGGAAGAACATTTAAAACTTGCCAAGGAATCGAATGATCTTGTTGAGCAGCAAAGGGCCACAACTCAACTTGGTAGAACATATCATGAAATGTTTTTAAAGTCTGAGGACGATCATGATGCTGTCCGGAATGCCAAAAAGTATTTCAAGTCTTCCATGAATCTTGCTCGCACTCTAAAGGAAAACACATCATCACACAGATCTTCCCACTTTCTCAAGGAATTCATTGATGCCCATAATAACCTTGGAATGCTTGAAATGGATCTTGACAACTTGGAAGAGGCCGAAAGGATACTTCTGGAAGGCTTAAGGATATGTAATGAAGAAGAGGTGATAGAAGATGATGATGGTCGAAGCAGGCTCAATCACAACCTTGGAAGTGTTTACATGGAGATGAGAATGTGGGATAAAGCTCGAGAACACATAGAGAAGGACATCCGAATCTGTAAGAGAATTGAACACCGTCAAGGAGAAGCAAAAGGCTACATCAATCTTGGTGAGTTACATTACCGAGTTCAGAAGTATGATGAAGCACTTCTCTGCTATCAGAAGGCAATTAGAATAGCAAAAACAATGGAAGATGAGGATGCTTTGGTTGAAAATATTAATCAGAATATAAAGATTATAAAAGAAGCAGTTAAAGTAATGAATGAGTTGAAAAAGGAAGAGCAGAATTTGAAGAAACTTACAAGAACCACAACTATGGCTAAAGGTACACCACGTGAGAGGAAGTTTTTGCTCCAACAGAATGCAGCCCTTGATGTGCTCATAGAGAAGTCCAGCATCATCTTTGCATGGCTGAAAGTAAGTGTCGTGTATGTGGTCATTGTACTCAGATTTATAGTTTCTGGGTTTCTTATCTATAGAAAATGGTTATGTTTTTGGGTGAGCTGGAGTGATTAGTGATCTTAAGGTAGAACTACATGCAACATATTTTTTTCCAACAATTGGTACTTTTCTGCATTTTCTGGAGTATTACATTACCCTAAGATTTATTTAAGTTGAAGTACATGACGTTATCATATGATGCTCAGGGGAATTCACAATTGTGTTCTCCAAATTCCAATCAACGTTGTTTTTGTTACTTGTGTTTAGCATTTGGATTTTGCAAAAAGAAAGAAAAAAGTAGCGAATGAGCTTTGTGACAAAGAGAAGCTGAGTGATTCTTTTCTGGCCATTGGAGAATCATACCAAAAGCTGAGGAAATTCAAGAAAGCTTTTAAGTGGTACTCAAAGAGTTTGAACTTATACAAGTCAATTGGAAACTTAGAGGTGACTAATTTTATTTTTTTCTTAAGTTTATCCTTTTGTCAAATTTAAAAGTTAAGCTTGTTTCAGAAGAAACCCCATCAATGTACTTTCCTTCAAAGACATTCTGGCAGTGGGCAGTCTGGTTGGGCATGCATTTAGTTTTGTCACACTTTAGAAGTATTGTTGCTTATATTATTCATGCATAAGATCTATTGTTTGCTAGAATATTATTTCAGAGTGATTTTTATTTTCAGGGGCAAGCATTAGCTAAAATAAATATAGGAGATGTCTTGGATGGTGATGGGGATTGGATTGGTGCACTGGAAGCATTCAAGGAGGGCTACAGGCAAGGGTTTCATGTTCCTTACTGTATATTCAATTTGGTTGGGTATGTTTCAGTTGATAGTAAAAGATTTCATTACTAACAATGATTCATTCTACTTTTGGTTTTGTTCCATTATCGCAGACTTGCAGTTGAAGCAAACATGCCCTCTATACAGATATCTGCACTTGATAATATGCATTATAGCTACATGATAAGGTTTGACGAAACTGATGAGGCCAGGTAATTTTGATTCTCGCAAAGCTAGTGTTGGAGCTTCAGTACTAGCTCTGAACTGTTGCTGAAGGGTTGTCACTTTGTTGCAGGAGGCTCCAGCTCAAAATCCAAGAGTTGAAAAGCTCCAAAGCTACAGTTTCTCAAATACAGAAGTTGCAGGGCGATTGCTGCTCCGAAACTGAAACAGAAGGAAATGATGGCTCATCAGATACTACATCTAATACATGTGAATCTATAAAGATAAGTGAATCGTCTTCGACAAGATCAAAAACACGAAAAGAATTTGAGGATGATGAGACTTTAATTGAACTTTGTCGGTCCAAGAAGAATATTTCCAAGACAAAGATTTCTCAACTTGCAAAACCCAGAAACTCCATAAATCAAGCTGCAACTTCCGCTCAAAATTTGCAGAAATCAAATAGTAGTCAGTATCCTTCTGTTAGTCGCAAGCGTGGTCGTGTGGTCCTTTTAGATGATGATGAAAGTGATGAAGCTGAGATATCAAGATCAACAATCCAAAAAGTCCCAATCGAAGATGTGGTCGCATCATATGAATGTAGGTTCCAACTCTAAATGATTTTTAAAATTTGTTTTTGCTTTTGCTGCCTATTAGTATTACTGATAATCTGCTGTGCTTCTTACTTGACTACTCGCAGTTAAAATGAATGGTGGTTCTACTAGTTTTGCAAATGACTTTCAGGTAAGCTTTTAGCCTCCCAGTGTCAATCCACTCACCGAATGTATTTTTTCCTGTGGTATTGTGTTGCTGTACAAGTGTATTGGTGCTTACTTAGTACTTGTTTGTTAGGATGAAACACATTTTGTTGCCTCCAAAGACATGCTCAATGTCTGCTCATCAAGAAATTATGAAGACAGCAGTTGTTCCCAGAAATCAAGGAGTCTTAATCGAGGTGCAAAGGATACAAATTGTGCTGCAAGTGCATCGAAGGTTGATGCTGACTACATCTCTGATAACCAGGTGCAAAACAAAAATGATGCTAGTGTCAATCTCCATATTTCAAAAGGAAACTTATAACTCTTATAATCGTATCTGCTTTTGGTATAAGAGACATTTTAATTCACATAGCCTTGAGAACTATCTTCTTGTCTTTTTAAAGTTTTACTACTGATCATCAGTTTCAATCACTTTTCCTTTTACTTTTGGTTTAAAACTAATTTTCTTCTCTCACCCATCTGTCTTGCTTAAAATGCCAACCCCTTTTCTATTGGTAATAATATCTTTGAGATAAATTTTTCATTAAATCATTTCAGGAAAGTGTGTTATTCTATACATTTTTGGAACTTATGAATGTGGTATGGTACTAGTCGCAGCATCACTTCTGGATAAACTTTTCATTACATCTTTTAAAGGAAAGTATGTTTTACTATGTATTATTCTAACTCAAGTATGCCGTGTGATACTGATTGCAGCATCACATCTCTGTCCAAATTGATGATCAAAACATACTTGTGGATACACGTTCTTGCATGCTTGGAGATATGCTAAGCATTGAATGTATGAAGGTTGAAGTAGCATGCTTATACTATTTACAACTCTCAGAAGAAAAGAAATCAAGAGGTAGTCACTTACTGTCCCATATTCCATGTTGACAGCTTCTTTATTACTATGTTGAACCTTGTTATAAGTTATGGGATTGCCTATGAGTTCAGCTTTTTGTATTTCATGTTAAAAATGTGCATGCTACATCCTAATAACCAAATGGGTGAAAGCTCAGGGTGTAGTGAGATATGGGCCAAAGGCTATATCATCAAGGTTTATTACAAAAGCATGAGGAGTCAGGTGGTGTTCAATAATATGCAGATTGATAAAGACACTAGGAATTGCAAAATGATTATGAGGGCAAGTCAGCAAATAATATTAGTAGATAAATTCAATTTTATACTTGTACGCATAAACAGTTAAACACTCATTTGTGAATATTCTATTAATAAGCATGACATCTCTTAGGTTTGCTACCCATCATTCGGCATATGAAGTGTGGTGATAAAGCTCTAAAGCCCTTGGAACTGGTGGAAGCTTTAAAAGATAACCTTTGGGACAAAAGATTTGTTGAAGTAACCATTGATGGTATGATCTATAAGTAATTAGTTTTGCTCTTTTATATTTCTTATGCGATTATCTGATTATATAATTTCTGCATAGTTGGGGTCAATTTAGAAGCCTCAATGTTTCAAAAATCATTTACTTCTTTGTGTTTAGCTATCCAGTGTAAGTGTATAACTCTACGGCTCTATCAACGTGGTATCAGTTTGTCACTTAGACCAGGGTTCATAACCTTTATGAACCACTAGTATGCCTTTCAGCCCTAGAAAAGACTCCACTTCGGTCATGTTATGGAACACACTGACATCGATTGGAGTTCAAATAATAATATACCAAATATACATGTGTATCAATGCATCAGCGACTATTTTTGTAACCTAATTATGTCTCCATGTATTTCTTATGTTTATGTGGATGACAATGTTAGTTTTGGCCTTTGATTATGATGCTTCCAAAAATTTGGTAGACTCCATATATCGCCAAATTATGGAAGTTTTAACTTCAGTTCGTTTGTTCCAACTTCAAGTTTAGTGGAAGTCTCGAAGTTTAAAATCATGGAATTTGACTTCTTAACTTCACTTATGTGCATAAGTTTGGTTTGGAGGCTTAAATCCCTAAAATTGAGAAAACAATCTCGACTATGTAGTAATTTAGGCACTAAAGTTAGTGTTCTTCCAAGCATCCTCATTGGCCTTGTACATAAAAACAAAATGATCTAGGAACATAATTTAATTTACAATGGCTGTAACTGTATTAATCCTAGCCATATATATCTAACAGATAGATTTAACCTCATGCATAAATAGGTTAACTGAGAGAGTGAACATATGTTAATGAAATCCGTGCTCAGTCTATCATGTCATATATGCTAGATTCTATTTTTCAATCAATTTCAACAGTAACCAGTGGAACACCGACAGCACTACCAACTGTGGTTGGTATTACTACAAAAACCATCTTTCAATATGTCTCTCAAGATTCTGTTGAGTTCTTGCTTCACGGATCTAGAAAGACATAACAAAATTTCTATGATTATAGCACCCAACTAATAGAAGTTTATACTTTATGCAAGTAGTTTTTGGCTTTTTTATAATTTTGAAGCTGTACATCCTCATGCTTTGTTGTGCAGGATGGGTACAAAAGCGCTTGATGAAGTTATATATTGATTGTTGTAAAAAGCTTCACGAGGCACCCAATATGAAATTGCTCAATAAGCTTTACAATTTGGAGGTTAGTATCCTAATCAGATGTCATTTATGTAGTTATGCAAAGCTATTGAAGTTGCCCAAAGCTATTGGAGTGTATATAGTATGATGCAATTTGGGGTCTCCTAGATCCCAACCTATAATATTCCTTCCCATATCTTGTACAAGGTCATGAAGAGTGACATCAAACTGGCAAATGAAATAGTGACTGCACAATGTTGCTAATGTTGACTTAATTGCTGAGGACCTTTGATATTTTTTTGATTCCATCTTGTTTCTAGGTTTCAGAAGACGAAGTCGTTGTGTCTGGATGTCAATTGCAAGATATATCAATAGCGCCGTTATTAGATGGGTTGCGTCAGCATAAGACAATTGCTATGCTAGACCTTTCCCATAATTTGTTGGGTAATTTCTTTCTTGTGCCAATTCTTATTGGATTTCAGACATTCTTGGGTTAATTCAGCATGAACTAGCCAATTCTTAACAACTTCTTTCAGAAAGGAGTTGCTCTGTTTGGTTTTACTTTTCATTTGATTATAATAAAAAATTTACAAAATTCAAGTTTGAACTGGCTATTTTTTTATTTTATTTTTTTGGTTTTTTTTCTTCTTCTAGGAAATGAAACAATGGAGAAACTTAAACAAATATTTATGTTATCTAGCCAAAAATATGGTGGCCTGACATTGGACCTGCACTGTAATCGACTTGGTCCTACTGCATTGTTCCAGGTTTGATTTCTTTGATACTTTTCACAATTTTCTATCTTTTTCTAACAATGTGAGGAATCTTGATTTGCATATGCAAAATATATTAATTTTCATATGTAAGATATCTTAATTTCCAGGTTCGATTTCATTAATTTTCATTTCTTTAGTTTCCCTTTACTGTTTCAGGAATATAATTTCAGTTGGCTTATTTTGTATTTGATCAACAGATTTGTGAGTGCCCAGTATTATTTGCTCGGTTGGAAGTGCTTAACATCTCTGGGAACCGTCTTACTGATGCCTGCGGATCTTATCTTTCAACGATCTTGGAGAATTGCAAAGGTTTAGTGCCTTCCTCAGTTTCTTCTTTGGTTCATTAGTAAATGCAATGAAAACACTGATTTGGGGTACTGAGATATATAGTAGTTATGAACGTAATATTATTTCCATTGTTCTGCAGCGCTTTATAGCTTGAGCATAGACAACTGTTCTATTACTTCCAGAACAATTCAAAAGGTTGCTGACTCTATAGATTCTGGATCCGTACTTGCACAGCTTTCTTTAGGTATTAGGTCTCTCATTATCATAACTGATTTTAGCTAGTTTGATAACTGTTGTGCCTCTAAGTTTTCTAAAACTATGTTTATCAAACAGGACATAACAATCCTATATCTGGAAATTCAATGGTCAATTTATTAGCCAAGTTGACTACTCTAACGAGGTAATGCGTATTACCCTACATACTCCACTTCTCAATATATTTTTCTTCTGAATGTGAATACAAAGGCCTAAGTACATAATATTTCTTTCTTTACTTGTAGATTTTCGGAACTAAATCTCAATGGGATAAAGCTGAGCAAGCCTGCAGTTGATAGAGTTTGTGGACTTGCGAAAACCTCATGTTTGTCAGGGTTAATGCTTGGGGGCACGAATATTAGTAATGTGAGTATTTCCTGCTTTTGTATTTGTAATTCTGGATAAACATTAAACTTTTAACTGTAAGTATACTGGAACCACATTTTAATGGACATGATACATATTTGTTATGTAGGATGGAGCGCTGGAGTTAATGAAAGCCTTGTCTACTGGACCTCAAGAGCTTGTGAGGCTTGACCTATCATATTGTGGACTATCATCTCATTCCTTTCAGCAACTTTGCGCTGATTTAGCTTCTATTGGTGGCATTCTTGAACTGAACCTTGGTGGAAATCCCATTGGACAAGAGGTTCGCTCTTTCTTTAATATAGGTAGTATACTTCTGATTTTGTAAAACGTTGGGCCATGTAGGAGGGATAAGGTATTGTTATGGGGATAAAATGATGGATGACTAACCGCTAACCACCAAATTACCAAAGTTTAAGTGGGAATCATAGCTAGGATTAGGAAGGGTAGAAAGAGCTAGGGAAAGGAAAGAGGCCTTGAGAATCATCCTAAGAAGTTTCCTATTGGGGCATGCTATTTATATTCAAAATGTTGTGCCAAGTAAGATGCATGAGGTGTTGTTATGGGGATAAAATGGTGGATGACTAAACAGTAACCACCAAACTACCAAAGTTCAAGTTGGAATCATAGCTAGGATTAGGAAGGGTAGAAAGAGTGAGGGAAAGAAAAGAGGCCTTGAGAATCATCCTAAGAAGTTGTTACCTATTGGGACATTCTATTTATGTTCAAAACGTTGTGCCAAGTTGGAGGCATAAGGGTGTTATGGAGATAAAATGGTGGATGTAACCACCAAACTACCAAAGGTTAAGTGGGAATCATATCTAGGATTAGGAAGGGTAGAAAGAGCGAGAAAAAGGAAAGAGGCCTTTAGAATCATCCTAAGAAGTTGTTACCTATTGGGACATGATATTTATATACAAAACAGCAGAAGTAACTTAGGAAATCTCTGGTTCAACCTCAAATTTGGTCGCTTAGTTTGGATCTCACCTTTGAGATGAAAGAAGTTATGGGGAGCAATCAAATCTTGTTTGAGCTCTTTAAGCTCAAGGTCTTCCTTTGAGGTTTTTAATATACTTATTAAAATATAATTATTGTGTGTTGTGATTAGTGTGAGAAGATGCTGACTGTAATCATGAACTCAGGGTGTTAATGCCTTGACATCACTACTGGTGAATCCACAATGCTGTCTGAGAGTTCTGGTTCTTAACAAGTGCTGTCTTGGGCTTGCTGGAGTCACTAAAATAATTCAGGCGCTAGCAGGTTAAAACACTTGACCCAATCTACTCCCCAAAATTTTCATGAGAACTGAACCTTACATAGGGATGAATTTCATGTCATTTGCAGGGAATGATCCTCTACAAGAGCTCAATCTTGCGGGAAATGTTAATATGGATATGGAGGATATTTTGCAATCTGATACAGCACAAGGATTGAGCTCAAAGTGCATACAGCCAGATTTGAACTTGTGCAACACTAGTCCAAGCAAAAAAATTCCTGATGATGTTGGCGATGTTCAACAAGACATAAGTTTAGTAAATTCAGAATGCAATCACCTTGAAGTTGCTGATAGTGAAGATGGTTTAATCAAGGCAGAACCCACATTATCTGCTTTAGATGACAGTGCAACAAGCTCTTGCAGAAGAACTACTACACAACCCAAAATTCAGTTAATTCAAGAGCTTTCCGCAGCTATTGGATTGGCAAGGCAGTTACAATTACTTGATCTAAGTAGCAATGGGTTCACACAGGATCTTGCGGAAGCCTTATACACTGCATGGTCATCGACTTTAAGATCTGGTGGTTCAGCTCAAAGACATGTTAAAGAACACACCGTCCATTTTTCAGTAGATGGCAAAAAATGTTGTGGGGTTGAAATCTGCTGCAAAAAGGACTAGAGAATGCAAAAAAACAAATTAGGAAGCTGCTTTCTGGCAGTGAATATACCATGAGCTTTACTGATCAAACACTGTAAAAATATCAAATAGTAAATTGTTAAAATTCTTGATTTGACTTGCTTTGCATTGCAGACTTTTGTGGATAAGTGAAATAACAACATAGCAAGGAGTTCTATTCTTCTTTTGTTCTTAAGCAAGGGCCAAGGAGTTTTATGTAGGTAAATGTTACTACTGATGAGTTTGATTACATTATCAAGGACTTTGAAACAGGTTATAGGAAGGCCTTATTTGGCATTGTTACAACCAGTGTCCTTTGCTGATTCTCAAAACTGAAACAACCAGCAACCGCATTGTAATTTGTAACCATTGGTTTCATGTGATAATTAACATGAGAAATGCAAATTACTTGCATAATGAACGCGACGACGAAATTACTTTCTTTAAAAGCTTGATGGGTTAAAAAGATTGTAGGGCTCACACTTAATGATTCAGAAGGATCATATAATTCTTATGGAATGGATTGTGGAAAGGCTAGACTTTGATAGAAATGTCCATATCTACAGCCCCACAACCACCCCTCAAATGAATGTATTGCAACACTTTCTGTTCCCAGGAAATGATCAAACTTAACAGCCAAAAGTCATCCATCAAATTGATTTTTCTATACCAAATTACAATATAAATGTATTTCATTAGGGAAGAATATTTGTTCTATATTGTCAACCCCATAACAATGAACTTTACTGTTTCACATAAAATTCAATAAAGTTCAGAACAAATTGGGAGTTTCTATTCAGATTTAAATATAGGAACACTAAGTTTTAGTATGGCCAACAAACTTTAACATACAAAATTCTTACAAATGAACCAAAGCTTGTAACATCAAAACCCTTTAAAACAATTATATTAGCATTAATAATAATAATTAGTCAAATCAATAAAATCAAAAGCATTTGTGGGGGCTCAAATGCTCATAGACAAATCCACTAAATTGCCTTTTGTGAATAATGGTGGATCTGAATTTGATTGCAGCATGTGATTCCTTTTGAATTAGTGACACTAATACAGGAAAAATCAAGATAAACTATTAATTAATGATTACGTTAACAAAAATACATCAGCTTTTATTTTATTTGAATAATGTCAACTGCAAAATATTTACTTAATTATAAATTATGTACACTTAGGAAGCTATATCCATATTCCATGATGCTATGTACACTTTCACTAAAAGATACTACTTAATACATAAATACTTGATTATATTTTGTAACCAAATGATCATCATGTATATTTCCTTTCTGCTCTTCTTTTTCTTCTTTATATGATCAATATTCAATAGTCTCCAACTCTGTTTGGTACTCCAGATTACCTGACCTCTCTTGTCCAACCACCATTAAATGAGGATAGACAAAGATATAGTAGATTAAATGCAAGGAACAGGAGGACCCTTAACTTGCAGTAGTCTAGTAGTGACAATTGACAACTGATATGTACATATTCTCTGAAATTACTGACATCAATTGTAATTTTCAACCATGCCAAGTGGCAAGTGCCAAAGTTGCCAAAGAACAAGAACCAAGAATTAACTATTACAACAATCACTCAAAGGTGATCGATCACCGTAAATTTGATATCTACTACCATGGCAAGCATGTTGCTGATAAGTATAGTCATATGAAATGGATAGCAATTATGTACCTTTTATATATTTTACACTACACTATGTAATGTATATATAACCTAAGGTCACATCAGTTATAGATTAATAGGGCATTGCACATGTACTTTTATGAACAAAAGTTTATATTTTCTACTCATATACGCATTGTGAAGATTAATTCAATTTCAAACAATTCACCAAACAGAACAATAAAGAATTCAATTTAAAGCAACATCATCAACCTAGACTTAACTATAATTAATAACTAACTACCTTGATCAACTTATAAACATTTTAATAACAAAATTTCTAAAACAAAGAAGAAAATCAAATGTAATTTTATACAACTAGCAATGTTGCATGTATATTATATCCAATTGATCTTCCTTTTTCTTCTTCTTCTTTATACATCAATTCTATTTCTAAAGTAAAAGAAACCCTACTCTAATAAATTAAAACTCCCAAAAAGGTGATCTTCTCTCCTTTGAATATAATCTTGATGATCAGTTGAAAGTGAAACCAGCCATTCCTTCTTTTGGTGTAAAGGAGGTAAGCAACCCCACATAACCCCATAAGTCCATAACAACTTCTAGACCAAATGCATCTCTTCAAACACTCAAGAAAGAAAAAGAATATAACCTTCCCATCAATCCATCCCCATGTTCAAAATAAATAAATAAAAAGAAAATTATAAAAAAAGAAAAAAGAAAAAAACCATATATCTATATATCTATCACCACCTTCTTCTTCTTGTTGTTGTTGAAAATCTTCATGTCATCATCAAGGTGATTGTTGTCGGCTTTGTAAGCCTATGTCATTATGTTGTTTTGAAGGACCAGAAGGCGGTATCGGCATTGCTTTAGGCAAGAAACCATAAAAGTAACCATTGTAATTCTGTGATCTTGGTGAAATTTTAAGAAGTTGAGAGTTACTTCTTGATGTACCATGACAAAAGCCAGCAAAGAAAATACTGAGAAAGAAGAAGAAGAACAAGAGCATTGAGAGTGTTCTTGTATAACAAGGACTACTCCTCATCTTTCTCATGGCGTACTCACCAAGAAACTAAACTAATAAGAAGAAGAAAGAAAGATTTATATGTTTATAAGATAATAAGATGAAGAGTTGTAGTTGATATGGAAACTACAACGACAACAAAGAGTGAAAACATAGAGAAATAAATGTGTAGTGTTTGTGTTTGTTTGAACTTTGAACTAGATACAAATCTACAATACAAGTTGTAGTAGTGATGTAGGAGTCTTAGTAGGAGTAAGAAAGAGAGAGGGAGAGAGAAGAGAGTAAGAAAGAAGAAGTTTGCTTTGAATTGGTCTTGTTGTATATCTATGATCCTCTATCTAAAAAAAAAAGAAAAAAGAAAAGAAAGATAGAGAAAACCAAAAGTGATGGTTAGATGAAGAAAAGAAGGGGGTATTGTCTTTAGGTTAGGTGAATGTTTGGGCCCACTTATATTTAATGGCCGACTCAGAGATGTTTCATGTGTTTCTTCTTCTTCTTCTAATATAGAAGACCCCTCCACAAAACAATTGTAAGAAGATTTTGTGTTTTAAAATAAATCTAAATCCCTCTTTCTGTGCTTCTTGTTCTTTCTTTGCTTGTGCCCTGTGCCTTGTTGTGTCATGTGTGTGAGTCTTGAAAGGTGGAAGAGATTGAAATGTGTTTAAGGACTACTAGGAGTTATTATGAGAAAGGACGAAATTGGTTTACTTACTGTCCGTGCGGATAAGAAAAAAACAATCCCTTCCTTCATTTCAGGGAAAGAGAGAGAAAATACGTACATTAGGTTGGGACTTGGGACTCTGTTTGTTTGCCACTTGGCATAATCTTGAGGTCACAATGACGTGTCTGTATGTATGTAGTTGTACAACCTTCTATATATATATATATAATGTCGACTTGAAAATTGAAATCATGTATAGTACATGAGACAGGAGAGTATGAGACATGGTCTAAGAATATCAGAATATGAATATGTGGCCCTTAGTTTTAAGGGCTTTTATTACACCAACACCAGAGCATGTTTTCATTTATGACCCTTTCATGGTTTGGTAATGTGGAAAATCACATTGTTTGAGATCAGAGTTCAGAACTATATTATAGCCACAAGAAAAGGAAAAAAAAAAAAAAAAAAAATTGTACCTAAGACCAAGTTGGATAGAGGAAAATATTTAGTTTATACCATTTGAATCAAACTGTTTATTTTCATGGTGTATTAGATTATTATGATCTTATTTATGGGCTATATATACATACAGTATTACAGTATATGGTTGTGTGAATGATTGTGTGGAATCCAAGTCCAAAATGAAAAATGACAAAGTGCCAAGTTTGAAATCTAAAGTCATTTTTACTCTTTCTTCTTCACACAAAGTATATGAAGAAGAGATTCCCACAGTGAGTGACCCCACAATATAGTACCTAACCTGAAACGACAAAGATTGTCTTGATAGATAGATCAAGCCTCAAGGGACAGATGGCCGGTTTGTGCAGTGTTGCTACCCATTCTACTATATCCAGTGTTTGGATTACTTTGGAAAAATGCTGTGCTTTAAATCTTAATGTTCTGAACCAAGCTTTAAAGAGCCATCAGCCATGTTATATGATATATCAATGTTCAGCAGTCAGCATTTCAAGTAGTGTTCAAAGGTAATTGCAACATGGGCCCTGCATGTGAAGACATACTATAATGTATTAGTAAATGGGATTCCCATATTTGACAAAAAAAAATCAGCTTTTCATGAAACTTTTGTCATTTAAGTTAACAGAGTTGTAATTGAGAAACACAGATAGTGCTAATCTCACAGTTTAATAATTTAACAAATCAAACAATAAGCAGAAAGTAAATAATACACAGGAATTTTTAACGTGGTAAAACCTAAATTGGGAAACGTCCACGGTTGCCTTGGTGACAACAAATAATCCACTAAATGAAAGAGATTTACAAACCTATCAACTACCTGCAATCACTGCGAGCTGATACTACAGGTTATCTCTAACACCTTGACTTCACCGGAGCACCTTGATGTACGCACAAGACACTCGACTCCTTGATGAACACACAAAAAGACTCGAAACCGATCTATGTAACAAGCTTACACCAGAGTTCCTTGATGAACACACAAGGATACTCGACTTCTTGATGAACACACAAGAAGACTCGAAGCTAAATCACTATTCAATAATAAAGAAGAAGATGAATGGGGAAGAAGAAGATGAGTTCAATCACCAAAACAACCTAAACCAAAACTTAAACAAACTCCAAGACTAGAGATGAATTTGACGGCCAAAGAACTAGTTTGTTCATTGGGTAGAGAAACCCTATATATAGTTAGGGTTTGGAAACATAGAAAATGGGCCGGAGTTTGCAGATTTTACAGGGTAGAGAAACCCTATATATAGTTAGGGTTTGGAAACATAGAAAATGGGCCGGAGTTTGCAGATTTTACATTGGACGTACGTACGTCGAAACAGCGTACGTACATCCCCACACGAAAATAGTTCGCTGCCTGCTTGGACGTACGTATGTCCTAACTAGGTACGTACGTCCTGACCAAAACATGTTTGCTGCCTAACATGACGTACGTACGCCCTAACTAGGTACGTACGTCCTAAACCCAAAAACTTACTTTTGACAAAAGGACGCGATGACACAGACTCGGGACGATGCGCATACAACTTGGTTTTCCTAACAATGAACTCAAGGCGAGATAACCGAGACAATCAATGTCACAAAATTAATGTCAAATAACCGAGTGTCGGTTTCAATCTCCCCCTTTGACATTGATTTTGTGACAAAAACCTATGACTCTAGTAGCACTTATAAAACGTGCATACAAACCCAAAACATGGTATTTATAAAACATGCCTACAAAAACACTCAAGTTAGAACACATACCAAGTCATCAATTCTTGACGTCCATCTTGATCAAGACGCTTTAATTATCAGAGACCGAACGGAAGCGACTAAGAATTTAGAATAACTCCCCCATACTTTATGAGCTCCAATCATAGATACTCGAGCTCCCCCATAACTATACAACTTCTCAATACCTGAAACATGACCCAAGAATATCCTAATAGCGAAGAGACGATTGTTAGTATTTAGAGTCATAATTCTCCCCCTTTTTGTCATAGTGAACAAGAGAAACAACAAACAGAAAACGAGAATAACCAAGAAGAGAGACCAATAACATACTAAGCAAGACGATGAATAGAATAGGAATAATAAATTAAATAAAAAAATAGACTAGCCCTAATACTTAAACTTGCATGAAACAAATAACAACCAAAATCAGGAGTCCATAACCAGAATTAACAGCAAAAACAGAAAACAATACTTAAGTTAACGAATTCAAAAAATTCGTTCCCAATGACCTAGAGGAAGCTTTGAGAAATAAGCTTCAGCACGAGCCGAAGAGTTCTTCCATCGAGCTATCACACGATCATCATAATCCTCCAGCCATTCACCCGTACAAAATAACTCTTCGATTCTGCTGTCCAAACCGCAGTCTGTGAGAGGAGCAATAAGTCCTGGAACCTTGGGGAACCCAACCAACTCCAAGATGTGATTTTGGAGATGTTCTGGCAATCTCTCCCAATGATTGACATGAACCATGCATGGATTAAGATAGGGTGGATGAATATAGTCATACCCATAAGGAACACGGCACAAGCGACAACCAGTTGTTTTTTAGCGGCAAACAACTCAGCTTTCACTTTCTCATGTTCCAATACTAGAGAGCGATACCGTGTCTCCAGGTTATTATTCAGTTTTTCTAAAGAAGCAATACGCACTTGGAAATCCTCCTTTTCTTTTTCAAATTCCTCCTTCAACATGTTGGAGTCACCTGCAAGATTACAGATATCCTGCCCAAGACTGTCTACCTGATCCTGCAACACAGTGTTAGTCTTTTCAAGCAACTTTACTTGTTGCATTGAAAACTTGTACATATCACACAATTCACTAGTAGTAGTATGAACACACCAGAGTCAGAAATATTAATATCATCAGTAGAAGATACGATACCTCCTGGATGTTTATCCAGGGATGCACTGAAGACCACATAGTTGGAAACAACATTTGATGGATTACCATTTTCATCTTCATCTGAGTCATCCCATGTCACTGTGAGGTTCGATTTGTAGTTGTCACCAGGCTTGCGATCCACCTTCTTGTCACATTCATTTGCAAAGTGTCCATATTCACGACACTTGTAGCACTGGACATTTTTTCGATCAACTCGAGCTCTCCTTCCATCCACGGAGAATCTCTCAAAACCACGACTCCTTCGGGCATTTGGGGAGTCAGAAAACCGCTTTCGAGGATCTCGATTCTGTTGATATTTCAGAATCTTCTGAAAGCTACGAGACAGGAACGCATAGTTATCATCCACCGCCTGATCTTCATCATCAGAGAGTCATGTGGAAGTTTCTTTAGACGATGTAGCCTTGAAGGCCACAGACTTGTTCGTCAAAGGTTCTTCCAAAGCTTGTTCCATCTCACACGTCCGTAATTTTCCAGCAAGTGTCTCAATGGACATGTTCTTGATCACATTACTCTCAGTAATGGCATCCTTACGAGAGCGAAACCAAGGAGGCAAAGCACGCAGTATCTTACGTACCACCTGTGTATCAGTATATGCATGAGCAATAGCAGCACTGCAGTTTATAATGTCTTGTAGACGAATGAAAAAGTCATCAAAAGTCTCAGAATTATCCATCCGTAGGTTCTCAAACTGAGATGTTAACAGTTCCAGCTTGGTTTCTTTGACTGTTTCGTCACCTTCATGTGTACTGATAAGCCTGTTCCATGCATCTTTCGCCTCTTCACAGCCTTGAACACGACGAAACTCAATTGCACTTAAGGCCATGAAAATAGCATTGAGTGCCTTATTGTTATAATTTGCCAATATCTTTTGTTCGGACGTCCACTTTTCACGTGGTGTCAGTGATGTAACTGTAGTATCACCGGTACATGTTGTAGTCAGAGGTTCTTTCCACCCCGTGACCACAGAGAGCCAGACTTCCTCTCCTAATGCTTGGAGATAAACTCGCATCCGTACTTTCCAATGACCAAAGTCTTTTCCATTAACTTGTGGAGGAAGACTTGAAGTAGCAAGCTTGTGAGGTTCCATCAAAGCACTATTGATCGTTAGCGTGAGCCTTTACGCTCCTTAACCAGCCCCCAACGACTGATACCAATTGAGAAACACAGATAGTGCTAATCTCACAGTTTAATAATTTAACAAATCAAACAATAAGCAGAAAGTAAATAACACACATGAATTTTTAACGTGGTAAAACCCAAATTGGGAAACGTCCACGGCTGCCTTGGTGACAACAAATAATCCACTAGATGAAAGAGATTTACAAACCTATCAACTACCTGCAATCACTGCGAGCTGATACTACAGGTTATCTCTAACACCTTGACTTCACCGGAGCACCTTGATGTACGCACAAGACACTCGACTCCTTGATGAACACACAAGAAGACTCGAAGTCGATCTATGTAACAAGCTTACACCAGAGTTCCTTGATGAACACACAAGGATACTCGACTTCTTGATAAACACACAAGAAGACTCGAAGCTAAATCACTATTCAATAATGAAGAAGAAGATGAATGGGGAAGAAGAAGATGATTTCAATCACCAAAACAACCTAAACCAAAACCTAAACAAACTCCAAGACTAGAGATGAATTGGACGGCCAAAGAACTAGTTTGTTCATTGGGTAGAGAAACCCTATATATAGTTAGGGTTTGGAAACATAGAAAATGGGCCGGACTTTGCAGATTTTACATTGGATGTACGTACGTCGAAACAGCGTACGTACGTCCCCACACGGAAATAGTTTGTTGCCTGCTTGGACGTACTTACGTCCTAACTAGGTACGTACGTCCTGACCAAAACATGTTTATTGCCTAACATGACGTACGTACGCCCTAACTAGGTACGTACGTCCTAAACCCAAAAACAAACTTTTGACAAAAGGACGCGAGGACACAGACTCGGGACGATGCGCGTACAACTTGGTTTTCCTAACAATGAACTCAAGGCGAGATAACCGAGACAATCAATGTCACAAAATTAATGTCAAATAACCGAATGCCGGTTTCAATAATTCCACCAGATTACAGAATCTTAAAGAAATAGTTGACAGAACGTATCAAGGACAATACTTATATTTGCATATATAAAAGAAGAGCAGTAAGAGGGGGAGTGGCAGAATTTAAATAAATGGCTTAGGAAAGAACAAAAACAAGGCCTTGTATTACCTCGATCTTCTTCTATATATTTGAATGCAGCTGAAGTTGTTGATGAGATGAAGAAGCAATTATGGTTGGCAAATGGCAGGACCTTTGATATCCGTTAGTTTGTTATTGTAAATCTTGGTGAATTAGCACTCTCTGGTGCTTCAATGGCTACTTCCTTTGCATCTATAACTGGTTTTAGCTTGCTGGTATGTTAGAGTATAATCATATCTTTTGTTTTGTTATGGAGTATTTTGCTATGTTAAAAATGGAAACCTTTATATCTGAATTACAGGGGAGCCATTGATTTCACTGTGTACTTAGGTGGACCATGGCCACAGAATTTACATGAGTATGCCTGTAAGCTTGAAATTTCTAAATGGCCAGAGAGCCATGGCCCCGCTCGTCCCTATCTTGGCCGGCCTGACCCTTAACAGATGGCTAGACGAGCAATTCCACATCCGAAAATCAGATTTACAGGCCGTACACAAGCAGTTTTTTTTTCTAGTGCAAAAAGCCTAATGAAAGATCCTCTATCATAATCTTTGTTCAATCAAGAAAACCCTATTGCATGTGCATTGGACACTCTATGTTGAAACTGGCATTCGGTTGTTTGACATTATTTTGTGACTTGGTGTGTCCGAGGTTATCTCGCCTTGATCTCATTATTAGGAATACCTTGATGTGTGAGCGTCGTCCCAAGTATTCTTTCTCTCATCTCAAGTCTGTCAGTATGCTGTTTGGTACAGTACGTACGTACCTAGTTAGGACGTACGTACCTCCTGTTCAACAGATCACTTATTCGTTCAGGGACGTACGTACCTAGTTAGGGCGTACGTACGTCGTCGTATGGATTTCTTGTTTTTGGCCCATTTTCTCTCTTTCCCAAACCCTAAGTATAAATAGGTTTTTCAACCACAGAACAAAGTAGTTCTTTGGCCGTCTAATTCATCTCTGTTCTTGGAGTTTGTTTAGGTTTTGGTTTAAGTTTTTTTGGTGATTGAACTCATTCTCTTCTTCCCCATTCATCTTCTTCTTCCTTATTGAATATTGAGATCAGCTTCGAGTCTTCTTTTGTGTTCATCAAGAAGTCGAGTATCCTTGTGTGTTCATCAAGGAACTCTTGTGTAAGCTTGCTTCATAGATCGGCTTCGAGTCTTCTTGTGTGTTCATCAAGAAGTCGAGTGTCTTGTGCGTACATCAAGGTACTCTGGTGAAGTCAAGGTGTTAGAGATAATCAGTAGTGTTAACTCGCAGTGATTACGGGTAGTTGATAGGTTTGTACATCTCTTTTCATCTAGTGGATTTATTTGTTGTCGCGAGGACAACCGTGGACGTTTTCCATATTGGGTTTTACCACGTTAAAAATATTGTGTGTTCTTTACTTGTTTATCGCTTTATTGTTATATTGCACATATTGGGTTTTCAATTGGTATCAGTCGTAGGGCTCTTGTTAAGGAGCGTAAAGGCTCACGCGTAGATCCTTAGTGCAATTTTAATGGATTCTGATAAATTTGGAACACTAATTTGTCCTCCTAAATTTAATGGAACTTATTTTTCCTATTGGAAAGTTCGTATGGCTGCGTATTTGCAGGCTATCAGTGAGGATGTGTGGATCGCTGTGGGAGATGGTTGGTCACCACAGACAGTTATTACAGGTAGTACAAATGAACCCGTTACAATTGCAAAGCCACGAAACACATGGAGTTCGGAAGACAAAGTTGCTTCTACTAACAACCAAAGAGGGCTTAATGCTATATTTATGGCTTTGGATGCTAGTGAATTTTGGAGAGTTCATGGTTGTATAATATCCCAAGAGGCTTGGGATAGGCTGGTAAGAACTCTTGAGGGTGACACTGCTGTCAAAGAGAGTAAGCTTGAACTTCTTATTAGTCAATTTGAAACTATGAAAATGGACAATAATGAATCTTTTGATGAATTCTTTATTCGTTTGTAGGATGTTATCAACAATAGTGCATCTTTAGGTTTAGTGTACACCGATACTCAAATAGTACGTAAAGTTCTTCGGTCTTTGCCATCTAGATTTCGTTCTAGGAAAAATGTCATTCAAGAGAGCAATGACTTAAAGACCATGTCCATAGAGACCTTAGCAGAAAAATTGAGAACTTATGAACTTGAGGTTCATCTTGAGCAACCTCAAAATAAATCCTTTGCTTTTCAAGCTGGATCTTTTGAGGATGTGCAAGATGAAAAAATTAATCATGATGAGTCTCTTGACACTAAGCAACATCTGAGCATTATTTATCGTTATCTTAAACATATTTTTAAGACTATGAAATATAATGGTTTGACTAACCATGGTTTTAACAAGTGTAAGCTTCCCACGAAACTTGATGCTGAAGGGATAGAACAACAAAAAATCAAGTTATCTCCCACTTGGGAGGAAGATGAAAGCGAGGATGATGATGATGTAACGAAAGACCATGTTACACATTGTGTTGCCTATGGGGCTTCTTTGAATGAGAATGTGGATTGTCAGGTAACCGATATTGTCAATCATGAATTCGATGACTCTGTTTTGGTAAGTCCCGGTGAGTTAAGGGAATTACATATGTCACCTGTTAAACACTGTCAATTCTTGCGTAAGACTAATCAGATTTTGAATGATATGGTTGAGTCTCTTGTAGAAGAGAAATTTGTACTTGCAGGTGATATGAATGCCTTATCTGAGGAGTTTTCCCAAGAAAAACTAGATTTCTAATCTAGAATTATTTCTTTGGAAATATCCAATCGTAAGATAGAAGATAAATATCGTACTTTGTTGTTTGAGTATGGAGTTGTGAAAAAGGGTTTATTTGCTTCTACTAAGCGATTGCAAGGGTTTGAGAAAGCTTCGGTTGATTTAGACACCCTCATTAAAAGTGGAAAGTTTTCATCAGATAAGACTGGTTTAGGATATGACTATGTTGGAGCTTCCTCCAGTTATGTCCCTACTACTACTTCTTTTGTAAGGCCATCCTTGCCTCCTTTGTTACCAAATCCTCGTATGCCTACTCCGCCTCCACCTACCAAGGTTTTTGTATCTACGCCGAATGTGATGACCAAGAACAAGACAAATCCTAAACATAGATATTTTAAGTGTTTTACTTGTGGTCGGTTAGGTCATATTTCAGCTTTCTGTTGGGATAAAAATTTCATGGTTCCTTATTCTTCTTCTTTTGGTAATAATTGTTGGAACTCATATGGTTATTTTCTTGTGCATGCTCATCCTTCCTCTTGGACTCCTTTTAGGCCCAGAAGTGGTCCTAAGATACCACAACGTTTCAACAACAGAAAGAAGTTTGTGCAAAAGGTTACCAAACCACCTCACATATGGGATAGAAGCATCGATGTTGCCAAATGTAGTCTAGAGAATGAGCGGTTAAGGGTTGGAAAGTCTACTATCGGGGATAATATTCATCAATCCTCCATACCTGGGTCCAACTTGCAGAATATCTCTCAAGTATGGGTAAGAAAAGATAAGTTGAAGGTTTTTCTGGACTTGCAAAAGTCTGGTGGTGTCCCATATTTGGGATGATGTAGTTTGTTTCTAGCCTTGTGTTATTTTAATTACATATTTTTTAATCACATAGGCTATTTGTTTAGTGTTTTTGTCTTTCTGTTTATGCATGTTTTGTTTGTTTGGGTTGAATATCATCCTACTCAAAAAAAAAAAAATTTATTTAAAAAAAAAAAAGTTTTGTGGTTTACCTTGTTATGGGTGTTTGGAATACACATACGTTGTATATATGGTTAGATTGGTCTATTGCTTTCAATCATACGTGTATGCTTAGTGCTCATGAATATAACTATTTTATTAAACTTAGCATACGCTTGTGCTCTCATGTTTAGATTTTAGACCAATGTTTATCTAGTTGTGTCTCATGCATATATCCTTGTTTGCTTACACTATGCACGGCTAGGTGGCACTTTGAGAGTTTGTTTGCATATCTTTTTCCATCCTTTGAATATGATGAACTTCTAGAATAATCATTAGTTGGATACCTATGCATGCCTTCTTATGTTATCTTGATTATTAGTATGAAAGCGGTGTGGTAGTGGTCAACAATTCACAAAATCACCAGCCTTTTGATCTTCTTAAGAAAGAAATCATTTGGTATATATACCCGTTGGGGCCGTGAGGGTCATGCAATGACGGATGCACTCAAGAGATGTTAGTTCTTGTGTTGCACGTTACCATGATGTTGCACTACGTTAAGTTTGTTCTTAAAGGGAAAGTAATTTGAAAAGATGTAAGCTACACCCTACCACATGTTGTAAAAGATGAAGGTAAAAATCTCTTTCACATGTTAATTTCTGCACAATAAAAACAAAAAAAGGTTATAAGTGCATTTCCCCGTGTCTGTTTAGGCGTTTGTGAAGTGAAATCCTTCTAATGGTGAATACTAGTTGTTTTGAGTGTTCTTATGGTTTGTGAGTGAGGTGTGAAAATGACTCTCTTTGTCTTTTTCTTTAGCTTTCCCACACACCAAGGATGTTTGTATGATGCATCTAGTAGATGTTTGGTTTCTTATCTTAATTTTTGATTGGTGCGTACTTTGTTTAATGAAACCAAGTTTATTCATCTTTACTAAGTATCTTGTTTTAATTGAGCTTGCAAATACTCTCTTCTACCTTTGTATACATGGTTCTTTGTGTGTTTCAAATATCCTTAATTGGTTTGTTTGTTCTAGGTGCATCTTTCTCATATGCATTGCATTTAGGTGGAGCTTTTGTTTAGAGGGAGAATTCTTTGTATTGACATCGTGTTAACAAGTGTTTATTTTATGGCTTCCGTTGCATATCCTTTTTGTTGTTGTTAACATGATTGTTCTCTTTCTCTTCTTCTTCTCTTATTTGTTATGGTTTGTTTTTTGTTTTTCTCTTGTGTTTGTCACATTGCTTCTTTTGTGACAAAAAGGGGGAGATTATGACTCTAATACTAACATCTTCTTCTTTTTTGTTAGTTTATCTTGGGTCATGTTTCAGGTATGCTACACTTGTGGGGGAGCACAAGTATTCATGTTTGAAATTCGTGAAGTATGAGGGAGTAGTTCCTAAAAGCTTCCGTTGATTCTCTGATTGGTTCAGAATTTTTCTTGCTTCCGTTTCGTCTCTGATAATCAAACCTTCTTGCTCGAGCTGAATATCAAGTGATGGTGACTTGGTACGTATCGAGTGTGAGTGTTCTTGTAGGCATGTATTATAAATGCCGTTGGTTTGGGTTTGTAAGCACGTATTATAAGTGCTTCTAGAGTCATAGGTTTTTGTCACAAAATAAATGTCAAAGGGGGAGATTGAAACCGGCATTCAGTTGTTTGACATTATTTTGTGACTTGGTGTGTCCGAGGTTATCTCGCCTTGATCTCATTATTAGGAATACCTTGATGTGTGAGCGTCGTCCCAAGTATTCTTTCTCTCGTCTCAAGTCTGTCAGTATGTTGTTTGGTACAGTACGTACGTACCTAGTTAGGACGTACGTAGGGTTGGGCAGATCTTTTATTTTTGGTTAGGACGTACGTACCTCCTGTTCAATAGATCACTTATTCGTTCAGGGACGTACGTACCTAGTTAGGGCGTACGTATATCGTCGTATGGATTTCTTGTTTTTGGCCCATTTTCTCTCTTTCCCAAACCCTAAGTATAAATATGTTTTTCAACCACAGAACAAAGTAGTTCTTTGGCCGTCCAATTCATCTCTGGTCTTGGAGTTTGTTTAGGTTTTGGTTTTGGTTGTTTTGGTGATTGAACTCATTCTCTTCTTCCTCATTCATCTTCTTCTTCCTTATTGAATATTGAGATCAGCTTCGAGTCTTCTTGTGTGTTCATCAAGAAGTCGAGTATCCTTGTGTGTTCATCAAGGAACTCTGGTGTAAGCTTGCTTCATAGATCGGCTTCGAGTCTTCTTGTGTGTTCATCAATAAGTCGAGTATCTTGTGCGTACATCAAGGTACTCTGGTGAAGTCAAGGTGTTAGAGATAACCAGTAGTGTCAACTCCCAGTGATTGCAGGTAGTTGATAGGTTTGTACATCTCTTTTCATCTAGTGGATTTATTTGTTGTCGCAAGGACAACCGTGGACGTTTCCCATATTGGGTTTTACCACGTTAAAAATATCGTGTTTTCTTTACTTGTTTATCGCTTTATTGTTTGCTTTACTATTGTTATATTACACATATTGGGTTTTCATATGTGGTCAGTCTTATGGAGCAGTATAGTGTCATATGCTTGGTGTATACATGCAGGGAGCTTTGTTCTTCCATTAGTAAGCATTCCACTCACTGTTGTTTGAACCAACACAGAACACATTCTTTCCGCTGTTAGACAAGCCCCAAGATGTAGCAGCCAAAGCTCGATTCACGATTACAAGCATTTTCGCCTATGGTCTTCTCCAATGTCTTATTAAATTTCTTCAAACTCAAAACAATGTCATTCCATTGATGCAATAAGTTCTGGAGTTGCAACTATTGTCCACATTCTTTTGTTTTAGATTATAGTTCCCAAATCTAGCCGGTGGCAAATGCTACATCTTATTGGATCAATGTTCTATTGCTGGCACTTTTATTTCAACTTCTCCCCTGCTTATGCAAATACAGGACTGATTTCTCACACGCAGCATTTCACGGAGTTATCAAGTTTCAAGGCTTGCTATCGCTTCTGCTGTTATGATCTGGTAAGTTCAAATCCTAAGTTTTAGAAATTATTATATCTAATGAAGGCTTAATCTATACTTGAAACAGCCTGGAGATCTGGTCATATGAGTTGATGCTAAAAAAAAAAAAATCTGGTCATTTGAGATCGTGATTCTATTATCAGGACTCAGATGCTTGTTCTTCCACCAAAATTAGATACATGGATCGGTACTGTACGTAGTCAATCAGGTCAGAATATATGTGTATGTAATTTCCCATTAAAACTATCAAAATAAATTTTCAATAGCAGAATGATCACTAATTAAGTCCAAATTAAACTTCGTATACAGTGAGAATGTTTAACAAATCTGGAATGTAACTTTAACATTTGATCATGCTCTGGCTTATGTAGATTAAAAATGACAAATGGGATTGTGGCACTTCACTCCCGGCCAATGCATAAGGACGCCCCCTAAAAGAATGGAACACTGCTTCGCTCTCCTGGATGCGTCATATCCCATGTAACACGGGAACTCTACATCTGGGCATAAAAGCTATCCTGCTCTAATGTTGCGTGGCAATAAAAGCCTGCTCATGCAGCTTCGGCGGGATACCTGTACAGCCTTTACCATGTGTGCAGTAATCTATATGATCAGTTTCTGGGCTCAGTGGTGCTATAAGGTCAGTTAAGCTAGCAAACACAAATGATTTTTTTACAGCAATTATACAATATCACCATGTTTATAAATTACAATCTCGCATTCTGCTTTGTAGCACAAGATATAGTATCAAACGGATTGAGAGCTGCGCGCCCAGAATCCGCGGTTCGTTTAGCTGTATGTGTAGACTGTAGTATTTATTTTTCATGGTCATCACCTAAGGCATTCTGGTAGGATCAATCATGATTTTGGACTGAAGAGTATATCAATGAAGAACAAGTAGTGCAATACTTTTTGAACGATGTTGGTGCTTGTAGGAAATAATTCTTATTATGTACATATGTAACGCCCGGGGATTTCGTCATCGCTCATCTCGGAGTGTCGAACACCATATCGCTCGCTAATATCAATATTGTCCCCCTTTAGTCACTACAGATATCCAGCAGTAAAGGGGGACAATATTGACATTAGGGAGCGGTATGGTGCTCGACACTCTGGGATGAGCGAAGACAAAATCCTGGGACGTTACAGATGGTATCAGAGCCAACGACGGGTTCCTGTTGCAGGTGGGAAGTACGCTAGAAAGGCCCAAGGAGCGCCAGGTACTTGTCTCACTTGGTAGGGAACGTCGGAGATTTTGGGACTGCGCTGTGTGTGCTGCAGAGCCGAGGATGGCTCTATTCTAAGGTGGTTGGATTGTAACACCCATGAGTTGGTGTTAGTCCCGCATTACCAAGAAAGTGGTTGTATTGGTAGTATATAGAGTTTAACCATACTCTAACTAATATCAAGTCCTTTTGGGGGAAAAACCCAAATGGGTGGACCCAGATCCAAAACCCTCTACTGTTGGATATCCGCAGTGACTAAAGGGTAGGGGTGGCAATCGTGTCGGGTCTTAACGGGTTGATGTATTTTTTTCCTATACCCGAACCTGAACTGTTAACCTGTTTAGTCTTTTTTTTCTAAACCCGAACCTGACCCGCTAATTAAATAGGTCGGGTTCGGGTTGACCTGTTTAAACCGCTTCAGATTTATTTACTATTTCTTTCTATCGCCACTACTGTTATTGATAATTAATATTCATGATAATCGATATGTAATATAAATTAATCAACTTAATTTCATCAAAAATTAAGACTATTAGTAAAAGACAAAATTCAAAAAAAAAATCTTGAAAAACAAGGGCACAGTGAAACAAACAATTACCATAAAGAGCATAGAGATGAAAGGTATTAACATCAAAGCCAATCATAAACATGATCAGGAGCATCAACCTGAGTACTAAAAATAAAAAAAACACCAATCTAGTTTCAATTGATTAATTAAACATCATGTTCCTTCCTAAAACAAATCAATTGAATAACAAGAAAAATATTTGCACAATCTCTAACTTCGATATACAAGAAGAACAACCACCAACAAACAAGTTTTTATTAATCAATTCATTACTACTATATATTTCTCCGTAGTTAAAAGAAGAAGAAAGAAAATGATTGTTGAGAAGAGAGGGATGGAGAGGTGATTTCAAAACTGAAAATAAAAAATATTAATTTTTAACGGGATCTGGGTTGACCCGACCTGTTAGTGGTCAAACCTGAACCTGGCTTGTATATAAACGGGTTTAACAGGGGTAGAAAGCTGTATATATATTCTAAATAGGAAACAATATATTTAGGATATATTTAGAATATTATGTATTTAGAATAGTGTGTCTTGGTAGACAAAAAACTAACTTGTATATAAACCCATGTTTTGGGATGAATCAATATGACAAACTGAATTGAATTGAAGTCTTTTGAACTTGTTTTTTTGTGTTTTTTTTTTTTATTGAATCATGAATCTTGAATTCGCTGTGTACTACAACCATTGAATCAAACCATTCTTGAATCCTTGAATCTCAAACCCAAATATTAAACCTTTTCCCAAACCTAAATCTCATACCAGTTTTTCGCCTATTCTGTTTTCTGAAAATTTGTCATCTTTGCAGGCTTCTAGAAGGCAGTATATTAGGACGCAGAAAGCGTACTATATCTTGTTGGAAAGATCTTCAAGTTCTCTTTCCAACCCAATCAACGGTTTGCAATTTAGAGTTCTGACCAGAGAGATACACTTGTTCTAGTAAAAGGTGTCGAATCTGTTGTTTTTTTTTTTTTTTTTTGCAACAATTTTCTACAATGGCTAGATCTGAAAACAATTCTTCGTCTACCGAAAATTCAATTATGCCAGAGAATCAATCATCCTCACAAGTCATTCATCACCACTACACCCCACAAGACAACTCGGCGTTCCCAAAAACTATTTCATTAGATGAGTCCAACTATACGGTATGGGCTCCTCTCATGCGGATGTGTATTGGAGCAAGGGGAAAGATTGGTTATTTGACTGGCGTAAAGGTTGAACCGTATATGAATTCTCCAGAATATGAAGTTAGGGCAACAGATAATGAAAAGGTGAAAAGTTCGGTTATTGATTCCATGGAGACTTCTCTTATGAAGCGATATATTCGTCTTCCTACTGCAAAAGACATTTGGAGGCTGTGGAGAAGACCTTCTATGATGACTCTGATAAAACTCGAATCTTTGAATTGAATATGAAGTGCTTTGAAGCGAAGCAGAATGGGAGACATATTCCTACCTATTACAACGAATTGATGGCCATGTTCCAGGATATTGATCAAAGGGTGACCTTCTAGAATAACAATGTTGCAGCTGTAGTCCATGAAACGTCAACAATGTCCAGATTGCGTGTTCATATGTTTTTTAGTGGACTAGATTCGGAGTATGATCAGGTGTGTGGAGAGATCCTTCGCAAGGAATGTAAATTTTCCTTAGAGCAAAACTATGCTTACATTTGCAAGGTACAATCTGAGAAACAGGCTATAGGGCGTTCTGTATCAATTGAATCCTCTGTCTTGGCTGTTCATAGCAAGACAATTACTCCTCCCGATTTTTCTGGTCCTTCACGACATCCTAAAGGTAAATCAAATCCTTATGCAGATAAAAGATGCAGTGTTTGTGAAAAACTGGGTGATAGCAAAGAGATATGTTATGAAGTGATTGGTTATCCTGATTGGTGGGACTTCGCAAGGAGGCCACGAAAGAATATA
Organism: Aquilegia eximia; assembly: GCA_023053565.1. Lineage (NCBI taxonomy): Eukaryota > Viridiplantae > Streptophyta > Magnoliopsida > Ranunculales > Ranunculaceae > Aquilegia > Aquilegia eximia. The sequence continues at coordinate 16,914,647 of JALIGU010000003.1, forward strand.
AACAAGGCCGCCATTGCTAATGTTGTGAATGGACATCTAGACAATGTTTCGGCTAATGTAGCGCAATCAGGTATGAATGGTAAGGTTATTTCGAATAGTACATGGATAATTGATTCAGGTGCATCTGACCATATGACAAATGACCCTAGCCTTGTGGAAAGTCTTAGAGTTTCACCTCAAAACGCTGTTTCTACTGTTGATGGTACTCGAACTCCCAACTCCGGTTAGCGGAGAAGATTCTTGTGTTATCTGATACCCTAACTCTTGAATCTGTCTTAGTTGTTCCATCTCTTGCTTATAACCTATTGTCTATTTGTCAAATTATTCTAACACTTGCATGTATTGTGACGTTCTATCCACCCTTCTGTATTTTTCAGGACATTCTGACTCGACAGGTCCTCGGTTATGGTGTTGGAAAGGGGAAACTGTACTATCTGGATTTGACAGAAACTGGAGAGAAACAGATGAATTTTCTAGGGCAAGCTAATGAGGTCAATAGGGTCGAGAATGCAAAAGAAATTGTGTGGTTATGGCATCGGCGTTTAGGTCATCTATCCTTTAGTTATCTTAAGAAGTTGCAACCTCATTTATTTTCAATTGTTAGTGATTCTGAATTTCATTGTGACATTTGTGAACTTGCCAAGAGTCACCGTATTTCATATTCACCAAGTATTAATAGATGTCTTGTTCCTTTTATGAAAATTCACTCTAATGTTTGGGGTCCTGCAAAAGTTTCTTCATTTTCTGGAGCTCAATATTATGTGACTTTATTGATGATTGCACTCGCATTACTTGGGTGTCATTACTGAAAAACAAAAGTGATGTATATGGGATGTTTACTGATTTTTACAAAATGGTGGTGACGCAGTATCAACAATCTATCAGGGTCTTTCAGTCTGATAATGGTGGAGAATCTGTGAATGGCCTCATGTCTGAATTTTGCCGGTCAAATGGAATTCGTCATCAAACCTCCAATTTTGGTACCCCCCAACAAAATGGTTTAGCAGAACGGAAGAACAGACAATTGTTGGAAGTTGTTCGTGCTTCCTTGTTTGGCATGAATGTACCTCGATCCTATTGGGGTGAAGCAGTGAAATCAACAGCATATGTTATCAATCGCCCTCACGGGTAATTGAGTTCCAAAATCCTTATTAGAAACTCCATACACTTTTGTCCATCCCATCTATGCCTAACTTGGAGCCTCGGGTGTTTGGATGTACAACTTATGCCCATATCCCAAAACCAAAACGAAGTAAACTTGATCCTCGTGCGAAGAAGTGTATTTTTGTGGGTTATGCAGAGCTTCGGAAACGGTATAGGTGTTATGATCCAATTACTGACAAAATGCATATATCTCTTGATGTCTCATTCTATGAATCAGACCCGTATTACTCAGGGGGGAATTTCCCAGTCTTCCCTTCATGGGGAGAGTGGCGGTGAAGGGAATTCTTGGTCTATTGACAATTTTGATGTCTTTGAAGAATTGGAACACTTGGAGGAACGATTTGAAGTTCCTGCAGCAGAAATTGATCCTGTAGCAGTAGAGAATAATCATGAGCACACAATCAACGATTTGGTTCCCAACGATCAGACAAAAGCACATGATCAGGATGTATCTTAAACTGTAGCACACGACATTTCCCCTTCTACATCAACAACTGAAGATCTCGGTCAGAATGATCCGCCTCAGGTACCTCATATAACCTTTAATGAGTCTGTTGGGTTAGAAAGTCTTGAACCTAGAAAATCACAAAGAGCTAGTAAGGGAGTTCCTAAGAGATAATATGAACCAGACATTAAAGCCAATGTTAAATATCCTATAGTTAACTTTATATCTAACCATAGGCTTTTCGAATCACATGCACTTGTTATAAATCAATTATCTATTATATCTATTCCTAGTAACGTGCAGGATGCTTTGAAAGAAAGCAATGAATGAAGAATTAGAAGCCCTTCAAAAGAATGTAACATGGGAGGTAGTTGATATGCCTGTTCGAATGAAGACTGTTGGATGTCGTTGGGTGTTTACCGTGAAGCTTAATGGAGATGGAACTATTGATAGATATAAGGCAAGATTGGTTGCCAAGGGATACACACAACGTTATGGAATTGATTATGAGGAGGCTTTCGCACCTGTGGCAAAGATCAATACTGTCCGAATTTTAATTTCGCCTGCAGCAAATAAAGATTGGCCCTTGCACCAGCTTGATGTAAAGAATGCATTCCTGAATGGGAATTTGGAAGAAGTATACATGGATATGCCTCCAGGTGTGAAGAACCATCCCAAAGATATTGGGAAGGTGTGTAAACAGAAGAGGTCTTTGTATGGCCTAAAACAATCTACAAGAGCTTGGTTTGGAAGATTTACAAAGTCCATGAGAGCTTTTGGGTAGAAACAAAGCAATTCTGATTATACCTTGTTTATCAAACACAAGAATGGTAAGATTACAACTCTAATTGTGTATGTTGATGACATGATCGTTACAGGGGATGATCTGAAGGAAATAAATGACTTGCAAAAGTATTTGTCGAAGGAATTTGAAATGAATGATCTAGGACAACTGAAGTATTTTCTGGGTATTGAAGTTGCAAGGTCTAAAAAAGGGATTTCACTCTCATAGAGGAAGTATGTCCTTAATTTGTTTGCTGAAACATGGATGTTGGATTGCAAACCGATGGAGACACCCATTGAGATGAATCATGGACTCGTCATTCATCCTGACCAAGTTCCTACTGATAAAAGAAGGTATCAGCGTCTTGTAGGAAGATTAATTTATCTCTCTCATACTAGACCTGATATTGCTTATGTTGTGAGTGTGGTTAGTCAGTTTATGCATTCTCCTAGTGAAGAACACATGGATCCAGTCTTTCGTATCTTGAAGTATCTGAAGAAGACACCTGGCAAATGTTTACTGTTTAGAAAAAATGATGTATTGGACGTTGTTGGATACACAGATGATGAAGTGAATGTTGTTGGACACACAGATGCAGATTGGGCTGGTGATAAAACTGATCGATACTTTACTTTTGTCGGTGGAAATCTTGTAACTTGGCGTAGTAAGAAGCAGAAAGTTGTTGCCAGATGGAGTGCAGAAGCTGAATTTCGAGGTATGGCACATGGAGTATGTGAATTGTTATGGATCCGTAATGTTTTGAAGGAATTGGGCTTCAAGCTTCAAAAGCCTATGGATTTACATTGTGATAATCAAGCCGCCATTCAAATTGCACATAATCCAGTTCAGCATGATCGAACAAAGCATCTGGAGGTTGATCGTCATTTTATTAAAGAAAATCTTGACATGAAGGTTATTCGTATTCCTTTCGTAACCTCAGAGGAGCAATTAGCTGATGTTTTTACCAAATGTGTATCTAAAAAATGCTTCGACAGCTCAATTGACAAGTTGGGCATGATTGACATCTATGCACCAACTTGAGGGGGAGTGTAGAAAGCTGTATATATATTCTAAATAGGAAACAATATATTTAGGATATATTTAGAATATTATGTATTTAGAATAGTGTGTCTTGGTAGACAAGAAACTAACTTGTATATAAACCCATGTTTTGAGATGAATTAATATGACAAACTGAATTGAATTGAAGTCTTTTATTCAACAACAGATTCGGGTCAAAATGACCCGAAAATTCGATAAGAGTAAACCCAAACCTGTTTATTTTGGGTCGAGTTTGTGTCAGGTTAACGGGTTACGGGTCATTTTGCCACCCCTACTAAAAGGGGACAATATTGACATTAGCAGAAGACGGGGGCATATGCCAATGTTAGAGCTTTTTATCTTACATGGAAATGGTATTCCTGCAACCATTTTATTTGGCTCTTGTATTCCCATATTAGAGAATCGGTACTTTTATATGATGTCTCTTTTTATCTGTATTATTATATTTGTGTAGCATACATATATTTTCTTGAAGCAGATTCAAATTATGATTATCGGGAATTCTGGCTGGGGTTCATGTATGGACTGTTTGTCTGTTTCTACATGGCTTTTGCCTCCTGATCGTAGTGATTCAAACCAAATGGAAAGAAGCATACCATAATTCCTCCTGATCTTACATTATTATGTGTAGGCAAAGAAAGCTAGTGACCGAGTCTGCAACAACAATAACATTTCCACAATCTGGAGTCATAGCATATAACTAGCGCTTAAAACAGCTGGAAAAAATATGTTAATATGTCAAGTTCAATATTTGAACATAATAGAAGAAAAAAATGATGAAATCATTATAGGGTAGGTATTTGTGTAAATTCTTTTGACAAAATATCATCTCTGCTGATCAAGTAAATAAAAACTTGAAAACATGAGTAGATTCTAAAATCATTATCACCAAACCCCTGTTACCAGTCATGATTAAAGGAAAATACTATCATTTTGCTGGAGATAATTGATCATCAAAGATTCTGGTGAACTAATGAACAACATATTACATGATCACATTTTAAAGAGAAATGGAGCAGGTGCAACTTGCAGCAAGGAGCTAGCTATCATTAGTGCCACATGGTTATTGCCTTTTATTGGTATGGTGTGTATCCCTACAAGTTACAAAGTTTTTTCTCTTGAAAGGTCCTAAAAATTGCTTTGAAGGTATGGTGAGACCCTTAGGTCCTACATTTGTAGGGCGATCAGAAAGACAGCGTGGGAGTTTGTAGGGTACGTACTTGGTGATGAATTGTTACAGTTTATCATTCAAGGACTTGCAAAGTTGCAATAATGGACTCCTTGGGTGAACAAATATGGTCAGACAAAATTATTTGTACGAATGGCTAAGAGTAATGGAGGTCCATGGCATAGTACTGCATTACAATTGATCAGTATTGTTCAAACAGTTCTTTCTGGGTATGATTTCCTTTGAGCTTAGGATACGTTTTCTGCAATTATGACTAACCAACCATTAAGTCTAATCTTATAATCATGTGTGCTTTTATATCTTGTTGTTCAAATTTATGAAATTAAACCTTTGTTAGTCCATGATTAAATCCTTTAAAGGTATACTACGATTGCTATGATTTGGATGTCAATCAATGTTTCCATTAATCCATACGAGTAGTTTTCATTGATAGATTAGTAGGTGTTTTTTCTTTTGGGTAATAAGAGCATTTCCCAATGGTAGGTTTTAAATCCCTTTTAGACATTTTTAGTGAAAAACTATTGCCCATGGTAGCTTTTAACACACTTTTCAAGTAAAACATTTTTAAATCCTTGGCAAATTTGCAAAGGACTCAAAAGTGCCACGTAGGATCTTTTAACTAATTAAAAATTAAATTTACTCATAATATACACCATGTTTTCTTTAGAAAAATAAAATTTAAGTTTTAACACTTATTTTAAAACCAACCATTGGAAACTCTAAAACCATTAATTACTTTTAACATTAATTTTATGCTAAAACCTTCCCTCTCTTTCCTATGTGGCACCCTTAAAACTGTTTTACCATTGGGAATGCTTAAGTAGGCTCATCCATGAAAGACTAATAGGTGATTGTAGCGCCTCACGAAAACGTAATCACATAAACACTGTTGATAATCAAATAGAAAATAACACACACACCACAATTGAGAATAATAAACAATGCAAATAACAAAACACAAGAAAATTACGTGGTTCGGCGTTTGCCTACGTCCATGGAACAAAGTGAGAATAGCTTTATTGATGTTTGAGAAGATGAAGAACAATTATACACGAAAACCGTAATATCGGTTTTCCACTACACAGATCTGAATCTCACATATATATATTACCCATGGCCACAATCCCTATTTATAACCAAAAAGGTTATACACAGTTTCTAATGGAAGTGAATTCCACATTATAAACTAATTCAAGTCCTTTAAGGACACATGTTGCTGCCAACTAAATAGATTTCTAAATAGAAATCTAACTCTGATTCATAATCAGACTCTTACACTAATTGGTTTTCACAACGGGCTTGGGCCTTATTCTCAACAATTCTCCACCTCGGCAAAGATTTCACAAATCTGAGCCGATCACACACAAACACATTCGAACTTCTTCTTCTCACACAAGCTGCACCACGAAGTAGTTGCCTACTTACCCTCTGCACAGGGATCAAGCCTCTCATAGCTCTTCTCCACACAAGCATCAACTCATCTTTGCCCACACGCCCCTAAGGGCCACCGCCCAAAGGGCCTCAATTCACATGAAGGATGTTGATCAAGTCCAAACAATGTTGGAACTTGACCCCAGACACAATCTTCGTCAACATGTCTGCAGGATTATCTTTGGTATCAATCTTCTCTAATAAGATGTCACCTTCTTCAATGATCTCACGTACAAAGTGAAAACGAACATCAATTTGCTTCGTACGTGCATGATGAACGAAATTCTTAGCCAAACAAATGGCACCCATACTATCACAAAAGACCACAAGATGGTCTTGTATCACACCCAGATCATCAAGCAACCCTTGAAGCCAAATAGCTTCATTAATGGCTTCAGTAATAGCCATGTACTCCGCCTCAGTTGTTGACAATGCAACTGTAGACTGCAAAGTAGACCTCCAACTTACCGGTCCTCCAGCAATAGTGAACACATAACCAGTAGTAGAACGCCTCTTATCCAGATCTCCTGCATAATCTGAATCCACATAACCAACACAAAATTGGCTCTTACACACATCCTTCTCAAAAAGTAAACCCACATCTAAAGTACCCAAGATGTACCGTAGAATCCATTTCACCGCTTGCCAGTGCCCTTTACCGGGATCATGCATGTACCGACTAACCATATTGACTGCTTGTGAAATATCGAGCCTCGTACACACCATCGCATACATTAAGCTTCCTACTGCATTTGCATATGGAACCTGAGCCATGTCCTTACTCATCTGGCTCTTCAACTTATCAATCTCATACTTGCTCTTAGAGGCTATTAACATGTCATCAACATATAAGAGCAAATATATAAAGGAACCATCACGAAGCTTACGGAAGTAGACACACGGATCATATTGGCTTCGAGTGTACTGCTGCCCTAGCATAAACCGATCAAATCTCTTGTACAACTGTCTAGGAGACTGCTTCAACCCATACAAGGACCTTTTCAGTTAACACACACAATCTTCTTTATCTGCAACCTTAAACCCATTCGGCTGAGTCATATAGATCTCTTCTTCTAAATCACCATGGAAAAACGTAGTTTTCACATCAAGTTGAGCTAACTCAAGATCAAACTGTGCAACCAAGGCCAAGATAATACGAATGGAAGAATGTTTCACAACTGAAGAAAAAACCTCATTATAATCAATACCTTCCTTCTGAACATAACCTTTCGCAACTAACCTTGCCTTGAAACGCACACCATCACTAGGAGATCCTTCTTTCTTTGTGTAGACCCATTTGCACCCAATAGCTCTCTTACCTTTCGGTAACACACATAGCTCCCAAGTATTATTCTTATGAAAAGAATGCATCTCTTCACTCATAGCCTTCTTCCATTGTTCACATTCGGTACTTTGTATTGCTTCTCTATAGGTAGAAGGAACATCTACTTCAACTACTGAAAGTGCATAAGCCACACAATCTCTTAGCCTTGGAGGAACTGTAACATTCCGTTTTCCTTTATGTGTTGCAATTGACTCTCGTACTAGAGTCTCCACATTATTTGTATCTGTCGCAGTCTCATCATCTGTGTCTTCCTGATCACCTGAAATATTTGTACTTACTGTGGAATCAGTAGGTACCTCATCTGCAGATACAATACTATCTGGATCACGTGAAGTAACATCAAACTCCACCCGCTGCAAATCCTCTATGGTCTTACTCTCCACCTGCCGAGAGATTTTCGACTTCAACATGGAAGCCTCGTCAAAAGTTACATCCCTGCTAAGCACAATTTTATGAGATTCAGGATCCCATAACTTATAGCCTTTTACACCTTCTGCAAAACCCAAGAATATAGATTTCTTGGCTCAAGGATCCAACTTTCTTTCTTTTACATGAAAGTAAGCAGGACATCCAAAAACATGCAGTCTATCATAATCAGTAGCAGGATTCCCAGACCATACCTCCATTGGAGTTTTTCCATCAATTGCAACTGAAGGCAACCTATTAATGAGATGGCAAGCATATGTCACAGCCTCAGCCCAAAACGCCGTGCCTAGCCCAGCATTAGACAACATACATCGTACCCTCTCTAGTAATGTACGATTAATGCATTCTGCTACCCCATTCTGTTGCGGCGTACCTTTAACCGTGAAGTGTCTCATAATACCTTCATCCTGACATACTTGCAAGAACGGATCAGATTTGTACTCACCTCCATTATCTGTACGAAGCGTTTTGATCTTTCCGCCAGTCTGAGTTTCAATTATCTTCTTCCACTTCAGGAACACATTCAAGACCTCATCTTTATGCTTCATGGTGTACACCCATACTCGTCTTGAATAATCATCTATAAAAATGACGTAATAAAACATACCTCCCAATGATGTTTGCTTAGAAGGTCCCCACACGTCCGAGTGAACATAATCAAGAGTCCCACGAGTACGATGGATAGCAGTGCCAAACTTGACTCTTGTTTTCTTGCCCATAACACAATGTTCACAGAAATCTAACTTGCAGGTCTTGACACCTTTCAACAATTCCTTGCTTGGCTAGATTTTGCAAAGATTTCTCATTAACATGCCCTAAACGCATGTGCCACAACTTAGTAGTATTTAGAGAATCACCTGCAGACTCAGTAACTGCAACATCACCTGTAATAGTACTCCCCTTTAAGAAGTACAAGTTACCATCTTTCACTGCCTTCATCACAACCATAACACCAGACAAAACTTTAAGAATACCTTGTTCGATGGTTAATTTATAACCTTTGGTATCCAAGTCACCCGCAGAGATGAGATTCTTCTTCAAGTTAGGAACATACCTAACATCACACAATTCTCGAACCATACCATCAAACATCTTCACACGGATTTTACCAATCCCTTTGACTGCTAAAGGATGATTATCACCCAAATAAACAGATCCACCTTCCAACTTTGAAAAGCTAGAAAACCAATTCCTATTAGGACACATATGATAACTGCAGGCTGAATCAACAATCCATCTGTCTGCAGAACAAATTAACGATGACATGGAAAAACAATACTCATCAGAATCTTCATCATTACTCTTGGCGACGTTCACAGTAGTGTTTATCTTGTCTTTGGCTTTCCCTGGGATAATCTTTAACCCAATGTCCCTTTTGATGACAGAAGGCACATTCATCAGCCAAAATTTTTGAACCACCTCTCGATTTAGATCGAGATTTACCTCTCTTACCACTAGGTTTACGGTCTTTACTTCTTCCCCTCACAGTCAACGCTTCAGACGATGTATCTCTATGGATCTTCGAATCCTTTCTCCTGTACTCATAATTAAACAAAGCTGTAGCGACCGCATCATACTCCAACTCTTCTTTTTCCGTTAACAAAGTAGTAACAAGATGTTCATATTCTTCTGGAAGGGAATTTAGTAAACACAAACCCTGATAATTCTCAGGGACTTTCTCATCGAGATTCGGTAAATAAGCAAGTAGTTTGTTGAATTCATCAATATGTTCAGACAAACTAATACCTGGTCTCAAATTCATCCGAAAAAGTTGTTTGATCAAGAAGAGTTTATTTTGAATACTTTTTGTCATATATTTATCTTCCAACTTCTTCCAGAGCTCCTTTGCAGAGGTTTCCTTCATAACAAAGTACTTTTATTCCTTTGCCAAACACAATCGTATAGACCCACATGCTTGCCGATTCAATTTCTTCCAATCTTCTTCTTTCATCGTATCCGGCTTGTCACCTAAAGATTTCTCCAAAATTTCTTTAGCTAATACATCCATAACTTCGCAGTGCCACATGCCGAAATTCTTCTTGCCATTGAATTTTTCGTCGTCGAATTTCACAATTGTAGCCACCTTAGAATTTGAATTTGAATCTGCAGAATTCGTCATATTCTTCACAATTTTCTAAACCAATCACCAACAAACACAACCCAAGAGAGTTTCACCAAAAAACAACTTGAAAACCCCAAGATTGGATTTTCAACAAATCTGGGAAAACAGAACCGTCAACTTCAAAGAATTACTAAGAACAGAATACTTTGAACCAGAAAACGTATCATATACTGTTAGAAAGTTTGAAGAGTCTACTTTCCAACCCAAAAGACGGATCGAGGTTTCGATATCCGAGCACAAAGTTATGGCCGTTTTACCACAGGATGTCGAATCTGCTAGATTCCTAAAACCGAACAAAACCCTACAAACAATGTTCTGCAATCCCTTGTACCACCCAAAGGAATAACCTTCGGCTCTTGATACCAATTTTTAGCGCCTCACGGAAACGTAATCACATAAACACTGTTGATAATCGAATAAAAAATAACACACACACCACAATTGAGAATAATAAACAATGCAAATAACAAAACAAAAGAAAATTACGTGGTTCGGCGTTTGCCTACGTCCACGGAACAAAGTGAGAATAGTTTTATTGATGTTTGAGAAGATGAAGAACAATTATACACGAAAACCGTAATATCGGTTTTCCACTACACAGATCTGAATCTCACACATATATATTACTCATGGCCACAATCCCTATTTATAACCAAAAGGTTATACACAGTTTCTAATGGAATTGAATTCCACATTAGAAACTAATTTAAGTCCTTTAAGGACACATGTTGCTGCCAACTAAATAGATTTCTAAATAGAAATCTAACTCTGATTCCTAATCAGACTCTTACACTAATTGGTTTCCACAACGGGGTTGGGCCTTATTTTCAACAGTGACAGTATTTTTTTTTTTGTATTTTTTCATAATGTACTTATAATTTGGGAGGAGTAGATTGTAGTCTCACGGAGAGTTCAATTATGCACAAAGAAATGATTTTAATCTAATGGCATTGTTTATGATTTTTGTGTCTTGAATCGTGATAATGAACAAGCTAGACATTAATTTACTGTTTTCCTAATCTGTTTTATATCTTTCAACACACCATTTTAAATTGTGTGTTTTAAAAGAATTTTGTGTTCCAAAGTCAAGAAAGAAATAGGTCCACATGAGTCGATCATTTTGGTTGAATTCACAAGATCATGAACAGTATTTGAGTAACGAATAAAATGTGGAAGTGGTTGGTAATTGGCATTGAGCGTGTTTGTCTTATTGTTGTAGTCTGTGAAAGAAGTTTGAAAACCAGAAATTGGACTTGGAATTAGTCTAACCATCCGTGTGGTGCAGATCCACCAATTGACACAAGCCACTTAGTCAGACTCACAACTCACACCACTGACCACCCCGTGTGTTTTCATGACTTGTCTTTCATTCAATTCAAACACTCCTACTCAGCCATACATCTCAGTATCTCACCCTCACCATGACATTGCAAACTAATACTCTTCTGGAAACTTACACTGCTTGATATTAGCTCATATCACTACCCTACCAAATTTTGTTTGTTCATTAGTTTAGTTTGTGACTTTTTTATATAAACCAAACATTAACAGTAAAAAAAAGTTAGATAAACCAATTGGCAATTGTTGTCTTTGATTAGACCATCTTCAACTATTAATTACACACAATTTAAACAAGTAAATAATGTAGTTAATTACACACCAGCCTTGATAAGATAATGTTGATAAGTACCTACATTTTAAGTATTTAACTATAAATAAACAAATGTGGTAATTCTTTTATATTTTTTTGAGTTGTGAACTGGAAAAAGTTGCATAGAGCCAACGATCATCCACTATGAGAATGTGGAGTTATGGAACCAAATGGTGTGACCCCTAACCCATTATAAACTTGGTCATTAAATGCTGGGTTTGTCTTGTTTGAATTGTCCATCATTTTATAACATTTATATTTGGTCGATTATCACATTTTTATAGACTTATGGCCTTGTTGATTTATCAAAAATAGATGGATGAACAAATAATCCCACTTCCAAACACAAAAACTGAAAATATTATTGTGTAAACACAAAGCATGTTACACAAGCATGGATAGTTTTCTTCCTTTTTCTTTCTTTTGCTTCGAAAGTCATCTATCCTGTATTCAAACACGGAAATTGAAATTTCATATCTGTGGCTAAAATCCCTTTGCACGAAATTAAATGGGGATTCTCTCTTTTCTTTATGAATGCCTTCAACTTTATGAATGCAGTCATGTTTCAGCAATCGATTCAACCTCAAACCCTATACACACATCAAGTGATGAACAACATAAAAAAATCTTAAAACACATGGTGGTGCGCATAAACTGGAAAAAGTACATCAGAAGTCAGAACTCCAGAATCTAAGCTACTGCAATCCCTATGAATGAATGAAGCCGAAAGCTACAAACCTAGAAAACTACAAACTTTGAAATCAAAACAAAGCAAAATCCCAATATTTAGGATCAAAAAATTACGACAGTATTGATCGAACCGACCAACTTAACCAAACCCATAGACCCCACAAACACAGAATTCAACGGTCTCCACTTCTGTACCGAACCCCTTATTTCTATGTTTTTAATAACAAAAGTTTACTTTGACTAATTAAAACAACTCACGTCATCACTTTCCTCTCTTTGACTCTCTCTCTCTCTCTCTTTCTTTCCATCATAAAACCATTTCATTTTTTCTCTTCTTCTTCTCCATCTCCATCTCTCTCACTCTCTCTCTCTCTCATTTATCAATCACAAAACAAATTTTCTGAAAATGGTGAGAAATGATTTGTTCATAACAGTTCCAAGTTTCTTTAAATGTCCGATTTCATTAGATGTAATGAAATCACCAGTAAGTCTATGTACTGGAGTTACGTATGATCGTTCTAGTATTCAAGCTTGGCTTGATAATGGAAACAATACTTGTCCAGCAACTATGCAAGTTTTACCAAGTAAAGATTTTGTTCCTAATCATACTCTTCATCGTTTGATTCAGATCTGGTCTAATTCCACCAACAGCAATAATACTTCATCACAACTATCTCCTTCTTCTAATCAGATGAATTTTTCTATTTCTCGTCAACAAGTTAGAGATTTAATTAAAAAGATTCAAGTTAGAGATGCAAATTGTTTTCAAGGAATTACCAGAATTATTGAATTTGCTAAAGTTTGTGATGAGAATCGTAAGTTTGTTGCTGATGAAGAAGGTTTTGTTCCTCTTCTTGTTGATATTTTAAGTAATGTGAAGGTTGATAATGATTTGAAGAAGAAGGTTGTTGTGTTTGAACAAATAATTAGGGTTTTGGATTTGGTTTTAATGGAATATAGAGATAAAGATCAATTGATGAGATCAATGGCGAAAAATCGTGATTTATTATCTTCAATTGTTTTTATTTTGGAGAAAGGGAATTTGGATTCAAGAATTGGATCAGTTAGGATTTTGGAATTGATTGCTATTGATACGGAATCAAAACTTCGAATTACTGAGAAAGGAGGAATGTTGAATCAATTGTTTCAATTAATTTCTTCTGAAACTGATTCAAGTGCAATTGAAGCTGGTTTATCTTGCTTGATTACAATCTCTATTCCAAGAAGAATCAAAGTAAAAATTGTAAGATTTGGATTGGTTCAATCATTAGGGAAAAAACTTTCTCTATTAGAACCAAGTTCGTTTTCGATAATCGAAAAGATTTTGAAATTATTAGAAACGATCTCAAGTTGTACAGAAGGAAGAACAACAATATGCACAGATTTGATTTGTGTTACAGCAATTGTGGAGAAAATGTTGAAGGTTTCGAAAACGGCAACAGAACATGCAGTGGTGATAATGTGGAGTGTTTGTTATTTGTTTCGTGATCAAAGTGCTCAAGAAGCAGTAATGAAGAGTAATGGATTGACAAAGATATTGTTGATTATGCAGAGTAATGTCTCACCATCTGTTAGACAAATGTGTGGTGATTTGATTAAGATTTTTCGCGTAAACTCGAAATCTTGTTTATCTTGTTATGATACAAAAACTACACATATAATGCCGTTTTAATTCTTGATTGAGATCTTTGTTAGTTTGAGATCTCACTAATTTTTGTGTAAATGAGAATTTTTTTTTGTTAACACATACAAAGAAAAGGAATACAAGTGAAATTTTATTTGATTTATTTTTGGAATAGTGTTGTTGTTTAATTTGATTTTTAGTTTTTAGTTTTTAATTAGTAATTTAGTATGTCTAAAGTGTTCCATTCAAAAAGACAAGTTGCCCGGTATTGCTGAAAAAGTAAGTGGTTGCTGACACACTTGTTTTGATTTATTTGGTATATTAAAATTTTGAAATGAGTATTGGAATAATGGTTTGAGTGGTGGAACTTTGAATGGTAGGAAAGTTTGAATCCAGGCAAGCTGAAGGCATCTCTAATGGTTCACCAAACTACCAAAGTACCAAACCTATGTAAAGTAAAATTTGAGTTTCCACAGAATTCACTAAAATTTCATTAAATTTGATGATTTTTTTTTATGAAAACATTAATTTTGATACGGGAATGATGCCATGCCTCAACTGATTTCTTACTTAAATTTGTTTTGAAGCCCGCCCAATTTTAACTAAACGACACTTTATTACCCGCTCCAATTTGGTGAACCATTAGAAACAGGATTTTTATAGGATTTTTTCCCCGTAAAAATGATCCATTAACTAGGTACCAACTCTGCCGAAGTGGCCCATTAAATTTGGTGGACCATTATACAGTCCTAGAATCAGCCTTTTCTGGGCCAATTCACAAGAAAGTTAGAATGCACTCATTGGTTTGTACATACTGTGCTGCTCCCATGACTGAAGCTAATGTTGCTAGTCAATATGGTTCCTTTTGAGTGACATTCCAGGTGACATACATTGATATGGAATTAGATAAACTGTTATGGCACTCATCTTTGTAAGCACACATTTTTAGTAGGGTTTTGTAAGCATTTACACGGAATGTATATCCCACTGCTGATCCATCGGCTAGGATTGTTTCTTATCTAGTTTCCTGCATACAAACGAAACGAGACCGGAAGAGCGTTCGGTGTGAGCACTGCGACGGTCAAGTCAATACATATTGCGGTATTGGAAAGAGATAAAATTGTAAATAAAAAGTGGGGTTTAGAGTGTAGAGTGTGTACCTCAAACCTTAGGGCTTTGCCTCTTTTTATAGTGTTTGAACTAGGGGTGCTGATTGGGCCGGGAAAGGGCGGGGCGGGGGAACAGTGCACAGGGGCGGGGCAGGTGAAGCTAAGCCCGGTTATTGGGCGGGGTGGGGCAAGGCTGGTTATAGAAAGTTCATCCCCATCCTTGCATGTACACGAGCAGGGCCGGGGTCGAGGAAAAAGCCCAATTCAAAGTTTTAAATTATTTTTATAAGTCCAACTCCAATCCAAAATTCACATTCACAGGTCAGCCCAGACTTTATTAAGTCCAATTGAGTTTGTACTACTGATCTATTGTCCATGACAAAAAAAAAAAAGTATGTGCTACTGCACTTGTAATACATATCTATCAAAATAATTCATATTCAAACAAACATAACTATAAAAATTGAATATGAAGCTAATATGAATAATACCACTTCATTAAAAGTTTAATATCAATTTGATGGATACAATTATTCTTGGATAATACCACTTCATATGAGATTTTTTAGACTTAACCCCCTCTTTTATGGTCACGTTTTGAGTAAACCCCTCTATTTGTCCAATTTTGGACTTTACCCCCTCTCCATCTACTTCTGTCAAATTTAACGTCTATTTTTATTTTTTCTTCCTAAATTACCCATCTCTCATATTTTTAGGGGGTTAAGTTTAAAGCAGCAATCGAGGACATTTGGAAAGTTACAAACAAAATTGACGTTAAATTTGACAGAAACAGGCGGAGGGGGTAAAGTCCAAACTTGGACAAATGGGGGGGTTTACTCAAATCGTGACCATAAAAGGGGGGGTTAAGTCTAAAAATTCTCCTTCATATAAGAAAATGCAATGGTAAATTACAAAAGTGTGATGAAAACAAAAAGGAGATAGGTAAAAGTAGATGGATTGGGGCGGGGAACGGGTTGGGGAATAAATCTAAAGTGTGAAGCCCAGGGCTACCCTGCTACTAGTTGGGTCGGGAACATGGCGGGCTGAAAAACGGGGCAGGCCGGGTTGGGGAAGTAAAAAATGGGGCGGGGGCGGGGCAAGTTTCCCACCCCTAGTTTGAACTGACCGGTGATCTGGTCCCTCCGTTTGTTTAGAGAGATCACTCGGTTCAGGTGTCTCCACGTGGTGGAATGTGAGCCTAGTCTTGCTTTAACTAGTCCCGTAGTGTAGTGTAACTATATGATCCGTGCATGTCACGTCTTAGCTAACTACCAAATTCTTGTGTTATCTGATACCTTGCATGTTAGTTAGTTATATTATATCGAGTGAGGTAGTGTTTTCACATAGGAAACCAAGATATGCCATATTCGTGGTAGCCCTTTTTGGAAGGCTACCACTGTTGTCCGCAGGTCTACATCGTGTGTTCTGAGGTCAACATTCTTGAAACGGTTGATAAAGTTCCTAAGGGACTTGCTGTCTTTCTGCTGAAGGTTGAATAGTTTTGAGATATCCATCTCCTTCTGCTTCTGATGCATGTAATAAGTTTAGGAACCAGTTGGTGGCACTGCCCTTTAGACTATCCAGAAACAACCAAAAGTCCAAAACCATAAACCATCGTATTGTTTCCCCTCCCATATGGCAAGCTGTCCTTGTACCTTTGGAGGTGGACAAATGCATCTGTGGTGCCATTCTGACTGCCGAATATTGGTGGGTTGTTGGATGGAAAGTTGTACATGTAGCATTCATCCGCGAGTGGTTTACACTCCTGCAGGGTGATGTCATTTTTCACTATCGTTTTTTATTTGATCCTGCAGTCGTTGTACCTTCTGCAAAAGGTCAACGTAGACCTGGATATTCTGGTCTTGCCCGGGTTGTAAGTCTTCTTTGGGGCCATGGTGTTGAGGTTGACGTCGCGTCTGCTGTTAGTCAACCATTTCATTGTGGTTGTCTCATGTCCTGTCGTTGTCGTGTGGTGGGATTCTGTTTGTCCTACTCTATTCGTTGGAGCGGTCGCTTTCTTGCGACCTAGGTTGCTGGTTAATGTTCCATGTTGTCGTTTCCAGGACGCGTTCAAATTCCTGAAATCGTGTGGCTTCTCTTTGTCGTGCAAGCTTTAGGGCTCTTTTTTGTTGCTTGCGTATTATCAACTGCATGGGTTCTGATGACTTTTTCTGCTCTCAAATGTTTGTTTTCTTCCTTGAGATTTGCATCTTCCTCATGTGCTTGATTAAGTTGATTTTGGACTGCACCATGTTCGTTGGTGGCTGCTGTTGTGGTCCTTGGAACTGGACATTTTAGACCGGTGCCGACGAGTTTTTCACTAGATTCTGCATGATCTCAGTGTGAGTTAGTAGGGGAGCAACTAGTGTCGTTGGATTCACTCCCAGTGCTAATGCCTCTTGACCTACTCCGCTCCTGATTACTCAAAGTCTTGCCATTCATGTAGAAGTTTTAAGAGAACAAAAAACAAGTTTTTAACAAGAAAAATGGCAAAACCCTTCTTTTAGCGCCAATATGTAGGTCCATTTACACGGACTACACATAATGTATTATGTATATCCCACTATTGATCCATCAGCTGGGATTGTTCTTTATTTTCTTGCATACAAAGAAAACGAGACCGGAGGAGCGTCCGGTGTGAGCATTACGACGGTCAAGTCAGTACGTATTAGAAGGAGAAGAAACTGTAAATGAGAAGGGGGGGGGGGTTAGAGTGTAGAGAATGTGTACCTTAAACCTTAGGGCTTTGCCTCTTTTTATAGTGTTTGAACTGACTTGTGATCTGGTCCATCCGCTTGTTTAGAGAGATCCCTTGTAATACCTAAGAATCTGCAGATTCAGATGGAGAAGAAGGTTCAGTCGGCTGAACCAAATGGGCCGAACCGACCCATTTCATGTTTTTTTGACCCGTTTTACCGTTTTACGGTTTTGACCCGTTTTACCGTTTTACGGTTTTGACCCGTTTTCATGTTATAAAAACCATATCTGATTTTCAGCACGAAATTTCTTATTAAAAATCAATTAAGAAGCTTAAGAAGAAGAAGAAAAACCTTCTAAAACCTAGGGTTTTGATTGGGTATTGCTTGCTTACATTGTTTTGATTAATTAGTGGCTTGGAATTGGATTTTCTTTCTTGTTTGTGCATCTTGGTTGTGTTCATCTTCAAAGGTAAGTTATATTACTTGATGTTTTCTCTTACTTTCTAGATTAGGTTGAAGTAACCCCTTGTTAGCATGTTTAATTCGTTTATTATAATTGAATTGCATGATAAAGTATGATTTAGTAAGTAGAACTCAATAAAGTTACAATCTTGTTGATATTTAACTATGTATTAATGCTGAAATTTAACTTTAAGAACATATTAATGTGGAAATTGATGATTTAAAACATGCTTAATGTTAATTCAATGTCCCAAAGCATAATAGATGATTATATTGCTTAATTTGTACTTTGTATGATGAATAAAACATGATTATATTGAATTTATTAATGCTGAAATTTATATTTTAAAATATGCTATTATTGGGCTTGAAGATTTAACTTGGTATTGTAGTGTTTGATTGAATCCATTGGTTATGGACTTTCTTACTTTAGAATTTCCTGAACTTGACATCAGACTTGTTTATGTTGTTCGTCATATATATTTATATGGACAATGAATGGAATAGAATGGGTGGATTGAACCATGTGTTGGATTAGATTTGGGTATGTTAAACAAATTAACACAAGACCCGTATGATGGGAAGACGTCCCGGAGTGTTGTCACATGCAGTGCCGTACCTGAGATTTTGGGGGCCCTAGTTTTTTCTTCTTCTTAAGAACGTCAAGATACCTAAAGCCCTTAAATTTATTTAAAAATAACAAAAAAATTTAAATAATAGATGAATTTGAAGTTATATTAGATTGTGGTTTTTGTTTGATTAATTGAGAGAATGGGAAACAGAGAAAGTGAATTTATGTTTTTGTTCTAAGGGAGATAGAGCCATGGAACTATGGAAGAGAGAAAGAAAACTATTACAATATGTCAAGAGGCCTAATTAATGAAGTGAACTGGGTTTCAATTGAAAGAGAGAGTCTCCTCCCATTTGGTTTATTAATTGTATTGGGCTTGGGCAGTAGGCTTTATTATAATTAAACTAAAAAAAAAAAAAATCCAAAGCAATATAACATATGTATGGGCTTGGTGAGCAGGAGGCCCCCTAAGATTTGGAGGCCCTAGGCAACCGCCTAGCTCGCCTAGCCCCAAATCCGGCCCTGGTCACATGACATAGCTCGATGAGTGTATGGCTATGATGCGTACGACTCGGTGCTACTGCACAACCTTGTATATGAATTTCATGGATTGAAATTGATGGATTTGGATGGACTCGATGATTTGGTTTGAGATTGAAATGGATGAACTTTGATTGATTAGGGCGTGTTAGTTATACTAACACAGGACCCGTGGATTTTGGGCTTGTTAATTCTTGTAACACAGGACCCGTTGGGAGACGTCCCTATGTTATGTCAAATAACATAGCTTGATGAGTGTATAGCTGTGATGCGTACGACTCGGTGCTACTGCACAACTTGGCACTTGATGCATGGATTCGGATTGACGTAATATGATGGATTGGAATTACTGGATAAGGACTTGATCTGATATTACAGATTGATTGAAATAGATTTTGATTATTTGATTATTGGAACTGGAAACATGATTGACATTGCGGATTACCAGAGAATGATCTTATTGATTTATTTATCATTGTGTTAAATGTTAGAATAAATTGATTAGTATTTATAATTGTTTATCTTTAGGAGGAGCGGATTCCTTTTCTGGGATTAAGATCGAACCTCAAGTTCTGTAACTTGCTGGCGTTTAACGTCTTCCCTTTTCCCTTTTCAGGATACAAGTGTTTTAGAGATGAAGTGTTCGATAAGAGCTTGATGGAGGTTGTCTTGAGTTGCTCATATGTCTAGTTGGAGTTAGATGAGTTGTAACCTTCGGGCATGACTCTGATGTATATTTATATAGTTTGTATTTTGTTTAGTCTTCTGCTGTTAGTTTAGTATTTATTATTTATTTTATTATGTTTACTTCTGTGGTTTAGAGGTGTGATGTCACGTGACAGTAGTGTGACCCTACAGTCCATGGAGAACATATGGAGATTATTATGACTCTGTTGCCTGATTTTGGCCTGGTCAGCTAGGATCGGATTTCAGGGGCGTTACATCCCTCGACTCAAGTGGTGGCATGTGAGCCTAGTCTTGCTTTGACTAGTCTTGCTTTGATATGTGCCTTGCTTTGATATGTGCCTATCATGTGTTTGCCAAATCCTTGTGTTTATCTGATACCCTGCATGTTAGTTAGTTATACTACATCCGAATGTACTAAGGTGCATGTTCTCCCTACCAAACTTATTAAATTGCAAGTAAGGAGGGTAGAATTGTACTTACATATTAAACCCGATCGATTTGGAAGAAATGTCAATAAAATGCTACAAAGAAATTTAATTCATCAAATCAAACCCTTTTTTCTCTTTCTCTCCCACAACCACCAACATCTTTCTCTCTTGCGAAATGGATCAAAAGCCACCACCAGAAAAGAAAGAAGATGATGATGATTCTATTCAAAGAGAAGTGAATTGGTTACAATTACCTAACGATGTTCTATCACTCATATCAAACAAATTGATTACAATATATGATTACATTTTCTTTGGTGCTGTTTGTCATCCATTACATTCCATTTACAAAGAAAATCGACTTGTTATACCTAGACAACTCCCTTTCCTTATGATTACTACTGAATTCAACTTGTCAGATAATCAAACAAGAAGTTTATACAGCATCACCGATGATTATTTTTTCAATTTCCAATTACCAGTACCACAAAACAAAATCATTGTTGGTTCTACATATGGATGGTTAGTTACAACTATTCGCGATAATCGTGATGTTAGTCTTTTTAATCCATTCTTGCATTTCAATAATCAGATTGATCTTCCTGAATTACCACCTAATGATAAGTTTGAGGCTTATCAACATTGTAGGGTATGTAAGATTGTTTTATCGGCGAATCCGTCATCAACCAATAATTATGTAGCTGTAGCAATTCTTGGTCCACCAAATTTTCAATTAGCATTTTTGAAACCTGGTGATAAATCTTGGACTTGTTTACCTATTCATTTAATTAGGGATGTTATTTATTTTAAAGATCAATTTTACGCAATTGATTCTTTAAGTAGATTATATATTTGTGATTTGAAGGATTCTGTTCCTAAGATAACAAATGTGGAACCTCCTCCTTATTTTTGTACTGTTGAGCTTTTTCTTGTGGAATCATCAGGAGACTTGTTGAAAGTTTGTAGACTTGCTAAAGTTACTGATGATTATGAGCTTTTCGTGGATTACCATAAGGGTGGAATTCGTGTTCTTAAGTTGGATCCTGTTACTTTTGAGTGGATTAAGGTGGATGATTTACAGGGACGTGCTTTGTTTTTAGGTGGTAATACTTCTATGTCTGTATTGGCTTCAGAGTTCCCTGGATGCATACCAAATGCTGTGTATATAACTGATGATTATTATGAAAAGAAAGAACAAGATGGATTAGGACCTCATGATGTATCAGTTTTCAATCTTGATGATGATACAATTGATCGGTATTGTCTAACAGAGACCAACATGAGGATCCAGCCGACCATCTGGATTGAGCCTACGCTGTAGCTGTGCTGTGCAGTAATTCGAAGAACTTGTTTTCTGGTACACCTTATTCTTCTCTGAGTTCCATTTTTCATTATGCATTGTTTTTTTATTCTGCCTTATTGTTATTATATTACTTTCTTTCGTTAGATAAATCATGATCTACTGTAAAGCTCAGAAAGTATTACCTAATTAGCATTAGCTTGTGGTGATTTTGATATTATGATGTATTCGAAAACATTGAGTAGGCTGATGAGAGTATTTGATATGTTCAACTTTCTTCTTGTAAAAGCAAAGTTACAAAATATTTCGAGGCTTGCACACTAGTAACTGAATCCTCTTACTAGGGGTGAAAAATGCAACTAGAAAAGTATACTATGCTCATCTTCTTCTTTACCAAGACGAGAAAAAAGTAATTCTTAAACAAAGAGGGGACTTACCCCAAAAGAACACAAAAGCGCTTCTAATCAGAGGACTGATTACAGGAAAAAAAGCCTATAGCAGATGCCTCTCACTGCCCTTAAAAAAGAGAAGAACTAGAAGAAGAAAAGGAGCCTTATAGGAATAGAGGAAAAGTTAGAATGATTCAGTCGTTCCCATTCCTTCATTTCTTTATTGCTTTAGGTGTTCCTAGTTTTTCAGGTTTGGGAACTTTGCTGCTCCTTGCTCTGTCTCACTCACACACACACTCCCACACCCTCTGGCCTCTAGTCTACACTTTGGTTACTATGACTTGCACATATTAGACCATCTAGAACTTTATAATCAATAGCTGATGCGAATGTTGTTAGAGTGGAGGTAACTTGGGATAAATAGAACATACAAAGTTGATAATTCATATATATGAACACAACTTGGCCAAAACTACAACCTCAATTATGAATGTAACCTCCTTCATAATCACCTGATGATTCAATTACCGGCAAAGAGGAATCTTATTAAAATCATAATGGCGTATAACCAAAATTTGTCAAAGTAAATGTTACATATCATGATACATTACCAATAATCTAACAACTGCTGCAAACATCTGACTAGCTAGCGGTTAGCCAGATGTTTAGTTTTGAACATCCCAAACGTGTAAGGGCGAGAGTCAGTATGAATGCTTGACCAAGTGGAGATTGGAATAGATATTTTATTCAAGCACTGTGGAAGTTCCACTAGTTATATACAAACATGATTCTCCCCTCTCTCTAGGAGTGGCTCCCTTAAAGTATATATAACATACTTCAGTTCAGCACCCAACATAAGAAACAAATTTTAGATCTTTAGAAAACCTGTGTAAACTCTACTCAATCATTTTTTATTATATATATATATATAAAACACTGTACGAGCTAATGTGAGCCTTGAAGCCGGTCGAGGTCGTTGGCAATGGACTCGTATCATCGTATGGTTAGTTTCCAATACAGTAGAGGTAGGTGTTGACCTAAAGGATAGTACCAGGTCCACGAATTGATCTTGTGGGGAATGCGTGGTCGGACAATAGTTGGGTGAGAGGGATCCACCTAAGCCGGAGGGAATTCGAACCAATGAATAGGGTAGCCAACCATCTCTTAACAGATTATTTGTTGTAGTAAATAGAAGTATACAACTAGTAAACAAAGCAAATAAGAACAGTATAATATGCTTGTTTACCTCTCTCTCTCTCAAAAAAAAAAAAAGTGTTATTGTAATGAGTATAAGTTGCTTCTACATGTTTTAAGGAATTTTCAATTTGAATTTAATTTTAAAAACTCGACTTACTGGATAGGTAAAAGTAGTCATTTATGCTTGACTCAATATCATTTTGCATTACTAAGCCCTTTTTGGACAAAGATGGAAATGGATGTCGGCAAGTCTCACTAAAACACAACTGATTTAGGGATTTTAGACATTCTCATTGTTTCATGATTATCATTTTAGTTTAAAATTTAAACCAATTAGCTTTGTTTCTTTTGCTTGACTCAATCATCATTTTAGACATTCTCATTGTTTCATGATTATCATTTTAGTTTAAACCGATTGGCTTTGTTTCCATTTTGTAACCGATTAGCTATGTATCATGATAATACTTCTTCTTAAAAGATATTCTAGCATAAATATAGATCCGTGACACGGTAGGGACCGACGTTAGGAAGAGGTTTTGAAAAAGGAAAGGAGATGGACATACAAAAAATAGAGATTTTGAAAAAGGAAAGGAGACTGACAGACAAAATATAGAAAACGAAAAGGAGGGGACAATCACAAGTTTAAGTCCCACCCGACTCTAGATGGATCTCCTAACGTCGATCGACCGACGTTAGGAGGTCCATCTAGAGTCGGGTGAGACTTAAACTCGTGTCTGTCCCCTCCTTTTCGTTGTTTTATTTTTTGTCTGTCCGTTTCCTTTCCTTTTTCAAAATCTCTTCCTAACGTCGGTCCCCACCATGTCACAGTTCTATATTAATGTTTAAATTGTTTTTTTTTTGTAGTTTAATACATCAACATTTAGTAAAAAAACTCATTATAGACTCATATATTTAAATTTTGCTTAGTGCAAAAATGGAAGAAAAAGATTTTGTGCATACCTTCATTAGAGAAAGTGTAATCCGCAAAGTAAAGTAATCCTCCCTATTCACAACACAAATGGATGGTGTAATTGTTACTGCTAGTAGATTCTTACCCTCGATATGATTATTATGCAAATTGTATCTATGGTTTTTCCGAGCCTTTGTCCATATTATTTGGTGTATTTTGATAATGTTCTAAAAAAATTTGTTCTAGATTTGGCATTTTGTTTTAAAGGAACACTATGTGTAAGAGTTTTTAATTGCCAAGATTTTCTTAGCTAAGTTCTTCTGGGAACGTGTTAAGAGCGCTGGAAAGATCATAGACATGAGTTATACGGAAAACATATCAAAGATAAGAATCTACCAATGGTGACAATTCCACCACCCACTCCTTGTTATGAATAGTGATGACTGGCTGTGGTTTGTGGTTTACCCTCCAACCATGAATAAAGGTACACACACATAATGTTTTGTCCTTTCTGTGTTTCCACCAAGCAATATTTCAAAATGTGAATCTGTGATGCATGGCAATATTTCAAAATTTGAATTTGTGATGATTTTATCTCAAAACTTTGATGTATTAATGTACAAACATAAGAAACTAAATATTGACGTGTATGGCACTTAGATTGTCTATTTTATCTTGTAAATGAATCATACACTTGGCAGGCGTACCATGTCACCCATCCTCTGTGCATATAACAATACATGTTCACATTTAAAATAATGAGAATTTTTTGTTGAGAGGTGTGAGGATATTTTTCTTTCTCACGAATGTTGATACATTGACCATTTAATTAACACTTGACATCCAAATTTGTTAGGTTGAGAGTCAACTAGACTAAAAAGAGATGCATTTCATTTTGAATTCTTGACCAAGTGGTTTGAGGATTGTGGAAGGTCTAATAGTACTTTTATATACTATACACACACGATTCTTCCCTCTCTCTAGGAATTGCTTCCTTTTATGAAAAGAGAGAGATATATATATATATATATACAACATACTTCAGCAACGAACATAAGAAAAAAAATTTAGTATATTAGAAAACCTGTGAGTAAACTCTTCTTAAAAATGTTTGAACACTGTACCTGCTAGTGTGAGTTGTGACCTGGAAGCCAGTGAAGGTCTTTGGGAATGGACTCGTATGGTCAGTTTTCCAAGCCAATAGAGGTAGTTGCTGATCCACATAACATTACCAAGTTGTATAGATTTTGCAGGGAACGTGCGGGAGAACAATTGTGGGGTGATAGGGAATTGGACCGATGAAAGTATTGTGGGACTCATACATTTGTCAGATGATTACCTCTTACCTCTTGTAAACTTGCTTAAGCATATATTGAATCTCCAGTATCTATTTCAAAGTTCTGACATAGCAGATTAGCCTCTGCCATTTTATTTGTAACATTTACTTTCATCAATTGCTGTCTTGAAGTGATGATGTTGTTCCCATGAGATTAGCCTACTGAAATTCTCCTCGACTGTAAATGAACTAATGGCTCTCCAACCATCATTCATATCTCTTTTTTTTTGAAAAAATTATTTATTTATTTATTTGATTGGCAAGCGTTGTTGTTGCAGGGGTCCCTACGTTGTTTCATATATAAAACTTAGGTTTGGTTACATTCTGACATTTGACTTGCCTATGCTATCTTCATAATCATCTTCTTTGCATCTTCAGGAAACGAGCTAGGAACAAAATCAATACATTGCATACTAAAGCATCTGCGAGCTTATTGGATTCTCTGTATGACTATATATGTGCTTAATTGGGAGGGCTTGCAGCTGTTCAATCATATCCTGAATTCTTCTCATCATGAAGTTTGCTTGCGAAGGAGGTTTGTCTTCCGTAGGAAAGATACCACATTAACTGAATCAGTTTTATTTGGTAAAACACATGAACTGAATCAGTTTGCGATCTAGGAAGGTGGTTTGTCTTCACAAATTTCAATATTTATTTTTGCCTCTTAGGGAGGTGGTTTCGCTGGCTAAATTTCAGTCCCCAGTCCATGGTTTATTACTTTATTTTGTGCTCCACATATATCACAATGTTTTCTTTAGAATATTTTGGTGAAACTGCTTTTTGCCAATGAAAAGGTATAAATCCTTTCAGAAGTATGTCTCACTTAACCAGTTACGTTTCATTTTCGTACATATGTTTAGACTGATAGATGTTAATAGCCTCTGTTTGTTGATTATGGATTTGGAACTTTACTTTATTGTAGAAGGTTCTTCATGAAAATTTTACTTATGGTTGGCCAAGCTGCTGCTCTCCCCCATCTCTCTTGTGCTGTATTTTCTCAATTACTTACTGTGTACTGTTGTTCGAGAGACTGAGGTTTGTAATTTTTTCGGTGAATCTAATATTTGGAACACTCATTTGAAGAATATAACCAACTAATTTTTCTTGCTGTGGAAAGAAATTACCACTGTTATCGGAATTCCTGAAATTACAGACTCCGACCGGCAACTGGTTGGTTGCTTTATGAAGGATAGACTACATTTCCTACTGTCAAGAACACTCTTGAGAAATTATGGAAGAATATTGAGTACCCGAAAGCCTCCAATACTGAGCTGTTCTTACTTTAGCTTTGCTAATGAAAGTGATAGACGACAGATTATTGAGGAATCTCCTATATGTATTTGAAGATGGACCTTTCTTTATAATTCAACATGGAACCATAAACTGGAAGATGTTGAACTCTTGAAGCTTGGAGAAAGAATATTAGCTCATTACGTATTTTAGTTAAGTTCTTAAAACTATGATGGTACCTTTGCTTGGTATCCCATCACATCTGGATGTAGCTACAGTTCAGAGAAAACACCCAATTTTTGCTTGGAGTTGTATTGAAATTCAAGTGAATGAGATTATTCCTATAGGTAATGCAAATAATGTTTTGAAAATCCCATGGACATCTCCTTATACCTCCGTTAATTGGTTTGCGCACTCTGTCCCTTTAGTGTACAACTATATTGAGATTGGAATGGACTACAAAGGACTTAAGACTGTTAAAATGGATTATCCAGCGTATGAGATTCGCTGAAATTGGTTGTATGAGAATTAGCCAGGGAGCTCCCGGAAACCCGATTATTAGCCTCCGTTTTCATCTGGCAATGTGTACAGATGGATTAAACATTTCTCTATACTGGTTGTGTCTCGTGAGAAACCCAAAAGGAATAAACACAAAATGATGCAATTTGACAGGTAATTTCTAGATGTAATCTACATTCAAAGTATTTAGGTGCAAAACTACAAACTAACTATAATTGAGTTTAGGGCTTCTTGCAGATTTTTGCTGAAAAATGAACAATTATTTTAATAAAAAAAGGCTTTAAAAGCCCTACAAGACCATGATAAGGGAAACAAACACCTCCATAATGTCTAATTTTTATTGTGAAATTATTGTCTAACTTTATGAGGGACCCTTGTGAGGGGTTTCTTCTTCAAGGCTCCAAACTATTCACACAACGTAGAGGAAGTATTGTACCAGGGAGAGTGCATCAAAATATTAGCTCAGGACATCACTCATATGCACTAAGCCAAGATTTGAGCTAAATTCTGTGAGAAAGCCAGTTCGATGTCTGCTACATAACACACAAGTACACAACAACTAGATGTCAGGATACAATCCTCTTCTTTGCAGAACATTAGAAAATGCTACAAGGAGATCTATGTTTCTTTCTGCAAATTCCAACACTTAAGGATGTCAGTCACTGTTTAAAAGAGACCTGTCTCACTTTCAGGATTGTTTCCCCAACAACAAAATATCAATGGCTTCGTAACCCAATGCCATGACTAGGTGAGCCACAGGTATTTTAAGACTTCCAGCAAGAACAAAGTTTTGGGGCATTCTCAAGGATACAAGGGTAGCACCACTGCAGAACTCTCTTTTGAGTTTGTTATAACTATATGGTACAACTGTACAAGCAATATCATATTGTGCTGCTTTATGTCAATCTGCATCTAAAATCACATGTAAGCTTGAATGTTGTGAATTACTAGCTATATGTTCTCAAATTGTGTTTTGAGACTCTTGGGCTCTACCTGAATCCACCTGTGCTACCCCTAGAATAATAAACACAGAAGCCAATCAATGTGCCCCATAAATATGGGCCAAAATAACTAATGATATACATCAACAAATATCAGCCAAATGGTAACACAAGATACAACCTATGCTTATCAATGTTTATGTTGCCGAATTCAGCAGCATGACCACAAATAACTAATGATATACATTTGCATCCAACTTGAATTTTGTCACATCCGAACCTGAATGGAAGAAACACCCTCTATGGGGCATAAAGAGAAAATGTTAAAGCATATAAAGGTGGATCGATAACATCTATGTTTCTATACTACTCTCAAGCGATTCAACTCATTCAGCTAAAACAAAAATCAAGCTTACCAACTCGCACCATCTCCATCACGAGAATGGTAGAAATCATCATCGGGCTGTAAAATGCTGACATCCTCAAACTCCTTATCATCTGAAGGAAAAACAAAAGTTTACATGTTACCAATTAGAAAAAAACCTGCACAAACTTTCGCATGGGTATAAAACCCTCTTCTATAACACCACTCATTCCTAAAGATCAATAGAGTCCCAAGCTAACAACAAACCACACTGTGGGAGAAGAGGAACCACAGGATCACGGAAGACTAATTTGCTACTTTGGAACAACTGATATACAAGGCTAAATCCTTTATGGGTCTGGGCTTCAGATGAACCTTGTATTGGAGGTAGTATCTAGCACATCCCACTTATCAGCTGCCATCACAGAAGTCACAAAGCAATACTCCCTTGGAAAGGCAAAAGGACATTAAATATGAAACTTAATACCTCTATGATTTTAACAAAAGTGTTCCCATGGCAGAGCAAAAAAGACTCACACTAATGTTACCTATCATTGTAGCTAATCATTTCCTTCTTGCTTAATGATCCGAATGTCATGCTGCTTCCAAACAGACACTACAGCACAACGTTGGACCAGCCATTATTCCTTTGCTGACAAAGGGGAGAGATCAGCCTACAAATGACAGCTTCCCCTATAGATTCTAGTTGTGTCGATGGCTTGTTGAAGAATCTTAAAAAGATCATTCATGCATCAAAAAGTTAACCCATTGACGGATTGAAGTAGGGAAAAAAAAATTCTTCACAAATGACAGATTCTGAATGGATAACTTAGGCAAAAAATAACTTTTAAGCGTATTGGATTAAAAAATTCTTGACTCCTTTGGTTTAGTCCCTAACATGCCAGTGCTTACAAAAAGTTTTCGCATATTTTGTTATATAGTAAGAGTTATATACTTATATCATTGATAATGGAAGAAATTACAGCCTCGGTGCAGCAGTGGCTTCTTTAGCAAGACTTTAATCATACCACAAATACACAGAGAAAATAAACATCCATTACATATGCATCCCAAATACTCTCAACTCACAAGCTCATCCTAATAACACAAAGTCCTGATAATGATTCCCAAAAATGGATAAGCCTGTTTTCTCCTAAACCAGAAATGCAACCATTGGTTGTCAACAATGGATTGACATTTTAACACACAGATATGCATGACCATCCATTGAT
Organism: Aquilegia eximia; assembly: GCA_023053565.1. Taxonomy (NCBI): domain Eukaryota; kingdom Viridiplantae; phylum Streptophyta; class Magnoliopsida; order Ranunculales; family Ranunculaceae; genus Aquilegia; species Aquilegia eximia. The sequence goes on from JALIGU010000003.1 coordinate 16,944,494, forward strand.
ACAAATTACTAGGTAAAGGTACTATTGAGTGCGGAATTAAACAATAGCAATAAATAAAGATAAACAAAACACAAGATCTCGAAGAAAACTATCTTCTTTACTGAATATTATGAAGATTACAAGAATCTCTCCCTCACAATACTCTCTAGACAAGCTAAGCCCTAGCTGCCTCTCTTATAAACACACTAAACCTTAGTGGTTTATCTAAACAACTTAATAAGTTGTTTATTTAAACAAGCTAAAATAAGCTATGTTTGGTCTATGTTTTGGTTTATGCCAAAACATCACTAAACCACTAAACCTTAGTGGTTTCTCTTGAAACAAGTAAAGACTACATGTTTCTCTCTATATATTTTGGTTTATGCCAAAACATATATTTATAGGCCTCGGACAACTTCTAGTTGGCCAAGAATTTCTTTTTTTCCTAAAATTCCCTCCCTTATAGAACAAGGAAACCTATTTAAGGTTTTACAAGGAAAAGACCTACTAAGTTCCCAAGTAGGATACACTTGTATCATGGCTCCCCCCTTTAGGAACTTAAACTCCCGTTTAAGCTAGAAACAGAGATGGGAGAATTCAAGAGCTCCGTGGACTTTGCTGAACCATCCAACTTTGCTTGGAACTTGACCTGCACGCCCAATACGAAACACTGTTTGTTTCCTACTTCGTGTCTTAGTCATCTTGCGCTCCAACATGCAATCTTCCTTGAATGGCTCCTCTCGATCACCATCATCATCTTCTTGATTAGAAAACAAACTTTTTTGCTTCTGCTTCGGGTTGGCTTTCTACTGCAAAGTAGATGTCTCCACCTCCTTTGATTTCTTCAGATCTGTTTCCGTCATCTTCTTTTTCCTTGTCTTCTTAGAATCTTCTAAAGACACAAGAACTTTACCTAGCTTTCTGTATTGCGAACGAGTTAAAACCATAAACCACAGAAAACTCCACCAGGGAATCGAACTTTGCTCTGATACCAACTTGATACAACTTACTAGGTAAAGGTACTATTGAGTGCGGAATTAAACAATAGCAATAAATAAAGATAAACAAAACACAAGATCTCGAAGAAAACTATCTTCTTTACTGAATATTATGAAGATTACAAGAATCTCTCCCTCACAATACTCTCTAGACAAGCTAAGCCCTAGCTGCCTCTCTTATAAACACACTAAACCTTAGTGGTTTATCTAAACAACTAAATAAGTTGTTTCTTTAAACAAGCTAAAATAAGCTATGTTTGGTCTATGTTTTGGTTTATGCCAAAACATCACTAAACCACTAAACCTTAGTGGTTTCTCTTGAAACAAGTAAAGACTACATATTTCTCTCTATATATTTTGGTTTATGCCAAAACATATATTTATAGGCCTCGGACAACTTCTAGTTGGCCAAGAATTTCTTTTTTTCCTAAAATTCCCTCCCTTATAGAACAAGGAAACCTAAAATTTCCTTGTCCTACAAGGAAAAGACCTACTAAGTTCCCAAGTAGGATACACCTGTATCATTCATCATGTCACAATTCCAGATGGGAAATCTCGAAGGTAAATAAAGTTCTAACTGCAGAATGATATCTACAGCCGCACACTCTTTAGTTGTATCGTTCAAATTAATGTATAGATGTGAAAATGTTACTAGCACGTAGAACTATATAGGACTTTGATTCTTCTATCAGTATATTGCACAAAAAAGGAGATAAGATAAGAAACAAACCTTTTCTCAAAGTCAGTGCCACAACTGCATCATTTTCAACCTGTAGAGAAACAACGGTAAGGCATGTGTCAAGTCGAAGGATACCATTTGGTTATATAATTGTGTCAAACATGAACCATTTAGGGTTTAGGATATATGGCTTCAGAAAAAAATGTAAAGACAAATTGATTAGATTAATACCTTTTGATCTGCCATGGTCTTTGAATCATCCAATACTTCTCCAGATGATACTAGGATTAGGCGTTGATCAGTAACAGGTTGATCAATGAGTCCGTGCAATTTTTGCTTAATATCCAGAATCGTCTCAGTTGGATCGCACTGCACAAAGTAGGTAGTCCTGTCGCGTTTAACGCGAATATACATTGCCTGCAGCATTATCTTTTTATGTCAAGCAGATGAAGGTAAGAGTTTGTATGCATGAAATGCTGATGGCACCACATTGTATTTTGAACTATTTCTGACGTAGCGGAAGCGATTAAAAATCAAACCTTGAATAACCCAAGGGGAGGTTTGCCTTGAAACAAGGAAGAACTAATATAAAACTAGAGAAAACTAAATTGTAGAGACAAATCTTAATTGTATTGATTGAATAATTGAATTGGTTGAAAAATTGTTCTACAAAGCATGACTCTTTATATAGACTAAAGACTTAGACCAACTAGCACTAGGACTTTCTAAACAAATAAATCAAAATACAAATCCTACTTTGAATTGTATTACTAATATCAGCTTAATAGTAAACCAACTATTCTAGAACTTCTAGACTCTAAAATAGAAATCCTAAACTTATAATGACTTCTAAATAAACATTAACCCAAATAGGAAACCAATTGGTGTAGGTAGGATGTCCTACATCAGTCCCCCATTCTTCAAAAGAATTCGTCCTCGAATTTATGTTGTATTGATATCGTCCGCTCCATAAGAAAAAATACTTTGAATAACACAGACTCTTGTAAACTTTCCTCATATTAATGGAAGTTGTAGTTCCGTCTTTTGATTCAAAACCTTGGACTTGGAGAACAAAAAGAACTTTTTGTGATAGTATATGATCAATTCCAATAAAATCATAATGTTGAACATCTAGAGGTAATGAATCTTTCGCAGCGATTTCAACTTTATGATATTTGTCTTTAGTAAAAATTGGTTTTTGTTCATCAATTGTGGCCATGATATTTGAAGAATCTTCCTTAAAACTCGGTGGCTCTCCATTAAAACTTGGTAGCTCTCTATTATGACATTTTTCTTCTTTAAGACAAACATGATTTGTTGGTGGTGTGGTTGAAAGTAGGGTTTGACTTTGACATTGTGAGGGAGAAGTAATGGTGGTATAGGTTGTGGCAAATTGTGGAGTAATGGAAATGTGAGATGGTTGGGAGGTATTACAAGGTTGTGAGTATTGGGAGTTATAGTGTTGGGGCTGTGAGGCTAGGTTTTGTAATGGTTGAGGGTTGACATTAATAGGGAGAGATGAAAAACCAATATAGGAAACTTGTTGTACAATTGTGGTGGTAAATTGTGGTGATGGGGGTGGGTGTGGTGGTGGTATGAAAGAGGGTGGGAGGGTGGGAGCATCAATAATATGTTGCTTACCTTCCAACTTATCAAATCGAAGAGTAAGATTGTCGATTAAAGCGGTGAGACGATCAATAGCTGAATTGAATTCAACCTTCGTCACATAATCTCCAAGATTACCGACTTGGGAGCGGGGTGAAGAATCTCCGTCATTAACCATTGTAGGATCGAAACGAAGCTTTGATACCAATTGACGTAGCGGAAGCGATTAAAAATCAAACCTTGAATAACCCAAGGGGAGGTTTGCCTTGAAACAAGGAAGAACTAATATAAAACTAGAGAAAACTAAATTGTAGAGACAAATCTTAATTGTATTGATTGAATAATTGAATTGGTTGAAAAATTGTTCTACAAAGCATGACTCTTTATATAGACTAAAGACTTAGACCAACTAGCACTAGGACTTTCTAAACAAATAAATCAAAATACAAATCCTACTTTGAATTGTATTACTAATATCAGCTTAATAGTAAACCAACTATTCTAGAACTTCTAGACTCTAAAATAGAAATCCTAAACTTATAATGACTTCTAAATAAACATTAACCCAAATAGGAAACCAATTGGTGTAGGTAGGATGTCCTACATCAATTTCCTAATGAAAAAATTTAAAAGGATCCCCTGTGTATGCAGGCAAAAATGATATCCTCCATATTACTAATCTTATTATTAGTGATATATCGTGTCATACCAGGCACTTGTATGGCAGATAATCGGCAACTTTGGGATATGACAAAAATACGGGAGAGATACAGAGTGGACAGTAATAATAATAATAATAATAATAATGATGATGATGATGATAAAATAATAACAAAAAAAGCACTACAACGAGAACTTTAGATAAAACTCATAAGGTTGGCTTAACTGAACATACATATATCCAAGTCCCAGCATGTTGACAAAGGAGAATATCATGAGTGGCAATGGCTGGTGCCACACAATCTTGGGAAGGGCTAAAATGTTGAGTAAAGCCTCAGCGTAGGTTTCATTTTAGAAGGATACCGAATATAGAGAATTTGAGCAGTTGAGTCGGTATAGAGACAAATCCCTTCTTATGAGATGGAGACCTAAACAAGTTCTCATTCCTTTTTCTTTATTTTGTTTGAGGGGCAAGGGCGATGTCCAATAAGGTTCAAGTATAAGTATTCACTAACTTCAACTCTGGTGTAAGTGCAACAGTGTAGCATCTAACAATCTGTATAGTTCTAGACTCTATTCTTGTTAATCTTGTCCAATCCATGAGCCGAATCAATATTCTCGCATTTGAGAACCAGATTTCTGCCGTTTGGCATTTTTTTTTTTATATCATCATTAAGTTAGGGTCTCATTCTACGCAAGCTTAAATTTGATGTGAAAGAGCTCATATTTAGGCGAGTAATTCTAATCGTCAGAATGGCCAAATGAGAGATTGTCATCTAAACATACCAGGACAACTAAAACCTTGAGATATGTATCACTAAATATTTGAAGGGATTTGTAGGTAAGAATGTTGTTTTTCATGGGATATCAACCCCAGGTAAAAAAAGATTGCTCAAAATGGAGGAGCTAGACACTAAGCCCAAATCTTTAATATTCTGCTATTCAAGTAAAAATGCTAGTGTCTACCATCATGAAACAGCTCTTTATACACCAACTGGACCTGGAAATAAGCATAAATCAAGTTTCCCTGTGTAGAAGTCTTCATCAAAATGCGTATCATTGATTCTTTTCTAGGAACAACATCATGGTCTGGTGTATTGCCAATCTTATTCTTACATCAAACCTCTCCCCCTCCTATCTGTCTCTTTCTTATCCTTTTTTACTACTGCCCAAAAGCAATCAAGTAATCAACATGGAAACCCCCTGATCCAAGTGGAACATGTATTACCATCAAACGCAGGGGAATACAAATTTATTCTGTTTGGGAGAGATTGTATATTATGATAGTCTAGAATTAATCACTACTCAAATGGGAGAGAAAAAAAATAATAATCTACCATGCTCACTTAATGTAGCTTTGAAAACAATGAAATGGATAGCTGCAGAGGTTCAATATGCTGTCAACAGGTAAAGATAGGCTATAATTTTTATGTTTCCCACAATAAGTGTGCAGAGACAGCAGTATTTCTTCTATAGCCTACAAGGCTAAAACAATATCACCATTTCCAGATGCCTTAAAAGGGACTCTCTATGTTGTAGCTTATATTTCCATGCTAAGCCCACCATAAACAGATAAATTTTCAAAGTCACAGACATTACCACTGCTACGAAAGAAATATTTGAGTGAATCATTGCTGGAAAAAACATCAACCCTACAATGTTTCATTCTATTGTTCTTAATGCTTAAATAATAATATCACAAGAGCTGCTACATATCTTGTCAGAGTTGAATAATGATGGATGATCATGATCATGATATATAGATGTCATTTTCTCAATGCACACAAACATTTTACAGTGAGAATGTAGAAAAAGGTCAGCAAGAACAAAGTCCAGGGTATACAAACCATTTTGATTCAATATGTGGCCAGCAGAATCAGTACTATGATGCCTTGATCAAGTTGATACCATCAATATTGCAACACAAATGGGCTCTGCATCACACAAACACAATAACAAACAACAATCTGAATAACAAACGAATATATATGCTTAACATATTGTGGTCAAGCTAAATCCTGCGTTAGGTAAGAAAACAACGAAAAAACTTAGTACTCAACCAGAGCCAATATGCTACGATAAGATATTTTCCATTGCATCACACAAGTTTATAAAGCGACCACACGGAAAAAGCAGGCCATAGAAGAGAATTCCTTAGCAGAGTGAAAGATTAGTTATTCACAAGCCTCCAACCTTTGAGGCCAAAACAAGTGTTTCCTAAATGCTCTAAATTTGAATTCCTAAACCCCACATTATCCCTCAACCACTCATCAAGACTTAATTTCACATCAAGTAGCTTTTTCTCCTCAAGCCTATAACATTATCTATTTCTATGGTATATTTTCGTTCAAAGAACACAAATAATGCGCTTGGGCAAGTGCTCTGAAAGAATACATAAGTGGTACATATAATACAAAATACATATCATCCTGGTAATAGTGAAGATATCAATTTCGTTTACATATGTAGAAGTAGTTTCTAAATAATTGTTAGAAAAACGTTGAAGATGAAAATAGTATTACATGTATAAACTATTGAAGCAATATCATACTGAATTAATCAATGAAAAAATAAAATCAATTAGGTATTAACAAAATCTTAAATCCTAATCTCGTTGTAGTTTAAATGATATTGTTTTTAGTATACTTATTCTTTAAATTTGTATGAAATTTGTTTAATACATAACCTTGCATCAAGAACACAATTGAAAAAGAAATAAAAAAACACCAAAGAGAGAGAGAAAAAGCTTACTTCTGAAAATTGATCTCAAGTGAAGAAGAAGAAGAAGAAGAAGAAGAAGGGAGAAAGAAATCGTTGGTTGCCGATCGGAATATTATTTTGTTCTTGCAGTTTGGACTTACTTTATTTGGACTATTTACAAAAAGCCTATAAAAATGGGCTTTCAGTCCATTGACTCGCATGATAATTATACCCGACTCCAGCTGACAGCTGCTATTTAACACCACGTTTTTTTCTTAATCACGGCTGCCATCTATCTTCTTCTCTTATAAACGTCAACCTTTTCTCACGACGCACAGATTTCGATCTTTAGAATTTCAGATCTGTTATGACCAAAACACCCTTAAGAAGGGTTATTTTTACAAAAATAAACACATTAATATATCCAACGGTACCCACCTCTTCTTCTAAACTATTAAACCGTTTCGTTTATTTCCCCACCTCTTATAAACCCGTTTTTTCACACCGTTCCCTGCAACTCTCTCTCTCTCTCTCTCTCTATGCACATCTGTTGATCTGCTGTAGGGGTACTACATACAACATACATGTGGCACCATCTCTACCGTTCATCATGGTGCCACGTGTCAACATCTAATGGGCTCTCTCTTGATGACACAAGTTACAAAGTTAAAGCCAATTACTACAAAGATATTCTCTCATTATTACCCTAGTAAATGCTAAGAATGGAGTTACATTGTAGCCTATAAATATGAAGGCAAGCTACTCATTCTAGGCATGTTCTCATCTCTGCTCACATGGTCTGATGGCCTAATGCTCCCAACACGACCTCATGATGAGGTCTCAATATCAACGACCTCCCCAATCTCTCATGATGAGACCTCACCTCTTAGGTCTCATCTCTCTCTTGAGCTCTCTCCATTATCGAGCTCTCATTTTGTATCACCACTACAATAATAAAGATCATTCTCTCTCTCCGTGGATGTAGGCACAATTGCCGAACCACGTATACAATGGTGTTCATGTCTCTACTTTATTATTATTGTTCATATCATACAGATCATCATCATTCATTAATGTATTGACCAACCTCACAAATATGGTTAATACATTTGGCGCCGACTACAGGGACTTGGGATTTTCTCAAGCGAATTCCACCCACCAACCCCACCGAACACCATTGTTCTAAGGTTCTCAGATGGTGATTTTCAAGAAATTCATTGAATTTGAAAAGACAGAATTGCAACTCACAGTTGGGGGCTTGAAGCAAATAAAGATAAGTATCAATTCACTATGATATTTGTTTATGTTTACCCACTCGAAGAGACCTCCATTTCTTACTGTTCATTCTATTTTGTCTCCCACAAATTGACTATTATATGCATCTATGTAACATATATTCTCATAACTCGATCAAGATTTTATATCATCAGTTACATTCTTAATGGCCACATGTTCAGGTCTTGCAGAGACCTCCTCACATATTCAGGTCTCTAAGCAGACGAGCTCAGGTCTCATCGCGACCTGACCTCTTAGGCAGGTCTCTAAGCAAAAGACCTCTCAGGTCCCTAAGCCAACGACCTCTCAGGTCCCTAAGTCAACGACCTCTCAGGTCCCTAAGCCAACGACCTCTCAGGTCCCTAAGCCAACGACCTCTCAGGTCCCTAAGTCAACGACCTCTCAGGTCCCTAAGCCAACGACCTCTCAGGTCCTTCATACCAGGTCCCTCATACCAGGTCCTTCATGCCAGGTCCTTCATCGCGACCTCACCAGGTCTATCAACGACCTCCTCAAATTACAGGTCTTTCAACGACCTCAAGAACATTTATGCCATACAGGGGGCTATTCTCACTTTATCTAATGAAATTAACTTATTATTAGCACAATTAGCTATTAATGATATTTTCTGTAGCTCTCTCTATGTGCAGGTCACATGAACACGACCTCACTCCCCACGAGCTATTTTTGCACAAATGTGCTACGTTGCTTTCACTGAACTCTCTACAAGTGAAATGCTTGATATACAATACGGCCACCCTCATTGACTAGTGAGTCACTCGTATGCGGGACGACCTCAAACACAATTCTCTAGCCACACGCCTGGTCGAACGCATTCACTCTCAACGCAATGCAGACCCACAAAGGCCACATGCCCGAGAATTGTCAAACAGGTCTCCACGCTGCGACCATTCACTAGATCGGGCACCAAAAGGTTCCAAGTAACTCTCAAAACACTTGGTCAACCAATGCTCTTTCTCAAACGAGCTACATTGCACTCCAAAGTGCCATATCTATCGAAGTGTCCAGTCACAAGGCGACAAAGATAGTACATACAAGTCATAAGGAAGACGTACAATTCCATGTAAGTTTTATTGAATTCTATAATGTTTCACATGCTAACACTATCAGGTCTATGCAACTCGACCACAAAAAGGCGACCACCTTAAAGCATGACCGAGACCAACAACCCATGCATACAAGAAGACCCACTTCAGTACGACCTGCTTGCAGCTGTCCATCTCGTCTACATGCCTTCTGAACGAGCTACCAGGTCTCCCTGGAACTAACTAGCTCGCTACACACAAAGTTATGATCGAGTTGCCATTACCACAAGGGACCTTCATCGCGTCCTGCAAATCTCAATGATCAAGCTCATCAAAATTTGGGGCGGATCGACTTCGTTAAAGACCCCCACATTTCATTCATCTTGGGGGCTGGATCAATTCGATTACTTCTTTTCAGCCCGAACTTCGTTCAACCTAAAAAGAGGGGGCTTATGTAGGGGTACTACATACAACATACATGTGGCACCATCTCTACCGTTCATCATGGTGCCACGTGTCAACATCTAATGGGCTCTCTCTTGATGACACAAGTTACAAAGTTAAAGCCAATTACTACAAAGATATTCTCTCATTATTACCCTAGTAAATGCTAAGAATGGAGTTACATTGTAGCCTATAAATATGAAGGCAAGCTACTCATTCTAGGCATGTTCTCATCTCTGCTCACATGGTCTGATGGCCTAATGCTCCCAACACGACCTCATGATGAGGTCTCAATATCAACGACCTCCCCAATCTCTCATGATGAGACCTCACCTCTTAGGTCTCATCTCTCTCTTGAGCTCTCTCCATTATCGAGCTCTCATTTTGTATCACCACTACAATAATAAAGATCATTCTCTCTCTCCGTGGATGTAGGCACAATTGCCGAACCACGTATACAATGGTGTTCATGTCTCTACTTTATTATTATTGTTCATATCATACAGATCATCATCATTCATTAATGTATTGACCAACCTCACAAATATGGTTAATACATCTGCCCACTAAAGCATGAAAAAGGTACGTCTTCTCCCTTTTCCCTTCATCTTCTTTCTTCAATTGTTATTCTCCCTCTCTCTCTCTCTCACACACACACTCTCTATGCACATCTAAACTAATTAAATGTTCTTTGGTTATCCCATCTAATTCTATTTGGTGCTTCAATTCAAATTAGATTGTTTCTTTTTGTTGTTGTTATTATTGTTTTCTGTATTCTTGGTTAAACGGGTAATATTTAGTTTTTTTCTTTTTTCTTTTATTACCAAACAAATATTTGCTCTTTCAGCGTGGTGCTCACGGACCCGACATTTTAATTGAATCTGATAACAGTAAGGCCATTTACAGAAATAGTATAAGAGAGTTGATTAGAACAGAGTAGTAGTAAAAATCTTATTTCAGTATTATAAATTATAATAGAATGGATACTAGAGATTATATTTTTATATCGAGGTCATACAACCCAAAGTTTGTTATTTCAATATTATAAATTATAATATAATGGATACTAGAGATTATATTTTTATATCGAGGTCATACAACCCAAAGTTTGTTATTTCAATATTATAAATTATAATATAATGGATACTAGAGATTATATTTTTATATCGAGGTCATACAACCCAAAGTTTGTTATTTCAATATTATAAATTATAATATAATGGATACTAGAGATTATATTTTTATATCGAGGTCATACAACCCAAAGTTTGTTGAATTGAAGAACAATCTTGAGCAAGAATACAAGAAAATTGAAAAGGTTAAGATAACAATGGTTGACAGAATCTTCAATTTACAACTGTCAAGGGTACTGATACAAGTGAACAATGTCGATTGGTGTGGAAGAGCATTCCAAAATAAGTATAAAACAAACATTAGTTTATTTGTAGGATTTCATATTCTCATATGTACCTGGATGTAGAATACGTTTGTTGATATTTTACTTTCCAATAGGTCTCCATGTACAGGTTATTAATCACCACAACAACGACAAAAAAAAAAAAAAAAAAAAAATCATAAGCACACATCTTGGGATCCATAAGGACAAAACCAAATTCTGAAAAATAATTTAAAAAAACTTATAAGTATTTTTCAACCAGAAATGTGGAGAATCCTTTGAAGTACATGCGAAAAATACAACCTATGCTCAATTACAAAAACCAAGGTCATACACTGCTTCAATTACATATAAAGGTAGACTGAAAGAGTATAAATCAAAAGATGAACATGAAGTGAAGAGCTTTCAAATGGAAGAATTGCTATAAAGGGATATAGAAGAAATGTCTAAGTTGTTAGTGATGAGTTCTTATTAGTAGTGCGTTCTTATTCTCTATGTAGGTCTAACTTAAATAATTTAATTGGACGTGCCTTCGTATAAATCTGGCATTGGAATTTTTTTTATTTATTTACTACATGAGTCTTGAACAACAAATCTTCCAACATACTTTGTTCTGTATTATTAAGATTTTCTTTCATGCATTAAGGTTAGAATTGTAGCTTCAAATTCCCTGACCTTGAAGTTTGCATTGTTGATTTAGGTATGGCCTGTGCATTCCAGTCATTGAAAGAAACTGATTGTTTTAGTATATAGCTACTATTTTTAACAGAGCAAGTGAATTTAGCATGGAAGACTAAAGACTCTTCTCCATTCTTTTTCTACTAAAGGTAGACTTTCTCACTCTCATTGTTCTTTTACCTGAATCTTCTACTGCAAAAATTGAAAGTAATTAATTTAATACAATTAAAGTTTCCAAAACACTTTCTTATTATGTTTTACCAGTTTTAAAAATAATAAGGATTGATTATTATTATTATTATTGTTGCGAATCTCCGATTTCTCACCATAAGATATTAAAATCGTCTCGAAGGTTTTTTAGCTACTCATTTACCGTTTAAATGTTTTATTCTGTTTTTCTTCTTCTCACATATATTAAGATAGTTTTTGTGTCTTCCTTTTCTAAACTATAATAAAATCATGAATTTTTCCCAATTCTTTTCATACATTATGGTTGATATTTACATTTGTGTTTTATCAGAAATGATACTATTCCATGAGATGAGTCATTTTGAATGTACAAAAGTAAATCATGTCATACATTAAAGTTTACATGTCAGATGTAATTTGCAAATGTCAAAATATGTTGCCGGTAAGCGAAATCAATGGGAAAAAGAAGTATATAAGCAAGAAGTGCATCAAAACCAAATGAAGAGCTGACATGGAATTATAATTGCAAGCAGACAAAAAATAAACATCCAACATTGATCGAGTAGTAACAAGCACAAAGGTTTCTAATAAGGTAGATATTGTAATAGACCAAGTCTGATGATGTGGAACAAAACTCTCACCATTTATAAGCTCCAAGCGAGAGGAATGGATTTTTTGAATAGATGCATTCTTTGTAAAAAGGATGCAGAGACCACAAATCATCTTTTCCTATCACGTCCTTTCACAAAAGGACTAGGAGGAATTGTCAGTCAATTGTGCAGCCGTAAGGAATGATTGGAGCAACTAGGTGTCGGCAAGAGATATTATGCAGGTGGCTGACTCAGAATTCAAGCGGAACATATGGCTATTTTCGATGAGGAGATGATTAGAAGTGACAAACTGATTCAATAGATAAAAAGGGGGCATATGGTTGTAGCTGAAGATTAGACCACTGAACCTGGAGCTAATTAAGGAAAGATGTCAGAGCTATTGAAGGAACAATGGTGATCGCCTACAGCTGCAATGTCTGATTACCATGCCAGGTTTTTTCTATTTTCTGTTATGTGTTTGTTGTAAGTAGTCTGCACTCTGCAACTTGGGCAATGGGTTGAAGGGGTTTCATCTTTATCCTATGTGACATTGTACAGGAAAACATCGATAAATGAATACCCATGGGACCGGAAAGATATATTATCTAAGCGAGGTTATTCATTTATCGAACACTAATTTAGTACAAAAGTTTGAATTGAGACCGGGAAAAATTATTACTTAAGCGAGGTTATTCGCTTATCGAACATTCATTTATCGAAGTTTAACTGTAAATGGAGGGATGTCTCCATAGGTAGGAAGCAACTTGATGGTGAATTGTGTATGCCAGTCAGGGTTGTATCTTTGTCTTGATAGATAATATAAATTTTACATTTTATCAAAAAAAAAAAATAAACGTCAATCGTTAAAACATGAAATTGATGATACAGAAGCCTCTTACGTTCAAACATCTTCAAAGAATTGGATGGTTGTCCAATTTTATATACCTACATTTGTTTTGTACAGTGGAAATGTCTTCCCCCAACTAATTTTTTGTGGCTATGTATGATGATGTTTTTTAATATGTAACGTATGTTAAACAAAAAGAAAATTCGTTTGTGCTTCGCATAATTCACAATGTACAAATTTGACTGTCGTCTCCAATTAACAATTATATATGATTTTAAAAGGACACGTCTATTCACATTTATTGAAAATTTCGAATAATAATGTTTATTTTATTCATCCAAAACTGCAACTTCATATTTGTGGAGACAATATATCAACAAACACATAATTTTCCAGAGTACATGCACGGGTCCCGTTACTAGTATACTATATAATAGTGGAGCCTAACAAGTAAAGCTCAAATTTCGTGAAAGCCCAATGTAGGCCCAATACTTCTCTAAACACTATTTCACATCAGCAATAATTAAGTAAAGGATTCCCTGTTTAATCATCGGCTAAACCTTAACTTTGAAGACTCTACTCTTCTCCGGTTCTCCCCTTCCAGGAACGTGCTTGGATGGATGCTTTTCAGACTAATTCAAAGATTTCGCGAACACAGGTTTGATCGTTTGGATTGATGCTTTTCAAATTAATTTTAAGATTTTGCTAACACAGGTTTGATCATGATTATTGATGCACAAAATTCCAACTATGATATGATTCTCTAATTTTTTTTTCACCGATCCATCACATGTATTGTAATGTTTTCAGTCCCTTCTATTGATTCATATATATTGTGCTTCGTTTATATTTATGTATGTTTCTCTTACAGGATATAGTTCATTCATATCAATGTTATATGAACGTATTGGATCAACCCTCTTATGGAGACATCCTCTTTGAAGAGTCTCAAACATGCAATACATCACTCACCAAGGTTTGTTCTAATATACGAGTCTTTTTAAATTTATCTGCTTATATTTTTATCTAAATCTATGTTTCTATTCTTTGAGTATTTTGTGATTTATATACACTTGGGCAAGTAGTGTTTTCTGTTTATGGAGATCCACTTATACATCTATTGAATATTTCCTCTTCCTGTTTTCACTGTCATATAAGGAGTCAAGGTCGATTATGAAAATAGTAATTAGACGTTAAAAATATAAAATTGTAGATGCAAATCTACATGCTGTATCTATTAATTGTGAGTGCTTATATACGTTCTCCCCTACGCTATTCTTTTTCCTAACACTCTGATATCGCCAGTAGTTTTTAATTAAATATGTGTTCTTCCAAACCCTCATAGAGTTTTCTGAATATTTCTTTACATTTGCATAATATGTTATAATATCTTGCAATATTTTTATTTAAAAGTTATCCGAAGCCCTTCTCAGTTCAAGGATGCTAAAGCAAAAGGAAGTCATAATTTTGAATTTTGATAAAGAATTGGAAGATGTGATAGATAGGCTGATTGTAGAGTGGTCAGAAAATCGCAAGCGCGTGGAGGATGTTGATGTTAAAGTTGCTATTGGTATATCAGTATCTGAAGTTAACCAGGTAATTCATTTACATCACACAGGGTCACAATATTTAAGAAACCTCTCTATATTTACCTTTAATCAAATGTGCTGACACTTGAGGTAAGAGCTTTATTTATTTTTTCAAGGAATAATTGAAAAATGTTGATCAACTTGATAAGCTTTATTTATTTTGTGCTCTTTGAACATGGTAATTAGAACATGCTAAATATGAAACATCTAGCCTTTTGTTTCAGTCTGACATGTAGTACAAAAATACGACCAATACCTAGCTGCTTCCGCCAAAGTTGATTGACTACATCATGGTGGTGGTATATACACAGCGAGGTTTATGTGCACTGAGTGTCTAATTTTGCCTTAATTAGAAAATTCATACATTCAATGTTGAGTTTATTGCTATTATAGATATTTTGATTTATGCGGATACAAGCTATAGAGTATGGGAAAGTAAAGTCCAACCTACCTCATACTGAAGTCTTTCCTAATAGGTAAGTTGCAAAGTTACATTTAAAGAACTAATAAAATACAAAAAACTTTTAGGACCTGAAATTTGAATAGTTTTTTTTAACTGACATTCCACAGAAATACCCGAGTTTATTTGGAAATTTAGTCTTCCAAAGATCCCACAAAAATACCTGAGTTTATTAGGAAATTTAGTCTTCTAAAGATTTTCATTATGCTCCTTTTGTGCGCACGCGTATTTTTTCATGAAGACATAGGTAGGTTTAACTTTCACTTCACTAAAATTTGAGAATGCCCATACATCCAGGGATCTTAGTAATTATCTTTGGACCAAAGAAGTTACCGAAGGTTGGACTTGGAAGGAATACTGGAAAACAGGAAAAGAGTCTCTTTTTAGCCTCTCTTTCCTGAAAATCAAACTAATAGTGCAAGCCTGCGACCTATGATGCCAAGCTCAAACCAAAAGCTGAATGAGAGTTCAACTAACTCATATACATGATTCAAAGAGCAAAGAAAAGACAGAAGGAGAAATTTATGAAATATACTGGTGGGAAAGCATGGTATGCTATCGTTCAATCTAGGGAGCTGATGTATAACAGCAATCACTTTGGTAAGATTATTCACTCGGCAGCTAAGTTCAGTATAACATAACCTTTGCTACCAACATAATTGCCCATGAGAAGCAGCCATAGAAATGAAAGCAACTACCTATTCAACCTGATTTCAAATCCCAACACATAACAGATGATCAATTTAACAACAAGTTCAAGGTACCAATATTTGTTCCAATTGTAAGAAAAAGTTGTTAATCCGTGTAATATAGTTTAGATGTGCTCTAATTCAAGCAATTTGATGGTTTAGATTGCAGTGTATTATTTCGATTAATTTCTGTTTTTACCAACACTGCAAAATACACTATTAAATCAAGCAATTGGCTATTTCAATGGACTTATTTTCCATTCAATTAAGACACACTAATGATCATATTTTAGTATGTTTGCTAGGGTATGGAACCCATGATTTTATTTTTGAGGTGTTTAATATTTAAATTGTTTCTTCATGATGAGGGTACTTTGTTATTAAACTCATCATTGTTTTGTTTAGATTTTACTACCTTAACTGTGTAAAATTCATGCAGAGAATTTTTGTTTTGCTGATGTAGTCCTTTTTAAATTTGTTAATATTCTTTTAGGGCCTTCTTTAAAAAAAAAAAAAAAACAACAACAGTAATCTCCCTGCACTTTCTCAAAAGAAGTTGGAGGGAACTTAGGTAATCGGAAAACACTTCATGACATCTCAAACTCAGGGCTGGGTTTCTACGATGAAGGTACATTGCCACCACTTTTGTTGTTTGCTTTTGATATATTTTCATGATTGTAGTCGATATTAAATGAGTAATATATAAGCCACATATGATCAAAAGTTTTTCCTGAACATTTGTTATCAATTTATGGTTAATGAACTGTTTATGTTATCAAGGCGTGAGAATAATGCTCTAACCATTAAGCAGGTCCCTGAAGTGGAATTCTCGGTTCAACAAGGTGCTCACCAACCCAATTCCATATGGTATCTTTAACTCTCTTGACTACCTTATCTTTGTTTACTGCATTCTCTGAAAACTCTATCATTGTGAGTTTTCCATGTGATCCATAGCAGGGCACAAGGAAGGAGTTCCCATAGATTAGTGCCCAAGTTGACTCTATTGTGAACTGCCCAGTTGTTGAGGAGTTGTTCCACAGTCATTATGTTGGTGAGAAGTGCATCACTGTCAATTAGATCGCCTACCAGTACTTCCCGTACAGATTTGGTGAAGTTACAGTCTATGTTGATGTTTGTGAGAGTTTGGCTTATGCTAATTAAGAAGACTAGGATGATTCTGCCACAATATATCTCCTTCAAGTTTTGGTAAGCTTTGATCTGTAACGAGTGTTTCCTATAAGTTATCAATAATCTAAGTTTTATTATTTACACTTTTTGTTGCTTTCTTTGGTTGCTTATCATTAACACCGCAAATAAATAAATAAATAAATAAATGTTACTTGCATTGCCATCTCATGCCTTATGGTTACAACAAACTCTATACGTACAGCCTGCAAGTAAAAACCTCAAAACGATTATAAGCATTCTATATCTTAATCCGAAGATACAACATATGTCCTAAGCAAAATAATTAATCTCAACTTTGAGAAGATACATGTGATCGAGATACACACGGTCTAAATTAGACCATCTATACAACAAAGCAAATCAAAGGGAAGTTTCTAATATTGGACTACAAAATCCCAAATGGATTTAGAAATATGAATTGCGGCACTTGAAATTATTTCAGTTCAAGACCATTGTACAGTGTACATACCAATATAAATAGTTGTGATTTGTAAAACTTTTCCATGGTTTTGGATAAACTCCAATAAATAGTTTCCGATTTTAACTATATATCCATAGCTCTCTCTCAATGCCCTGACTTAGTTCCAGTTCCAATGAAGATACATTAAGAATTGAAAGTAGAGGAAGACAACACCTACAGATATCTTAAAATAGATACATTTTTCCTAAAAGGTAATTTTATTGAGTAAACAATAAAAATTACAAAAGGGAGCTTAGTTCCAAGTATATGAATACATAGAAGTCTGATAGGGATGGACAATCTGACGCATGAAACCGAGTTTTGCTTCAAGCCTCCTTCGCCCGTAATTGAACCTTGAGCTAAAAAAGAAGTCTTCAACAGTTGAATTTTATTCTACGGCTTAACCAAGAAATTGGATTCTCTCTTCTCCGATTCCACTTTTACAAAAGAGAAAGACCTAATCAAGAACTTTCAAAAACAAAATCAAGATTAATGGACTCAATGGATACCCATAGTATTTATGAATCCCAAACGAAACTCCTCGAAACAGGTATTGCTTTGTTTATGTTGGGTGTTTATTATGTTATACTCTGCCTCATATATCCATAGTGCACTTAAAAAAAAAACATATAAGTAGTTTGCTTTAATTTGTTGTATACCTCACCCTATTGATGAATAATTTTATGTTTTACAATTTTCTGATGTATATGTAAGTACATGACCCGGATGAAAAGTAAGAACTAAATTACACTTAAATCATATCATATAGATACCTAATGTATAACAGCCCACCAACCTACTCTACAAAGGGTTGGCATAAATCCTCCTGCTGCATTTTGTGATTCACATCACTTTTTCATGCTCTTTTCTTTTTTGTGTTGGTTTATAGTTCTACGAAGACAACTGAAATAAAAAATGAGGCAAACCGTGTAAACTCTTTTCTTTTAGTTTGGCATTACTAATTCCTTTTATAGTTTATTACTTTGCACCCGACTTAAATAATCAATGGATTTTCAAATTGATTCTTAGATTTATTAAGACCTCCACTTGACCACTTTCCAAATAGCATTTTTGTCATAAAGGGTTTGGACAATTCCAGACCCTTCTTCAACTTAAACCCTATGAAAGGCCTCACACCGATTATCTACCATGACCGTCTCTGCAAATGTATCTCCGCAAGTCTTCAAATGTACTCGAGAAAAATTTACAGATTTATATGAATGGGGTTTGCAAATGGTAAAGGCTTCGCTAGATTGTCAATCACATGGACAAGAAAAAATTACGCATTGCTGCTTGCTGAATTTTCACTGTAAACGTTATTTGGAGATTAAATCTTTTACTTCTTCATGATCTATATTTCTTCAAAACCTTCTATAAAGTTTATATTCGATTCTGCAGATATGCAACATTCAAGAATACTCTGCATCTAACCACCGTCCACACGTCATCTTCTGTATGAATACATGACTTATGGTTTCGTACACACATGAGAAAGAAATGAAGGTAGCAATAACCCCTCAAGAACCAATAGGTGCGGTATGCATTTATTTTAGTTATCCATATTTTACCTTAATCAACAATTAAGAAAAAAATATACTCTGCTTAGTTTCTATGCATCATCATTTTTTGATTAATTGTTGAGGAACACTATCAACACTTCTTACTAAAGAGATCAGTTAGATCTTACAAATGAAAACTTATCAACACTACTGTTAATATATGAGATTTGTGAAGAAATTGGGGCTGAATGTGCAACTATACCACCCTTCTATTGTTATATAGGCCTCCACCACTGCGCATTATAAAGATAATTAATGCTCTGGGCTATCTACGAAGGTTTGGAACTTCGCTATAGTTATGGGATATCAATCAAAGTGTAATGGTGATAATCAAACTAATGTTGGTTAATTCAGTTCCAACATAAATTACAATAGAAAAATCTACTAGGTTGACACCTATGAGGAAAAATGTTAATGAAGGAAAATGTCTCTTTGCACCCATTGTTGTTATTACTTGCGATATTGTTGGAAAAAACCGGTTTAATCAGCTTAGAGGCAAGGCCATTGCACTTCACTCACAGGTACAATTCACTTCCTTTGCTATATTCCATAACATTACATATATCTTATATTGTGGTGATTATTAATACATAATTAATCTTCAGCTTATAAGAGCACGAAAGAAATATGAAAGATCTGATAATCGAATTTGATTTTCTTTTAGGTAATTACTGAATTCTATAAATCAATTGGAGCAGACGCAAAGAAAAGGCAAGGACTAATTCGGTTATCAAAGAAGAATGGAGAAAGACTTGGGTTCCTTGCTTAATAGATTATAGTTGTTGCTTTTATTCATGAGAGGAGTTTGAACTTCTGATTTCTTGGAGGAATTTAGATGTATGTATACCATCTTCGTCTACGTTCCACTGGAAAAAAAAAGGAATAGAAACCAACATGTATCTAATACGTATACTTCTTCCCCCCCCCCCCCCCCCCCCCCCCAAAAAAAATATATACTTCTTTCAGTCTTAATGTTTATCATGTATGAAATTCTGTTATGACATGTTAATTCAGAAGAAGGGAAAAAGAGGTTACCTACCACAAACCTTATTGAGATAAGGCGTTATGGTTGTTTCAGGTGTTTGATACAATAAATCTTGATGCCAAAGCTTGGCTGAAATGATACCAAGCAACTAAAAAGCGCTCAACATATGTATGATAGTAGAGGATGTCAGTCATTTATCAAATAAAGTTTAGAAATGCCATAATTTCACAGTTGAATTCAAAAGTGTCTAAGTTATAGTAATTTATGTTGATTGTATTTTGTTGCTTTTGTTACACAGAACCAGGTTGTTGATGAAACTCGGTCTACGCGCAAAGGTAGTTGATAAATATAGGAAATACGATGTTAGACACTTCTAACTTTCCAACCAATTCAACAATAAAATAGAAAGAATTATAAAATTGGCAAAAGCTCTACATGGTAGTACATGCCAACATCTGCAACTCTTCAAGATCATCAGTGAGAATAAAAAGGGTAGTTTGAAGTTGCCATTCCTGCCCTTCCCTTCGAATTGTAGCTGATTGAAGGAAGAAAATTCAATGCCTCTTCTGATCAACATCAAAACTATTGCACTAAAAGTAGCAAATCATCAAAATACTTTTATTTCCAAGAACTAACTCTATTTTCTACATAACTAACTCATCTTCGAAAATAATTAAAAGTTCTCAAAATTCTCCGGTGCATAGCACGGGTTCCACAACTAGTAGCTGCATAATATTGGGGTTTGATACTGGACTAGTGTCTTGCACCGGTTAATTTTAATTTATCCATTTTTTATTATTTTTTAAGTTATTAATTTTATTAAATATTATAAATTACACAAATTTATTAAATTTTATGAAATAATTATTGAAGTAAATTTAGGTAGTTTTTCTTAATATTTTATAGGAGTTTATTATATTTTTTTAATTTAATATTTTTTTAATTATTGGACCTTTTGCTTATAAATAAAAATCCAACCCATAAATATGTTAAATTACGATAAAACTATTATTTAAAGGGTATTATGTAAATTTACTAAAAAACCATAACTAAAAGAATATTTTAGTCAGAATTAGGTAACAAAATTCTAAAACTCAATTCTCATTAACCGGGACTTACCCCTGAATTTTATTCAGGTTTATAATAGTAGTATAAATTTGCGGATAAAACAACACCTTGTTTACAATATCCCTATGTGTTAAAGGGGGGTTGGATCTCACCCCGGATGGGCAATAAGCTAAGGATTTACTAGACTACTTATTCGAACTTCATAATTATCAGGATCAACTGTTGCTAACCATAAACCATCCATGGCTAGAACCACAAATGTGCCTGTTATGGGGCACTTGTACAACGAAATTCAAACTGCTTAAAATTTAAAAATGACAAATGAATAAAGAGATTTTTGGACACACGTCACCACTTTTGGGGGTATATTTGCGCAACGTCACCACTTTATTTTTTATTTGCATTTAGTCACCATTTCGTCTCAGCCTCGTTAGTTGACCAAGTCAACCATTAGTTGACTGATTCAAATATATGTTGACTGAGATCGAGCTTCAATTAATTAAGAAATCAAAGAACAACGAAACGAAGAACAACAACAACGAAGAGAAAAGAGAGAAAAAAAAACCTAAGTCTGTTGTGTGATAACAGTTTGACCAGGTCAAAATTGAGTTACCTGTTAGAATTGATGAAGCTGAGACGAAATGATGAGGAAATGCAAATAAAAAATAAAATAGTGACACTAAGCAAATTTACCCCAAAAAAGTGGTGACGAAACATAAATTTTCTCACGAATAAATGCATTGCTTAAATGAATCTACAAGAGTAGCTCTAAATTCAATACATGTGATGACATGGGCATATATACAGTAGTGTATCACTAAAAACCAAAAACAGGCTACATAAGTTGAAGGGGTATTTAGGGTTTGGTCATCTTAAGTATATGTTATTTAGGGAAAAAACACTTATGTTCTATTAATTAGGTTTTGGACACTTGGTTTGGTTTGAGTTAAACAAAAACCGGGTTTAACCGAAATATTCATTCAAATAGCTAGAATACCGCTGAAAATCACGTGTGCTGCAGAGTGTAACTTAAAATTAAACAAAACACAAAATATACAATAATACAACACTTCATCTTATTATTCATCTTCTGCCACACCACCACCACAACCACCCACCACCAACCACAAGATCTCTCTCTCTCACACACACACACACACACACACACATCTCTTCTACAAGTTCTACAACAACCTGTCCACCACATCACCACCGCCCATCACCATCTTTCTCTTGCACCATTGCCGATCACCCCTC
The DNA here is from genome assembly GCA_023053565.1 of Aquilegia eximia. Classification (NCBI taxonomy): domain Eukaryota; kingdom Viridiplantae; phylum Streptophyta; class Magnoliopsida; order Ranunculales; family Ranunculaceae; genus Aquilegia; species Aquilegia eximia. Next base: position 16,966,835 of record JALIGU010000003.1, read on the forward strand.
TCTACCACCACTGTCCACCATATCACCACCGTCCACCACCGTCCACCACCTCTCTCTTAGAGATAAAATTTCACAGTAGAATACCCAATCTCAATATTGGTTTGTTCAACATCAATTAGAAGAGTTTTGAGAAACAATTACCCAAAACAAACATTTATTCCGACAACCAATTCGTTGATTATATTGAATGAATGAAAATAGTTTCAATTTAGTGATTGATTTGGTGTTTTTTGAATGTGGGTTTGAAGGGAATGTTAATTTAGTGTTTTAAAAGAAAATTTTGAGGATATTTAAAGAGTTTTTGGTGTTGTTTTGAAAGAGTGGGAGTGGAAGAAGAATAAAAGATCATAGCAGAGTTTGTTAATGTATGAATAGTAAAAATTATGAAAATTAGATGAGGATGAAATTAAGTCAACAAAAAGAAAGATGACGGGATCTGGTGGTTGCTATGAAGTATGAAGAACACCATTATATTTTGTTCACTCTTACAAAAGATGTTTGTGTTTGGAGGGTAGAAGTGCTTGAGTCGCCTCGAGATCTTCGTAGTTTGTTAGATTGAATCAAGGCAAATCAAGTTGCCCAAATGTACCAACGTGTCTCTACATACAAATCAATGATAAGTCACGTGTTATGCACATGTTTGTTAAGTAAGGGTATTTCGGCCATTCCAAAATATTATCTGGTTCAGTTATCGGTTCGTGACTAAAGCCTAATTAATAGAACATAAGTGTCTTTTCCCTAAATAGTATATACTTAAGGTGACCAAACCCTAAATACCCCTACCCCTAAGTTGAAAGCCTAACTCTAAACAAAGCTATCCAAATGCAATTGTAAAGCCAAAAACCAAGAAATGAAGTTGAAAGCCAACGTGCTTTAAATTTTGACACCATCTGAAGTAACCTCAGAATGCAGTAAACAAGACACAAATTAATGATAATGTTTTTAGGATTTCGTAGGTCCAACTCAACAACCATGTACACTGACAAGAACACCATATCGTGTTACCATGTAATTATAATCAAGTTCTCAGCCCTCTCCATTACCAATTGTGAAATGTGAACTTACTAGCATCTAAAGTCTAAATCCTTTCAAACCTAGCTATTTGAAGCATTTGATTTGCCTAATACAACATTTAAAATTTACATAACACCTCTTTAGAAGTTAGAACATCCACAAACTAACTAGGTTAGATTGCAGTTTTACAAAGACCAAAACCTTTTTAAAAGATGGTAGTTATAATATAACCATATTGATTATTGATTGGACGAGAGACACTTTAATCTCTTTTAATAACTCAGAAGGAGAGTTTTTTTCCTGATGCAAAATTTTTACCAAAAAAGTCCATTTCCCTTTCACTAAAATCAAATACATCTTCTATGATATAAAGGGTTATTGTATAATTTCAATATAAATAATTAAACTTTATTAAGTAGTTACCTACAAACCACGAAAAAAACATTGTTTTTACCAAAAAACAAGGAAACTGAATATAACATGTCTAACAGACGTGCATTCACTTAGTGCTTATAAAACTAGATCAAGGGAACTCTATGAAGGATACCAAATCGTCAACACATAACACAACATAGAGCTGAATACAAAAGTTGTGAACTTGTAAGTATCATATTTTTCTTTTAAATATAAATAAAAGTATTAGTAGGTACTCTTGCCTTGCACTGGTCTTTGGCTTCATCACTTGTAAATTGTCCAATGGTCACTTCAACGCCCACCTAAACCTTACAAAGCTCATATTTATGTTGACGAAAAAACGATATGACAAATGAATAAATGCATTTCCGTAGATATATCCACAAAAGTACATATACACTAAATTCATTTCCAAATTTAACAGAAGCATACATGTAAAACAACAAGACCACCATTCATGCCATGTGTTTATCAACTCGTAAGAGTTAAAAATTGATATTAGCAAAGAAAAGAACATACACCTCCTACAGTAATGAGTTGCACAACACATACAACTCTAAACAAAGCTGTCCAAATGCAATTGTAAAATCAGAAAGCAATACATGGATCATACTTCCGGCCTAGACGAAGCAATGAACCCAAACTGAACACAATCACATAGCACAAGCCTACAACGTTGGCTCAATCCATGTGGGATTTGAGATCATCATCCTAGACATTTGAAATTCAATTGTACGATCATCAAGGTTAAAGGCAAAAACAGTAAGAAGTCCTCCTTCATCAAGAGGTCTCTCAGAATCATAGTAATTGTTAATGTTATAAAAAGTGTTCGACATGCACCCAGGGATGTCAAGAGAGACAACGAATGATGGTCGCCTACAAACAATGCATGTCCATGAAGGTTGTCCATCCTAATCCACTTAAGCTCAACCAGATCCAGCTTGAAGATAGTGAATGCAACATTACAGTAATCACCACCATCCTCATCATCTGGATCACCAACTTCATCCCAATCCCAATGATCTATGTGTTCACAAACCTGCAATATGTCTGTGGATAATTCCACAAGATACCTCTTACAACTCCTAACATCTGGAATGGTTGCATTAGTAACAATTGAAAAGGAAGGGTGGGGACTATTGAAATGACAAGAAAAAATTCTTCCTGCGTTGCTGACATAGTAAAATTGATCTTTATGGTATATAACATCAACAATAGGACCATAATTAAGACCAATGTGTATGGATGTCCAACCTTTGTCACTTGCAGGCTCAAGGAAGGCTAATTTATCATTACCATAGATAGCCATAGCTACATAATTGGGATTTGATACCGGATTTGCAGATAAAATAACCTTGACTATCTTCCCCTTATATGTGAAAGGCGAAAGTTTGATCTCATTATTGATGGGCAAAAAGGGATTCACCAAACTTATTATACTATCTTCTTCAGAATTACCATCAACAACTGTTGCTAACCATCCATGGCTAAAACCACGGATGAGCCTGTCATGGGGAACTGGTGCTCGAAAATTCATAATACTCTTGTCAGCTGGGTTGTACAAAGGGCGTGTCTGATCATCATGAGGGTCGTTTAGGTCAAGGTCAGCATACATGAGGAATATTGGAGGTTGACGGTGGGGTAGACAGTGGATAAAATTTTTGTGCCAAGGATGACAAACAACACCAAATCTGATTAAGTCTTTAGCAAGAATCAACATATTTGCTATGATTGATAAAATGTGTTCAGGAAGTTCTAACCAATTAACCGTTCTTTCTTGCATACTACATTGTTGTTGCTAACCATCCATGGCTAAAACCACGGATGAGCCTGTCATGGGGAACTGGTGCCCGAAAATTCATAATACTCTTGTCAACTGGGTTGTACAAAGGGCGTGTCTGATCGTCATGAGGGTCGTTTAGGTCAAGGTCAGCATACATGAGGAATATTGGAGGTTGACGGTGGGGCAGACAATGGATAAAATTTTTGTGCCAAGGATGACAAACAACACCAAAACTGATGAAGTCTTTAGCAAGAATCAACATATTTGCTATGATTGATAAAATGTGTTCAGGAAGTTCTAACTAATTAACCGTTCTTTCTTGCATACTACATTGTTGTTGATGATGATCAGCTATCAGAATTTCAATATCAATCAATCCTCAATAATTCAGAGAAAAATGAATAGGTTTTCTTACCTTGATAATGGTCGTCAGTCGTCACTGTTCAGAGTGCTGCGGTTCACAGTTCACACTTTCACTGGTTTGTATGAATGTCCAAGCAGCAAAACCCTAGAGACGTTAGTTAGCTTCACTTTGGTGGGCTACAGATGGGCAAGCTTGTTCTTCAAAGTATAACGTAACTGGCGTTAGATGAATATGGTATTTTCTTACTTTGTAAGGATAATTTCGTCATTAGATAACTATCATGACTAGGGGTGGAAATCGGACGGAACGGATCGGAAATGGCATGTTCGGAAAAAATAAATCGGAAATCAGAATCAAAAAATTTCTTCCAGTTCCATTCCATGTTTTTTCGGAACAACAAAATTTATTCCAATTTCGGAATATCGGAAATATTCGGAATATCAGAAAAAATCGGAAATAAATAAATTCGGATCAATCAGAATTCCAACATAAAAAAATCGGAATTCCAACTTGAAAATATATCGGAATTGATTGGAATTCCAAATCGAAAATAGTGGACGTGATCCGTTTTGGAAACTTGAAAATCCACTTTTTTTACTGAGTTGATTTGCTTATTAGGGTGTTTTTATCTAACATAGTAACATACCACCCCAATATGATGGATCAAAGTTCTTGCGTATAACACCTTATAAAACTCAATTATAATGTAAAATTTATATAATAATATAATTGTATGAACAAGAAAATAATTGATCTGAGTAATAAGCATGGACCTTCAATCGGAAGTATAAACTAACCAATAATTTACTATTACATTATTTTTTTTGTTGAACCATATATTGATATTTAATAACATTAATTTGAGACTAATTATAATTTGTTATTGAGTTGTCATGTGATTTTAAACTTGGTATATTATTTTTATGTCTATATATACATATATTTTCAAAAATAAGAATAGTTAAATCTCTTAAATTATCGGAAATTTCGGAATATTTATCGGAAAAACAAATCGGATTAACAATCGGAAAAATCAGATCGGAAATCGGATCGGATCGGAATCACATAAGTAGTTCTAATTCCATTTCATCTTTTTTCGAAAAAATCAAAAATCGAAATTCGGAAATCAGAACTACAATAATCCATTCCAAATTCGGAAAAAATCGGATCGGAAATTGAAAAAATCGGAAAATAGGCAGAAATTCCCACCCCTGATCACGACAAAAGACGCACTTACCTTCTCTTTCCTTCAGCTAGCTATAAATGAAGAACTGATTTGAAGTTCAAAACACCAGATCTACTTCTCTCTCTCTCTCTCTCTCTCTCTCTCTCTCTCTCTCTCTCTCTCTCTCTCTCCTCATTTCTTCTTCACTCTTCTCAGAAAAAAACTTTATCGAAGACGAAAAAGCTTCTCTCGAAGTTCACTAAGATCAATATCAGGTTAATTTCTCTCTCTAATCTGCTTCTTCATCTTTGTAGATTGTTCACTAAGATCGATATATTTCCTAATGTTTCGATAGTGAAGTTCTTATAGAAGTTGAAATCGGTATTCATGTTTCTCTTTATCTCGATCTGTAAGTTTTAGCGAGTTTGTAATTTTCAGTTCTTAATTAGATTTCATTCATCAATAGAGATCGTTTCTTCAGTTTCTCTTTCAAATCCATAACTTATTTAAAGAAATTAAGCTATTAAAAGTGCGAATTTAGGTTGAATGAAAGTTTGATGTGATCTTACATCCTAATTTTTCCTGTTTATACATAATTTCTTGATGAATTACAGTGAAATTTGTCCATAAAACTAGATTTAATTCAAATATTGTGTTCGAATGAAGATGAGGAAGAGTTCAATTTCGTTTTAGTGAAGTGGCCAAGTTACAGTTCTATGTGAACTTCTGTACATTTCGTTTGGATTAGTTTGAAATTTAAGGAAAACATATTGTTTGGCATTATATTTATGTGTGTTTAGTTGGTGATGTTGTTGTATTGAATATTGTTGATGCGTAAAATGTTGATCTTTAGATAGTCAGCTTCATCATTTTAGTTTGGATTATCGCTTTCTATCGTTATGAGTTATGACAAGTGTAAATTTTCTTAAGGTTATTTCATATTGCAAGAATAATGGTCACATGTTCCTCGCAACTGGGAGTTAAACCTTACTTTTGGTTTCATGATAACATGCTATTATACAGGTGTGATTCATTTAATGACTCCATCAAAATAAATTTGTGTGTCTGGTTTTCATTTTGAGTGCAGTCCTTAGCAAAAGACTGCATAATCGCTAAATATGGCAGAATCACAGAAGGAAGATGCTTCAGCTTCCAAAACACAGAAAAGGAGTTCAATTTCAGGTATACTGTAATATACTATCACATTATATTCTTTACTTGATTAGTTCTATGGTTGAAAATATTGTCCCATCTGGTGAAAAGACAAGAAGGATGTCTTTGTAATTGCAATAATGCAATGTGAATGTGACAAAATCTCAGCTGTAAAAGTAGGGAGGTTAGGACATTATTGATAAATTCTTATTTTTTATCATTTGATTCGAGCTATCAAGTATGGATAAAAAAAAAGTATTTCAATTTCGGCCCTTATAATGACTCTGCCGTTATACTGAATTAACTCTTGAAACAGATGATTTCGGAAAGGAGTTTTTCAGCTCGTGGAAATCAATGTCTGTATCAGAAGATGATGGACTGGATTTTAACCAGGAAACAGTTCCCAAGGGCAAGAAAAACGCATTCAACTTTGATAAACTGTGAGTGTTTATAAATATTGACTATTGGGTGAATTTTTCCTTTCTAAAAAATATTTAGTTAAGGAGTTTGCTCCCTTCCTTGACATGAAAGATTAATCAAGTATTATGATTTTCATAAATCTTTCTTTCTTAGATATTTTAAGGGGCGGAGCATTAATCGGTGTCATTTGACCTTCTTAATTTTTTATATATGAGAAACTTACAAAGTCCCTTGTCAGTCTTTTCTCTTATTATTATTTCTAACATTTCATAGGTCTTCCTCATCTTACTGATACTGTATATTACTAATACAAAAGTGATATTAACTTAAATGATCATTGGCGAAGTAATACTTGTGAAAATTTTGCCAGTGACTATCAGATATATAGTTGATGTGAATAAGAAAAACTGTTGTTTGACACATGACACTGATTGTCAATGTTTTCCAGGGATATGGATTTTTCTCTTGATGGGGATTTTAGCAAAAAATTATCATCATTTAACGTAGACATGCCGGACTTAGATTTCTCTAGTCCACAGAAAAAGCTCTCGAAACCCAAGGAAAAGGGCACAGAAGAATGTATTGACGGAAAACGAGGGAAACAAACCCACTTCAGCTTTGGCTTTGATTTCAATGAGTATGCATCCTCTCTACACCTGGAGACTAGTTTCTACTGGCTATTGATCCTTTGTTATTATTATTCTTGTGCTTATTATGAATTGAAGTTGTCGCATCAACGCTAGCAGATGTTTACTAAGCACACTCTTTTGGATTTGTGTAATATATACAGGTTGGATAGTTTTGACTTTGATTCAAGCTTGTTGAAAGGAGAAAACAAGTCTAAGAAATCTGCTGATTCTTTTGGGTCCGATTCTCCTGGAAAACAAGACAAGGTTCAAGCTCCCACAAGTAAACCTGTCGCAAGTATGGATTCAGCTGAAGATAGCAGCTCTCATAAGTTACCTACATCACAGCACACAAGCACTTCTAAATTTGAGCATTTGATAGGCGACTTTGGGAAATTCAATGCCATAAGTGACTCTCCTTCCACATCTGCCAATTTTGGAAATTTTAGTCCATCTCATAGTACAGAAGCATCTGCTGAGAAAGGAATAGCTGTCAGTGCAAAAGAAACAGATCAATGTAGTCAGCACTTGGAGATGACAGTCCACACAGAACAAACTGCTCAACACACTGTCCAGAACGCATCCTCTCAACCAATATATATGGAAGAACAAACTGCTCAACACGCTGTCCAGGACTCATCCTCTCGACCAATATATATGGAAGATTCAGTACAAGAGGCTGTTCCAGATATACGGGGAGAAGTTTGTTGTTCAGCCACAGAAGAAAATACCAATCCAGAAGAGGCAGTGGATAACAGTGTCAAAGTATTGAACCAGGAATCTTCACCCGCGACACACATCCCATCCCCAAAGATCAGTACGAATGATAAGATGTTGGGAGAAAACAATGTTCAAATGGGAGATATACTAGGAGATGAACCTATGCAGAGTGATACAGATATAAGAGCTTCTTCTTTTGAGAATATTGCACTGAAGATCCCCCATAGTACTGGAACTCCAAAAGAAGACAAAACAAAGTCCAAGCTTCTTCTTGCACCATTGGAAAGGTCATTGATGGTCAAAAGGCTATATATTTTGTTATTATTTCTTATATGTTACTTCCTTTGACCTATGATTGATACTTCTGATCAGACATTCTATTTTACTCTATGCTGATTAATATATGCTGTAAGATGACTATGCCACTAAGCCAGTTTCTATGAACTAACCTAACTAGAGAGCTAAATGATGTAGCGTACAATATGGTCATTGTGCTGCAATTAGTATTACAAATTGGAACACAGAGTTCAATATTCCTTTAATTGCACCTGAAATTCTCGTTCATTGCAGTGAAGGTAAAGCTCGTCAGGCTATGAAAGATAAGGGAAGTGGAAGTGTACAATCAAAATATTTCAAGAGGCCAGCAGAAACTGCGTCACAGCAGAATGCTGTATTAATTCCAACAAAAATATCCCCTGTCAGCAATAAAAAGACCGAGACTGTGCTTTTGGGTCCTGCAGATTCAAGAAGGTACTCCTTTACCATGCAATTTTCATTTTTTTTTTCTCCATGTCATTATACTCTTTGGTTTCAATAGATATCGGTTCGAGTGATGTTGTTCAACACTTAAACAGACAGGAATGCATTGCTAGGGATGCACAACCTGAGAATCAGAAGGTGGGGGCTTCAAAATTACCTGACCCAGCTGCAGGAAAAGGAATACCTGTTGTACTCGGACATGGAAAAAATGATAATAATCATGATATTTCTACTCGGTAAGGCATATTCATATTTTTTTTTCCATACCATAATAATTGTGATGCACCCATGGATTGTCAAAATTTATTTATACTTACTAGCATAGAGTATGTGGATACTGATGTTCTCTTGAAAATTATACGTCTAAACTCATAATTACTGACTTTTGGTAAACTAGATCATGAGGATTGATACAAGAATCAGAGAAAACATCCCATATCACATATTGATTACTCAGTTATGAGTGTTTGGGTATTAAGTTCTAACGATCCTTGTCTATAAAGTTAGAAGGGACAGGAAAGTGTATTCTATCTAATCTGCCATGTATATGTGTCCAGTGGTCTACTGGTCAAGACTTAGGCAGTTGGGCCCGAGGTCTTGGAATCGAGTTGCATTTTCATGGGTTGAAGGGGATTTGGGGTGAAATAATTCTAACTATCAAAAAAAAAAAAAAAAAATGTCTAGTCACAAATACACTGACATCTATGAATGTGACTCGAGATCTGCCCCTATATCAGAATTGTTTTTGTTGCTGATGTTTATGGTATGTGAAGATAGTGATATATCTTGAAGTTCTGGATATGATCATAATGTTACTTATGTTCCAAGTAGTGTATGAGTCTGAAATATTCATTTTAGTTTTACTGGGTCTTTTGTGATAACATAGAAATCCTTCGCCTGTCTTGAAGTTTAAATCAGGGTTTAGTGGTACATCGTAGTCAGAAAAAAATTTAACCATTCACAACTTTACTTTGTTAGCTACATCAATATAAAATTGTCTGAAGTATACACATACTTATTTACAAATACTATACAACATTCTTGAGTTTGTGCTTAAACACTTCGTGCTAAGACTTGGACAACTATATATTTCTGTCTTCTGTACTTGATGAACCTGAGATTATTATTATTTCCCCGAGATAAGCATCATGAGACTGATTTAGTTAACTGCAGCTTCCAAGTTCATTCTACCAGTAATCCTGTACAGACAACAAAATCTAATGCTCCAAAAAGCCTCAACTCTAAACTTGTTTCAAGCCTTGCTCCACTTAAAAACTCCAAGAGCATTCATGTTGAAGTGAATAGATTTCCATATCTTCTTTCTGCCAAGAAGACACTTGAAGCAAGTAGTTTGAAGATGTCAAAGTATGTAGAAACCATATTCTTTCATGCCAATTAATTTCAAATTTTATGGCAGCCAATTAATTTCTGTTGGCTTCATGGCACAGACTCATAAAACCAACTGATCAATCAAATTTGAAAGTCCAGACAGAAATGAAGTCATTGAGACACTCTGAGAGCAAAACTGCAATTCATTCCACATCACCTACCATGGACCCAACTGTGAGTGGAGAGAAAGAACAAATAATAAGCCCATCATTGAAGCGGAAGATGTTTGAGGTCCTTATCTTCTCATTCTTGTTGTTTTTATGCCTTTATAGTATTTTCCCATTATTTATGTTGATGTAGTATGAATGTTAGATTTTACAACTGTAGTTCATTAAAACTATTTAGTAGGATAGTAATAGTAGTAGTGCCTTCCTTTTGTACAGGCTTAAGTAAAACGTGTTATTCTGCTGCTAGAAAAAAGGCTTGATGTAGGGCTGTAAAGTCTAGAGATAAAAATGGATAAACTTTTCCTTACCGAACAGTATCTTACATATCATAAAAAAGTGCAAAGTTGCTGAACAAAGCAAAAAGTAGAGAGTTTACGGACGCATTTGTCATTCGGTGTCTAGGTTCCGACTCAAATACCTTTTCTGAGTAAACTACTATTGATTCAAGTATAAGATGCATGTACTGGAAGATTCATCTTCGAAGTCCAGAAAACAATTAATCTTGACCATTAGTAAACTCTATCGAACCATTTATCCTATTATATTACTACACTATAGGCGGATAGCAGGGGTTCTCTCCTCCTAATGCTACTAACCTCGGACCCCAACTCATTTTGAGTTTGAGAGCTAGTCATCTTAGTCTTGACTTAGCTTTCACAATGGATGGAAAAAAAGTGGGTACCCATCTATACAACCAGTCGCACAGACCCTCTTGACCTTTTATCAATCACGTACACACCAGATCAATTGTGCAGGTCTATTCACAAAGGATTTTTGTTCGAAAGAAAATTTAGTGAGTATGCTAATCATGATTATTTATTTTTTGATTGGCAAGCGGGGTTGAGGGGACCCCTACCCCTTTAAATTATGTGTCGAAACTTATATCAACAATCAGCTGTTGACGTGTTTCGAACCCACAACCTCTCCACTTTGTGAGAGGGGTGCTACCATTGAGCCACAGGCTCATTCACTGCTAATCATGATTTGTTGTCCAGTGTCTATAAATCACATTTTCTGTCTGTTTTGGCATAAGTCTATTGACATTTTGCAGGCGTCAAATGCAGATCCAGGGACTCCATATTCGTTGAAAAATATTACATCCTCACCAAATGGATGCAGGTACATTTTTGAATGTCTATTAAATGAAACTTGTGTTTAAGTTTTGATTATTTTTCTTTTCTATTGAAACTCACAGGGAAGCCCAGGGAACTTCCGAAAGAGTAGCTAACAAGCGGGTATTTATTAAAATAAGATTCTACACCCATCTGATGACTGCTGATCTTATAATGAAATTTAAATATACATAGCTTTATATCATAGGGAACTAATATTATCACTGTCTTTTATGTTTAGGTCCGCAGCACTGATAATCTCCATGCTGGCTACGACTCGTCCCCAAAGCTTGATGTCCCTCACGATGAATGTTGGAAAGACTTACAAGTGCCCTTAATCATGGAAACTGATGAGAACATTGAAAAGGCTGAAGCATATGCAAAGGAGCTTGAAGATGTAAGCAATCTATGGATATTGTACTTGTTTTTGTATATTTTTCTATGCTCTAAAGTAAATATATCTTATCAATGTAGGACAAATTCATTCTTCTGTGTTTCGCTTTCTTTTGTCTTTCTTTAATTTGGTTTTTCTTTTGTTTTTCGATAGATACAATGTATTCATTGATCTAACTACAGCTACATTTAAAAGATTCACAATTAATTATAGTAAGACCCCAACCCATTACACGCCTCTTTACTTAGTAGGAAATTTTCATATTTGTTTAGAGAAATGGAAACAACCTATAAAAAAGACTAATAAGCCGCTAATTCCCAAATCACTACATTCATATGAAGTGTTTTTCAAATTTTAAACCTCTGAACAATTAAGTTTCCATTTTGCGTTGATGAAGCAGACCATCTACAAATAACATGCTTAGGGGTGTGTGATACTTGTTTTAGCTCAGGACGGTTAGCCACTTTCATTTGTCTATTTACAAATAACATGTTTAGGAGTTTGTGATACTCATTTCAGCTCAGGACGGTTAGCCAGTCCTTTGAATGCCAAGACAAACTACTGCTTTACTCATTTAGAACTTGAAGTTTGGTGTACTTATAAGTCATATATCCCACAATATTATGTAACTGTACAGGCTTTGCTATTAACTCCCGCGATATTTCAGCATTTAAAGAATTTATCAGTAACTTACTGGTATCAACTCTGCAATTTAGAATGTTACTAACTGAAGCGATTGATTTTGTTCATGCAGATATGTAACATGTTGAAAAAGAAACATGATGAGGCTAAGGAACTACTAGTCCGTGCTATTGTAAACAACAATAACCTGCTGATGTTGAACCATCCCATCTATGATGAGAAGATATCCTTTCATTTATTTGCTTTTCTGCCTTTTAATGTAGTTCAACAAATAAGTTCTACCTTTCTGTCAATTCGAAAGTGAACTTGATTTTCCTTTAACAATCAAAACATCCGCATGGTCCAGCAGTTTTCCACTCTCATGTTATCTGAAAAGCTTCAAACTTGATTCGCTGATGTCTCCGACTTCAAGGTATTATTTTCAAGTTACTATTTTATATCCCTAAAATGTAAGGTAACTAATGATTTATACATGTACATGCGTGATTGCGACAACATGTTACTGTAGATTCTCGTGTTAGTGTATTTGCAGCCTGTTTTCAATTGCAAGTTACTAAGCAACAATTTCTTCTGTAGGTAACAAATGGCAAACAATTTCATTAGCTAAATTGCAGGTGTTAATTATATCCCTATCTGTTTCGTGCTGTAGGTTGATATTTGTCAACAGAAGAGTTTTGCGCAGATGGAATTAAAGTACCTTTCTATGACCACTGGACACACAACGTCCTTGATGATAAATTTTGGTTGTTTGGTAACTCTTGGATTTGATGCTATAAAAGGGATGCTCATAGATAACATATTTTGTGTTTAGTTTCCATTGTTGTTCATGCCTTCGTGGTGCGCTGAAAGCATTGAACAAATGACATTCTTAATAAGCAAGAAAATTGCTGCTAGTTTAATTTCATGAGCTGGGCTGAATTTTGATATTAAATTCTCTTCAGGTTGAATTTGGAAATTATTTTTTTTTGTAATTTTCAGAGAGTACAACTCAACAACCATGTACAGAACTATGGATAAGAAGACCATATCAAGTTGCCATTGCTATTATAATCTAAGTTTTCTGTCTCTTCAGACCAATTGTGAAATGTGAACTTCATCTAGAATCCATAAATTTTGGGTTGACACTACGCAATTTGTGATTTACACACTCCGCCTTGTAAGATATCCACAAAACTAATAAGGTTGTGGTTAGATTGCAGTTTTTACAAGGAAAGAAACTGAGTTGATACGCCAGAGACAGAGAGACTATGAAACATCCTTGGCACTTGACGCATAAGACAGCCTGCTTTTGGGCAGCTCATACTTGCGGCAGATGGTAAAAAGCTGTCGGTACTCGATCAGATCAGCTCAACTGTCCTGATGTTTTGCTCAAGCAGTAAAGTAGACATTTAACTGTGTAAACAACGTAAAACCAAAGTTAATGGCACTGATCAGTCTCATTAAGATTTTTTTTTTTGATTGTATTAAGTAAGAAATACAATCTTGTAGTTATACAAATTTGACCCTTCATCTCATCTGAAGCCCAAATAGTATTTAGAGAAATTTTCTTTAAGTTACCTTCAGTCAGTATGTATTAACCTATTTCTAGATTAATGCACTACTAGGTCAGGTCGTTGGGAGACTTGACCAAATGGGGGTGTTTGAGGTCGGGGTGGCTGCACCTCGTTGAGATCGAGATTGCCTACGTACTCTAGCTCGGGGGAATTGAACTTAGAGATCAAGCCATCGTAGTTCTGTTCTTATAGAAGGTAGAAAGGCGTGGATCGTGGATCTTGCAGATTCTCCGCCATCATAATGAGGATTGATTGTGTAACGCGCGTGGATCATCCCTGTGAATTAATTATGTAACTGACGAGAATATTCTATGCATTGAATGAGAGCACGTGTGTAAGCAGGTCGCTGCTCGTTATGAGGTCGAGCTGTTGTGAACGAGCTACTAGTAGGTAGTTAGAGTGGCGACCTGGTGGATGAGTGACTGTGCCACGTGGCTGCTTTTGATTGGTTGAAGTATGTAGTACCCCTACATAAGCCCCCTCTTTTTAGGTCGGCTGTAGAAGTCGGGCTGAAAAGACTAATAACTCTGATCGATGCTGAAATGTAGCTTGCTTTTGAATTTGCTGACGTGGCACTCATGCAGGCTTGTCTGTACTAATCATGGCGCTCTTATGGGGAAGTGGGAGATTTTCCTCGAGCAGTTAGCTGCGCAGTTATGGCAACTGGCGCACGTCTTGCCTGATATAGTCATTGCGTGGCACGTGGGTTGATCCGACGGTGGATGTGAATCTTTTATGTAGTGGAAAATAACTGCAATGGAAGTGGATTGTCTGTTCGATCTCAGCCGTTCACCTTTTTCGAACTGATGGCTGGGATTGTACGAGCTGTAGTATTTAAACTGTAGCTTTGCTGAGAAGGGTTTACCTATCTCACTTTCATTTGAATTGCTGCCGCTTTTACTCTTGCGACCTGAAGAACTTTGAGAGCTCGTGAGGTTAGTTTTCTTTTCCTTCTCTTCTTTCTTCTTCTGTTTTCATTTCTGCTGTTTGAGAAAATGTCTGACTTGAGTGACTCTCAAAATGATAATTTGAGTGGTGGTGAGGAGTATGAATCTGAAAGGACTCATTCTGAAGCCGTGTCTCCCGTTCATGGTGCTGACTCTGATAGCCCCCAGAGTAGCGGCCCTCATGGGGAGGATTCGTCTGATGAAGAGATGGTGGAAGGAGGTGACGGTTCAATGTGTAGAGTAGTGAACTTTAAGTATGTAGATAGGCATTATGCTTTTAGGAAAAGGTACGAGCTTAACTCGATTGAGCATTTGGAGATTAGATTTTTAAGAGATCGTTTACTTTCTGCTGAGTATCGACCCAAAAATCCCTTCTCTACTGTATTCACCTTGAACCAATTCCGGGCTGGGCTGAGGTTGCCATTGTCCAGTTTGGTGGTCGATCTGTTGAATGCTATTGGTCGAGCCCCCTGCCAGATGAATGGCAATTTCTGGAGAAATATGAGGGTCATTGACGACCTGAACAGGTTGCATAGGGGGCGCATCACTGTGAAAGATGTGTTGGACCATTTTTGTTTCAAACGCTCCTCAAAGGCTGATATTTTCGGCTATAACATGCAAGTTAGGCCAGAACGTTTGCCTTTGATCTACCCTGTAAGTAGTGAGCCATGGTGGAAAGATCCCATGCTGATTACTGGGTCGATCGTTGAAGGGAGTATCCAGTTACGTCATGTGACTAGGCATGATACTCGTAAGTTTCTGGTCGTTAGTCTTAGGATAGTAGATGGTTTCCTTTTTCCTGGACTTGATTATGTTGTGTGTTTTTGCAGCGATCAGGGACGATCACCTTGTGAGGAAGAACGACCTGTGTTCAGTTTTGAACAATTTTGGCTGCTTGCCTGACAAACGTAAGATGTCGTCGAACATTCTGGTGACCAGTCTTTGATAGGTCGCTCCTGCATTCCTTAACCCGAATGGCATAACCTTGTAACAGAAAATACCTTGCTTTGTTGTGAAAGAGGTCTTCTCTTGGTCAGGCTCGTACATTGGGATCTGATTATACCCTGAGTATGCGTCCATGAATGACAGTAGCTCAAAACCGCATGTCTGATCGACTAGCCTATCGATTCGTGGCAGTGGGAATGAATCTTTAGGACAAGCTTTATTCAAACTTGTGAAGTCGATGCAGACTCTCGTTTTCCCATTCTTCTTTAGGACTGGTACGATGTTGGCTAGCCATTCTGGAGTATCGACCTCTCTGATGAAGTCGACCTGTTTTAGTCTGCTGATCTCTTCATTGACAGCTTCATGAAATTTGGGAGCAAGCCTTCTTGGTTTTTGCTTTACAGGTCGATAATTGGGATTGACCCGCAGTTTATGACATGCGATTGATGGATCTATACCAGGCATATCGATATACGACCAAGCAAAAACATCTTTATTACTTGAAAGAAAATTTACAAAGTTATTGAACTTATCTTCTTTCAACTCTGCACCTACATAGATATATCTCGGGTCATCCTCTGACCCAATGTTCACACGTACACCTGGATCAGTACTCCCGAGATTCAGATTGGGGGAGCTCGTTAGCTCCTTCTGTAGTTGCTATTTGGTGACTTCACTCTTTTCTTTGGAAGGGCTCTTTGACTTGTTGTCGCCCTGCTGAGCCTCTGGTGAGATTGGGCTCTTTCCTTTGGCTTCAGCATCCTTTGCTCCAGAGCTGGATGGCTTTGATGGTGGTACAGCTTCAATAATGCCATGGCATTCCTGTGCAGCGTTCTGGTTACCACGAAGTTCCATTATCCCATGAGGTCCGGGATAGCGGAAAACTTGATGGTATGTTGACGGAACACCTCTCATGGCATGGATCCACTTTCGACCCAGAATCGCATTGTACTTGCTTGCGATGTTAAGGATGCTGAACTTGGCGGTCACAACAACCTTATCTTCCTTTCGGCCCACAGTGACGGGCAGCAGAATTTCACCCTTAGGATCCTCCCTTGAACTGTTGAAGCCTAAGATGGGGGTGAAATCAGGGATGAGAACTGAATCGGGCAACCTCATGTCCTTGAATGTTCTGTACATGAGTATGTTGCATGATGCGCCAGGGTCAATGAGTACCCTCTTGATGGTGTAGTCGGCTATTCTCAGCTCGACAACAAGGGCATCGTTGTGAGGAGTGACGACCTTGTTGAGATCGTCCTCGGTGAAGGTGATATCGGACTCTTGGCGGGCAGGGATGTTGATGCGAGCTGCTCGGCCAGTAATGGAGTAGACATGATGGAGATGTTCTACCCTTCTTTTCTTGTCCCTTGATATGGGGGTGGAGTCGGATTCGTAAATCATGTATACGACATGACTCTCCGACTCACTGTCGCTGTCAACCTTGTTTGCGACCTTCTTGTTGATCTGGTCGCGTAGGTCACCTGTTGAACCTAGGCGTTGGGAGAGGTTACGCCCTCTGCTGCGTGCTGGACTTGCTGAGGCCGTTCTGGCCTTGCTGTGATTTCTTTTTGGGGAACGGGGAGGCGTTCTGGATTCCTTCCTCGCCCGTTTGCCTGTGGATTCCTCATTCCTGCCGAGGATCCAATTGTTGAGCCTTTTTTCATCGGCCCATGTTTGAAGTGCGCGTTTCAGAACGCGACAGTCATCTGTTTGATGACACCGTACCTTGTGGACTTTGCAGTACGGTCGACCAGATGTATCCTCCAACTGTGTGAAGGTGGGAATCCTGCACCAATGGTTGTGCTTGATTCGCTCATAAATATAACCGGCTGGTCGTGTGAACCGGTGATATTCTCGTTGCTCAGTAGGCAACGACTTACCCTTGAACCTCTTGCCATCTGATCGAGGTCGCTTGGTTGAGTCAGACTCTACATTGCTGACGACGTGATTCCTTTCCCTCCCAGTGAGGGCTTCCTCGAGCTTGATGTAACGATCTACCTTTAGGTAGAGCTCGTCCAGGGATGAAGGTCGCTTCATGGCTAGCGACTTGTGGAGGTCGGACCCCTGGGTCAGACCGTGAGTGAACGCGATGGTTGCAAAGGTCTCGTGCTCCTTTGCAAAATCCTGAATTGAGTGTAACTCAAATTTAAAACGAGCAAAGAAAACGCTTAGTGACTCACCATCTCGCTGTTTGACCTTGAAGATGGAATCGATGGTGACTGGGCGCTTCTTGTTGTGGATGTAGAAGATGACGAACTGCTTCTCGAGCTCTGCAAAGGAGCTGATGGATCCTGATTTCAAACGGTGAAACCAGTCGAGAGCAGGTCCAGTGAGGCTGGACTGGAACAGCAAACATAGAAGATGATCTTCTTTGATGAGAGGAAGGGATTTCCGAAATCCCTTGATGTGGTCGGTTGGATCTCCGACTCCGACATACTGGTCAAACTTGGGTGCATTCAGCTTGCTCGGTAGATCATGGTCAATGATCTCCTTGGAGAAAGGAGACTCCTGGAACTGCTGGAGGGACTGTACGGCAAGTTGCTCCGCAGTGTGGCTCTTAGAATGGTGAAGGAGAGCCTGGGAGGCTTTGAACTCCGCCAGTTGTTGGCTGAGTTGTTCGAATTTCTGGTTGGAATCGTCAGCGGGGACGACTCCATGTCCGCTATTTTCTCCTTGTTGGGGATTGGTTTGTGCGGCCTTCAAACGTTCATTTTCTTCCTGCAAACGTGTAATTTGGGCCTGCAGATCTTGGATAGTTAGCTCCTGAGTAGCCATCTCTACGGGTGATTTTTGATTTTGGGTGGGAGGGTTTGGGTTTTCGATTATATCGAATTCCTTGCAGTCGGCGCCAAATGTATTAACCTATTTCTAGATTAATGCACTACTAGGTCAGGTCGTTGGGAGACTTGACCAAATGGGGGTGTTTGAGGTCGGGGTGGCTGCACCTCGTTGAGATCGAGATTGCCTACGTACTCTAGCTCGGGGGAATTGAACTTAGAGATCAAGCCATCGTAGTTCTGTTCTTATAGAAGGTAGAAAGGCGTGGATCGTGGATCTTGCAGATTCTCCGCCATCATAATGAGGATTGATTGTGTAACGCGCGTGGATCATCCCTGTGAATTAATTATGTAACTGACGAGAATATTCTGTGCATTGAATGAGAGCACGTGTGTAAGCAGGTCGCTGCTCGTTATGAGGTCGAGCTGTTGTGAACGAGCTACTAGTAGGTAGATAGAGTGGCGACCTGGTGGATGAGTGACTGTGCCACGTGGCTGCTTTTGATTGGTTGAAGTATGTAGTACCCCTACACAGTATAATAAAGGAAGGGTTGTAAGGTGATGGGGAGATTCACCGAAACACAACAGGAAACAAAGACTAAACAGAGTAGAAACACAAAGCACGCTGGTGCTAACAGTTTTCAGTTTCCATTCACATTTTTCTTTTCCATTTCCAGTTTTCCTTTTCGAAAATTTGGAAAATGTTTTCACTTGATTGAAAATTAGAACACTGTTTTCTATTACCGATTTTTATTTCCCTTCTTAAAACTTGATGTATTTATATGCTCTATTTAAGCTAGTTTAGCTTCATACGAACTAATAAGCAATTCGAGAAAATAAATTATAAGGGTGTGTTTGTTTGAAATGCTGAATACTGGTTGCTGGATGCTGAATGTTGGATGCTGAAGACTGAATGCTGAAAAAGTTGTTTGTTTATCATTTTTCAAGACTTCTGTTTTACAATTGATTATTTTAAATTTGACATATTTATCCTCTTTTATTCTAGTCTTTGGATGCATCTTAATGAAACTGAAATTTTAAATTTGAAAAACATAAATTTGAAGTTTCTTTGCGAAAAAATGACATCACGAAATAATAATTGGACATTTAAGAAATACTTATATAGAAAACATGATTAAAAAAATCAAACAAAATAAAAACATATTAAAAAACCGAGACAATTAATTGCATTTATATACATCATTTTCATTTTTATAATAATTAAACCCAATGCATATGATATAACTAATGAATTATCATAGAAAGAACACATTGAATGGATCTTTCATGACTAATGACTATTATTGACTTATATACTGCACATTCATCTACAATCTACAAACAGATAGGGTCTTATTTTATAAAGATCAATAAGTAGATTATGTATTTATGATTATATAATAAAATATAATATGTATTAATCAGTTAGCTTGGAAGGGTCAAGAGTGCAAGTCGGTTCCTCATGAGATTAGAGAAGAATGAATCCTATGTGGACTTTGGACATACGTATAATGAAATGTATTATACATGAGTATAATTGTTATAAAATTAGAATAAGCATTAAGAAGATAAATTAAGCATGAGATTTGTGGTGGTTCAAAATGGCTGAAAAAGTCCATTATGTTCTGAATACTGGTTCTAAACAAACAACATAAAAATCACTTTTCACTTATTATTAGCCTGGTCCACCACTTAAAAATCAAGAAGATAAATTAAGCATGAGATTTGTGCTGGTTCAAAATGGCTGAAAAAGTCCATTATGTTCTGAATACTGGTTCTAAACAAACAACATAAAAATCACTTTTCACTTATTATTAGCCTGGTCCACCACTTAAAAATCACTTATTGCTGAACACTTGTTGAAACAGACACTAAGTATTGTCATTGCCTTCGTACAATCTAATCATGTCTCCTAGTAAAATTTACCTATACAATCTAATCATGTCTCCTAGTAAAATTTACCTAAGGCAGCGGAGTGCAAAAAACATATGAATATGTGAAGAGGTAAATTGAATTAGCGATCAGCTAGATCAAAATGTGTGGTATAGATACTGCGCAATTTTACCCAATCATTACACTGACAATGTTCGAGTGCATCAGCATGCATAGCTGGTTCCTTGCGTAATGGAATATGGTCTATCTGATCTAAACTTGCTGGAGGCTAAACAATGTGATTAATTGATTATGCGTCAATGATAAGCTAACTTCAATCTATGCATCTACCAGTGGAATTTGTATTTATAAGACACTCGTAGAGAACGTGCAGCGATAGAACATTCAGAATCATAACTATTTCACATGAATCAAATTGATTTCATTATATGTGAGCACTGAATATACATGATCATGGCTCAATCTAATAATAAGTCCTTTACATTTCTATGCAAACTTGTCAGTGTAGCGATGGATCAGAAATCTTGTGACGAAACATTAAAACTTATTCAACTTATGCACACATTGTTAGTCTGAGACACCACCAAATATTGATCTGTACACTTTTTTTTTTTTTTCTGATAAAATTAAATTCACTGATCATCAAAGCCAAATGTACAACCTGCCTGAACGATGTGCAACCAAAATGCACCATCAGAATCACCCTAGAGGATAAACCCTCTATTTACATACCAGTCCTCATACCCTACTCAGCATCAGTGCCTTGGCTTGTACCAATACTGTAGTTGTACCCACGCACTGCAAGCTCCCCTGAATAAAGCTTCCACTGCCCTGGACCATTACCAATGCTAGAACACTGCCTACCAGTTATCAACGATAAAGTTGTCCCATCTTACACCAAGTCAGGAAAGCTATGTGGTTTCTTTGGCTCCATTCCTTTGATTGACATCTCCAACCAGTCCCATAACATGCCTTTCACTTAAAGAATTAATTTCTCCAGGTTCAGACTTGCCTGCTTGAAAATGATGTTATTGCTCTCGCCCCAGATTGCCCACACAACAGCGTAAGGTATAGCAGGTTCCAAATCAGCGATGCTAGCCCTCTATTGTTCAGCTCAGGCCAATTATGCGGCACCGCTTTCACATTACCATGATTCAAGACTTATCAAACTTGCTCGGATGACCAGTAAGGGACTTCCAGACCCACAGTCACTGGAAAGGAGAGAGAGATGGGAACTGTCCTCTGAACTTGCCCTGCAGAATGCACACTGATTGGGATTCATAAGATCCCTTGCCACCAATTGATCCACCGTAAGAATTCGATTCCAGACAAGTGACCAAAAGAAAAAGCGAACAAACGACGGGACCTTTCACTTCCCAAATCAATCTGTAACATTGTTCAGCCTTTTTCATCTGTATTTAACTAGGCCTTGGTTAGTTGATTGATTGACTCGGCCTTGCTCCAGCGGCTGTTGCAACAATTTGAGAAACATGCACTAGAAAACCCCAAAGGATAAGAGCCAAATTGCAATCAAAGGTTGTCTTCCATTACAGACAAGGGGGGTAAATATCCTGCAATATATGGAAATGGTTATAACTTATAGCAACAAGAAGTGAAACAGCCGTAGAATCTGCATTCTAACTTTAAGTTATGCGACAAGGTAATCAAACTAGTCAAGTTATATAGTTCGGCAGGTTCATGAATAATTCAATATCACATGACAATGAAGTTCAACTTATCGTATATGCAGGGGAAGCAAAAAGATCATAAAACCAAGATATAGCAGCAATGCAGAACCAGTGAATGTTTGTACTACTTGTTTAAGCCTTCAGGTGTACATAAACTGATTTCACATACAGATGGCTACATAGATATTCAGTTTGCAACCCAATCAAAGTTTTACCATTTTTTAACATAAACTCTTTGCAACAGATTTCTCATTCTTACCCTATTCCCAGTGTTATGAAACTATAATAGAAAATATGGTGGCTTTGTTGTAATATACTACCCCACAAATTGTAAACCAAACCACAAAAATCACTTCTTCAATTCTAATTGAGCTACTACTGAAAGCCTGAAACCGGAAAATCTTCAATTCTAATAGAAAATTGCTTACAAAACTTGGATTCGGACAGTTGGCCACCACTCTTTGGCTTCGTCAGTTGTAATTTGTTCAATGGTCACTCGAAGAACTACTAAGCCATTACAAAACTCCTATCTTGATAGGCGAAAAATAATGTGAAGAGCGAATGACAAATTAATAGACGCATTGCATGGTAGAATATGTAGTTTTCAATTAATTTTGAAATTCAACAGAAACCTCCATCTTAGAAAAAGTAAAACAGGTATAACATTGATGCCATGTCTTTATCATTTCAATATTTCATATATTTTCGTTGTGCCAGTAATACAAACTGCGGACCATAAAAAACAAAAATCAGGCTACATAAGTTGAAACCCTAATTCTAAACAAAGCTGCCCAAATGCAATTGTAAAATCTAAAAGCAAGATGTAGATTATAATTTCGTCCTAGGCAACAATGCAGCCAAGTTAACAAGCAAAAAAAGATATCATGCACTTTCCCCAGTAATGAGTTCAAACCATACAGGCACATCCGCACATAAGGAGTCTAACGGTTACTTGCAGTTTGAAAGAAGACCTCTTGACAATTGCACAAGGTAGGCTCGATCCATACTGGGGACGTGATCATCACTTCAGACATAATAGGTTTAATTGTACGATAAGTAAGGTCAAAGACTGCAATACTACGATCATCAAAACCATCTCGATGTCTCTCTGTAGACCCTTTCCCATAATCATCTATGTAATATATAGCATTCGGCTTGCACCCAGGGAAGTCTGAAGCCAGGACAGAAAACGCATGATTAACACCTAGAAACAATGCATGCCCATGTAGGTTTTTTGTTTTAATCCAATTAAGCCCAACCCAATCCAACTTGAAGGAATAAAACTTAGATGTAAAGCAACTATCAGGGAATTCAGAGTTATCATCACTATGAACATCTGCAAGTGCACAAACCTGCAACAGGTCTCCAGATATTTCTACAAGATACCTTTGATATCCGAACCATGAAGTGGTGCCTTTCATGACAGTTGATACCTTAGGGTGGGGACCATTCAAATCACAAGCAAAAACTCTTCCAGTATAGTCGACAACATAAAATTGATCTCTATAGTACAACATCAGCAATAAAATCACAAGGAATAGGTATGGATGTCCAAGCATTGTCACCAGGCTTAAAGTACGCTAAGCTTCCATAACAATAAATTGCGAAAGCTACATAACTAGGGTTTGATAATGGATTTGCTGATAAAATAACCTTGTTTACAGTGCCGTCTGCTAAAGGGGGTAGTTGAATTTCATTATTGACTAGCAATAAGGGATTAAATAGAGCTAGAGTATTTTCAAAATCACCATGAACAACTGTCACTAACCATCCATGACTAGAACCACAGATGACCTTGTCATGGTGCACTTTTGCCTTGAAATCCAAAGCTTTCTTGTCAGGTATACTGTACAAAGTGCGTGTTTCTTTTTCGTAAGGGTGATATTCATCAAACATGAGTAATGCTGGAGGATGGCAGGGTAGATGGTGTCGGTTTTGGGTATAAAGAGTGCGCCAAGAGTGACAAACAGCTCCAAATCGAATGTAATTTTTGATATAAATCAACTTATTTGCTATGATTGATACAATATGGTTTAACTTCCTCTTCATACTGCTACAGCTATGATGATGATTTAAGAAAAATAAAACAAGGGTTTGTTAGTGTTACCTTGATCAAAAGTTCACGAATTCCAGATGATCTTTTTCTCTCTGCTTGCTTTCAACAATTCAACCATTAATATAGGAATAATCCATAGCTTTTTTAGAAACCACTTCTGATCATAGGATTTGTTCGGTCGGTGGTTTTTGATGAATTTAGGAACTAGGAAGTGGAAGTGGTTATTGATAAATTTAGGAACTAGGAAGTCGAAAATGGTCTGGTGAGTGGTGACTGCATAATAATACAGAAACGGTCATTTTGCTAATACACCCGCTTTTTCTTCAGAGAATTGGGCTCCAGGAAGAATGACTTTGTCCTAAGGAAAAAAAAAACAAACAAACTAATTTTCAATTAGTATGCATGACACGGACTGACTAAATAATTTGTCTGGCCCAAATATCTAAAATACCCGCGGTAATTGAAAAAGAAAAATCTAAAACCACCTCTCTCTATTTCCTCGCGTTCATCTTCTCTCTCTACCATCGTAATTGAAAAAGAAAAATCTAAAATCGTCTCTCTCTATCTCCTCGCGTCATCTTCTTCAAACTGATCTCTCTCTCTCTCTCCTCTTTCACTTTTTTTTCAACCTTCACACGCTCTTGGCTGCTTTCCACTTCGCTATTATTAATTGATGATTAAAATAAAGAAATTAATTGTCAAAGAATTAAATCCACCATTGTCTTCGTCATTGACATGTACTTTTCAAAGAAATGGTAAAAAGTGCACGAATTTAGTTGTACAAGATTTAGATTTGTGTAAAAAACACATGGAAGAAGGTGCAATTAGGTCAATAACAAGAGAAATTGATGTTACTGATGAAATTAGTGACGAAGAAGAATTGGAAAAATCTGATGAATTCGGTATCGTAATGTGTGAAACCCTAACATCACAATCACAAGAACAACATGTTAGATTTGATATTTAATTTTTTTTGTAATTCTAATGTTTAATTAACAATTTATTTGCAATTCTAGTGTTTAATTAACCAGTTTTTCAAAATATAGGGTTTAAAAAGTGTTGAAGAACACAAATATGAAAGAGAAATTACTACAAAAGCAAAAAGTTCCAGTTTCGAGGAGGTAATTATTTAGAAAATATATAGACTTTTTTTCATGTTGCAAACAAACAATTTCTCTTAATTATAGCATAATTTTAAGGTTGATATCATGAAGTTCTTAGTGGATTTGTCCTTGATAACACGATGTTATCACATTTTTATTTGTCTTTGGAATGAAACTGAAGGTTATCAGTGGGCTTGTACTGTGATAATATGATGTTATCAGATTTTTTATTTTTATTTTTATTTTTCATAAAATTCAAATTTTATTGATAAGCTCAACGAATTACACAAAACTAGAGGACAAACGCGCTACAAACTGCGCGGCAAGTCCTTTCTGGATAGCAAACCCGATTCTCCTAAATACATATTCGTTTGAACCTGCAGTCATCACGTTGCTATCCATTATCTTCTGCACTCTCCTGAGGAGCTCAACTGCTTCTGAGCCTAGCAATCCAAATGTGTCAAATGCAAAGGGGATGAAACTATGTTGGTTAGCCCTACAAGCTCCGTCATGTTTCTCCACTTTTGCCGCTGCTGCATTGCTAGCCGCTAGCCCCACCTCAAATATTATTTTTTATTTTTATTTTTATTTTTATTTTTATTTGGAATGAAACTGAAGGTGATAACATCATAATATTGGTGGGCTTGTATTGTGATAACATGATGTTATCACATTTTTTTTGTTTTTTTTTTAATGAAATTGAAGGTGATAACATCATGATATCAGTGGGCTTATCTTGTGATAACATGATGTTATCACTTTTTTTTATTTTTATTAACATCATGTTATCAGTAGGCTTGTCCTTTGATAACATGATGTTATCACATTTTTTTTTATTTTTATTTTATTTTGGAATGAAACTAAAGGTGATAACATCATGATATCAGTGGGCTTGTACTGTGATAACATGATATTATCACCTTTTTATTTTTATTTGTCTTTGAGTGAAACTGAAGGTGATAACATCATTTAAATATTCATTATAATTATTTCTTTTTGGGTTCAAGTTCTAGTAGTGGAGAAGAGGATGAACATGGCCAGGATGACAACGACTAAAACAAGAACAAGGCATTGTCAACTCCCCAACTGATGACATTTAAGATACCATGCTTGAAGCTTATGTTATTACATCAAGTCATCAACTTTACCAGAACCTGCCACACATAGTGTTAATACTTGGTTGTGTATTATGGCAAAAATATAGTTTGAGTTTACATAGGATAAGCAAGATTGTTGCTTATGGTCATGTCTATAAAAAGAGTGGACCTGAAAAACTCATCCATGGTATACATTTAGGTGAGTATAACGTACGAGTGAGCATCGATAATGTAATGTTTTCAAAAGCACATCTTCCAGTACCTACAAATAACATGGAAACCATTGAAGATGCCCACAAATCATTCGTTGCTTGGCTTAAACAACTTGTGAAACTAACTGAGGAGGTAAGACTTTACTTATTATTATACGTGGCTTTACCTGGACGATTTGTTTCAGAATTCTATGTAATATTTTTTTTTCTTATCTAAAATAAGTTTCAAGTCCAAACCAAAAGGCACAAGAAAAGGAAATTTCTTCTCCTCCAACATCATCCAGTTCACGTTCTAATGAGGTAATTTCCTCTATAAACACATATAACATAGTCTCTTCATTTTCATGTTTCCTTACCACCAATTTTAAAAAGGATAACATGATGTTATCAGTGGACTTGTACTGTATCATGTTATCATTTTCTTAAATATAAACCGAAGTTTGAAAATATAACAATTCTGTTTTCTTTTTGTGTTTTGTTTGAAAAAACTAGATTTCTTCAAGTGACAATGGTGAAGATTCCAAACATATTTCTCCTAAACAGTCAAGTTCACTCTATGAAGAGGTAATGATTATATAAATACTTATATCTATTAAATTTATGTTCATTGGATCCTTGTATGACATTTGTGACTAACATTGCTTATGTTTCAGAGTGACGAAGAGGACGAGGTCGAAAAACCACAAAAGAAAAAATAAAAGCCAAAACAAAAAAAAATAAAAATAGAAATGAAGAGGAAGAGGAAGAAGAACAAGAAGAACAACAACAAGAGATAAAAATGATGAAAAACAAGAAAATGAAGAAGAAAAGGATGAAGAACAAGAAAAGGAAGAGGTAATGAGATTTTGTTTTCAAATTATATATATAACATTTTCTTACAAGTAGAATAAATGGGTGATAACATCCAAGGGCAATTCCTGTGATAACATCATGTTATCACATTTAAGTTTTATTCCAAAATAAAGTAGAACACTGATAACATGATCTTATCATAGAAATTGTGTGATAACATAATGTTATCAGTGTAGGTTTGGGTGATAACATGATGTTATTAGTGGACTTGTCCAGTGATAACATCATGTTATCACATTTAAAATTTTATTCCAAAATAATGTAGGACACTGATAACATGATGTTATCACAAAAATTGTGTGATAACATAATATTATCAGTGTGGGTTTGGGTGATAAGATCATGTTATCACATTTAAGTTTATTCCAGAATAATGTAGGACACTGATAACATGATGTTATCAAACAAAATTCCAATAAGAACATGCTGTCATCACAATGTTATATTTTTTTTTCAGGTACCAGCTAAAAGATAAACAAGAAGTCAAAGTAAGAGCCCTTAAAAGTCGGGAACGTTAACGACAAAAGAAACAACTGCAAAACCCAAAAAACCTAAAGGCTGATGATAAAAAAGGGAAAAAGTTGGCTAAAGACACCACAGAGTACATCAGGACTAGCTTTTATAGTGTTGTAACTTTCTTCAAGGATATATCTGAATTGCTAAAGCCTAGGCATCTTGAATACCTCTATGCAACACCGTTCGAAAGCCTCTTCAAAGCTTTTCTCCAAAAAAAATCTCTTATAATCAACACAAGAACATAAATAAAGAAGTATTGTCTTTGTTGTCAACATATGATGGTAAGGAAAACTACTTTAAGATTGGAGGTAAGAAGGTGAGTTTCACCCCCACTGATGTTGCCCTTATCTTGGGCATGACACCGAAAGGGGATTTGGTGGACTTCAACAAGAAGATCTCCCTTGATAGGTGTTAAAATGAATGGATAGTTAGAATATTTCCTATCTTAAAAGAGATGCCCAAACAAGGAACAAAGAAGGATGGAGAAAAAAAAAAAAAAAATGGCATCCCCAAAGAAGAATAAATCTTATTCTAGGAAGAAGAAATATTGTAGCAAAGATATGGTTTTGAAAGAAATTCATCAGAAGCTTAAAATTGAAGAACTAACTCCAGAGGATATATTGGATGTCTCAAAGTTGCTAATCTTTTATCTCACATCCACAGTCCTCTTCACCAACTCAGCAGGAAAGGTGATGACTTGGATAATTCCAATGATGGACAAGTTGGAGAATCTTCAAAATTATGATTGGACAACACTTGTCCATCACTACTTGGAAGCTCGAATCCGAGAGTACGTGATGAAGAAAAAAGAGAAGAAAAAGAAAACATTGATTAGTGGGAATACACTGACATTGTTGGTAAGTAAATAAAGAACTTGATCAAACTTTTTGTTTTTGGTTCTTAATCTATAAAATAATGAACTACTTTGTCATTTACTTTGCAGTTATGGCTTTGTGAGTATACAAATGCTATTACTCCAAGGGAAACCTTTGAAAAAGAAACCTTTGAAAATGAGACCCCAAGGATAACAAGATGGGATTTGAATGAACTCACCAAGAAGTTCAAAGGAAAAAAAAATTTCATCATGGAAAGGTCTGAAGGTAATTCAATCAATCACATTTTGATTAGTTGCAAAATCATTTATATATGTCATTATAGTTGCGCAAAAATTTGTGTTTGATAACATGATGTATAACAGTTTTGGTATCTCTGATAACATTATGTTATCATAGCAAGTGTAGTTTCCCTGATAACATGATGTTATTAGTTTTGGTATCTCTGATAACATCATGTTATCATTATGGCCAGTGTAGGTTTATGTTGATAACATGATGTTATCAGTTTTGGTATCTTTGATAACATCATGTTATCATTATGGCCAGTGTAGGTTTATGTTGATAACATGATGTTATCAGTTTTGGTGTCTCTGATAACATTATGTTATCACAATGGCCAATGTAGGTTTATGTTGATAACATGATGTTATCAGTTTTGGTATATGTTATCAGTTTTGGTATCTCTGATAACATCATATTATCACTATTGTAAGTGTAAGTTTCTCTGATAATATGATGGTATCGGTGTCGTCAATTCCGAAAACATTACGTGTAAGTTTATGTTATAGCATGGTATTGTCAGTATAGTTTTTTTTTTTTTAATTAAATGAAATTAGTTGTGTATTCACTGTAGGTTTCTTGCTTGTGCAAGTTATTGAAAAAATAGTAAACATTACCGATGAAGAATATGCTATGCTAGAAGGGGAACAATTGAACCAAAGGAAATAAAAAATAAAGGAACTGTTGGAAGAAATGAAAAGAAAGATGCTGACAAAAGATAATGAAGGAGATGATGCTGCAACATGCTTACTAAACTTATCACTGGGAGAGAAAGAATGGAATCTGGAAGAGGCACAAGATATTGTTACAACAATCATGGAGGATGAGAATACAAAAATGGTGTTGACTGAAAAGGAGAATGAAATTGAGAAGCTTAAAACAGAGTTGGAAGAGACTAAAACTGAAAATGAAAGTCTGAAAAAAGAGAAAAAGAATTTTGAAACTCAATTGAAGGAACTTAATGATAAGAAACATATTGATGCATTAAAAGATCAACTAGAACAAGCACTAAATGAATTGGAAATGTTGAAGAAAAAAAGTGATGAGATTGAGAAAGTAGAAATGAAAAATGGAAATGATGAAGCGGAAGAAAATGAAAAGAGGATGAGGTTGAGGAAGTAGAAATGAAAGATGGAAATGATGAAGCAGAAGAAAATAAAAAAAGAGGATGACAAAGGAAAAAAAAGGAAAGAATAAGACTGGCAGAAGAAAATGTGGAGAAACAAAACCCAAGGAAAACAAGGACAATGGGGTTGAAAGTGACAAAAACTTCTAGGAAAAAGCTACCAAGAAAAACCGGAGAAGTAAGTTCATCTTTGTCACTACTTGAAATAAGAAAAAAAAAAATTTTAATTCTGAAACATTGTTGTGGTAACATGATGTTTGATAAGTTCTCAAAAATGTATATTTATCCCCCGAATAACACCTTGTTTGTATAGAACTTAGCTTATATTATTGTGTTATATCTATTGATTAGTGCTTTCTTGTCATTTGTGTAGGTTTCATGAGCCGAAATGCGAATATTGTGTTAAAGCCCGCCAAAAGTCAAGAAAAGCAACCAAAAAGGTGTTATTTGCACAAGAGAAGGAGAATCGATATTTGCACTCACAAATCTGCTGAGGGCACCTCACGGTTGGTCCTGTTGACTTGACTTCATGTCAAAGTAGGGCGGTCCGAATCTCAGCCCAAACCGGGTCCTATTGAAGCCTACAAGTCAGAATTTCTATTTTAGGCCTTATTTAAAATCCAAACTTAAAAAGACTCTACAGAAGATCCAAAAGTCTGATTTGGGCCTATGAGCTGTCCAATTGAAGGTCTTGGTCCAAGCTACAACTTAAGCCCAAGATAATTAGATTTTGCTGAAAACTTAATGCCTCTAGAAGACCAACAGCAGCAGCCACGAATTTGAACTAATTTGAAAGTCTTTGTATGCAAGTATTATGCTTTGTATTTTCTATATAAGAGAAGTAGTAGCTAGGGTTTATGATAGTCAATGCTTGAGAGGCAAAAGTTCATCTTCTTCTACTTTTGTATTGAACTCAATCATTATCAATATCAATCCATTACTTTTCCTTTATGATGTTTTGTTATTTAATTATTTATTCCATGGTGTCATCATCAAGGATGAGTAGCTAAATCTCCTTTAGGGGGATGGTTGAAGCACTCTAGATAATGCAAAAACACCATGTTTGTTCTTAATGTTAATTGTGATTCAAAGTACTTAATGCTTATTTACTTTTATCCGCGATATAAGGTAAGTATGATTATTTGCATGTTATTGTTATCCATGTTGTTAAAATACTATTGTTGGAGTATAGGGAGACTTAGCTTTAATGGTTGTGTTTATATTAATTGAAGATATGTGATAGAATAGCTGAGAGGTGACTATTGTATATCTGCAGTTTATATCTTTTATTGGAACCTTTTTGTAATTAAATTGAATAGCTGAGAGGTGGCGGTTTAATTATAAATTAATATGTTGATTTAATTAAAATGAATAGCTGAGAGGTGACAGTTTGATTAATGATACATATTCAATAGCATGCATAAGAGAATCCTGTTTTAATTGAGTGGAATACCTGAGAGGTGACTACTTGATTATTATAGGTATTGATGATTAATTGGAATAGCTGAGAGGTGACTAATTAATTGTTATAGATTGAACATGAAAGAATAACATGTTATGTTTGCATGATTTAGTTTGTGGATATTAATTCTTCCCCCCTATGTCATCATAAGATCTTATTTTCATCTCTACCATCTTCTTAAGTTATGTTATTTACAGTTTATTTATTATTGCTTGTAGGAAGTAGAATCATATTTTTTTCTTATTTGCGATTCACTTGGTGTTTTTTAATTATTGTTTTCTATTGTGTTTGAGCTAAGATCCCCACCTTTGAGGTGGGTACGACCCTTGCTTGTTACTTGTCTACTTTGATAATCAATATATACAGGCACAAGAAGCTTCAATAAAAATACAATCTTTTGATAAATGGAGACACCAATTTCCATCTATCAATGTTATCAA
Source organism: Aquilegia eximia (assembly GCA_023053565.1). NCBI lineage: Eukaryota > Viridiplantae > Streptophyta > Magnoliopsida > Ranunculales > Ranunculaceae > Aquilegia > Aquilegia eximia. Next base: position 16,998,738 of record JALIGU010000003.1, read on the forward strand.
GGATTAGTCTACCGATAACATCATGTTATCACCTTCATTTCCTTAATAACAAAATAAAAACTTGATAACATGATGTTATAGTGACAAGTCATGTGATAAAATCATGTTATCACCTTTAATACAATGTTGCAATTTGACTGAATTTGATGGTAATACACGTATGATACATCTAAAATACTACCACGTATGGGTGTTGTTAACCCCAGTGGAACTAATTTTATATACAAGTATATGATACATCTAAAACACTACCACGTATGGGTGTTGTTAACCCTAGTGGAATTAATTTTACGTACACGTATGATAGATCTAAAACACTACCATGTATGGGTGTTGTTAACCCTAGTAGGATTTGTACAGGTTATCGACTTACTTTTAAACACACTTAAATCTAAACTTATGAAACTAATTTTACGTACACGTATGATACATCTAAAACACTACCATGTATGGGTGTTGTTAACCCCAGTAGGATTTGTACAGGTTACCGATTTACTTTTAAACACACTTAAATCTTAAACTATGAAACTAATTTTACGTACACATATGATACATCTAAAACACTACCATGTATAGGTGCTGTTAACCCTAGTAGGATTTGTACAGGTTACCGACTTAATTTTAAACACACTTAAATCTAAACCTGTAAAACTAATTTTACCTACACGTATGATACATCTAAAACACTACCATATAGTAGAGTTGTTAACCCTAGTAGGATTTGTACAGGTTATTATCGACTTAATTTTAAACACAGTAAATCTAAACCTTAAGAACCCTAGACCACTAACACTAAATATAAACCCTAAACCCTAAATAAAGATAATCAAATGGTGTTATCAAACATAAGTGCAGTGATAACATCATGTTATCATATATTTGGAGGTCATGCTATAAAGGGCAAGTGTAGTGATAACATCATGTTATCATAAAACTGAAACTGATAACATCATGTTATCATATATCTGATAACATTACATACTCTCTAATCACAAATAATTAACAACAAAGAAGTAAGTTCTTTTATCCTCTACTTGTGGATTTTTGGTTTGGTTCTTTTCTTCTCCATTATCTTTGTCACTACTTGAAACTTATTTTCAACAAGTAAACTTTTATTGGAATTCCGAAACATTGTTGTGATAACATGATGTTATCAAGGATAAGTCAACTGATAACATCATGTTATCACACATGTTCAGTGATAACATCATGTTAACAAGGACAAATTCAGTGATAACATCATGTTATCATATATCAAAAGTTGATATCATTATGTTATCATACACTATGAAAACTAATATAATCCACATCAAAGAACAAAAATAAAAAAGAAAACTTCCAAAACACATAATTGTAAAAATGTATCAATTATTTATTTAAAAATTAAAATCCGACTTCACTAACTTTCTAATTATTAAAACTAAAAACAAACTGAAATAATAGAAAAAAAAAACTAGTTTCCATTTCAAATATGAGTGCACGTCCTACGGTTGTGATGACCCAACTTCTTGCAATTACCACAAAAGATAGCTTTGTGTACTCCAATGCTTTCAATCCTTTTGGTCCTTGGCCTTCCAGTTGATATAAATGTATTAAGTGGTATGAGGTCAACATCTCCATCTACTACTCTTGGCATATCAATATTAGGGATGGGCTAAATAACATGACCATACTGTTCCTGGAAATCACGCACTGACCAACATGAATCTATGTAAGTGTATACTGCCTCATCTTTACAAAGAATAACAACAATAACATGAGAACATGGAAACTTATTCGCAGTCCACTCATTGCATGAGCACATCAAACTCCCTAGGTTAACTCCATGCAACTTTCCATCGTAGTCCACTTCAAACACAAACTCACTTGACCTAGCAACCCTCATTTTTCTAGATTTCTAAACCTTTTTAGCTAAATGCTTTTCCACCACTGGGCATAACGGTGCCAACCATTTCCTAGACTTAGAAATTCTACCAGACATCCTATCCATCAAACGTGACCTAATACGGTCAAACATGGCAGTGATAGGCAAATGTCTCTCCTCAAGAATCCAATTATTAAAACTTTCTGAGATATTTGAACACATATTACCATACCTACATCCTTCAAAGTAAGCATTAGACCAATTCTCATAGGGAGTTCTTAATAAAAACTCTTTAACAATATTTCCACCCAGTCTTCTCAACTTAGTTACTTTTTCCTGAAATTCTGAATGAGTACACGCATAAGCACACTCCTTAGAAATATTTAAAACCTCAACTCGATATATATATCTACCCAAAACAGTACTAAGATTATTCTTCATATGGAAATAACAATAACCATGGTGAGAGTTGGGTAAAACCTTGGGTATGTTATTAACCATGCCATAGTGTCGATCGGACAGAAAAGTAATCTCTCTTTCGGATGAAACAACCTCTCTCAAATGCTTCAGAAACCATTCTCAATTATCATCATTTTCCTTTTCAACAACAGCATAGGCAACAGGAAACATACCTTGAAAAAAAAGGACATCATGTTATTATTCTTATTAATATTTGTAAGAATATTGAAGGTGCTAACATGATGTCACTTCGGTTGTCCTTGATAATGTTATCAGTCTTGTCTTTTTATATAAATCTGATAACATTATACTATATTATCAATGTGATCATAATATTTTTTTCTTATTAAAAACCTAAAAATCCTAAATGAATACACTAAATGTAAACCTTAAAAACCTTAAACAATAAACGAGAACCCTAAATGAAAACAAAATATAACATTTAAATGAAAAGATCATAAACATAATCCTAAAAGCCCTAAATAAAAACCCTAAACACATAACATATAAAACACAAAATTCATCAAAAATATTTTTACAAAACCAAAAAGTATACAAATGTATAATGAGTTTAATTTACCTTGATTAACATCTTTAGCTTTAGCAACAACCAAGATATTCTTGAACTTTGTCTTTAAGAAAGTACCATCCAAGGATAACATAGGGCGATAGAACTGAAAACCCTGAATACAAGCTTCGAACGCAATAAAAATTCTCTTAAACTTGTTTTTTACAGGTTCAACTTCTAAAACCACATGGCTTCCAGGGTTGGTTTCCTTCAAAATATTGACATACCAACGTAGTTGGTAGTAAGATAAGTCATCAGTACCATAAACATCCTTGTATGCCAATTCTCTTCCAGTACATGCAAAATAATATTTCAATGTCAATCCATACTCATCCTTAAACCGATCAATTATATCCTTTGGCTTAAGTTAAGACTTGACAGAAATACTTTTCAAACGTTGCAAACGTTGTTGTTATTTTCAGTTATTTGACCTTTTCAAAATCAATGACTTCACAACATTGCTTGTGATTTTAGAATCATTGTAATTTCTATAAGATGGTATACATCTGTGAACATTATTCATCTTTTCAATTACAAAAATGCCACCCTTCAAAGTTGCATGGATCATCAAACCACAACTTTTTTTAACCTTCTTCTTGCATATAACAGTTACTTGTTCACGGTGATTCTTTGTGAAAATGTAATCATAACCAGTCTCAATTGAGTAAAAGACCAAAAGTTGCCTAAACTCTTCAGCCCCACCATCAAAGACTAGTCTAACAGTTTAGAAAACATTTGCCTAAACAGTAGACTTCAACCCTTGTTGAATAGAAAAAGGCGTATGTTCTACCACTTCACATACTTCATCATCCATATGATTATCAACTATTGCACTAGAACATCTCCATTATCATCATCAGAAATCATACCTCTAACACTATTATTCAACAAAAGCTAAAGATCAACGGTAGCAATGTTTCGAGTACAAAAAAGCCATGTCATACACATAACATCCGCATCAGTCTCAAGAGGTTTGATTTTTTTCATCCAAAGAAAAACCCAAACTAAATAGTCCAGGATTCAACGAACGCAAACACTGACTGATAAATTATTTCAAACCACACGAAGAAGTAGTCAAACGATACTAAATTGTCATGCCCTCATGCACAAGAACAACTAGAACATAAGTTTGCGCTATCTCGACAAAAATAAATTGCACATAAAAACATGTATAAATACAATATCATTCAATAGTTGAATACATCATTAGTGATGATAACATGATATTATCACTATTCTCTAAAGACATCATGTTATCAGTGTAGATGTCTCGATAACATGATGTTATCACTATTCTCTGAAGACATAATGTTATAATCTTGTATCACTATTCCCTAAAGACATCATGTTATCAACTAATGAGGTTTCCATAAAATATAACTTATAGTTAAAAACAACAATACTACTTCAATAAATTCAAAAGAAAAAGAATTTGAAAACATTTGTTATCATAGAGCTGATAACAAGTTGTGATCGCTTGCAACATAGTCTTAAAGCAGATAACATGATATGATAAATGTTATCACAAGAGTTGTCCCTTGATAATATCATGTTATCAGTCTCATATATTCTATTTATCTTACAACCAAAACAAAACAAATATATGATTAAAATGATCGTAATTACAAAAAATATCATAAAATTGTACTTAGCTTTCAAATTAAACTAAAAGCTTACCAGAACCAGATCAAACTTTTTTCAACTCGAACATAAAACTTCTTCAATTCACAAATCAGAGTTCTTCAATTGAAACAAATCAGATGAATTCAAACTTCTAAAGAAATTTCAAATAAAAAATCTTCAAATCGAAAACTCAAACTTGAAGAATTTCGCGAAATCAAACTTTTTTGGTTCAAACGAAGAGAGATTTCGCGAAATCGAAAGTAGAAAAAAATAAAGCTAATGATGTATATAGAGTTTCTAACAAATGAAACTTTTCAAATCTGATGATAAACGAAAGTAGAAAAAAATCTACAAGAGATCTAGAGAGAGAGAGAGAGAAGAAAATAGAGTTTCAAACAAATGAAACTTTTCAAATCTGATGATGTATATACTATATCTATATAGGGGTAAAACGGTTATTATAAAATGTTGGTGGATCATATTTCGGGCAAAAATTACGGGCATGTCCTTGGGCCTAAAAATATCTTATGTCCTTGACATAAGATCCATAAGTTTGTCCTTTTGATAACCACTTTTTTAGAAATGTCTTTTTGACCAAATGGGCTCGGAATTTGGCCTTTTGGCCCAATTCTTTGCTTTTTCTTTCCCGTTTTTTGCCACGGTTTTCCACCCTATAAAACAGCTTGACCTAGTTAAAAGAAACAGTCAACTTTGGTTGACCTGTTAAACCTCTGAAGTGATCGATATACTCTCAAATTTTAAAATACCTACCGATCTGATCTAAACCGTTGATTAAAATACATACAAGTTTTATCCCTTCTCTTTTCACTTAGACAAAAAAAAATTCTTCCCTTCTTTGCTCTTCTATTTCCACGATTAAAATCCTAGAATTCAAGGTTTTTTACTTTTTTCTTGAGAGGTTTCAACAATTCCAGTAAATTTTTGAAGTTTGAACTCAAAATCAACCTAAAATCAACCAAATACCTTATAACTTGAGGAAGAGGCAACCATTAATAACAATTCTGAACTTCAATTTGTTGTATTAATTGTTCATAGAGATTTGGCTTCGAGTCTTCTTGTGTGTTCATATAGAGGTCGACTGTCTTGTGCGTACATCAAGGTTCTCCGGTGGAGTCGAGATCCATTTTGCCAAAATGAGAATAATTCCATTGAGGGGAATTTGGACTTAACCCCCCACATTATGACCCTCCTTTAACAAAATTCCAACATAGTTAAAAACTTTGAGTTAGCACCCCCACCGTTTGGCTTCGTCTAAGTTTCCATCCAATGCATATATTTTCTTACCTAAATACCCTTCTTCCATTTATTAGAACAAACCCTCTTAAATCTGACATTGAAAACACTTCTCTTCTTTTCCTCATGTTGGCATTAGATCAGGGAATCCAAACCATCTTCTTCACGAATTGGAGGATGGCAGGTTGTTCATAGTCGGAGCTTCTCCAATAATTGTTTTTTTTTTTGGTAACTTCTCCACTAATTGTTGTGCTTCTTCTACCAACTCATCTTCTTTTACAATAATTGTTGGTTTGGAAGATGCCCAAGATAAATACTACGGGAACAAAGAGGTCATTGCTTTTAAAAAAAAAATCTAATATTTGTTTGTACATTGATTTGACACCAAATATTGAAATAACCGAATGAAGAAGATGAAATTAGAAATTAGGAAATTTAGATTTGAAAGAAAAATAAGCCACACCATAAAGAAAAATCATACACTTATAAACTTATAACTTATATTGGCTTTTTCCCATTGTTCATTGTTTCGATTTCCTCGATATCAAGATATTGAAAAGAAGAATAAATAAAAATTTGGTTGATAGGGAAAGAAACAACTAATCCCTTATCAAGTTTCAAACATGATAAACAAAGAGAGAGATAGTGTTCTAGAGTTGTGTGCTTGATGTTCAGTTTAATGTTTCCTTCTCTCTGTTATGGAGAAGAAGAAGTGTTGTCACAATGTTTCTTTCTCTTTATTCTGTTTGGTGTTGGAAATTTTTGGTGGTTTATCCTATAAAAGAAGGGCATTTAAGTAATAGGTTTTGGAAGGAAACTTGGATGGAGCCAAACATTGGGGTGTTAAGTCAAAGTTTTCAACTATGTGGGTTTTTTTTTTTAATAAAAGCCACAATGTGGGGGGTTAATTCCAGTTTTCCCTTGAATGAGAATATGTCTGCAATTCGTAAGTTTTTTGCGGAGTTCAAATGAAGGTGAACAATGTAGTATCTCCAAACTGAAGGTTTGTTGAACAATCTCTCTACAAGATGCATCTCTGATCCACATTGCTTCAAAACAAAAAAAAGGCTTTTTAATCTTAGGGAAGTTGGAATAGACAACAAACATAAGATCTTATGGTATGATTCCAAAGTAGGCAAGTGAAAAACACGAGCATTTGGAAAATGAATTTGCCATTGAATATTGCAAAACTTTCGATCTAATCGCTTGAACGTACGATTAAGTCAATCTTGATTATTACACCAGGTATATAGTGAGCATTGAAAACCCATATCAATAATTTCACACACACACACACACACATATATATATATATATATATATATATATATATTTATGATTGGATCATATTGTTGAAGGCTGCAATCTTGTATTGTGGCACACGATGCCGTTTAAATGTTTCCTCTTGACTGATAACTCATTAAAATCGCCAAAACATAGCATAACCAAGGAGCAAATTCTCTAGGTTTCAATTTGGTAAGATAAGCCATTGCATTCGACAAAAGGTGAAATTGATTGCCATAGATACTAGAAACATATGTAAAATCACCATGAACAACTCAATTAATTTTAGCATGAATGATCTATTAGTCAACATATAATGTTAAAAACATCCAAACAATCATCCCAAAGAAACCACAAACCATCAATCTTTGCAACCTTAGGTCCAAGCTAGAAAACCATCTCCGTTAAATGTGGCCCAAACTGAGGATACTTAATATGTGCATAGTATTTTACGAGGGCATATTTTTTTTCATAAAATTTCAACCACAACACAAACTAAATCGAACATAACTACCACTATCTCATAAACGGTAAATCTTAAGATGTTCGATATAAATAATATTGCCATAGATACTAGAAACATATGTAAAATCACCATGAACAACTCAATTAATTTTAGCATGAATGATCTATTAGTCAACATATAATATTAAAAACATCCAAACAATCATCCCAAAGAAACTACAAACCATCCATCTTTGCAACCTTAGGCCCCAGCTAGGAAACCATCTCCGTTAAATGTGGCCCAAACTGAGGATACTTAGTATGTGCATAGTTTTTTACTAGGGCATATTTTTTTTTATAAAATTTCAACCACAACACGAACTAAATTGAACATAACTACCACTATCTCATAAACCGTAAATCTTAAGATGTTCGATATAAATAATATTCATACTAAAAAAAAATAAAATAAAATATAAGTACAACAATGTTTCAATTTATTATATATTAACAAACCAAAAAAGAAAAAAAGAAAAAGAAAAGCAAAAATATCTTCCTTGATTAAATATTAAAGTAAAGCATGTACGTCCACATTCGTTGGTTGATGCATATTCCATGTTCAAATTTTTTTTATAAATACCTGTATTACTACTATTGTTTTATCTTCTCATCTCATTATGTACTTCTTTTGAACTATGATTTATGAATTAATTCAACAGGTTATGGAGACCATTAAGGCTGTAGAGAGGTCAAAGCTTCATAGTAGGGAATGACCTCTCAGTTAGAGCCATTGTTGGAATTGCAGCAAGAGCAGTTATGCATGCAACGTTCTAATTTGGATCATCTGGTGGTTGTTGAGAAGAGATCAAGGACCCATGGAGGCAACATCAGCTCGAGTGCATGTGGGATTAGGCAGTTTACATGTGATACCCGAGACTTCACGTGATGGTTCACATGCTCCAAAAGACAGCTTTGGCTCTCTTTACGTAATATAATGATTAATCTGATTTGTATATGTTGTTTGTAACATTTTATCATTTCCTACTTTGAAGGCTTAGGGCATCCCTAATGGTTTTTTTTGTTTTGGTGGTCCACCTAAGCACATTTGATACCCATTTTGTGTTTTATTTGTTACCAAAAATCGTTTTCTCTAATGGTTCATCAAACTTGAGTGGGCAATAGAGAACTGCTTTGGTTAAGCGGTCATTTAAAACCCGCTTATTTGGGGCTGGCTTTTAACACCCGCTTGCATGTTATGGGGCGGGCAAAAGAGAGCCGCTCATATTCTTAGTAAAAAAATCATGTTATAGGGCGGGCAATGGGGTGCCGCTCAACATAATGTTTGGTTAAGTTGGACTTGAGAGGGCAACCAAGAGCCGCTTAAGTTAGTTTAAACTTGAGCGGGTAATGAAGGACCGCTTAAAGAGGGTGTAAACTTGAGCGGGTAATGAAGGACCGCTCAAAGCGGGTGTTCATGAGCCACTTAACTTGAGCGGTTCTCTCTTGCCCGCTCAAGTGTGGTATCAAATTTCTTCAAAAACACCAAATTTTCACCAAATTTGGTGAAAATTTGATAAAAATTTGCTACCAACTCAAATTTGATGGTCCATTTGAGATGAGTTTTGTTGTTTTTTTACCAAATTTGAGTTTGATACCAGATTTGATGGTCCATTAGGGATGCCCTTAGCTAGACACATCAAATCTTATTGTCCAACCTTGTGTGTTAGTTTTATTTTGATAAAGTAATATTTTATTAATGTTTGGTAAAAAATATTACAGTCCTATATGTGTTACTTAAGTTTTTTTGGTTTTATTCACTAATAAAAATAAGAATAAATAGTTCTTTTGATCTTCTTAAATAATGTAATAAACTTATCCAATGTTAATGATTATAAATATATTTTTTCGTTATATAACATTTTTTAATTTTTTTTAGAAAATAATATATGATTATTCATGCATTATTATTGTGTTAGAGTTTGATCTTGTAACACCCAGGGTCGGCAGGTGGTCTGCCGAGGGGGTGGGTCCTACGGCACATAAGAGGGGGATGTCCTGACATTGGAATATAGGTATAAATCCGTCATATATTATCACCGAGGCCTTTTGAGATCACTTGGCTACAGAGTTCGAAAGAACTCTGGAGTTAAGCATGCTCGAGTGGGAGTAGTCTAAGGATGGGTAACCTCTTGGGAAGCATGCTACTGCCCGTAAAAACCCCACATTGTCGGACGTCTGCAGTGGCTAAGTGGGGACAATATTGGTGGTGATATAGGTCGGGTCACTACAAATGGTATCAGAGCCGACGACGGTTCACCTGTCGAGGGTGGAAGAGTATGCTGTAAAGGCGCCTAGCCCAGGAAGGGGTGCTCGTCTTACGAGGGGCAGGGAACGTCAGAGATCTGGGGCTATATATTCTAGAGCCGAGGACGGCTCTCCTCTAAGGTGGTGGGATTGTAGAACCCTGGGTCAGCAGGTGGTTTCTCGAGGGGGTGGGTCCTATGGAATATAAGAGGGGGATGTCCTGATATTGGAATATAGGTATAGATTCGTCATATATTATCACTGAGGCCTTTTGAGTTCACTTCGCTACAGAGTTTGAAAGAACTCCGGAGTTCAGCGTGCTCGGGTGGGAGTAGTCTCAGGTGGTTTGCCGAAGGGGTGGGTCTAATGAAACATAAGAAGGGGATGTCCTGACATTGGAATATAGGTATAGATCCGTCATATATTATCATCGAGGCCTTTTAAGTTCACTTTGCTACAGAGTTCGAAAGAACTCCGGAGTTAAGCGTGCTCGGGTGAGAGTAGTCTCAAGATGGGTGACCTCTTGGGAAGCATGCTGCTGCCCATAAAAACCTCTCATTGTCGGACGTCCGCATTGGCTAAGTGGGGACAATATCGGTGGTGATATATCGGGTCGCTACAGATCTCTTCAAGGAAAAAGTTAAGTTATGGATAACAGTTTTTATCATTTATTTGTATGGAAGTTATACAAAATAGAGTACAAGTTTCATGTTTTTTTTTTTTTTTTTTTTTTTTGCAAAACAAATTTTATTAATTAAAATTTGAGGAATTATACAAAAGTTAGAGGACAAACGCGCTACAAACTGCGATGCAAACCCCTTTTGAATAGCAAAACCAATCCTACGAAATACATATTCATTGGAACTCACCGTCATCACATTGCTATTCATCATATTTTGTACCCTCCTTATAAGTTCAACGACTTCTGGTGCTAGAAACCCAAAAGTGTCAAAAACAAAAGGAATAAAACAATTTTGAATGGCTGCCTGACCCACTTCAAAATTTCCATTACCAAAGCCCACCATTGGAGATGCCCATATGATGTCAACACATGCATGTTTTCCTTCTAACCAATTGTATATTAAACCATCAGCAGAGCGTAGTGTTGATTTTCTTTCTGACGAGTCTGTAAGAAAATTGACCGGAGCCTCTTTCTCAACCTGTATTCCAGCTCGTCATACCACACCATACAATATATCACGCACATGATCGTGTCTGTATTTAAAACCAGAGTAATACTTACAGTGTACAACATGGTCCCCGAAGGTGTCCAACCGCCTCTTCTTACATACAAGACATAAATATGTAAATAACGGGATCATGAGACGGTACCGAAAAATGGCACAATACTCCACTATCGTCATGTGTTGTCCTAACCCTTCCATAGGAATAACAATAAGGAAGTCGTTGGCATGTTTGGTCTGTAAGCATTCTATCACAGCTCTCTGACGAGCATACAAATCAAAATCCTTGTCAATACCAGTAGTAATCTTCCTGTAGTTAGCTTCCGCCAGTGTATGTTGGGGTTTAGGGGGGCAGTAGCCCTCGAGGCTAGAATACTAAAGTCGGAATTAGGGTGAGAAAGTTGTAGCTCAACATTTTTTTTTTTTTTTTTTTAAAACAAATTTTATTGATAAAAATTTGAAGAATTATACAAAGTTAGAAGAAAACGTGCTACCAACTGCGCTGCAAGCCCTTTTTGAATAACAAAAGCAATCCTACGAAATACATATTCATTGAAACTCGTCGTCATCATATTGCTATTCATCACTTTTTGTACCCTCCTGAGAAGTTCAACTGCTTCTGGTGCTAGAAACTCAAACGTCTCAAAAGCAAAAGGAATGAAATAATGTTGGTTAGTTGGACATACTCCTTTGTGTTTTTGTACCTTAGTTGTAGCTGCATGAATGGTTGTCTGACCCACTTCGAAATTTCCCTCGTATTTCTGTGTGTGTTTTTTTTTTTTTTTTTTTTTTGTATTTATATTTTGGAATAGTGATAATAGTTTTATATAAATAAAACTACTACATCCTTCAATTACGAATAAGATATATTTGTCGTAGTATATTTGTTAGGCTCAATTAGCAATTTTCAACCTTGCAATGATTTATACATGCAAAGATGTTTTTTTTTCTCCTTTTTATTATTATCATTATAAGGAGATGCAAAGATGTTAATAGGGTAATTTCTCGAATAAGCACAGCTTTATGCTGTTTCTTCCCAAACAAGCACACTTGAGGGTAATCTTCCCAAACAAGCACAAATTTGACTTTGAATTTTTTGTTTTTGTCATTTAGCTTATTTTCTTTCCTATTATGCCCTTTAGCCTATAATCATTACTTTTTATAGGTTTTCAGTAGATGTGACATCTTAGATAATGACATGACAACATATTACAACCATTGGATCATGATAACAAGATATAACCGTTGGATATAATTTGCTAATTACTATCCTCCACAAGTAGATGTTGTTTCCTCTACAATTTAAAATTTTAAAAACGTATCTGCTGCACTAAATAACAGCCACATCAGCGCCATGTGTCACTAACCGTTGGGTTTTAAATGGACGGGATAGTCGAGCGGGAACAAGTAAATGTTAGCAAACTAGGGTGTTTAGACATTACATCGTTTTAGAATCTCTAACCACCCCACTCTCTTCTCTTTTTAAACCCATCCTCTTCCATTAAACTGCTCATAACCCTTCATAATTTCTTTCCCATCTTCCAATTTCAACACAATCATCTTCCATCCAATTTCTACACAGTCACTTCCAATTTCTACATCTTCATCTACCATTCTTCTCCATTTTTCACAAATTCAAACCATGCCGAAGAAAAAGGTTGAAGGTGATGAAGGGAATAGAAAATTTAGCATCACTGTGAGATGTTCACCATCTAAGTTTGATGCCCACTATCTAAACTAAAAGAAAAATCCCCCCCAAATGAGTTAGAATCTTTTAAAAATTCTCCCTTTGGGCAGTTTTTGAGTTTGGAGGGAGAACAAAAAATCTGCATGATAAATCTGCATGATAACTTCTGTAGTTACAGAAATTGTTGAGGGTTGGTCGATTGAAGTATTCAATTGGGGGTAGAGTGCTTGAGTTCAAGATGACAAATCTTGCTTTGATTTTGGGGCCTTCGAAATTTGGGCATTTACCTGTTGATTTTGTTATTAGGAAGCAAAGTGAGTATAGTGCATTCAGATCTAAATATTTCCAGACTAACCTACACATTAGAGATTGTCATATCCTTGATGCAATTAAAGAAGCAAGGGAAGCCCAAGATGCGAATCCAGATGATGTCAATAGGTTGAATAGGTTGTATTTTCTTGCAATTTTTCTGCTTGCTGATTCATTCAAAACAATTGATGTAAGGTATGTCGATCTTGCTGAAAATTTGGATTTTGATGATTTTCCATGGGGTACTGCTGCATTCAAAGTGCTTGAGAGCACTTTAAAAGATGTGTATACAAAAATTGTTGATGGTGTACAAAACTTTTGTATCAATGGATGTGTGTTTGCATTCATTATTTGGGCATATATTGCATCTCCCAGATCTTGGTCCCAGAAGGATTCAAAACTCTCCTTATCCAAGGATGTTAGGATGGTATGATCTGCCCACTAGGAACAAAAGTAGAGACAAACTTTTTGAGAAATTTTATCCCAAGAAATGCTTCATTAATGTGGCCTATCCACTGGATATCACTCTGCAAGAAAAAGCTGCAGCAAATTTACAAGTGGTTGAAGAAGTAAGTCCTCTTTATGTTGCTGTATTTTCATTATCCCCTACTTTGTTTAGTTTATCTTCTACAATTATGTTCTTATCCTTTACATGTCATTTCCAATTTCAGGCTCAAGCACAAGCAGAATATGAAGAGTCTGCTTCTTCAAGGCCAGTTTCTAGGCCAATTCGTCCATCTCACCCATCATCTTCAACAACAAGTGCTTCCAATTTTATTACACTTAAAAGAAATGCTCTTGAGGCAATTCTGAAAGGAGTCTTTGAAATGGTATGTTGTTATCTACTACTTTGAAATTTTGTCTGCAACAATGAATAACTTATCTGCTTTATAGGTTTGTTACTTATTACATTGAATACATATATTCTAAAACCTATAGTTAATAAATATTGATATTTTTTAGTATATCGTCTACATTGTGATTGTTGTCCTCTAGGTTATACAGTTCTATCATTTACTTTTTGTTTGTATATTCTTTATAATTTATTAACACAATATATCCTTTAAACCTTTAAATGCTGTTTAATTTGAATGAGGTCATATACAAAATGATTGTGATGTTGTTTTCTACAATTATGAGTTTAGTCTCTACAATCTTATTGCATTATTTTTGTAGGGTCATGAGGCAGTGAAAGTTTCTGACAAAAGCAATGATGCTGATATAGCTGTTAAAGGTGTGTTTGAACAGATTGGTAAGGGGGCATCAAAGAAAGCAAGTAAAAGTAAGAAGAAGTTAAGTACCCCCTCAAAGCTAACTCTCAAAGACAAATCAATCCAAAAGACCAATCCTTTGCCAAGTCCTCCAAAAAGGGCAACCAGATCAAGTACTGCATCACAAGTTTCACCTACAGTTTCAAAAAAGAAAAAAATAATTCCATCCAAGAAAACCAATGTTTCACCTAAGAAACCCATTGTACCAACCAAGAAAGTTAGTGCTCCACCCAAACCTATTGGGAGAGTGAAGATTCCTCCCAAGAAGAAAGCCCCCCCCCCCCGCCACATTAATGAGTGATTCCCCCCAGCCCAAAATGATTGACTATAAGAAGATGGAGGAAGAGCCAATACCAGCACAGACTATAGTTAGAACCACCAGGAGTAAAAACTCTTTGGTGTCTTCTAATTATGTGGTAAAAAAAAGGGAACCTCAACCACCAAAATCTGTAGGGGATAAGGGGATAAAGAAGAAGGGAGAAGGATAACAAGAAGAAGAAGGATTCAAAGAGGGAGGAATCTGAAGAAGTGAAGAAGGGTAAAAAGAAGAGAAAATCTGAGGATATGGGGAAGCAGGGTGAAGAGAAGGCACCTCCACAGAATGATCAAGTGGAAGAGGGTAAAGATACAACAGGGGGGAGTGATGATTTTCTATTACCATTAGACAAAGATTTTCCCTTGATTGTTTGGACGGATGAAGAACAAAATGACCAATGGGCTGGAGAGAAGCAGATAAAGAAAAAAAAGAAAAAAAAGGAAAAAAACAGAGTTGTTGTTTCCTCCTTTGAGACATCAACCTGAAAGGAAGGTTAAGGGTGAAGCCTTTGATCTTTGTTGGAGAAAAGAATTAAGAAAGAGAAGGGAGGCAAAGAAATTGAAGGAAAAAAAGTCAAGGAAGATACAGTCAGATGATGATGAAGTCCCCAACAGTAAGAAAGCAAGAAAGTTGTCTTTCTGGAATGATGATCATTCATCAGATGAACATGAGTCCATTGTGGATGCATTGAATAAGCTGAGAGGTATACCTGATCCTCTTGACAAGGCAATGTCAAATCTTAAAGGTCTTTCTGTACTGATGGACGAGAAAGCTGAAGTGAATGAAGAAGGTAAACCTAATGATTCAAGTACAAAGGATGGTGATCCTTCTGTATCCGCTACAGAAGAAACACTATCTGCTAGAAATGATGATCCATCCGCTACAACAACAACAAAGGCAACAACAGAGGCAACTCATACGGCTACCACTGAGGTTTCATCAGCTACATTGAGTGATTCTAAGGCTAACAGCATTGAGGCATCTTCTACAAGTGTCGAAGCTGGGGATAGTGAAGAAGATGATGATAAGCAGGATGATGATAAGAATGATGATAAAAAAGATGATGATAAGCAGGATGATGATAATGATGATGATAAGCAGGATGATGATAATGATGATAAGAATGATGGTGATAGTGAAGAAGATGATGATAAGAATGATGATAAAAAAGATGATGGGGATGATGATAAAACTGAAGTGGATGATTCTAGTAGTGATGATGATGACAATGGGGGATGTGATCATCATACTGATGTGGTGGTTAATAAAGAAGATGTACCTCAACAGTATATACTTGAAACACCTAATGCATCAGATATTGAGGAGTCAGCAGGCAAGAAGAGTGTTGTCCTTTTTGGTGTAAGTGAATCCGATGATGATGAGAAGGACACAAAATTTGACCTGCAAGCATTAAGGGTGACAAAGAGGAAAAGGGAAGCCAAAGCTTATCAAAACATGGAAGCTGAAGAGGTTTCTTTGGGCCTTAGGTGTAATGCAAGGATGTCAGAGATAATGAAAGAGCCATTCTTCAGTAGACACATAGAAGAGGATGATACCAAACTTTGTCAATATTTCTGGAATTTGGCCTCTGACCGAAAATGGGGTAAAGCTCACGTGAGAATTTATGGTTTTCTAGCCTCATGCTCTGTGGATGCCTACAACACACTCTACAAAGGTAATTGGCTTAATGATGAGATTATTGATATCTATCTCAGGCTGCTCATTCGTTGGTATGGTACCATGATGCCATATTACTTTAGGGACGAAGATCAATATGCTATTGTTTCAATAGTATATCTACATGTAAGTACCTTATTTTACGTAGTACAACTTACCTTCAATTCTGAGCTGTTTGAAGAATTATTTTTCCTCTTTGCAGACCAAAATCAAGCATGATGTGAAGCCTCAATACGATTAACTGATGAAGGATAAGAGTTTTGCCAAAATGAATCCTCAGGAAAGAGTGACATCTGGGCGTTTCCAAATTTCATCAGGCTGTAGTTCAATTGTTGATCCATGGGTAAGTCTCAAAAATCAAGTTCACCCTGTGAAAGCAAAGGCAGTTCTCATCCCATTACAGGTATATTTCATACTTTCCTCCATATACCCCTACATGTCATACATTATCCTCCATTTTATCCTTTCTATTTTCCACTAGTGATATGTATATATGTGTTATTTGTAGGTGAATGATAACCACTGGATTCTGCTTTCATTCAATTTTAAAAAAATTGTTAGAATCTATGATTCTTTGGGAATGACAAGGGGTACATCTGAATTGACAAACAAGGAAAAGTTTTTGCCATATGTTGTTTTTGCTGCTGATCCATTACAGGTTCAACTCAAACTGGATATGAAGTGGAAGCGTGAGTATGTTAAGTGTGTTGAACAACCAGATGGTTTGTAGCTGCAGATTATTCCTTCTTGCCTTCTTAGAATGCGTGCTTCGAGGAATACCACCTCAGTTTGATGCAAATCCTCTTCAGATGCGCTATCGTATTGCCAGAGACCTAATTGATATAGGGGAATCACCCTCTTCCAAAAACAAGAGCAAAGTTTAGTTATTTGGTGTTTGTATGCTATATGTTTTATATGGTTGTTTGAAGACATGTTTTATTTGGTTGTTTGTGAACCTATATTAATGGTTGTGAATGATTTTCATTGTTCTTGTTAATTTATGTTTGATTTGGTTGTTTGTGAACCTATATTGTTCTTGTTCTTTATGTTTAAATTGTAGAGGATAAGAAAACATATTTCAGCCGATATTTAGTAACAACATAGCGAATAACACTGAAATGCACAACAGACAATCTAGCCACAAATCCTAACACAAGAAGATAACACTGAAGTGTCACTGATAACACATACGATAAAAAAAGTGTTTGCATGTCAAAAACATATTGGATAACAATGAGATTTTAAGCCCCTACCCTCATATAACATTGAAATCAATAGAAAATAAACACAACTGATAATAGGCTATATCTAGAGGATAGGACCGAGTATGTGGAAGATACATCTCCAAAAAACATTACAAAACCCCTTTTAGTACTTCAATTGTAACTGGGAGAGGACTTAGAGGTGGCCCTTCACCAAATGGTTGTGACTGAAGAGTTGATAGTCATCCACACATTCAAGACATGTTGATTTGTTGTGACCTCTGACTCTACACATTGAACATCGCCTACTCTGGACAGGGACACCCTCAGCTTTACCTCTCTTTCTGACTGTTTTAGGACGCCCTGCCTTTGAAATTTTTAGTGGTGGAAGAATTCTTCTTCTTTGTCTGTCAGTTGGCCATTCTTCCTTCCCTCTTGTGGGTGTCCATTCTTCTCTATAAGTTTCTATGTATGTTTCCTTCAGGTAGTACACATCAACAAATTTGTATGGATCAAAGCCAACTTCCTTTATAGCTGCCATGACATGCTCACATGGTATCCCCATGGTTTGAAACCCTTTGCATGTGCATGTTATTTTGTTGAGGTCGACCACACATGACCTTTTAAGCCCTATAACAGACCAAATACCTGCTGAAACTCTTCCAAGTGTGCACTTCCTTGCAACTGCAGCATTGTGCACTATTTGCTCTTGACACCATGTTGTAACAGGTGAATTGAACTTCAAAGAATCATTGCGATAATCCCGGTAATGCCTAATTACATTATCTCGTATCATTGAAACAATGGTAGTGACTGGCATCATTCTTTCTCCAATGATCATTTTGTTCCAGCTCTCCACATGATTTGTTGTCACAATTCCAAATCTGCAAAATCAAGGTAGAGGATAGATACGTCATTGTATCGGATACAAAGTTTATTATAAATGATAGGAAGAATATGATAGCAAACTTACCTTGATTTCTCTTGGAAAGCACTTGCCCACTTTTCTAAAGGCCCAACATCCATAAGTTTTTCATGTGCTTTGGAGGATAGAACCCATATTCCTAGCATATTTCCCCCAAATTCTTGTTGGTTGAGGGTTTTTGCAGATTCTTGCACCAAGAACTTGATTTTCTTGTGACCAAACTTGCCACTCATGTGATAGGAACAATACATATGGACAACATTTGGTAGAATTTTAGGAACACCTTGGATGATGCTTTTGTGTCTATCAGATAACAAAATGAACTCGTGATCTACACCACCCACATGGTCCCTTAGTTTGGTAAAAAAACCAGTCCCAAGAATCATTTTTCTCATTCATTACAACTGCAAAAGCAAGGGGGAACACATGGTTGTTGCCATCGACTGCAATAGCACTTAGAATTGTTCCAGGGTACCTCCCTTTAAGGAAAGTTCCATCAACAATTACTACAGGACGCAAGTTCTTCTTGTAGACCCTAACTGATATACCATATATCCAAAAGAAACATTCAAAACGATCACCTGGACCAGTTAGAATATCAGTCACAACATCTGGATCAACACTCATGAGCTCATGACAATATGTTTCAAGCAACTGATATGAGTAGCTGTAGCTTCCTTCTATCTGCAACAAAGAATAGATGTGAAAAACTATAGTCTACACAGAAAATAATCTAGCCGATAGTAAGACCATGGTAGCGACTACGGAAACAAAGTAGAATATGGTATACCAATAGGAAGATAAGATAGATAAAACCTTCATCAGTGCTTCATCTCTAGCAAACCATGCAATTTTGTATGAAACTGTCGTCTCATAGTCTTCCTTGACCATCTTTACTAGTGCTTTGGGCTTCAAGTTTGGGTTATCCTTTAACTTTCTCATAAATACTCTAGAAACCCAATCACTATTTGCTTGGGGATTTGTTCCTCCAACTCTAAAATTACCACAAGAGTGGTCATCATTCATTGTACTAATCTTCCAAGTGCTATCCATATTTTGTGTTGCATAGACTCTCCATGGACAACTATCTGCTTTACATTTCCAAATCAACCTTTTTGTGTTGGTGCTTTGCCTGTGTATATCTTTTTCAGTTTTAATCGCGTAGGTTTGGAGGTCCCTTTCAAGATCATCTCGACTTAAATATACAACTCCACGCGCAGGTCTAATATAATCATTGTGAAAAGGCTCTGTATGAGGAGCATAACTAACATTTACTCTAGATGTTGCAATGTACGAGGAAAATATTTTGTCTAATTCGTTATCGCGGTTTTCCGTAACTCTTACATTCTTTTGGAGTGGCACATTGTTGGGAAATGGTACATTTGTATCAGGAGGTACAGTGGTCGGAGCTGGAGGGTTGTTTTGAAGTGGCACAGTGGTAGGAGTTGGAGGGTTGTCTTGTAGCGGCACAGTGTTATGTTGTGGTTGATTGTTAACGTAATCCCCTACACTAGCAAAACGATCCTCTAGATTGCACCTTGTTTCTCCTACAGTAGCATATGTATCTGCCACCACATCATCGTTATGCATGGTTGCTTGTGTAGATAGATCACCAAACATTGGGTAGCTGTCATTGTATATTTCATTCTCAAATTCTTGATCTTGGGTGTCAAGAATTGGTGTTTTCATGTCACCAATGTCTTCAGATGAAGATTGCGTGACACCATCATCTTCATTATGAGATGGAGGAAGTGGTGTAGGACCAAACATTGGTTAGCTGTCAGTGTACATCTCAAATTCAAACTCATCTTCAAGTCTATCGAATGAATTATAAGAGTAATCTATTTGAGTCGAACACATCCTCTTCTGAATCCCACTGGCCTTCATCACATTCATCCAATACTTCTTCTAGGCTTCCCTCTATCTCTGAATCTAATCTTTCTTCTACACTTTTCAATTCATCTGAATCCCAAAAACCATTATCCCTGCGCATATTAGATAGAATCCCTGCAATGTCTTCAAAATCACCACCTCTAGCCGATTTTTCTGTACACATATAGGCGATCCAGATGCTGTTCTAGCCGCTAAGGGGGTCAAGTTAAATGGAGGTTGAGGAATGTAAACATCATCTCTCACTTGAACATTAGGGGGGGGGGGGGGGTTTACAAGACTAAAGGGTCATTTGAGTGCCCCTTTCCCTTTACAGTCACTTCATAACTTGGGTCTTGAGAAAGAGTTTTTAACCTATATTCATCAGGAACATCGAAAGGTTTTGTGGGTGTACAATAAGAAGAGTAGTCTGGTTTCCTACCCAAGCCTAGATTATTGACAACAGGTTCAGGGAAAAGTTTTCTCTTCAAAGATTGACTAGTTTTGGGATCACCCTTGGGCAGCTCTCTTGGTATCTCACTCACTTGGCTTGTTGTTGTTTCAGTCTCTGACTTTATCATAACTGGTGTTAAATGATCAACCAACCAAATAGAAATCACCATTGCAGCTGAATTGGTAATGTATGCAATCATTGCCATATAATGATCTTCACATTCAACCCTAGTTGGATTATTATTGATTACAGCTCGCAGTGACCAAGTTGTTCTTGGTGCCTTATATAAGGATTCAACCAATTCCAAGAAGTCTCCATAGGATGTCTTGTTATTAGCGATCCTTATTTTTGACTCACCATGTACATATGCAATCCCAACTCCTTCAACTGTAACAACCAATTGCCCACCATATTGGAATATGATATTAAAGATGTTCTCTGCATAACATCAATTAAAAGGGGTTTAATATCACATCTCTATAAACAAGTGTACTGACGTTATCTGCTACAATATCAGTATGTTCGGCTACAATTGAAAGTTTATCATCTAGAAATTTAAGAATGTATTGTAGAGTGATAATCAGTACTACATGATAAACCCACTTTTAGATCTTATAATCATTAGAGAAAAAACTTCAAAACCCCCATCAAAACAGAGACAAAGACCACTAGACACTAGTGATTTAAAACTTGAAAACCACATACTAGAAACCCATAAACCAAATTCTGGGGTTTTCATACCCCCAACCCAACAATCAACTAGGGTTGAAACCCCACCCACAATTGAATGCTTGCATTTAAGCTGGTGGGTGTGTGTGAGTGAATACTTTAATGCCACTGAGATTGAAACCCTAAAACAGACAACTTTAATACCAATGATTGGTATTGATGCCATTGAAATCAAAACCCCATTATCATTATACATGAACATTAAAACCTTCAAACCTTAAAACTTTCCAGGAATCTGAAAAACGTTCATAACTTGCTTGCCCTTATTGCTTCTTTTTTTCCCCATGATGAAAGAATGCCGATGAAAACCCCAACGTCAAAAAAAAAATCGAACCTTTACGACAAAGAGAATGTGATCTGATGAAAAGAGATTAAGGTTTTATCTTTTTGTTCATTCTCTGTGATGAACAAAGAAGATGAAGAAGAACAGAGAAAAGTTTGCTTTACTTATCTCTTAAGGTAAGACAGCTGTTTTTGTCTTTTATGGATGAAGGATAGAGCAGTGTAATGTGGAGGATTGCTAATGCTGGTTTTTGTGTTATTTCATCCAACGGTGGCAATCAAAGATGTTTTTTCATCTAACGGTGAGGGTTTACTTTGCTGAATTTAATGATGAAAGAGAAAGTCAATCAAACAAAAGATATGATGTTGATGGCTTAAAGTTGTCATAAGGGTAGAAATGTCCAATTAATTAGTCAAAGTCAAATTTGTGTTTGTTTGGGGGAAGATTACCCTCAAGTGTGTTTGTTTGGGAAGAAACAACATAAAGCTGTGCTTATTCGGGAAATTACCCATGTTAATAGGGTAATATCCCAAAAAAGCCCCATGTTTAGGTGCCTCTTCCCCAATAGGCCCTGACATGGGGTCATCTTCTCAAACAAGCCCTTTGACTATTTCATAATTTTTAGCCGGTCAAAATTACCCTTGTATTATATCCTCTAAAATCCATTTTTTATCTTCTAAAGTCGGTACAAGACAAAAAACTCAGAAAAAGACAAAAAACAGAAAAGGAAAAAAAAACAGTTTGTGTATAACTTTTTGGTTTTGACATTTGAAAATATTATAACTTGTGATTTAGAAATCGAAAATCAACATGGTGTATATGGTTGGAAAGATCTCGACGAGATCTTTTAAACGAGATCCCACATGACTATAAAATTTTAAATTTAAAAAAATTCAAATATTCATAAAAATTCAAAATTTCATATTTTTTTACTGAGAAGTTGGGTTTCGAAAAGAAAAAAAAAACTCCGTATGATTTCATAAGGTTTTTCAAAATTACTCTAAAAATCTAAAAAAATCACACATTACTACCAAATTCAGGAGTTTTTACTTTTGTCCTCCAATAAATGTTTTCTTATCTTTTAACACCAAAGCAATATCCTCTAAATTGTTGTTTGTTGTTCTTTAAATTACAAAGGCATGATATCTATTCCATATTATTAATATATGTGGATTGTAGTCTGTAATTTGATGGATGAGTTCAATGTCTCGACTGAGGACAAAACCCTTATAGTACAGACAAAAAGAAAATTGTATTGCCATGAAAAGTTCATAAAAACGTTTAATGTACAGTTAACTTCACAAAAAACTATATATTTTTTTTAGGTTACAGCCCAAAACATAAGACAAAAGAGAGAACATAACCCAGTGTAACACATAAATCCCTCATTTTGCCTGGTGTAATTCCACGAAGTTCATTAAATTTGTACTTCATTCTTCATTCCCATCCCCCACACCAAAACAATATAATATCTCACATCTCTAACCATCATTTTTTTTTTTTTGGCAAACGGGGTTGAAGGCACCCTTTACCTCTTTAAATTACGTGAGGAAACTTATATCAAACAATCAGTTGCTGGTGTGTTTCGAACCAATGACCTTTCCACTTTGTGAGATGGATGCAATCGTTGAGCCACAAACTCATGTACTTTCTAACCATCATTGAAACTGATAATCTCCATTCGTTTAAACACTCATGCATTCTTATTTTTCCACAAAATCCAAGTAATATGTATGGAACCATGACCAATATACTTTGATAACCAACTTTAATCCACCTCTCAACACTTTTCAATATATAATGTGATTTAGTAAGATTGCATGTTAAGTGGATACAATAGCTTGTTTAGAGGATAAAGCTATATTGTTTAGTGAACAACAATCAATGTTTTAGCGGACAAAACCCTTACAGTATATAGCGAAAAAATTATCAAAAAAATAAAAATTACATGGTTTTTTTTTTCATACCCATGTGAGATCTTGTTAGATAGATCTCGTCGAGATCTTTCCAACCATATACATCATATTGATTTTTAATTTCTTAATCAAAAGATATACAAGTTACAAATAATATAGCAAAAAAAAATTTAATTAATATTAAAAAATATGTTTTTGTCTCTTTCTTATTTGTCTTATATTCTAATTTTTCTCTTTTGTCTTTAGTACAAAGGGTATTTTAGTAAAACAAAATAAAAGAAAGTGGGGTAAAGGCTTGTTTGAGAAGATAACCCCATGTCAGGGCCTATTGGGGAAAAGGCACCTAAACATAGGGCTTTTTGGGGATATTACCCATGTTAATACGTTGTACATCACAATATTCTTTTTTTTTTTTTTTAAAAAAAAAAATAAAATAAAAGAAGCAAATCTTAGACACTTGGCTAAGGACCACGGTTTAGTGTAAAGAAAAGAGATTTTTGGACTTACCTCATGAGAAACTATAAATAGTGCTAATATGACAGTTGAATATTCAAGCAGATCAAACAATATGCAGAAAGTAAATAACACACAGAAATTTTTAACGTGGTAAAACCCAATATGGGAAACGTCCACGGTTGTCCTCGCGACAACAAATAAATCCACTAGATGAAAAGAGATGTACAAACCTATCAACTACCTGCACTCACTGCGAGTTGATACTCCTGGTTATCTCTAACACCTTGACTTCACCAGAGCACCTTGATGTACGCACAAGGCACTCGACTTCTTGATGAACACACAAGAAGACTCGAAGCCGAACTATGAAACAAGCTTACACCAGAGTTCCTTGATGAACACACAAGGAAACTCGACTTCTTGATGAACACACAAGAGGACTCGAAGCTAAATCACTATTCAATAATGAAGGAGAAGATGAATGGGAAGAAGAAAGAAGAAGATGAATGGGAAGAAGAAGATGAGTTCAATCACCAAAAACAACCTAAAACCAAAACCTAAACAAACTCCAATACTAGATGAATTGGACGGCCAAAGAACTGTCTTGTTCTGTAGAAGAGAAACCCTATTTATACTTAGGGTTGAAAACCTAGGAAAATGGGCCGAAACAAAGCAAACCGACTTTGGACGTTCGTACGTCGGTATGACGTTCGAACGTCGCCACACAAAAATAAGCCTGCTGCCTAACATGACGTACGAACGCTCTAACTCGGTACGTACGTCTCCATACGAAAACACGTCTGCTGCCTACTTGGACGTACGAACGTCCTAACTGAGTACGTACGTCCTGACCAAAAGATGTTTGCTGTTACAGTGAACGTACGTACGTCCTAACTCGGTACGTACGTCCAGAACCCAATAACTTTTCCTGGACAGACCTAAGAGACACAAGGACACGAGACGACCATGCGTACATCTTGATTTTCCTAACAATGAATTCAAGGCGAGATAACCAAAGACACTTTGTCACAAAATTGATGTCAAACCACTTCGTGCCGGTTTCAATCTCCCCCTTTGACATTGATTTTGTGACAAAAACCTATGACTCTAATAGCACTTATAAAGCGTGCTTACAATCCCAAACCATGGCATTTATAAAATATGCCTACAAAAACACTCGAAATAGAAACACATAACTAGTCACCAATTCTTGTTATCCAGCTTTAGGAAGATGCTTTAACCATCAGAGATCGAACGGAAGCAATCAAGGATTCAACAGAAGTTCCTTCGAGCAACTCCCCCATACTTCATGAGCTTCAAACTTCATGAGCAACTCCCCCATACGTGTAGCATACCTGAAACATAACCCAAAAATACACTAACAAGGAAGAAGAAGGTGTTAGTATTAGAGTCATAAATCTCCCCCTTTTTGTCACAAATGAAGCAAGGTAACAAAAGAAAGAGAAAAGATAAGTACCAAACCATAACAAATAAGATTAAAGAAGAAAAGTAAGAGAACAATCATGTTAACAACAAAAAGGATATGCAACGGAAGTCATAAAATAAACACTTGTTAACACGATGTCAATACAAAGAATTCTCCTCCTAAACAAAAGCATCACCTAAATGCAATGCATATGAGAAAGATGCACCTAGAACAAACAAACCAAATAAGGATATTTGAAACACACAAAGAACCAATCATACAAGGGTAGAAGAGAGTAAAGAGAAATCCATACCATAAATCTGGAATCCATAACACACAAAACTAAAAAACATGAGAGAGATCTAGGCATATAAATGAAGAAGAAAGAGTACCAACACAGACACAAGACACTGAATACTTATATAGGTAACAGAGGGAAGAAAAGAAAACATAACATGAATCCCTGATAGAAACCAAGAGAATCCTATACATAGAAGAAAGAGTCAGGACACCAACAATCAGAACAAATGATTCACTAGAATATCACTTTAAACAACCGACCATAACCACCTGAGATAGATTCCAGAGAAACGACTTCATAGTAGCAAGATATTTAGAGAAAAAAGAGCAAACAAACAAAAAGGAAGAAATACCATACCTGATGAAATTGGGAAGGTACAATAATGACCAAGAACCAAATAGTCAAACCTGTGAGAAATGAGCAAGAAAAGAATATGCGAAAAGAGAAAGAAGAAGAGATACACAATAGTTAGTAGGAGATATGAAAGAGAATAAGGAACCCATGCATATTAGACACATCCAACAATATCCCATGACAAAACTACAGGAATATGAGTATTCGCAGGAAGAGATACGGGAGGTATAAGAAAGTCCATTGAGAATCCATGGGGAAATCCAATCTGTACATGTTCCTGAAACAACTCATCCAACCACAAAAAAATAGAGAATCTTATAAACAAGGAGAAGAAACTATTATCCCAAACACAATGGAATAAAGACATAAAAGGAATAAACCTGTAAGCCCACCCCTAGTGAAACTCAAAAAAAATTAGTTCAACATATGCCAAACAAGATAAGCAATCATCAAGCTCATAAATAAAATGTTTCAACTGAAGAATGAGCAAGAATTATCGATGTCACCAAGTCACAAAACAACAATCCAACTTCAGAGCAAATTTCCTGCCTGCCAGAACACTAGAATGAGCCAGAGAGTCAATAGAAGAGAATTGCTAACAATAGATGACCAAACTGAGCATATGCATCCCAAAGTAGAACAGTGGTAGCCCAGAACCATTGCATGAGGATTATTGCAGAAGACTACCAAGAACACATCTAATCAAACCTATTGCAGGAAAAAAAATAGGATCAACCAAACACAGGAAGCAACAATAAGAGGATAGGCAAGTCTCATAAGTATTTAATCACACACCAGCTAGCCAACAAGGTAATTCAAGAATATTATCCCAACATAGAAAAATATGATGAGAACATATGAGAAAACATGAATCAATATAAATCATGACAAACGAATACACCAATAACATGATTTCATCACCAAAATATGCTTATGCATACCTTGCAGCCTTCTTAAAACAAATTGAGAACTATTACCTTGAGAAATCACATCAAACACATGTGATCCAATGACAAAAGAATTACCAAGGAATGGAACCAAAATAAAGTAAGCCATAAACACTTTCAACAAGAACATCTACAAGAATCCGAAGGAATGGCGCCTTTACTCCTTTGAGCACGAGGAGGACGTGTGCCCGATGACGAAGCACCCTTGGAACTGGGAGTGTCTTTGGTGGGAGTAGTCCGAGCTCGCTTAGGAGGCATGGCCTGCACACACACAACATTATAAACACCACACAAGTAAGTAAAACCAACAAAACAACCAAGAAAAACCTTAGGAAACCCATTGAGGCATTTCACTAAACACTTGGTGAGCAATACAGGACATATAGGCAAAAATACTACATGAGCTTACCAAAATGATACTAAACATGTCCATGAAACTCCACAACCATTAATAATCACAAGAAGTTCCAAAAAGCATCTAGACAACAAGTATATATCCAATGGTATGAACCCAATATGATCATGGGAAACAAGCTCATAATCCAAAGCATAACCAACAAATAATAATGAAGTATCAATAGAAAAACAGAGAGTAATAAGAGTTTCCTAAACAGATAGAAGGGGATGAAAAACTTCTCTTGTTCGTGCTTAGAGAATATATGCACGATTTGAACTTAGTTGGCAAGAATTTCAACCAGATGGGCTGGAGAAGAAAACAGTGTGGGCCGTTACTGTTCAGAGGACGTACGTACGTCTTTAGTACGTTCGTACGTCGGAATACAAGAAAAACCTTGCTGCCTGAACATGCGTACGAACGTTATAACACCGTTCGTACGTTCCTCCAAAAAAAAACATCTGCCTCCACAAACATTCGAACGTGCTAATAACGTTCGTACTCTCCCTTTTTTTTTTTTTTTTTTTTTTTAACAGAAAACCAAACCAAATGACAAACAACACAAACCATAATAAGAAGAGAAAAGGAAAAGAACCGATGTACCATAGAAGTGAAGAGGAATACATCATGAACTTCCAAAAACAGTAGCCAATCCCAATCCGTACAAAAATAAGAGGCAATATATGGTGATAAGCAAAAGATTGAACAAATAAGAGAATTGAAGTGCATCATAAACTAAACCTTGGTGTGTGTAGATGCAATGCAATGCATAAAGAGAGAAAAAGTTCACCACTAGAACACACCCTTTGAAGACCTAGAATATAGAACCATCAACAAGAGACATACGATTAAATTAGTAAGTGAGCATAGAAGAAACAAACTTCAACCCCCTTTGAAACAAACGTTATGAGTAGAAGGCAAACGAATATAAATATGATCTTTCAAATGAAAACCAAGACATTAAAAAGGCAAAGGAATATAAACTTTGTATGCCTTACATAAAAAACAATGAACATGCGCTTGGATTTTTATTTTGCCGTATGTGGTGGAGTTTAGTCTACATCACTCTAATGTCATTCCCGCGTGGGAGGGATTTTTGCCTCCATCTTTTCAAAAACACGAGGGTAGGGTGTAGCCTACATCTTTTTGACAAACACAAACTCAAGAAGTGCAATACCATGATAACGTGCAACACAAGAACTAACATCTCTTGAGTGCATCCGTCAGAGCATGACCCTCACAACCCCAACGGGTTCTTAGCCAACTGATATTGCATCAAAGACAATCAAATGGCTGGGGATAAAGTGAGTCATTGACCACTAACAAGAGTTGTAATAGGAAGATAAGAATGTTCAATAACACTAACAACAAGATGAACATTAACCAAAATAAAGGAGAGATAGCTCAAGATCACATAAATACTCGAGACATAGAGAAGGTCTATGAGTTCAAAGAATATGTAAGTGGTTTTCAAAGACTCCCATTATGCAAGCATGCCGTGCACTGTGCAAACAAGCGAGGAAAAATGCATGATACATACCAAAACATACTTAAGAGTTCAAAAAGAGAAAACACGCAAACATATTGTAACTTATTTAAGACAATTGAATTAAACCAATATCTCAGAAAAGATGTAACCATCAACACATACATGGAATAAATAAAGAAAAATAGAAGGAATAACCAACTATGTATTCAGAGATGCAACATGATCTGCAAGCTAAACAAACAAAGCATAAAAAGTAGAAACACCAAACAAATAGCCTATGTGGTTAGAGAAATATGCAATTCAAATAACACAAGGCTAGAAACAACCTACATCATCCCAAATATGGGACACCACCAGACCTTTGCAAGTCCAGAAAAACCTTCAACTTATCTTTTCTTACCCATACTTGTTTAACACTAGGCGTGCACACCTTGGGAGTTGAAAAGATATGAGATCTCCCCTTAACAAGCTTTGCAATAGACTTGTCCTTAACTAATTCCACCTTAGTCTTTGACTTCCTTTTGTTGGAGTACCTGTTTTTCTTAAACCTATGACAATAGACATTAGAATTCCAAGGTCTAGAAAACGCACAAGAAGGAACATAAGAATCAACAAGATTATAATTAGAATGAACATGAGAATAACATTTAACATGTTGATTAAAATCCCAACAAAAGCTATCCAAATGACCATCTCTACCACAATAAGAACAATGAAAAACATTAGACTTACTCAAAGAATTCTTATAAGAAGATGTGGTGGTAGAAGATGAAACATGTATGTCACCATTGTATTTGTGACATGGTGCCCTAACAAAACCTATACCTCCATTATGAGAACAATATGGCTTATCAGTAAAAACAGCCTTACCATTAACCTTAGACTTAAAATTCTTACGAGAAACATTCTGAACATTAGTAGCATTAAGTCTAGTCTCAATAGGTGGGGTAGGCAAAAGGGCAGGCAAACTAGTAGATTTTACAGGAGTAATCACACTAGATGAACTAGTAGAACTATCAATAGGAGAATCAAATCTAGTTTTGTCCAAAACCTGCAATTGGAGTTGAGTAGACGTTAAATCGTTCTTTGTTACCTCATACTCCACCAATAGAGATTTGTATTTCTCATCGACCTCCTGATTGGCCTTCTCTAAAGCTGCAATTCTACATAACAAGTCAAGTTTTTCTTTGTCAAATAATTGAGAAATAGAAATTGTATCATCTGCAGCACAAGAAATCTGTTTTTCAAGAATCTCAATTTTATCCTGCAAAGAAAGATTAGCCTTTTCCAAATTTTCAATTTTGGATTCATAAACTTCCCCTTGAAGCATATAGTCCTCTGCACAATGTCTGAGTCGTTGTTCTAGAGAATCAACCTTAGTCTGCAAAACACCATTATCTTCAAAACAAACATTATCAGAAATAGTAGACACATTACAATTAGCTTTATTAAATTTTTCCTGCAAATCAATATTAGCTTTTTGTAATCTTTCACATTCTTTTGCAGAAAGTCTGTAAAGAAGAGCCCAATCACTATTGCTAACAACATACAAATTATCATCCTTTTCAAAATCAGATTTTGGTTTTGTAGATTTAGACGATTTAGCAATAAAATTATTATGACCAGACTCATGAACCATCATTGCACTCATAGGATCGTTAGCGTGAGCCTTGACGCTCCTTAACCAGCCCCCAGCGACTGATACCAATTGAGAAACTATAAATAGTGCTAATATGACAGTTGAATATTCAAGCAGATCAAACAATATGCAGAAAGTAAATAACACACAGAAATTTTTAACGTGGTAAAACCCAATATGGGAAACGTCCACGGTTGTCCTCGCGACAACAAATAAATCCACTAGATGAAAAGAGATGTACAAACCTATCAACTACCTGCACTCACTGCGAGTTGATACTCCTGGTTATCTCTAACACCTTGACTTCACCAGAGCACCTTGATGTACGCACAAGACACTCGACTTCTTGATGAACACACAAGAAGACTCGAAGCCGAACTATGAAACAAGCTTACACCAGAGTTCCTTGATGAACACACAAGGAAACTCGACTTCTTGATGAACACACAAGAGGACTCGAAGCTAAATCACTATTCAATAATGAAGGAGAAGATGAATGGGAAGAAGAAAGAAGAAGATGAATGGGAAGAAGAAGATGAGTTCAATCACCAAAAACAACCTAAAACCAAAACCTAAACAAACTCCAATACTAGATGAATTGGACGGCCAAAGAACTGTCTTGTTCTGTAGAAGAGAAACCCTATTTATACTTAGGGTTGAAAACCTAGGAAAATGGGCCGAAACAAAGCAAACCGACTTTGGACGTTCGTACGTCGGTATGACGTTCGAACGTCGCCACACAAAAATAAGCCTGCTGCCTAACATGACGTACGAACGCTCTAACTCGGTACGTACGTCTCCATACGAAAACACGTCTGCTGCCTACTTGGACGTACGAACGTCCTAACTGAGTACGTACGTCCTGACCAAAAGATGTTTGCTGTTACAGTGAACGTACGTACGTCCTAACTCGGTACGTACGTCCAGAACCCAATAACTTTTCCTGGACAGACCTAAGAGACACAAGGACACGGGACGACCATGCGTACATCTTGATTTTCCTAACAATGAATTCAAGGCGAGATAACCAAAGACACTTTGTCACAAAATTGATGTCAAACCACTTCGTGCCGGTTTCACCTCATTTGACCTTGATATTTGAGATACCACCCACTTCAAATTTAATTAGTGATACCCCTGACACTATTACAGAAAACGTTACAAATACTGTCGAAAACGTTGCAATTAGACTATTAAGAACAACAAAAAAATACTGTCGAAAACGTTGCAATTAGACTATTACAAATACTGTCGAAAACGTTGCAATTAGACTATTAAGAACAACCCACGAGTGAGAGGTTGTGAGTTCAATTCCCATCAACAGTGTTTGGGGGAATTTCTCAAGTAATTCTTAGGTGGGTCAGCCTTCGGGCCTGGTTCGAGATTAGGAGGCCCATGCTCTTATGATGATGATATGTGGTTAGGTGTTCTCCTATGATGATGATGTGGCTTGGTGTTCTTCAGCGAAAGCAAGTCCCTGAGTAGCAGAATTGCTCGAGTTGCAAGGTGGCGGTGTGGACACTTAGGTAGTAGCATCAATAGCCTTCGGGCCTTGTCTTTGTAGCCTTCGGGCCTTGTCTTTGTAAGCCCTTTGGGCCCTGTCTTTGTAAGCCTTCGGGCCATGATTAATATACCAAATTTTAAAAAAAAAAAAAAAAATGTTGCAAATTGAGAGTCAAACCCGTCAGTTCACCGTTGACCAAGGTTCTCATGGTCAACATAACAATATCAAATTTTTGTGCCCAAACATTGTGTTTCTGCTAGTTGAATTTTTGGATAATTTTCCATCTATAGCTTGGTCAATAGTGAGTTGACCAGCTTGGATGGATGTAAATGACCGATGCTCTAGATTTTATTCAATGCGAAAAAACTTAGTACTTATGGTGCGAAATGGGATTCTGGACCACACATTTGTTTTATGGTAACTTGATAACCGGTGCAACAAATTTTATAAATATTTTTAATTTTTCAGTCAAACAGTACACATGTAACCATCTCTCTGCTCATTCTCTCTCTCTTCTTTCTCTACAAATCATCTACTCTCTCTCTTTTCTTTCTTCAAGACCGCAACAGATGTCTTCGTTTTCTTCTCATTTGTTCAACCCATTTTTTTTGTTGGTATTTTCATACATCATGACCATGAATCTATGATGGAAGAACAAATTCAAACAAAATCCAAAGAAAATCCAAAAAAAAAATAAGAACTTGAATGGGTTATGATGAAATTGAACAAAAAGATGATAGATGATGATGATCGATTTGTTGAAGTTTGAGATTGATTGTTGAATTTTTTTTGCTAAAGTTTTTTTTTGAGATTAGTTGTTGAATAGATAATATCAGATCTTTAGTTTTTGAGATTAGTTGTTGAATAGATAATATCAGATCTTCTCTAAATCTACTTCTTTAATTTACAATCACAGATGTGAAGTTCTCGTCTTTTTCACAATCAAACTTTTATCTTTATTTGCAAGTTACAAATTCAAATTACTTTTATCATTGAATAGAGATTCAGAAATACTGGATAAGGTTTTTCTTTAGAAAAGGTATTGAGACCATTAAAACTCTGTCAACTTTGAAGAAAACATACCCTGAAAGATGTAGTAATGGTGGTGTGTTTATTGAAGATAAGTAATCTCAGTCATAAAAGGTTTTTAAAATGAAGGACAATTTCAAAAGATAAATTCGAAGTTTATTGAAGAAGATGATGAAGAACAATTTTCTGAAGATGGTGGTGGACGGTGGTGTTGTGTTGATGAAGGAGGGAGAAAGAGAACCAGGCAGCGGTGGATGGTGGTGTGGTGGTGGAGAGGTTGTTTAATTGAATCTCTATTCAATGTGAAGAGCTCTTTGAACCATACACGTGGCTACAAATTTTTAAATCTAATGTTACATCAGATCTGTATAAAAATTCGACTGTGTCCAATTTTTGCCGAAATTCGACGTGATATTGCCGAAATTCACAAAAATTCGGCGATGTCCATAAATAATGGTGATTTTACATTATTTCATTATTTCAATGCGTAAAATAAATGGTGATTGCAAACGTCATCATATTAATTACTCATTAAAAAAAATTTGAACTACTATAAAGAGGGGAGCGGGGATGACGTCACTGTACGTCTCTGTTACCAGTAAAAAAAATCTTGACACATGTTCTCTGTGTATACTATATACAGTATGTCTGATTAGCATTGGAGTTTTAAGTTATTAATTTTATTAAATATTATAAATTACACTAATTTATTAAATTATACGAAATAGTTATTTTTTAAGTAAATTTATTATTCTCATTATATTTTGTTAATTATTAGACCTATTGCACATAAATAAAAATTCAGCCTACAAATAATATAATAAGTTAAATTACAATAAAACCATTATTTAAAAGGTATTATGTAAATAAACCAAAAAACTATGACTAAATATGTATTTTAGTCAAAATTAGGTAACAAAATTCTAAAACTCAATTCTCATTAATCGGGACTTACTCCTGAATTTTTTTCAAGTTTATATAGTAGTATAGATAATACAAAAGTCCAACCCAACTTCTTTTAACTAAATCAGCTCACTTTATAACCCAGTAATTAAGCCCAATTTTTTGGGGTTAATACTTTGAACCCACCTCACAACATCATTAATGTACTAAAATAACCTCATTTCAGAACCAATCAGAAAATAACACATAGATTAAAATTATAATAGTACAATAATATCCCAATTTTGATAAAAAAATTAAACAAAAAATATCAAAAATATTTTAAATTAAATTACAATCAAAGCCCCCTAATTTTGAAATTCCCAAAATCCCTAATTTTGCCTAAAGTTCTATATAATATTACATTAATCAACCAATTTATCTTTAAAAACCCCTAAATTGAAACTTCGTAATTTTATCTAAGATAATATATTTATATATTATACCAAATATTTTGAATCGATCAATTTAACAATCAAAGTCTCTTAAATCGGAAATCCCCAAAATCCCCAATTCAGCCTATTGTTGCGTATGTTATATTAATCGACCAATTGACCTTTGAAAACCCCCCCATTTGGAACTTCATAATTTCACCTAAGATAATGTATATTATTATGAACATAATGAGCCAACCAATTTGACAATTAAACCTTCATAAATTGAAATCCCCCAAATCCCCAATTTTATCTAAGATTCTATATATTATACTAATCGACTAATTAAACTTTGAAAATAGTTAGAATGGAAATTCTTAACTTACTTAAGATGATATATGTTATATTGAACATTTTTAATCACTCAATTTAACAATTATAATCCTTTAAATTGGAAATCCCCAATTTTGTCAATCGATTGACTCTTGAGTTAATATTGGTCAAGTTAATTAAGTCAAATTTTCTGAATCACTATAAAAAAAATCTTAATATCGGTAAGTCAAATCACATTCTTATAATTTGGTCAAAATCAAGGGTAGAATTGACCAAACCAATATAGTCAACAACTATGATCAATTAATATATAACTTCGTAAAAATTTATCACTATGGGGCTTTGGGCATGTTTGATACGAAACAAATTTCTGCAGGTACAGGAAAAAAAGAAAAAAAAAAAAAAATAATGATTGCGTTGATTGGGACAAATTCCAACATTTTTTCTTATGTTCGATGGGATTTGGAATAAGACAAAATATATACCCAATTTTCCCAACTGTATAGGTATACCTTAATAAAAAAATCTTTTCCTACTTCCCTAGTTCCCTTCTTAAAAATTGGTTTTCACACCAAATTAGCCCACCTGACACCTTTTTTTTGTGCTTACCCCTGATATTTTTTTTTTTGTCCATCCTTACATCTTTTTGCTTTCTAATGACAAGTAGGTCCCACACATGTGTTTCTCTCTCTCAAAACCACACATCTCCCCATAAACACAAAACACACACTATTCTAAGCAATCATACACCGCCACCTATTATCTCTCCAATTTCTCTTCCAAATCTCACAACCTAAATAAAAACACTTTTCTCCCCCAATCAATGATCGCCACCTATTAATTTTATTTTACTTACATTTGTAAAACTCTTATTAAACATTATCATTCCAATATATTATATCACTATTTATCATTAATTAAATACCATTATCTATTATTTTTATATATAATTCTTTTATACAAAAGATAGTCTTCTGAAATATAATTTTTTGTTAAATAATAATTTATATAATTAATTACTAAAATTATCTATACTACTATTCTAAACCTGAATAAAATTCAGGGGTAAGTCCCTGTTAATGAGAATTGAGTTTTAAAATTTTGTCACCTAATTCAGATAAAATATCCTTTTAGTCATGGTTTTTTGGTAAATTTATATTATACCCTTTAAGTAATGGTTTTATTGTAATTTAACATATTTTTATTTATGGGTTATTGAATTTTTATTTAAAAGCAAAAGGTCCAATAATTAAGAAATAAAAATAAAAAAAATATAATGAACTCCTATAAAATATAAGAAAAATTATTCAAATTTACTTAAGAAATAATTTATTTCATAAGATTTAATAAATTAGTGTAATTTATAATATTTTTAAAAAATAATAACTTAAAACTTGAATGGTAATAAAAAAAAATAGATAAATTAAAATTAACCGGTGCGTAGCACCGACTAAGACACTAGTATGTATAATATATGAATATATATATTTTTTTTGATAAGAATATATATTTTTCACTAATCAAATATCATATGTATTATTCTATTTTATAATTTTCATAGCTCCAAACCCCACTACCTCAGGGATAAAACATAAGCACGCATATAAATAGATTATATATATATATATATATATATATATATATATATATATATATATATATATATATATATATGTTAATATGCCGAGTGGCAAAGCTACACTATCTTTTATCATATTGTTTTTATATTTAGGTTTTCCAAATTTAAGTATATACGATACAATGGTTATGGTCATTGTTCAAAATCTCGAATTCATCGAGATCTCGATAAGTCTAACATTCGAAATCGATCTCGAATGTCTTTGTCGAGATGAACAATTTTTTGGAACAACTTTTGACACACATTTATACCTAATTAACATTCTTAGAATTGTTTAAAATAAGTTATTAGCAATAACCCCAAATCAACAAATTTTGAGTTTATTAAGTCAATTTTAACAAGATATATAAGTTGAATTATAGGAATTCCACAATTTCAAGTTCAAACTTACATTTAGAACAAACTAATATTTACAATTAATAACAATTTTTTATTTAACTTAAAAAAAATAATCAAACAATTCATTACTTTATTTTTAAATAATTATATCTCGAGCATCTCGACACTATAAATATGATTTCTCACGAGATCTCAAACTTATCGACAAGGTTGGTATAGAAATCATACCGTTTGAGATCTCACGAATATCTCATACCGAATACTTCAATTTCCGAAATATCTCGCGAGATCTCACAAGATTTTGAACAATAGTTGTGGCCATATTTATTGTTACATATCGTTATCCCTCATTTTTTTATTTTTATTTTTATTTTTTTTTTAGATTTATTTTTATTTATTTCCACACACTTATTGGATATATCAAACTCTTTCTTAGATATTAGTATCTTGAATATTGAAGGATTGCTAAATTTTTTTTTTTATAATTATGTTCACTAAATTTTGAATAGATTGAAGTAGTATTAAACATTTTGAATATTTTTTATACCCCTATGTCCAGGTTAATGAGAATTGAGCTTTAGAATTTTGTCACCTACTTCTTATTATAATACCCTTTTAGTCATGATTGTTTTAGTAAATTTACATAATACCTTTTAAGTAATGGTTTTATTGTAATTTAACATATTTTTATTTATAAGCAAAAGATTCGATAATTAAAAAAAAATTAAATTAAAAAATATAATGAACTCTTATAAAATATTAAGAAAAATTATATATCAAAATTTATTTCAGAAAAAATTATTTCATAAGATTTAATAAATTAATATAATTTATAATATTATTTAATATATTTTATTTATGGGTTGAATTTTTATTTATAAGTAAAATATGCGATAATTAAAAAAATTAAATTAAAAAAAATATAATGAACTCCTATAAAATATTAAGAAAAACTATATATCCAAATTTATTTCAAAAAAAAAATTATTCAATAAAATTTAATAAATTAATATAATTTATAATATTTTTAGAAATTAATAACTTTAAACTTGAATGATAATCGAAAATGGATAAATTAAAATTAACCTAAGACACTAGTGTAGTACTATAGTACAAAAACAACTATATGGATAAAGTAATACCCTTAAAACCAAAGTTTCTAAACTGGGTTGAAAACAACCCATTTCAAGTTTCTTCCTTACCCATATCAATCGAATCAAACCAAAATCATCTGAATCAAGACAAACCAGTGTTATTAAACACTAATCAATACTCAACATTATTCTCTCTCTCTCTTCAAACTTTTCTCAGAATTGGTTTTTTATAAAATCTGTATTTCTTTTTTTTTTTTATTATTTAATCCATTAAATCTCAATATTTCTTCCAATTTTTTTTTCCTTTTTCTTTATTATTATAATAATCTCATTAACCCGAATTGCATCATGGTATGAAGATCTTATTTGTTCAATATGATTTGTTTCAATTAATAATCAATACGACTTGGAGATTGGTTCTCGATCGACTTAACGATATTCTTGTGTTTTTTTGCTATTGTTGGTGCAACTAAATGTTGGGTTTGAGATTTAATTCATCAAAAAAATATTTTGATTTGGGGTAGCTGTTTGATTAAACAACATCTTAGAGAATTTTTCTTATTCACAAACGAAGCGAGAGGGAAGAACTGAAGCACCGAATAAGAGAAGAGAAAAGAAAAGGAGAGAGAGAGAGAGAGTGAAGTGGGGTCATAAGCTTAGGTGTGTTCTAAGGGTCCCATATATAAATAAAATATAATTTTTTTATAATAATTGTTGACTTTAAGCTAGCAGCTAGCAGGTTATTCACTTCATCCACGTGGAAGAATACTTGGTCTACGTTAGTCCGCACCATAATGTACCAAACCATTTCGCACGAAATAACGGCTACCGATGCTCACACATCAAAGTTCTTCTTAATAATGCAGACAACGTTAGATAACCACACACAATAATCTAGTCACAAAATGATGTCAAACAACGGAATGCCGGATTGAGAGCTATGTGGCTGAAATGGATATGTCTGAATTCTGATTCTTTTAGATGAAATAATGGATATCTACTTCTTAAGTTTTGTAATTCACTCCTAGACCAAGAAAAGTGAGCTTCCCATGACCTGCAGTTGACCTTCGAATTTTAAACTACATCAAATTGATGGTGGAAGTTTATAAATGATATGTAGTTAGTTGTAATTGATCACCATGAAGTTCTTTTTTTTTGTTAAACAAAACCTTGTCTTCACAAAGCAAGTAGCTTGTAGATCAAGGAATCATGAAGACAAAGAGAAAGTTTGAGGGTAAGGAAGAATACTTCATGAGAAATGGAGCTCTTCTTTTAGAGAAAAAGATTGCTTCTTCTGAAGGCAAAGGTATAACTATCAGGGTATTCACTGCAGAAGAGCTTAACAAAGCCACGAACAACTACGACGCCAGCTTGCTTCACGCACGAGGTAATTCTACTGTGTACAAAGGCAATTTAGAGGGTCGAATCGTCGCTGTTAAAACTCCTGAAGGACTCCAAGTAAGCGACAAAGCAATCGATTTTTTCTTGAATCAAGCTGTCAATCAAATTCAGATTAATCATAAACATGTGGTGAAGCTCTTTGGTTGTTGTGTGGAGACTGAAATTCCAATACTAGTTCAAGACTTCATTCCAAATGATTCACTCACAAACCATATTGCAACCAAGGTGGAACCATTTCCGTGGTGTGATCGTTTAAGAATTGCTACTGAAATTGCGGACGCAGTGACTTACCTTCATTGTGTCAATTCAAACCCAATTATCCACAGAGATGTCAGAGCAACCAATATATTATTGGATGAAAACTATGCTGCAAAATTATCAAATTTTGGATTTTCAGTAGTGATGCCTTCTGGAAATACAGGAATTGAATTTGGAGTTAAAGGGAAACGTGGATATATTGATCCTGAATACATTAAAACTTCTAGGTTAAGCGAGAAGTGTGATGTCTACAGCTTCGGACTACTGCTACTTGAGCTTTTATACTGAAAAATAATAAAAAAAGAACCCTTGTTGATCGAAGAATTCAGTCTTTCAATGGAAAATGGATCTCTATGTCAGATGTTAGATCACAGTATTAAAGAAGACGGAGATAGAGCTCAAGGTCAACCATATGCTGCTCTGGCTTTAAAATGTATACAAGTTAAAGGAGAAGAAAGACCAACCATGATGGAAGCAGCAAAGGAGCTAAGAAGAATAAAAAGCATGAGTATGATATAGGAAATCAAAGCTGCTTTATATACGGGCTACATACCATATCTGCAGCTGCACTTAAACCCCAGAATGAGTATGATAAGCAATGTGCATGTATTTATGCTCTTCTTTTGCAATGTAGAGTTTTTCTCAAGACCTCTCTGCCAGTGGTGAATGCACACAGGATTGGAAATCACTGAGCCATCAAATTAATCACACACAATCGTTATGTTTAAATACAACCAAGAATTCAGTTCAAAATTTGCAATACCACAAATGAGGCCTATGCAAACAGTTCAGATGTTGTTTTCGAATGGAGTAGTCTGTCATAGTCGAAAAAAGGTTCCTTTGATGAAATATTATTAAAACGAAAGCAGAGAAATTTGTTCACCTTTGAACTTCCTTAGTTCATTTTTCAGTGACAAAGGTGATTTTTCTTAACTAGTCTTGTATTGACGATGATGTGAGCATATGCATTATCTTTCTGAAAATAGAAAACTAGACTGATCGCATTCCTTGTAAGAATTTAGGAGTGTAAACTTGAGAGAAATAGATGGGCTTGATTTCAGAAAAGATCCGAGTTTTATATAAACACACTTTACTCACTTAGGGGTTTAGACAAACACTTCTTGGACAACAACTATACTAACACTTTAGTATTTGATCAGGACTCAACTTCTTCTCTGATATCCTAACCAATACATCTACATACCTATTTATACTATGTTATAACCGACTTGAATTACATCTCAAAGTCTCCAGATTTCTCTAACCGACATTAGAAAATATCTCCTCCATAATTCTAGGACATTCTAATCACCTACTTAATTAGAAATCTCTAGAGTTACTTGTATATTCTGGAGTCTTCTTCACCGCCTATGAAGGCATTGATTTTCAACATCCCCTCTCAATGCCGACATTCGACTACATACTCCAAGTTGATCTCTAAATTTGTTTTGCTTCAAAATGAGCAAGCTCTTGGTGAAGATATCTGCCACTTGTTCTTCAGTGTTGATTGGAATCAAGTCAATCTCTCCACTCAACACCTTCTCACGGATATAATGATGATGTACTTCAATGTGCTTCGTTCTAGCATGGAACACTGGATTTGACGCGAGTCGTATAGCACTTTGATTATCGCAGTAGAGCTCAACCGAGTAGTTAGTATCCACACCAACATCTCTAAGTACTTCTATGAGCCAGGAACATTCTTGAGCCGCCATTGTTGCTGCTCGATA
Source organism: Aquilegia eximia (assembly GCA_023053565.1). Lineage (NCBI taxonomy): Eukaryota > Viridiplantae > Streptophyta > Magnoliopsida > Ranunculales > Ranunculaceae > Aquilegia > Aquilegia eximia. The sequence continues at coordinate 17,040,009 of JALIGU010000003.1, forward strand.
CTCTGCTTCTGTGGATGACAAAGCAACCGTTGGTTGTTTCTTACTGCACCAAGAAACTGTTCCTGAACCTAAGTTGAAGGTATATCCAGTGGTGGACCTTCTTGTAGATGGATCTCCAGCCCAATCTGCATCTGTAAATCCAACCAACTCTGGTTTAACTTTGGCTTCATAAAGAATACCAAAGTCATTAGTACTTCGAACATATCTCAGAATACGTCGAACAACTTCCAAATGTGGCTTCCTCGGACTATATATGCATGAACTGGCTAACGACCCCAACTGCATAAACGATGTCTGGCCGAGTGATCGTAAGATAGATAAGGCACCCAACCAGCTTCCGATATAGATATGCATCTTCCAGCTCATCTCTAACTTCTTTCCGTAACTTCTGATTGACTTCTATAGGTGTTGCAATAGGCTTGCAATTCGACATACCGAATTTCTTCAATAGATCCTCAGTATATCTCTTTTGGCATAGGAACAATCCCTTCGAGCTTATTTCAATTTCCAACCCAAGGAAATGCTTCAATTCTCCAAGATCTTTCATTTCAAATCTTACGGAGAGATTCTTACGAGTTTCTACAACTTCATCCAAGGCATCTCCAGTAATAATGAGATCATCTACATATAGTAGAATGATCGCAACTTTGCCTTTCACCTTCTTAACAAAGAGGCTAGAGTCACCAACTCTGCAATCTTTCCATACCAGGCTCTCGGTGCTTGTTTTAAGCCATAGAGAGCCTTCTTCAACTTGCACACATAACCAGGATTCCTTTGGCTTATGAATCCTGCAGGTTGTTCCATGTAGATTTCTCGATCCACGTCTCCATATAGAAAGGCATTCTTAACATCCATCTGCCAAAGTTGCCATGACTTGCTTGCTGCCAACGACATGAGCACTCTGACCGTTGTCATCTTCGCAACTGGAGAGAAGGTTTCATCATAGTCAATTCCATACTCTTGTGAAAACCCCTTTGCTACCAACCTTGCCTTGAATCTTTCAACAGATCCATCACTCCTGCGTTTTATCTTGTATACCCATTTGCAGGATATGGGTTTAACTCCTTCAGGTGGTGGAACAAGCTCCCAAGTTTCATTTTTCTTCAAGGCCGTAATTTCCTCCTTCATCGCATTCTCCCACTCAAGAATCCCTTGAGCTTCTTGATATGATCCAGGCTCCTCTTGAATTTCAGATGCATAACTCTCTGAAAGTGGGATGACATCAGCGTAGCTAGCATCCATATACTTTGGATTTGGCTTCTTTATCCTTGAAGATCTCCTTAGCTCAAATTGATTACTGTCACTGGGAAGTTGTGCTTCTTGTGGAGTGCTTGCATCTCTCCTGTCGGTATTTCTCTCTCCTCGTAATTGTGGACTTGGTGGTCCTCGAACACCTGTTCGCCAAGGTCTTGGAGGACTTTGTGAACCATCCCGAGGTGAGTCTGATCCATGGTCTTCTTCGAACTCAAAATCTGTAGGTGCGGGGTTATCTGGCGCCTCCATCTCTGGTATTATCTTGTTGTCAGGTGACCACCATGATGATGCTTCATCGAACACAACGTCGCGAGATACATAAACTTTATCTGTAGTTGGATCAATGCATTTCCAACCTTTCTTCTTTTGGTCATAGCCAATAAAGATGCATCTGATCGCCTTTTTCTCCAACTTTGTCCTTAGTTGCTCAGGCACGAACACGTAGCAGACGCAACCAAATACTTTGAAGTGAGACACAGTTGGCTTCTCCATGTACAAAACTTGGTAAGGCGAGCGAGAACCAAGACTTGCTTGCGGCAGTTGATTAATGACATGTGTTGTTGTTGCCATACATTCTGCCCAATAACGTGGCGGGACATTCTTTGCATGCATCATGCTTCTGCAAGTCTCGCCCAAATGTCTGTTCTTCCTTTCTGTGACACCATTTTGCTGAGGCGTGTATGAACATGTAAACTGGTGACGAACCCCATGCTTTATCAGATAATTCTCAAAATCATCTGATGTATATTCCCCTCCATTGTCGGTCCTTAAACATGCAATCTTTTGATTGTGTTCATTTTCCACCAAGCATTTGAACTCAAGAAACTTCTGGTATACTTCCGACTTTTCTACCAGAAAATATACCCATACATATCGAGAAAAATCATCGATAAATGTGAGCATATAGCGTCTTCCTGAACAAGAAGGAGTACGAACTCTTCCGAACACATCTGAATGAATAAGTTGTAATGGTCTAGAAGATCGTACCTTAGATTCGCCAAATGGTTGCCTATGAGCTTTGCCATATTGGCAACCAGCACAAACGACGCCCTCACGCATCTCCAAATTTGGTAATCCTCGTACTGATTCTTCATTCATCATCGCCTTGAATCGTGAATAATTTACATGTGCCAGTCGAGCGTGCCAAAGGTCAACTGTCTCATGTTGACGTGTTTTGTCAAGATATGCTGTACCAGCGGATAACACATACAACTTCTTCATCTTCTTTCCTTCCATTAGAATGTCACCACGAACCTCTGCATTTGCCAGCACTTTAACACTGTTTGCGCCAAACAAGACATAATGCCCCAAATCAGTGATCTGCGAAACAGATAATAAATTCTTTTTCATTCCTGGAACATGATATACATTCTCCAGGACATGAGTATTTCCTTCAACTGTGGAAATCTTCAAATTACCGACATGCTCCACCGGGTGCATTGTATTATCAGTGGTGATGACAGCATCATTGCCAAAATATTTTTTCAGCTTCATAAACTTCTTTATATTACCAGTTAGATGGTGAGAACAACCAGAATCAACTATCCAATCTGTTTCGTAGTTGATCCTTTCTTTGCCTGATTTTATCAATAAACATTTATTGACCTCATCCTGCTCCATCTCTTCAATCGTCGTAGTGAAAGCGACGTCCATGTTTCCATCTTCACTTTCAACGGCTGCATATGAAGCTTGAACATCCCATTTTTCTTCTTCACTTTCTTCCTGTATCCTTCTATTGTCATGGGAATCTATCTGAGCAACATTCCCCTCTGCTACCTTTGTCCTGCAAAACCGAGCGAAATGGCCAGGCTTGCCGCAATTATAGCAGACTTTGACTTTGCGATCTTTAGTTGCTTCTTCCCCTTTCTGGAAGCTACTAGAAGACTCCCACTTGGGCCCGCTATTTTTATAATTTTTCTGCTTCCAATGGGAAGGTGAATTTTTCTTCCCTTTCATGGAAAATAAAGCCTCCTCATCTTCTTTTACAGAGAGTCCACTAATTTGCTTGGTGAGTGACTCCTGATTTATGAGGAGATTTTCCAATTGCAATAACGTGGGTTGTGTGGGCCATCCACTAATTGCACCAATGAACCCATTGAACTCGGGTCGGAGTCCACGAATAATGATTCTCCTCATCCGAGCTTCACTAATTGTGGACTCTTTATCTAACTGGGATATCTCCGTGCATAAATTTTTAACTTTTATAAAATACTCTGAGATAGATAGAGTACCTTGTTTAACGGTGCCAATCTCATTCTCCAACAGCTGCAGTCGAGCATCATTAGCACGCGAGAATAATGTTGCAAAAGCATCCCATGCCTGCTTCGGAGTCTTTGCATCTCGAATGTGCTCTATCAAATCTTTTTGAATGGAAGCCTTAATTACAAATAAGGCTTTCCCAGCGCGAATCTTCCATTTCTTCACATCATTCATATTTGTGGTTGTTTCCTCAGGTTGAGAGACATCACTTCCTACAACAATTTCCCACAAATCTTGCCCTTGGATATATGACTCCATGCAAGACTTCCAATAACTATAGTTGTTGTTGTTTAACTTCTCAATTCCAGCCAACGTACCCATCAATTCCGCCATGTTAACCAATTTGTCGATTATTAACACTAACTAGCCAACAAAGGACCCTCTTTGTGCTCCCTAATAGCACACTCGATCGTAGACCTTCAAATGTCAATGATCGACTTGGGAAAACTATACCCAACACTTGGTTATCACCACCAATGCGACTAACCCGAACCTGGCTCTGACACCACTTGTAAGAATTTAGGAGTGTAAACTTGAGAGAAATAGATGGGCTTGATTTCAGAAAAGATCAGAGTTTTATATAAACACACTTTACTCACTTAGGGGTTTAGACAAACACTTCTTGGACAACAACTATACTAACACTTTAGTATTTGATCAGGACTCAACTTCTTCTCTGATATCCTAACCAATACATCTACATACCTATTTATACTATGTTATAACCGACTTGAATTACATCTCAAAGTCTCCAGATTTCTCTAACCGACATTAGAAAATATCTCCTCCATAATTCTAGGACATTCTAATCACCTACTTAATTAGAAATCTCTAGAGTTACTTGTATATTCTGGAGTCTTCTTCACCGCCTATGAAGGTATTGATTTTCAACATTCCTCAGTTGTGTAACATTGGGGCATGCCCTATCACTGTCATATATGTCAAAAGCTGTTATAACTCAATACCAGGATGCAGAAAAGCAAACATACCAGATAATAGTGTCAAAAGTCTCAAAACTGAACCGCAAGGTTAGTTGATCATCTGATTATTCAAAAACTTTCATATATTCTTTCTCTGAGTTGCAGAAACAATACGCAGAGAAGAAAACTGAAGCACCTTGCTGTTAACACAGAAAACAACCTGCATTTGGGCAGCTCAAAATATCTGTATTAGAAACTGAGTTGATACAGAAGAGACAGGGAGACTATGAAACATCCTTGGCATTTGATGCATAAGACAACCAGTTCGTGGGCAGCTCATACTTACGGCAGATGGGAAAAAACTGTCGCTCGGCTCATCCTTCCTGATGTTTTAGTTGGGGGGTTGGCCATTGAGCTTGGAACTATCCTCAGTTCAAAGTCAGATTCTATGGCCCTTGTTTCTGATTGTGTCTTGCAACCAATACCACATTGTTAATTTGTTTCCTTAGTGTGGTATATTACTCTGTTTTTGTCGTTGGGTGAAGGAAATGTTGTCACTGTTACAACACAAGAGGCATATAATAGCAAAGTGGGAGACTAAAGGGCCAGTTCCATCTATCTTTTGCAATCTCACCCACATCTCTGTAGCTATGTTGCAGACTAGAAGTGAAGAACTGATTGAGTAATGAACTCAACCTATGCACGAAGTCAGGTTTCTATGCTCCTGTTCAGCGAAATATAAAATTGCTTACAGAACTTTGATTTGGACAGTTGCCAACCGATCTTTGGCTTCACCACTAAAAAAAACAAAATCAGGCTATATTAGTTGAAACCCTAATTCTAAACAAAGCTGCCCAAATGCAATTGTAAAATCTAAAAGCAAGATGTGGATATTAATTTGGTCCTAGGCAACAATGCAGCCAACTTAACAAGCTAAAAAAGGAAACATGCACTTCCCCAGTAGTGAGTTCAACCACACAGGCACATACAGAGTCTAACATGTTAGAATTTCCACATATAAAGCCCAACCCATAATGTGGTCCATGTACCTTTAACCTTGGTTTAATATAGAAATAAGCTAATTAGTAATAGGTTATGTGGAAGTCATATCTACCGTAGATCTTAACTATGATGGACGGTCTAGATCTAATGGGCTTAGGTTTGTAGATTTAGGTCCTCTCTCCACCTCTATAAATTGGTGTATGATCTCCATCCTCATACACTTACTATTACAACACATATTAGGGTTTAAGAGGCAAGGAGAGTGAAACCTAGATCTTGTGCAGCTTTTCGGATCATCAATGCTATAGACAAGGTATGTGTATTTGTTAGTGATTAATTACGTGATTCATGATCCTTATTGTTTATTGATAATATTAATTATGCTTATATGTGGTATCAGTCGCCTCGTATGAATCATATTTTTAATTCTAACATCACCGTTCAATATAATATTGTATTATAATTCCGCACTCAAGAAACAGTATTTTTTATTTTATTGTTTAAAGATGCACTTTCTTGAATCATGGTTGTTACTGTTCATGCGTATCATACTATTGACACCTTACGGTAAACCGGTGTTCTAACGTTGTATGGGACCTATGGGTATTAGGATATAAAACACTTTTTGACTTCATCATCATTAATAGTTGGCATTCATTGGAGTACTGTTCATCGCATTACTGTTCACAGTATCCCGTTTTGCAAATTTAGTGACCAAAGTTTACTGTTCACGCGTACTGTTCATCCATGAACACTTTTTAACCCGGTTCTACAGACCCATTCATTCGTCTATAAATCTGGTTTGTTTGGGCATACATAGTCCATTAATTTTTTTTGGGTAATTTTCCTACTTCGATTACTGCTGTAGTACACATCTTTCCAAAGGAGATAATAATCTGGTATATCATTCTTTGGGTTTTGGGCCTTACTGTTTCAACCCATATTAAGTATTTTTAGTCCTATAATATGAGAAACTACAAATAGTGCTAGTATAACAATTGTAAATTCAAACAAGCAATCAAACAATACGCAGAAAGTAAATAACACACAGAGATTTTTAACGTGGTAAAACCCAAACAGGGAAACGTCCACGGTTGTCCTCGCGACAACAAAATAATCCACTAGATGAAAAGAGATGTACAAACCTATCAACTACCTGCACTCACTGCGAGTTGATACTCCTGGTTATCTCTAACACCTTGACTTCACCAGAGCACCTTGATGTACGCACAAGACACTCGACTTCTTGATGAACACACAAGAAGACTCGAAACCGAATTCACAATAACTCTTGAAGATCACAAAGATATGAATTGAGAGAAGGGGGAAGAAAGGGAATTGAGTTCAATAGCCACAAACACTTTCAATATCAAAACCTAAACCAAAACACATGAACTAGAAGAAGAATGGACGGCCAAAGAACTAACTTGTTCTTTGGAAGAGAAACCCTATTTATACTTAGGGTTGGAAACCAAGGAAAATGGGCCGAAATACTGAAAATCCATATTGGACGTACGTACGTCGAATCAACGTTCGTACGTCCCCACACGGTAAAAAAATTGTTGCCTGCTTGGACGTACGAACGTTCTAACAGCGTACGTACGTCCTGACCAAAAGATGTTTGCTGCCTCAGTGGACGTACGTACGTCCTAACTCGGTACGTACGTCCAGTACCCAATAACTTTTCCTAGACAGAACCAAGAGACACGAAGGACACGAGACGACCATGCGTACATCTAGATTTTCCTAACAATGAATTCAAGGCGAGATAACCAAAGACACTTTGTCACAAAATTGATGTCAAACCACTTCGTGCCGGTTTCAATCTCCCCCTTTGACATTGATTTTGTGACAAAAACCTATGACTCTAATAGCACTTATAAAACGTGCTTACAAGCCCAAACCATGGCATTTATAAAACATGCCTACAAAATCACTCAAGATAGAAACACATAACAAGTCAATAATTCTTGTTATCCAGCTTTAGCAAGATGCTTTAACCATCAGAGACCGAACGGAAGCAACTAGGAATTTCCGAAGCAATCAAGGATTCAACAGAAGTTCCTTCGAGCAACTCCCCCATACTTCATGAGCTCCAAAATATTTTTGACACTCGAACTCCCCCATAACTATATAACGTCTAAACTCATCAACACGTTCACTCCCCTATACGTGTAGCATACCTGAAACATGACCCAAAAATAACCTAACAACAAGAAGACAATTGTTAGTAATTAGAGTCATAAATCTCCCCCTTTTTGTCACAACAAGTGAACAAAATAACTAACCAACAAAAGAAACGATAAAAGAACAACAATAAACAAAGAACCAAGAAAAAGAAATCAATACCAAACAATAAAGACAAAACAGATAAAAAGATAAAACTAACCCAACTGTTAAAAGTTCAAGAAATCAACTAATAAACAAACATAGGAATCCATAAACATAAAAGACAAAACGACAAAAACACGAGGCTTGAGTTAACGAATTCGAAAAACTCGTTCCCAATGACCTAGAGGAAGCTTGGAAAAGTAAGCTTCCGCACGAGCCGAAGGCCTATTCCACCGAGCAATCACATGATCATCATAATCCTCCAGCCATTCACTCTTACAAAACAACTCCTCAATTCTGCTGTCCAAGCCACAGTCGGTAAGTGGAGCAGCAAGTCCTGGAACCTTCGGATAACCAACCAACTCCAAGATGTGATTTTGAAGATGTCCCGGTAATCTCTCCCAATGATTGACATGAACCAAACAAGGATTAAGAAAAGGTCGATGAATATAGTCATACCCATGGGGAACGCGACATAAACGACAAACCTTAGCATTGTTTTTGTACTCCATCACCATAAACGACACATAACCAACAGCCGGTACAAAAATTCCATGAAGTTCATATTCTGCCATAGAAAATTCTGAAGAACAAAGAGAGAACTAGCAGGAGGTAAGAAGACACAATAGGAGTAAAAGAAGAGAAGATTCCACTATATATAGGAAAAACAAGAGTAAACCTAACATGGGCCCAATAAGAGAGGTCCATTACCTAAATAGCAGAAATTTACTGCAAAACAAAAAAAAACTTGAACTAATATTAAAATAGCAATATCCAATAACATGCTCAATATCCAAAAAAAAATAGAAACAAACCGATATAGCAAAAGAGCAAAGTTAAGTACAAAAATGTGGAGAGTAAACCAGAAAACCAACTACTCGGACTCCGAGGCACCATCACTGTGTTCACCATCACCCTCGTCCTCACTCTCTGAGTCATCACCATCACTCTCACCTGGAACTGGAGGCACCTCTTCCGGAAATGGAGGCAAGTCGGTGGGAGTGAAGTCCAGCTGTAGATGACGCATCTGAGCAACGTTCATCGCATGAATATCACTGATCATGACATCATGACGAGAGAGAATGACCCCAAAACGATCTAACCGAGCATCCATATGATCCTGACGACGTCGGAGAGAGGAAACCCGAGCATCAATTGCTGCAACAGCCCGATTGCCCCTAGCAGAGGCTGAGATGGGGCGTCCAGAGGTCAAAGCCCGATCAAAATCATCATGGCGAACAAGAGCCCTGCCTCCCCAAATTAGGTGATGCGTCAGACGCGCACCCACAGACTCAAAGGCCAACTTTCTAGACTGACAGCCCTTCTTGATGGCGTTGACCTAATCATGGCCAACGAACCTTGGAGGGCTCACCCCCATATACTGTCCCTGAAAACCCAAGTGCTTGAGTATAGTCATTATAAAGCTAGGGAAAGGAAGAGTACCCTTAGTTGCATCGATCTGAAGCATTCGTGTGTAGATGACCTCAGAAAGATGAAGATGGTGCACCGACATACAGACCACTAATTTGACCATGTCGTCGGTCATGATGATCTTGTTGCCCTTGGAGGGGTAGATGTTGGAGTGGGCAACCATGTGCAAGAGGATGGCGCTGTAGTGCTTGGCATGATACCTTTCCGTGACACCATCAATAAACATCTGCTGAACTTGATTGACAAAGTCAATTTGAATCGTATCCGGAACGGGCCATCTGACAGAAACAACACCTTCAGGAATAAAATCACCGTCAATACCCAACGCCTCACGTACCACCTTAGGAGAAATGGTGTATCTCCGACCTTCAATCAAGATCGAAAAACTCGAGCGATTCTGCGAGGGTGTCTTCGTCTCATAAAAAGCTATCGTATGCTCAACCGAGTACTTGGTGATTGGTTGAGCCACCCTTAGCCAATTCCGAGTCTCAAAGAATAGGGATATGTTGCCAAGTTGAGTAGTCCCAAGAGGGGTAGCAGCGATGTCTGCCAAGTCAAAGAATCGCTCAGGAACAATAGCTTTTGCTCGAGGATGAGCACCAAGAGATGTGGGAGGAGGCGACAAGGCCGGAGTGGAGCTTCTACCCCGTGGAGCACGAGAAGACGCACCCTTAGATGTGGAGGCCGTGGTGGTGGGAGTGGTGCGTGCACGCTTGGAAGCCATTGTCTACGCAAGCACAACAGCAAACAATTCAACAATGTAAGAAAAACGACAAAATAAACAATAACCATGTCATGGAGGCATTTAATCAAACACTTGATGTGCAGAAACAAGACTCATGTAATCGACAACAATGTAGAATGTCAAACGCCCAAACACACGACCAAATAGACCCAACAATAGAGTAGAAGTTACAATAAACAGAGAGAGCCAAGTTGTCCACCAATTTCAAGGAGATGAAGTGAAAGACTAACCAACACAATCAATAGAAACCGAAACAAACAATTCCAAAAAAAAATTTAAACTAACCATGCATTTCAACAAAACTAAGAGAATAATCATGCAATTCCAAGAGAGGAGGGAGAGGGAGAAAAAGAAGAATGTGGGAAGGAGTCGAGTTCACTTACTTGATAAAGAACAGAGTGGACACCAAGGAGAAAAAAAAAAAAAAAAAACTGCTAGAGTGAAGCAATAAACAACCACCAAAGATGAAGAAGAAGAGAAAGACCAAACAAAAGACGTTGAGGGAAGGTGGAGACTTCCTAATGTTCGTGCAAGAGAGAAGAAAGGGGCACAATTGATGTAACAGTTAGCCTTTGGTTCAAAAAAAATTTGAATGTAAACACAAATGGGCCGGACTGTATGACGAACGTTCGTACGTTCTGAAAACGTTCGAACGTCGGGACCCAAAAACCAAACATCTGACTAAGATCACGTTCGTACGTCCTAGGAGCGTTCGTACGTTTAAAAAAAGATCTGCCCACGTAAACGTACGAACGTCATGAAAGCGTTCGTACGAACCCTTTTTTTTTTTTTTTTTTTTTTTTAACATATATATATATATATAAAAAAATGAAGAACCACCCAAACAGTCAGATAATACACCAAAGAACTACCAAGAACAAATATTGAGAGACATCACAAGAAAACACTTCTACTTATCATAAGGATTCCAATTACAGCCGAATACAGTATAAACAACCCTCAACCTCAAGACAATGCAAAATCGAAGAACGACATCATACACCATGGCATGGTACTTACTAGAATGATGCAAGCATGTAGAAGAACCTGATAGACCAATACCAACCTCCGGAAACAAACTAAAAAATGAACATTGAATACATTGAAAGTCTTTTGCAAGTAGACCAAGGAGAAGGTGAAACCGAGCACAACAAAACCAAGGAAACACAGAAAAATTGTTTTTCTTCTTGTCTTCCAACTAGACAAGTGTGACAGACACTTATCATTTCTTTTTTTTTTTTTTTTTTTTTTTTTTTTTTGTTAAAAAAAATGCCATTCCCGTGTGGGAGTATAAAGTATCTCCATCTTTTACCAGAACACGAGGGTAGGGTGTAGCCTACATCTTTTCGGCAAAACACACTCAAGAAGTGCAATACCATGATAACGTGCAACACAAGAACTAACATCTCCTGAGTGCATCCGTCAGAGCATGACCTTCACAGCCCCAACGGGTTCTTAGCCAAATGAGTATGCTCTCAAGACATTCAAATGGCTGGGGATTTTGTGAGTAATTGACCACTTACAAGAGGTGAGTAAATATAAAAGAAAAACAACGATCATGAAAAAAAACCATAGAAAACTGGAGTTATGCAGGTATTGAAAAAGACAAGCCAACCACATGTAAATGCATCATGCAAGAAACTACGAATACGAAGAGAGTATAATGTAACCCTACAACTATGCATGACACAAAAGCAGTTGAGGACGCCAAACTAGAAACATCTGTAAAATGGAATCCACACAATAGAGAATGTAGTATGTCCTCAATACCAACAACAATAAAAAATGACCGAACCTAAACATCCTAAACACAGACAATTCCAATGAACACATTAGGTATATGAATGCGGAAGAGGTGTAGTGACAATGAAACAGTTATCAGATGAGCGACTACCAGTTAACACCAAGATATGATTGGAATAAAAAACATCACACCTATTATCCTCAAACACAACCTTAAACTTAGCATCACATAACTGACTAATACTCAATAGATTGGACTTAAGACCCTTAACAAAAAGAAGCTCATGACTATTGAGCGATCCAACCTCAGAAAAGTTACCTTTACCTTCAACCGGAAGCATTTTACCATTACCAAACCTAACCTTACCTCCATAACCAAGAGTCAGGTTATCAATTAGAGTCTTATCACCTGTCATATGACGCGAACAACCGCTGTTAAGATACCATGATAACGGCATTGGTTCAACCAAACGAGCCATGTGAGATACCATTTTCCTGGATGCATCCATACTCCTATCCCAGAAATGTGGTGGTGGAGTAGGCATGGGTGTTGTTTGAGGACGATTTCCATAAGGAGAAGTTCTGGGTAAACCCCACGGAGCATAGCCATTCCACATGTATGGAGCCTGCATGGAGAAAGTAGAAGACTTGTTCCAATATGAATTACCTGCAAAAGAGGGATGATGAGCAGGATACAAATTATTCCAACAAAAAAACAGAAGTGTGACCCATGCGACCACATGTTAGACATTTAAAGCCTTTGTGTCTAAAATTCTTTTTCGGGACATGCTTTACATGAGTAACCTTGGGTGGTGATACCACACTAGACACCTGCACAGGAGCAGGAAGAGCGACACTTGTTGGTCGCACAAAGGTAGTGCGGGAAGTGCTAGCAGTAGAAAGAGGAACAGATGTGTCATAACCTAAACCAGATTTATCTGAATGGGATTTACCAATTCCCAACAGAGAGTTTAGGTTATCACTTGCTTTACCAAACCCAACCAATTGTTTGTTAGCAGCAAACAACTCAGCTTTTACTTTCTCATGCTCCAATACAAGGGATCGATACCGTGTCTCCAGATCATTATTCAGTTTTTAGTGGCAATACGCACTTGGAAATCCTCCTTTTCCTTCACAAATTCTTCCTTCAACATGTTGGAGTCACCTGTAAGATTGCATATATCCTGCCCAAGACTATCTACCTGATCCTGCAAGACGGTGTTAGTTTTTTCAAGCAACTTTACTTGTTGCATGGAAAACTTATACATATCACATAATTCACTAGTAGTAGCATGAACACCAGAATCAGAAACATTAATATCATCAGTAGAGGATACAATACCTCCTGGATGTTCATCCAGGGATGCACTGAAGACCACATAATTGGAGACAACATTTGAGAGATTTCCATCATCATCTTCATCTGAATCATCCCATGTTACTGTGAGGTTCGCTTTGGAATTATCACCAGGTTTGCGATCCACCTTCTTGTCAAATTCATTTGCAAAGTGTCCATATTCACGACACTTGTAACATTGGACATCTTTACGATCAACTCGAGCTCTTCTCCCATCCACAGAGAATCGCTCAAAACCACGACTCCTAGGAGCATTTGAGGAATCAGGAAATCGCTTTCGAGGGTCTCGATTCTGTTGATATTTCAGAATCTTCTGAAAGCTACGTGACAGAAACGCATAGTTATCATCCACATCCTGTTCTTCATCATCAGAAGGTCCTGTGGAAGGTTCTTTAGACGATGTAGCTTTGAATGCTACAGATTTGTTCTTCAAAGGTTCTTCCAAAGCCTGTTCCATCTCACATGTCCTTAGTTTCCCAGCAAGTGTCTCGATGGACATGTTCTTAATCACATTACTCTCAGTGATGGCATCCTTACGAGAACGAAACCGAGGAGGCAAAGCACGCAATATCTTACGTACCACTTGTGTGTCAGTATATGCATGACCAATAGCCGCACTGCAGTTTATGATATCTTGGAGACGAATAAAGAAATCATCAAAGGTCTCAGAATTATCCATCCGTAGATTCTCAAACTGAGATGTTAACAGTTCCAGCTTACTTTCCTTGACTGTTTCGTCACCTTCATGTGTACAGATAAGCATGTTCCATGCATCTTTAGCCTCTTCACAGCCTTGCACCTGACGAAACTCACTAGCATTTAATGCCATGAAAATAGCATTGAGTGCCTTGTTGTTATAATTTGCCAACAACTTCTGTTCAGGCGTCCAGTTTTCACGTGGCGTCAGTGATGTAACAGCAGTATCACCAGTACCTGTAGTAGTCAGAGGTTCTTTCCACCCTGTGACAACAAAAAGCCAGACTTCTTCTCCTAAGGCTTGGAGATAAGCTCGCATCCGTACTTTCCAATGACCAAAGTCTTTTCCACTGAATTGTGGAGGAAGACTTGAAGTAGCAACCTTGTGAGGTTCCATAAAGCACTATTGATCGTTAGCGTGAGCATTTACGCTCCTTAACCAGCCCCCAGCGACTGATACCAATTGAGAAACTACAAATAGTGCTAGTATAACAATTGTAAATTCAAACAAGCAATCAAACAATACGCAGAAAGTAAATAACACACAGAGATTTTTAACGTGGTAAAACCCAAACAGGGAAACGTCCACGGTTGTCCTCGCGACAACAAAATAATCCACTAGATGAAAAGAGATGTACAAACCTATCAACTACCTGCACTCACTGCGAGTTGATACTCCTGGTTATCTCTAACACCTTGACTTCACCAGAGCACCTTGATGTACGCACAAGACACTCGACTTCTTGATGAACACACAAGAAGACTCGAAGCCGAATTCACAATAACTCTTGAAGATCACAAAGATATGAATTGAGAGAAGGGGGAAGAAAGGGAATTGAGTTCAATAGCCACAAACACTTTCAATATCAAAACCTAAACCAAAACACATGAACTAGAAGAAGAATGGATGGCCAAAGAACTAACTTGTTCTTTGGAAGAGAAACCCTATTTATACTTAGGGTTGGAAACCAAGGAAAATGGGCCGAAATACTGAAAATCCATATTGGACGTACGTACGTCGAATCAACGTTCGTACGTCCCCACACGGTAAAAAAATTGCTGCCTGCTTGGACGTACGAACGTCCTAACAGCGTACGTACGTCCTGACCAAAAGATGTTTGCTGCCTCAGTGGACGTACGTACGTCCTAACTCGGTACGTACGTCCAGTACCCAATAACTTTTCCTAGACAGAACCAAGAGACACGAAGGACACGAGACGACCATGCGTACATCTTGATTTTCCTAACAATGAATTCAAGGCGAGATAACCAAAGACACTTTGTCACAAAATTGATGTCAAACCACTTCGTGCCGGTTTCAATCTCCCCCTTTGACATTGATTTTGTGACAAAAACCTATGACTCTAATTCAGACTTGTATGCCTTATGATAATTCTTGATTTCACCCATATTATGCATGTGCCCTAGTTGAATTTATTAAATTGTGCACTTCTTATGATTAAGATGCATTATGATATTTTGATCTTGTAGCATTTATTCAGCTGCATGTTTATTCCCTTAAGGTTCATGTCATCATGATTTGGTATCACCACAGTGAACCAACTCAGATTATGAACATTGGTTTTTGTTTTATATTCATATCAAGTTTTTTTTTATTGGTATCCACCACAGTAATTCCAATATGTTTAATGAATATTCTTGAACATATTATGATTTGGTTTTCACCACAGTGAACTAAATATTGTGTTGAATGTTCGACTAAGTACCTTATTGCTTATGTATTCACTTGCATTATTGAGCTACCCATAGGTAGATCAGGCATATGTTAGATTGAATAAAATTAAGGGGTTGCACGTATTTGTGATTAAATGAGTGTACGATATCCACAGATACCATGCTTATTTTGATCATGTGATATGACCCATTTATAGTATTACTAAAAATCTTAGTCATATTGTTTAATTAATGTGTTGACTAATGTTGTGAGCATGTTTATTTTTCTCGTTCTATTATTCTTGTATTTCGTATATTTTATATGTTTTATCCTTAATAAAACTAATGAACTAGAATGAATAAGTCTAGTTGATTTTAGTGGGAGTTCTAGATCTTGGCATATATTTCCTTATTGTTGAATCTACTGTTATTTTATAAAAGGAAAAAATTATGCATTATGCATGAACTAGATTGAACATGCAAATTAAACTCAATATTTATGTGAGTAATTGTTGATGAATAATATTAAGAATCATTTTCGCACTGCTAGCTGAAAAGTTAATTGTTGAACTGATTACTATTCATAGTACTCATAGTATGCATGATTGTATCCTTGAGTTTCCCAATTTAGTTGTTAAATTAAAGAATTTAGACATGTTAGTGGATGATTACTTTGTCCTTCAATTTGTTCTAAATTTCTTGCCTACATAGTATGTTCAGTTTCACTATTACACTATTAAAGACAAGTGGAATGTGAATTAAATGGCGAGACTACTAGTTCAAGTATAGGCAAGGCTTAAACAACATTATAATCATGTCACTCAAGTTTAATTCATGTCTCAAAAAGTTGAATGAACAATTCTCTAATTGTGGTTGGATATACACTATGTGTGTGCCAATGCCATTTATGTGAATATGGCGTTTGTTTGATATAAAAGATAAGCTTTTGGTTTTAGTATGGTTCGATCAAACTTAATTGGTATTCCTAACCCTTAGTGAATTGATTATGATTAATGTTTATCTTTATTATGGCATAAAAGACTGGATTATACATCTAGATGAAAAGTAGACTAGTAAAAGAAGGGGTTTTCCCGAACCTCAACTTTACTAATTTTGGTGTGTGTGTGTGTGTGGAATGCATTAAGTCAAGCAAACCAAACACACTAAGAAGAGCCATAGGAAGTACGCTTCTTGAAATAATTCAAATAGACATATGTGGACTTTTGATGTTCCATCTTTTGGTGGAGAAAAATATTTCATTACATTTATTGATGATTTTTTCTCGTTATTGTATCTATCTATAGCATAATAAGTCTCATATGTAAATGTTATTGAAATTTACATAACTGAAGTTAAGAGACAATTAAATAGAAAGGTGGAAACTATACATTTTGATAGAGGTAGTGAATTTCTTGGAAAGTATGATCTATGACACAGGACAACATCCCGGTTGCCAAACTTCTAGAACGGTTAGGAATTTGTGCCTAATACACAATGTCTGGTTTTCCATGACAGAATGGTGTAGCTTAAAGGCATAATCAAACCCTTATGAATATGGTTTGAAGTATGATGTGTAATTCTAATTTACCCATATCATTGTGGATGTATACTTTATAAACCGAAGTGTATATATTGAATTGGGTTCCTATTATGGCAGTTACAAAAACACCTTTTGAAATGTGGAAAAGATGGAAACCTAGTTTAAGACATTTACACATTTAGGGTTTATCTAGAAAAGTCTAAAGGGTATAGATTTTACTATCCTAATAATACCACTAGAATTATTGAAACTGGAAATTATTGATTCATTATGAATGACAAAATAAGTGGGAGTGATCATATCAAAGAGGTAATCATTAAAGAAATTATGGTACCAATTTTGTTACCTCAATTTTGTAATGATATTATTGTTACTTCTGTTGTTCCTCATGTTGTTGCACCGCTTAACAACAATAAACAACAAGTTGGTCCTCAACCACTTAATGAAATTAATGTCATTGAACTGAATGTAAACACACACAAGAAGTAGCATTAAAAAGATCTTAAAGATCACGACCAACTATTTGGATGACCACGTGTTGTATTTACAAGAATTTAAATTTAATGATCCAGTTACATTTTCACAAGCCATTACTTATAGTAATTCTGATAAAAAGATTCATGCCATGAATGAAGAGATAAATTAAGTGTGGATTTTAACTAAGTCTGGGGTTAGTAGAATTGACTCAAAAGGTTCTATTGAATGCCATAAAACAAGACTTGTATCCAAACAATTTACTCAATATGGTGGCATTACTTTCTCGTGCGTGAAACTTTCACTTATGTGTTAAAGAAGAATTATCTTAGAATCATTATGGCATTGGTGACTCATTTCGATTTAGAGTTACACCAAATAAATGTGAAAATGATATTTTGAATGAAAGTTTGGATAAAGTCTACATGGTTTAATTAGCAACACAACTTCATAAAGGAAGACCAAGAACACATAATCTATTTGTTAAAGAAGTCAATATACAGACTTAAAACAAGCTTCTCGAAAATGGTACCTAATGATTAATAGTATCAAACGTTTGGGTTTAATGTACATACCCAAAGTTCAGTGGGAGTAAGTTTATTATTTTGATTATGTATGTTGATGATTTATTGTTTCGCAGCAATGATTTTCATTTATGTAAACATTTTTTCTGTCTAAACACTTTGCAATGAAAGTTATGGTGATGCGTCATATGTGATAGAAATAAAAATATTTCGGGATTGATCACAATAATTGTTGGAACGTCTCAGAAAGATTTCATTAATAAAGTTTTGGATAGATTTAATGTGTTAAGGCATAATTGTAATGATGCTCCAATTCAGAGGGGGAATATTTGAATTAAATCAAGATCCTATGAATGAATTGGAACAAGAACGAATGAAAGAGAAACCGTATGCTCATATTTTAAGAGATTTAATCACCTTGAGGTGATTGGTTTTACAAATTCGGAATTTAATGGGTGTGTGGATAGTCGATAAAACATTATTGTTTCACCCACCATAGAAGTCGAATTTGTAGCATGTTGTAAAGCTACATGCAATGTTGTATAATTGCAAAACTTTATATCATAACTTAGAGTTATTGATTTCTAAGTCGTTTGAATTTTATTGTAATAATGTTGCAACTATATGCCTTTGTAAGAATGATAGGTATTCTAATGTTTAGCACATGATATAAAATACCTATTGATTATGGCTTAAGTTTAGAACAAGTGAGTGTCAATGGAACACATTAGTACACGTGTTAGTAAATCCACTAACTTAAGAGCTAGAAATAATGATATTCTAGCATCATGTTAACAAGTTGGGTTTTGAATGTAACCCATAACTTAATGATTTGTGGATTACTTAGTGCTTATTATTTGACATTATTTTGAGCTCATTATTATTGATTAAGTTTTGAATTTTCTGTTTTCCATTGTTTATGTACATGTATGTGAATGGATAATTGTTGACAGAAATAGTCTTTTACGAAGACATTACTGGACCATTATTGTTACTTCCGCTTATAGACCTAGTTAATTAAATTGTTGATATCGTAGTACATGGAAGGAACCATGTCATTTACGCGATCTGGAACCGCCATGACTCATATTAGTGGTTTAATTAATGACGGTATTATAATAACCATTTCGGAAACTAATTTAGCTCTTATTGCGCGTCTTATGTATTCTACATTAAACCGTATGTGAGATTTTACTATGGACCAAGTGGGAGACTGTTGGAATTTCCACATATAAAGCCCAACCCATAATGTGGTCCATGTACCTTTAACCTTGGTTTAATATAGAAATAAGCTAATTAGTAATAGGTTATGTGGAAGTCATATCTACCGTAGATCTTAACTATGATGGACGGTCTAGATCTAATGGGCTTAGGTTTGTAGATTTAGGTCCTCTCTCCACCTCTATAAATTGGTGTATGATCTCCATCCTCATACACTTACTATTACAACACATATTAGGGTTTAAGAGGCAAGGAGAGTGAAACCTAGATCTTGTGCAGCTTTTCGGATCATCAATGCTATAGACAAGGTATGTGTATTTGTTAGTGATTAATTACGTGATTCATGATCCTTATTGTTTATTGATAATATTAATTATGCTTATATAACAAGCTAAAAAAGGAAACATGCACTTCTCCAGTAGTGAGTTCAACCACACAGGCACATACAGAGTCTAACGTAAGTAACTTGCAGTGATCAAGATTCAAGAAGACCTCTTGATAATTGCACAAGGCTACAAGGTAGGCTCGACCCATATTGGGGATGGGATCGATGCTTTAGACAAAATAGATTCAATTGTACGATCAGCGAGATCAAAGACTGCAATATCACGATCTGCAAAACCATCTCGATCTCTCTCTCTAGACTCTTTTCCATAATCATCTATGTAATATATAGCATTTGGCTTGCACTCAGGGAAGTCTAATGCCAGGAAACTGAGCGCATGATTATCACCTACAAACAATGCATGTCCATCTAGGTTGTCTGTCTCAATCCAATTTAGCCCAACAGGATCCAGCTTGAAGGCATCAAACCCAGCTGTAAAGAACTTATGGATACCATAAGATTTATCATAAACATGTTCTACATGTGCACAAACCTGCAACAAGTCTCCAGATAATTCTACAAGATACCTTCTGTGACCGTACCGTGGGGTGTTTATTTCCGTAACAATTGATACATTAGGGTGAGGACGATTCAAATCACAAGCAAAAACTCTTCCAGCACAGTCGAGCACATAAAATTGATCTCTATAGTATATAACATCAGCAATAAAAAAACAAGGACGAGGTATGGATGTCCAAGTATTATCGCCAGGCTTAAAGTAGGCTAAGTTATGGTGATGATAAATTGCGAAAGCTACATAACTAGGGTTTGATAATGGATTTGCTGATAAAATAACCTTGTTTACAGTGCCGTCTGCTAAAGGGGGTAGTTGAATTTCATTATTGACTAGCAATAAGGGATTAAATAGAGCTAGAGTATTTTCAAAATCACCATGAACAACTGTCACTAACCATCCATGACTAGAACCACAGATGATCTTGTCATGGTGCACTATTGCCTTGAAATTCAGAACTCTCTTGTCAGTTGTGCTGTACAAAGTGCGTGTTTGTTTTTCGTGAGGGTGATACGGATACTCAGCAAGCATGAGCAATGTTGGAGGTTGGCGGGGCAGATAGTGTCGGTTTTGGATAGAAAAAGTGCGCCAAGAATGACAAACAACCCCAAATCGAATGTAATCTTTGATATGAATCAACTTATTTGCTATGATTGATGCAATATGATCTGGAAGTTCTAACCAATTAACACCCCCTTGCATATTGTGATGATGTTGGGAAACTGGTTCTATAAGGGAATCCGTTTCATATTTGGATTTCTAAGTCCATATTAAGGATTTAGAATTTGGTATTGGAATATGACTTCCAATTTGATTAAGTTTGGTATTCCTATTAGGAATTTGTTTTATACACCCTAAAGGCTATAAATATAAGGTCTTAGGGATTGGTTTAGTATCCTCAATCCATATTTGTTGTTTGTCTTCTTGTGAGAGTTGTGAGGATCTTGGATGTAAGAGAATTTGTATCCTCAATTTGTGATTGTCTCTTTGAGAGATTTGGTGAGGATTTGAGAAGGGAGGAAACCTAGGGTTTCTCCATTTGTTTGAGAGCTTTGTACTATCTTCTCCAATAGTAAAAGTTCTATTTGTTTGTCCGTGGACGTAGGCAATATTAGCCGAACCACGTAAATCTTGTGTTTTGTGTGGGTTTGTTTGATAGTAGTAGGAGTTTCATCTTCTTTTTTTGTTTTGTTTAATTCATACACTATTCTAATCTTGGGTATTGGTGCATAAGTTTCCGCTGCGCACAACAAGTGGCATCAGAGCCGAAGGTTAGTTCCTTGGGTTAAGGAGGGATTGCAGAATATTGGTTAAAGGGTTTTGAGGAATCTGTCCAGATTCGATACTCTGTGGTAAAACGGCCATAACTATGTTCTCGGATATCGAAACGTTGATCCGTTTTTTGGGTTGGAAAGAAGACTCTTCAGGCTTTCCAACGGTGTATGGTACGTTTTCTGTTTCAAAGTATTCTGTTCCCAGTAATTCTTTGAAGTTGACGGTTTTGTTTTCTCAATTTCGGTAAAAATCCAATCTTGGATTTTTCTTGTGGTACTTGGTGAACTCCTTTGGTTTAGTTTATTTGTTTAGTTTGCTGGTGTATGAAATTGATTGGTATCATGTCGGATCATATTTCAGATTCGAGTGAATTTGGAAAGGAGATTGATAATTTGTTTGATCAAACCTTGTTGTTAGATGTTGACATTCATAAATTTGATGGTAACCTCGACTTTGCTATGTGGAAGACGGAGGTACAAGATTGGTTAGCCATTAATGGCTATTTGGATGTTCTTGATGATAAATCGAGAAATATGAATGATGATGAATGGTTAACTCTAAATTTAAAGGCTTGTGAATTTGTCCGGTATTGTTTGGTAGAAGATTTGTGGTACATTGTCAAATTGAAAACCATTGTAATAGTTATGTTGTCCAAGTTGGAAGACAAGTACGCTTTGAAAAATACAGAGGACCGGCTCTATGTGGTTGATGATAGTATTGGTAGATTGGTTGGTTCTCAATGTAAATTGAGAAGTCGAAGAACTCTTGCAAAGAATGAATGTGCCTATTGTCATTGTTAGGGACATTGGAAAATTAATTGTCCAAAGTTGCAGAAGAAGATTGTTCGTGTACATCGAAGAGATAAAGATTCATGTGTTGGTGTTTCGTTGTTGGCTTCATCTTCAGTTAGTCATTCTACTAATGAGTGGATTTTGGATTCGGGTTGTTCCTATCATATGTGTCCCAATAGGGAGTTGTTTGATAGCTTTCAAGAGCTAGATGCTTGTGTTTTACTTGGTAATGATCATACTTGCAAAACTTTTGGGATAAGTACAGTTCGATTGAAGTTGGAAGATGGATGCACTCGAAAGTTAGAAGATGTTTGGTATGTACCAGAGTTGACTACGAATCAAATCTCATTGGGTGTTTTAGAGTCCGATGGTATGAAAATTACATGTATTGGTGGAGCTCTAAAAGTTGTAGGTGCACGAGTTGTTATGAAAGGCATTAGAAAGGGTAAGTTGTACTACTTGAAAGGAAGTGCAATTACATGTGGTTTGCATAGTTCAGTTGTTGATTTGTCTGTCGATTCTACCAAGGAATTGCATAGTAATATGGGGCATGCCGTTGATGGTACTATGCAAGTGAAGACAGATTTGTTTGCGGGTGGCAAGACATGCATAGTTGGTAGGCATTTTGTTGAAGCGTCATTTGTTCAGGTGGAGATTGATGTCGCTCCACATTTGATTGATTTGTTAGGTGACACGACAAAGAAGAAAGTTGAAGCCACCATTGTTAGTAGCAAGGTTATCGCCCAAGAACCTTATGAAGCCGTGAAACCTTTGTTTGGGGGTTTTGTGTACGTACTTCCTATTGTTGGTAATCTGTCATGTGATGTTTGTTTGGCGCTTAGTAAGGAAGACGTATTTGGTAAATCTATGCATAGTGATTTGAATTTGTACCCCAGTTGGTTGAACTTCATAGGAAAAACTCTTGAGAGGTTAGTTTTTCGGGGCATTGGATCATCTTCGATGGAGAACTTTGTTGAGGTGGAGATGGAATTTGGTAGCTTGGACCGCATTGTGTTGAAGTTGTTTGTGAGCCCTATAAGGCATTGGTGTGCATTTGGTTTTGATTTGGCCCCTTAGGGGGATTTGGCCTTTCGGGGCATTGTGGGCATCAAAAGATGTCCGTTTGGAAGAACTACGATGGCTTGATCCCATGGAGGGTACGTAGGCAGCCACTTGATGGTCTGGCCGCTTTGGTATGGTTGTTTGTCGGTTTTTTTTTAAGATCGGCTCAGATTTGGGAAATCTTCACCGAGGTGGAGAATTGTTGGGAAACTGGTTCTATAAGGGAATCCGTTTCATATTTGGATTTCTAAGTCCATACTAAGGATTTAGAATTTGGTATTGGAATATGACTTCCAATTTGATTAAGTTTGGTATTCCTATTAGGAATTTGTTTTGTACACCCTAAAGGCTATAAATATAAGGTCTTAGGGATTGGTTTAGTATCCTCAATCCATATTTGTTGTTTGTCTCCTTGTGAGAGTTGTGAGGATCTTGGATGTGAGAGGGAGTTTGTATCATCAATTTGTGATTGTCTCTTTGAGAGATTTGGTGAGGATTTGAGAAGGGAGGAAACCTAGGGTTTCTCCATTTGTTTGAGAGTTTTGTACTATCTTCTCCAATAGTAAAAGTTCTATTTGTTTATCCGTGGACGTAGGCAATATTAGCCGAACCACGTAAATCTTGTGTTTTGTGTGGGTTTGTTTGATAGTAGTAGGAGTTTCATCTTCTTTTTTTGTTTTGTTTAATTCATACACTATTCCAATCTTGGGTATTGGTGCATACGTTTCCGCTGCGCACAATAGATGATTCAAGAGAAATATAAAACTAGCTGATGGGGGTTTTTGAAGTTTTCTTACCTATATGAAAAGATCCAGAACTTGTTGAAGTTTTCAATGATTAATATACATACCTTAGTTTCTTTTACTAGAAAGTAGAAACTGCTTGTCAATCTCATCATAGGATTTGGTTGATGGTTTCTGATGAATTTAGGAACTAGGAGTGGTGACTGACTACGTAATCTAGAAAAGCCAAATACAGTAGGGTCTGTTTGGAAACTTTCTTAGGAATTGGAATTGAAGATATAATTCCAATACTTTGATTTTAGAGAATTGAAATTTATAATAATAATGTTCACCTATAAACATATTATACATAGTGGTATTATGAATTTGTCTTTACTTCCTTATCTCCACTCGATCAGAGACGCCGCCTGAGCGTCGTCTAGGCGTTGCTAGGCGATACTGGAAACCTTGGCGCTCCGCGCCTCGCTCCGCCTCTGACAACATAGCCTAAAATTTTTACTATGTACAACAATGTCTGGACTCTGGACTGCTAGAGATCATTATTTACCTAATGATGCAGCCGATAACTTGTTAATCTATTATCTTTATTCTATACTAAACAAAAACCTACCCATAAGAAAATATTCTCTCACCTAATTCACCAAATTTGATAGCTTAATTGATGAGAATTTGATTTTAAATTGAGTATTTTAGTTTTATCACTTTTTAATTATTATATGGGTCCCAATTGTAATTATGCACATTTATGTTTCAATTTGTAGGCAAGGGTAAGGGCTTTCAATTTCTAAGACCATTAAACACACATTGAGTCCAATATCTAAGCCTAATTGTGGTGCATTCAAACTCCTAAAAGTGATCCAACTCCAAAATTAAAAGTAACTCATTTTTGCATGATATTATGAAGTCGTTAGCATTTTAATCCAATGCTATCAACCATGCATTGTACTTCATTCAACTCAAGTCAAAACACTTTCATATAATAAAACCGGTAAAATATAACTACATAATCTTCTTATGTTCCCTTCCAAATGAATGACACAAATTTCACTTCAATTGGTTTATCCAGCTGTAATTCTGCCATAAGGACATGCGTTTTCTAACAACATTTTACCGATCAAATCTCACTTTTTATTTGCCTGAAATTATTATTTTTATAAATTTACTATTGAATTTTTGTGGAAGTTGGCAATATGCACGACATCATATCAGTTTTTGTAAATGTGAATAATATTAGCATATGAATTTTTGAAATGAGCTTTAAACACTGTAACGGGCAGTAAATCTTTCTTCTTTAAATTACTAAACTAATTCACAAGGCATGTTTCACAACAATTTATAATTTCTTAGAAAATCAAATAAATTTTGTATGGAGTAATATGTTTTAAATCTTATTTATTTATTATAAAAGAAAACACCAATAGAATATCTCTCTCCAAGAACAAATTACTAAAATAAAACAAAAAAAATAAGAAGTGCAATTCGATATTGTTCACTCCAAAATATCATTTTCATAGCCTAATTTACAAACATTAATTGCGATTCAATTTGGATATTGTAATGAGCTTCGAAGTCCGTAACGTGTATTAAATTTTTTTTTTTTTTTTTTTTTTTTTTTGGTATTTTGAGGTCTGTGACAAAAAAATTTGTTGAAAAAATGTTTGATAGTAAAAAGGTGGATGATGCTCTCTATTGATGGGAGAGGTTTTGTATAGGTGTTTTTATGTATAAAGTTTGAAGAAAACAAAATTAAATTCTAATTCAATTTTTTTTTTATTAAGTTGTACTATTTTGGAGGGAAAGATATTTTATTGGTGTTCTCTTGTCTAATAATAAGAAAGATTTACGAACTATTATAAAATTTTATTTGATTTTCATAAAGAAAATAACGTTATCAATTGTTGTGATGAATTATGAATTAGCTATCAGAAAAAAAAAAAAACATAAATTGATAATGTAATTCACGAGATTAGTAATTCAATTTTATTCTCCAAAATAATATTATTAAGGGAGAATTAGAGATACCCCCGGAAAGGTTTCCACTCTTTGAGATACCCCCAGATTTGAAAATCGTTAGAGATACCCCCCATATTTGCATTTGAAGCCGGTCACCCAAGCCATTGACTAGAGATTGACCAGTTTTCATGTTGTTTAGACAAAAATACCCTTTCCATTTAAACCTACATCCTAGTCATCCATCTAACTTACTATTGATTTATGACACATCACCACTAAATATTTACCATCCTAAACCCACCACCACCACCACCATCCACCATCCACCCACCACTACTACTTCCATTAGCTAGCACCACCACCATTCACCATCCACCCACCACCATTATTTTCACTAGCTTAGTAACACCACCACCATTTTGTTCTTTAATTTATAATGTACATTGAAAATCTTTGTGGTGAAATTCGTTTTGAAGAAATTAATAAAAGTACATTGAGAAAGAGATGAAGCAATTGGTAGAGATGGATATGTGAAGATGGAGTTTGAATATGTTGAGATGGCATGATAGATATGGTAATGGGGTGTGATTGTGCAATGTGTATGGTGGTGGTGGGATTGTGGAGATGTTGGTGGTGAAATTTGTGGTAGTGGGGTTGTGGAGATGTTGGTGGTGAAATTAATGGTGGTGGGATTGTATACATAGTTGGTGGTAGAGTGGTGTTAGTAATGTGTGTTATGGGTTGTGGAGGTGTTAGAGCTAGAGGTAATTAGAGTTGGAGATAATGGTAGTGGGTGGTGGTAATTAGCTTGAAGGTGGTGGTTGCACAAAGGAGGAAGATGAAAGAAGATTTTAATGTTGACCTTTTAATTTGAATGGTTAAAAATAGATCTAGTGACATGTTAATTTGAATGGTGGAGATTAATTTAACTAATAGTGAGCGACATGTTACTAGGATTGGAAAAGGGTATTTTTGTCTAAAAATCATAAAAACTAGTTAAACACTAGTCAAAGTTTGGTTGACCGGCTTCAAAAGAAAATCTAGGGGTATCTCTAATGATTTTCAAATCTGGGGGGTATCTCAAAAAGTGTAAACTATTCTTGGGGGTATCTCTAATTCTCCCTATTATTAAATTTTGTATAAAATCACTCACATTTTTTGTGACATGCTCAAAATTATACAAAAAAATGTCCATAAAAAATCTATATTTTTAAAATTAGATAAAATGATCACAATGATATAATTAATAGTATTTTTGTTTTGGTAAAAAAAAACAAAATTTGTTGTGATGTGTCTCAAAGATTATACTTACATAAAACACCCACAAAACCTATATCATCATCCACCTTTTACTGACAAATATTTTCAACAACAATTTTACCAATGGGTCAAAATATATATAAACACCTATTAAAAGACTCTCCCTTCAAAAGATCATAAATTGAAATTGATACATAGTTAATGAGAATAGTAATTTGATTATATTCTCCAAAATATAATTAATTTTGAACAAAATCACTTCCACTTTTTATGCTAGGTTTCAAAATAATAGAAGAAAATGCCCATAAAAATTCTCTTCCTCTAAATTAAGATAACGTGATCACAATAATTAATAAGATTCTTTTTTTTTTTTTTTTTTTTTTTTTTTTGTATAAAACAACAACAAAAAATTTGAGTCGTACCTAAAAAATTATACATAAAAACACCAATAAAAAAATCTCTCCACATCATCCACTTCTTATTAATCAAACATTTATAACAAAAAAAATTTCATTAATTTTATACATAACAATTTCTTATTAATCCATCAAAAGACTCTTCCTTTAAAAGAGCATAAATTGATAACATAGTTCACAAGATTAATAATTCAATTTTATTCCCCAAAATTTCATTAGTTTTTGTACAAAACCACTTACATTTTTTAAGACAGGTCTCAAAATACAAGAATATGCTCATAACAAATCTTTCTCTCCAAAACAAGATAAAGTGATAATAATCATGCAAATGAATGGATTGTGTTGCGTGGTTCAGAAGATGGCAATATTTTGCAAAAAGAAATTGTCAATGATAACAGGAGAGACGTTTATTTTTGTAGCTACAAACAAAATTTCCGATGAGGATGCAAGAAATCATATTAAGTTGAACCTATATCCAACCGAATATTTGAACGCCCTTCATCCACATGTCCTACCACCTCTTATGTTGAAGTTAAAACTAGCTTCGCAAATTGAGTCATGAAATCTTGCATATATTTATAGCTTTCGCAATATTGGAACTCCGTTGATGGTGACATGTTGTGCCTATAATTCTATTCGATAAGAGAAACAGGGCAGGTGAAGCAGTGTTTAAACCAACCATATCTTTGACTATATCACGTACTTATTTTTCTTACCAAATACCAAGAAAAAAATTTCAGTTTGATTATTGGCTTATCAAAATGAAGTTCTACAAGAATAATAAACAAACTATTACAAAATCAAATGGACTTTGTTTTTATGGTAAATTTATTTGCATTGGTACAAATCTGGATGCATGTGCCTCTCTTTTGAGGACTCAAGGGAATATTATCTTTCAGGTTCTCTAAACCAAGTAGTCAACTTCCACTTAGGCCATTCAAGGAAATGATATATTAAGTTATGTAATATTATGTAAATAAACTAAGTCAATTATAATTATGTAACACAAAATAAAAAGAAAAAAAAAAATGATAGCTTAGTAAGAATTACAACTTTAATATATATATTAAACAATAATCCATGCATTGCATGGGTCAAATGACTTGTACCTACTAAAGCAAATAATACCCCTAAGAAAATATCTCTTCAATTAGGCTATCAATTAGATTGAAGTTGATAGCCTAATTGAAGAGAATTTTGATTAAGTTTGGGTATATTGTAATTACGCAAAAATGGACCACCATCACAGATATAATCAAGTCCAGTTGGACCAAACCATTGGCATAATTAAGCCTAGTAAAAAAAAATTAAAAGTATACCCAATCCCAAGTATAATCAAGTCCAACCCAATATCCAGTTTGACCAAATCACGGGCATAATTAAGCCCAGTAAAAAAAAAATAATTAAAATTATACCCAATCCCAAGTATAATCAAGTCCAGCCTGTACCCATAAGAAAATATCTCTTCAATTAAGCTGAAATTGATAACCTAAGAGAATTTCATTCAATTTTCGGTATTTTTGTAACTACACAAAATAAATAAAAATAGGCCAAATATATAATTTCACATCTTAAATACAAGCACTTTCATAAGTAACCCTAACTCGAATTCTTTATAGGTAATAAAACAAATCATCACCACTAGATCTAATACAAGTAATTGACCACCATTGATAAAATGCCCTAACTCGAATTCTTTTCAATTCAGCAATTTTAACTTTAATAAGTTTACCAGTAATCTTTTTTAAATAAATAGCTAAATAATTATCTGGTGGAAGTAGTAATTTACAAGTATCTGATGACAGGTATCCAAGTTTATTAATAAAATCATTAATAATATTAATATGATTTCATTTTGGAACACATCAAATATGTTTGTGATGGCAATTTTCATATTTTCAAGTACATTCTCAACTTGACAAAAAAATATATTTTGCATGAATATGGAGTACCAGTAATCTATTTTCTTTCCTTGTACTTACTAGACATTGACAAAAAGTAAATGAAAATAAAAAATAAACTCCAATAAAGATGATAATATAATCTTCAATACATTTCAATGGTGGGGATATGAAAGGGGACCCAAGTAGCAGTAAGACCTACTTACTGCAATTTCATGAAATTTGAGTTTCCCTTAATTTGTGATCTAATGTATATAAATGTGTTGCAGATGGGACTATATCCAAGAAGGCCACAAGACATGGATTGTATGGTTGCCTTCCGGAAAGGCTTAACTACATGGGCCAGAGGGGATCTCTCCGTCATATTACAAGTAAGTCATCTTTATCATCATAATAATTTGCTAAATATTTTGAATTTTCAGGATGTAGCAGTAACATCTACTTAGTGCAATTTCATGAAATTTGAGTTTCCCTTGATTTGTGATCTAATGTATGTAAATGTGTTGCAGATGGGACTATATCCAAGAAGG
This sequence comes from Aquilegia eximia, assembly GCA_023053565.1. Taxonomy (NCBI): domain Eukaryota; kingdom Viridiplantae; phylum Streptophyta; class Magnoliopsida; order Ranunculales; family Ranunculaceae; genus Aquilegia; species Aquilegia eximia. Next base: position 17,070,010 of record JALIGU010000003.1, read on the forward strand.
CCGCAAGATTCACACATACATGGATTGTATGGTTGCCTTCCTGAAAGGCTTAACTACATGGGCCAAAGGGGATCTCTCCGTCACATTATAAGTAAGTCATCTTTATCATCATAATATATAGTTTGCTAAATATTTCGAATTTTCAGGATATCAACTGTTACAAGCCAATTAAGAGACGGTCGACTGCTAATGGACAACTGTGCAAAGATTAATTGTTTCCCAAAGTGATGAAGCCTCAACAACCGACCCAGACCAAAATTTAATTGAGATTTTGAGAGTGTTGCAGAATCCCACTCTCCTGAATCTTCAACTGCTTTGGGTTTAATTTCCATGTACATATAACATTCATTCAATTTCAATACTTAAAGATTTATAATAATTCTAAATGAAATCATACCAGATCATAGACTTTTCAAACGAGCTAAACAAATATTACAAGTTACAAACCAAAAGAAGCACAAACCTCCTTCCCCCCCCCCCCCCCCCCCCCACACAAAAGCCCTAAAACAATCAAATCTGCCTGTGCATTGCACGGGCCTAAGGACTAGTATACAAATTACAAATAAATAATGGATGGAGTATTATTCTATGGATATAATTAACCGATAATTGATTATGGACATCATCGAAAGATGGTTTTATAATTAAGAGATGGTTGATTATTTATAATTTTTACATGTATGCAGCACCGCTCTCTTTTGAAATCATAGCATCGATCCGTTGCAGCAGCAACTCAAAGTCATCCTGCCTCTTGATAAGGCTAAGACGAACATAACGGGTATCACCACAAAACACGATACCCCCACGGCCAATGATATTAGCTGTTTGGAGCACTGCAGTACACTCTTCATCTTCTTCTCTTTCACACTTTATCCATGCATAAGCTGCAAATGATGGACATTCAATTAATTTAGCACCCAAAATAATGGAAAAGAAGTCTATGATGTACTTATATAAATTTCGAGTTCAAAACATAATTTACCTGGAGAAGGGCCAGTAACATTCTTAAAATAAGTGCAATACTGAGGTTCAAGTTTCTGAAGGGAGAATCGTTTCGATGATGAGAAGCTTTTGCTTATCCTTTCCCATCTCTCCCTCATTGTTTTGTAGCTAAATTCAAACATCTTCCTTCCTCTTTCTTTCAACACCACTTTCAAAAGCTTCAGAGTTCTCAATTGAGTGTCATGAGATTGGGCCAAGGTATTCAAACTCATGAACATTTGCATTCTTGTGTATACTTTCTCATCTTTTACCAATGCCCAACTGCATCATACCCAAGCACCATTTTATTATTCAATAGCATAGCTCTATCTCATAACAGTCATACATAAACTTACTTGCTTTACAGTGTCAAGGAAAATTGGGAAAATGTTTGGAAATTATTGAAAGTCCAATCCAGTAAGGAACACAAATCTGATCGATGTTTAGATTTTGGCTATATGGTTGTGCAGGTTTTTTAATAACAGCCATTATAACTTCTTAGCTTTACAGTGTCAAGGAAAATTTTGAGAATTTGACAAGGTTCTGAGCTTAGCATTTTGTGCCATGTGTCAACTATAAGAACATAACATAGGCAAAACAAAACGAAATTAGAATCAGAGTCTGAGTATTACCCAAGTCTGCTTCCTGCATGGCCTGTGAGTTTGGATAATGTAAAAATCATGAGATCTTCATCTGCAGCACTAGTGATGGCTGAGAAATGAGGCCAGTAATATGCATGATCATAAATAGTTTTGGCAGATGGTCCTGTAAGAACTGGGTTCCTGAATTTACCATCAGGGTTGTTTGGTGAAGTGACAAACTCTATCGATGTCCCTGAGGTATCTGATCTATTTTTCCACAAGGATGCTTCTCCCTGCCATTTGAACTGCACCGAGTTGTAAAACTCTGTTTCTAATTTATAAACCTGTAACATATTGGCAACACAGATGTGTTACTTACTATGACAATTTGACTAGTTTCTACACATGGACATAGGTCTGTTTTGGATAAACTTTAAAAGGGTAGTTTGTTAATCAGCAGTTATCTACATAACAATTTATCTGAATAAGATGAGATGTATTGTATATGATGAACATCTTGTATTTAATTAAACTAGAATTACCGAAAATAAACAAGAAGCATCTAAAGACGAACCGGATAAAATGGGATAGAGGCTACAACACTTGCGGGAGAGGGCGAATCTTCAGGAGAAAGAGCATAAATTGCTGCATTAAGAAGTTGTGTGGATCCAGCACCGAAGACCATGTACCTTCCATCAGTTTTTGCATTTCCAATAACTGCATGAAGTTCTCGGATACACTTCTCTAGCTCAACCGTAATGGAAGATTTATCATTTGAACTAAAACGATAGCTCATCCGGTGCCATCCTGCTACCACAACTGCACTACTTGCTGCATGTTGCACCCAGAATGGTTCTAAGAACAAAGGATCCCCACTACACATACACAGAAAAAAAAGGCAAGTTACTTCATGTAAATAACAGTCGACTTTTCTAAATTTCAATTCAAAATTATGGTTGTTGCTTCTGTGTCCTGCATTGGAGCAGAGGTGCGCTTCAGTACGTGTCATTTCGTGACTGCAAAGTTATGAAGGTATTTAAGACTAATATCAGATAGATTCACCTACCAAGACAACCATGACCCTTTTACCATCTCATTTTAGTTTCACTTAAGGATGGGTAAGGATCAATGTTTTGAATTCATCTGCAGGTCAAACAAGCAGGGCATAGATTGCAATCTGGTTCAACATTGTGTGTGTGTGTGTGTTTATCGTTACGCCCTGTTTAAAAATAAAGATAATTTCAATTAATTGAAATGTAAAAGCTTTTATTTAATTCTAACATCGCATAAATGGTTAGAGTGACAAAATTACAAGATTAATGGATCAAAGGTAATCAACTAATTACATTATTTTAGTAGATCAGGAAATCAAACTGCTTAGTTATTTAGAAGCTAAAGTCAACTGGTAGTTAATTGTTTTAAAAGCTAGCTATAGCATTGGAAATTACATCACCAGCATAAGCTAAACAAATTTAGCCTTCCCTTAGTTGTCGCAGTTAGCAGCTTTACCATACACAAGAAATCAAAGTGTTTTAGTTTTATTTGAGCAAACAAACACCTTCGTATATAGTTCTATGGATCGGAATTTTCATTTTTGTTTCTCATTCAGAAAATAATAGTATCATTCATATCTTAAATTATTGAAGAGGGAGAGACAGACAAAGACAAAGAGGGGGTTTACCTATCAGCATCAGCTGGACAATCAGGTAAGACTTGAGAGCAATCTTTGCCACCATAACATGAATTACACTCACATACAGGCACCCCTTCAAAGGGAACTCCATCTATGTATGCTTTCCCATGACCTGAGCAAGATATAGATGCTACAGCTTCAGCTTCTAAAGCTGCTTCTTTGCTCCAACTAAGTTCTTGATTAGCAACTCTATAAGCAAAGTGATTGTAAACTAAGAAAAAATTAATAACAACAGATATCAATAAAAAGCCTATAGCAATATTGAAGCCATGGATCTTAGCCATGACTCCTTTGTATATATCTTTGCTCTCTTTCTCTAGAGAGTAATTTAGACTATTTATGTTAATTTCTTTAGATTTTATTTGATTATAAAGTCGTTGTCTAGTTATTTTCAAGGAAGTTATGTTTTACCTGTTAAGTTGGAAGAAATCACACACGTTCATCATATGTGGAAATTTTTTATTTCTTTGCAGATCATGTCACCCATAAGAAAATGCATGGAGTATTGGATGACTTTTCAAATGCATTGTTAATAAATAAACTTATATATAATATATGTCTGCAATGTAATAGTTTCACTTATTTTAATTTTCTTGATGTTGTGTGAAGAATAATAAATTTGTCATATGTAATAAGGTAGTATAAGAAGAAAATCAAAAACTCTTTATTGTTTCGTCTCATACTCTACTCTTCTTCCCCAATTTGCATGAAGTTTTGGAATCCAATTAGTATTCCAATTAGACTTTTCATAAGTTGGAAGAAATCACACAGTTCATCATACGTGGAAATTTTTTAGAGATTTTTGGACATACCCCACATTTGAAAGTCGAAATTTGAGATACCCCATTTGAAAAAAAATTTGAGATACACCCCCAATTCAAGATGTGGTGTTATCTTAGCCGTCCATCATAAAACTCACCTACGGCTGTAAAGCTCTTCTGTCTTGAAATGGGGGGTATCTCAAAAAAAATTTCAAATGGGGGTATCTCAAATTTCGACTTTCAAATGGGGGTATGTCCAAAAATCTCAATTTTTTATTTCTTTGCAGATCATGTCCCCCCGTAAGAAAATTCCTGGAGTATTGGATGACTTTTCAAATGCATTGTTAATAAATAAACTTATATATAATATATGGTCTGCAATGTATTAGTTTCACTTATTTTAATTTTCTTGATGTTGTGTGAAGAATAATAAATTTGTCATATATAATAATATATAATAAGGTAGTATAAGAAGAAAATCAAAAACTCTTTATTGTTTCGTCTCATACTCTACTCTTCTTCCCCAATTTGCATGAGGTTTTGGAATCCAATTAGTATTCCAATTAGACTTTTCATAAGTTGGAAGAAATCACACAGTTCATCATACGTGGAAATGTTTTAGAGATTTTTGGACATACCCCCCATTTGAAAGTCGAAATTTGAGATACCCCATTTGAAAAAAAATCTGAGATACACCCCCAATTCAAGATGTGGTGTTATCTTAGCCGTCCATCATAAAACTCACCTACGGCTGTAAAGCTCTTCTGTCTTGAAATGGGGGTATCTCAAATTTCGACTTTCAAATGGGGGTATCTCAAATTTCGACTTTCAAATGGGGGGTATGTCCAAAAATCTCAATTTTTTATTTCTTTGCAGATCATGTCCCACGTAAGAAAATGCCTGGAGTATTGGATGACTTTTTTCAAATGCATTGTTACTAAATAAACTTATATATAATATATGGTCTGCAATGTATTAGTTTCATTTATTTTAATGTTGTGTGGAGAATAATAAATTTGTCATATAAGGTAGTATATGAGGAAAACCAAAAACTCTTTATTGTTTCGTCTCATACTCTACTCTCTTCTTCCCCAATTTGCATGAAGTTTGCAATCCATCTGGAATTCAAAAAAATTTGATGAAGGTCGCTTGGGGGGCTCGCCACTACCTCCGCCTGGCGCGAGCTACCACCAACTCTCTCCTTCTCCACAGGTCGTTCTTTCTCCAACCTCCGAGCAGCGACACCAGACCGCTCTCTCTCACCAGTCCTCGAGCTACCACCAGCTCGTTCCTTCTCCCCAGCACGCGAACTGCCACCAGAACGCCCAGCCTCAGCTTTATGAACAGAAGACATATGGGCCTTCCTCAGCGACTTCCTCCTCTCAAGCTCGTCTTCAACGGTTTTCGCACCACCTTTGGGAATGAAATGCTCCTTCAGGTGGGGTAAGAACTTTATCTTACGCTTGTCAGACAAGAAACCGAAACCGTTCAAAGCGGAATTCAGATCGTTCTTCCTCACAAGATGATCGTCCCTGATCGCTGCACAAACATACAACGTAATCAAGTACAGAAAAAGGAAAATCTCCTAAGGCTAACGACCAGAAACTTACGAGCATCATTCCTAGTCACATGACGCAACTGGATGCTCCCCTCAATGATCGAGCCAGTAATCAGCATGGGATCTTTCCACCATGGCTCACTACTTACAGGATATATTAAAGGCAAACGTTCTGGCCTAACTTGCATGTTATAGCCGGACAAGTCAGCCTTTGAAGAACGTTTGAAGCTGAAGTGGTCCAACACATCCTTCACAGTGATGTTCCACTTATGCAGCTTATTCAGGTCATCAATGACCCTCATGTTCCTCCAGAAATTGTCATTCATCTGGCAGGGGGCTCGACCAATAGCATTCAACAGGTCGACCACCAAAGAAGACAATGGCAGCCTCAGCCCAGCTCGAAATTGGGTCAAGGTAAAAACAGTCGAGAAAGGATTTTTGGGTCGATACTCAGCAGAAAGTAAACGATCTCCTAAAAATCTAATCTCCAAATGATCAATGGAGCTAAGCCCATACTGCTTCCTAAAGGCAATGTGCCTATTTACATACTTAAGGTTCACTACTCTACACATCGAACCATCGTCTCCTTCCACCATCTCCTCGTCAGACGAGTCAGCCCCGTGAGAGCCGCTACTCTGGGGGCTATCAGGGTCTACACCACGAACGGGCGATAAGGGTTCAGAATGAGTCCTTTCAGACTCATACTCCTCACCGCCACCACCACTCAAGTTATCATTTTGAGAATCACTCAAATCAGACATTTCTCTCAAGCAACAGAAATGAAAACAGAAATGAAGGAAAAGAAAGAAAAGAAAACTAACCTCACGAGCTCTCAAAGTTCTTCAGATCGCAAGAGTAAAGCGGCAGCAATTCAAATGAAAGCGAGATAGGTAAACCCTTCTCAACAAAACTACAGTTTAAATACTGTAGCTCGTACAATCCCAGCCATCAGTTCGAAACAGGTAAACGGCTGAGATCGAACAGACGATCCACTTCCATTGCAGCTATTTTCCACTTAACAAAAGGTTCACGTCCACCGTCGGATCAACCCACGTGCCACGTAAAGACTATATCAGGCAAGAAGTGCGTCAGTTGCCATAACTGCACAATTAACTGCTCGAGGAAAATCCTCCACTTCCCCGTAAGATCGCCATGATTAGTACAGACAAGTCTGCATGACTGCCACGTCAGAAAATTCAAAAAGCAAACCAAGAATCAGCATCGATCAGAGTTCTCAGTCTTTTCAGCCCGACTTCTACAGCCGACCTAAAAAGAGGGGGCTTATGTAGGGGTACTACATACTCCAACCAATCAAAAGTAGCCACGTGGCACAGTCATTCATCCATCAGGTCGCCACGATCTCTATCTGCTAGTAGCTCTTCCACAACAGCTCGATCTCACAACGAGCAGCGACCTGCTTATACACACGTGCTCTCATTCAATGCACAGAATATTCACGTCAGTTACATAATTAAGTCACAGGGATGATCCACGCGCGTTACACAATTAATCCTCATTATGATGACGGAGAATCTGCAAGATCCATGATCCACGCCTTTCTACCTTCTATAAGAACAGAACTACGATGGCTTGATCTAAAAGTTCAATTCCCTCGAGCTAAGAGTACGTAGGCAATCTCGATCTCAACGAGGTGCAGCCACCCCGACCTAAAACTTCCCTTTTGGTCAAGTCTCCCAGCGACCTGACCTAGTAGTGCATTAATCTAGAAATAGGTTAATACAGTTGTCTCGGGCAAGACTATGCAGGTAGGTGGCCCAGTGGCCAAAGGTGAAAAGTAATCTGGAAGGGTAGCTTCTGGAGCCATAAGTGCAGGAGTTACTTCAGTAAGTGAGGTTGAGTCGTTGAACTCTTCCTCAGAAGGTATGAAGGTTGAGTCGTTAAACTCTTCCTCAAGAGAAGGAGTGAGGTCCGTGATTGTGCTCTTTGTGTAGATCGGAATAGGTTTGGACTTACCTGATCTAAGATGCATGCAAAATGCACATTACATATGCCACAAAAGTCCTAACCATTCAAAAGCATCTAACAAGGGGCTCAAAAACTGACTCAATTTTGTGTTCACCCAAGTCAATGAGTTCTTTTCAAGCTTCCGTTGTAAATTCTCCCTATATTTCGTGAGTCAAGCAGCGAATAACCAGTGTGGGAGGTTTTCCGTGCGTAAGCAACGGTCCTTAATTAAGAAACCACAGTGATTCAACATACATAATCTGTAGGGGTTCCAGAGCCAATTCCTAACTTGTACTCCAATCAAAGAATGGTTCACGCAGTACTAGTTGATTTATCTGCTCAAGGTCTCAAATGAACATCGTGATATCATGGCTTTAGTTGATTCAATTTTAAGGCTTAGGATATTGCAATCAATTGATATTAGGTTTCACTTTTAGGCTAGGTCCGCCTTGCAGTCCCAGTTTAACAAGTAAAAACATAATTGAAAATCAAGCAACAATCAAGGTCATGCTAATCACACAGAAATTGCTCTTGCAGGGGATTCGAGGAGGGTTAGGAGAATGCTTACCTCCCACTTTGTGCTAAAAAATAAAAATTGTCAAACAAGCGCACAGAAGTGGGGAAAAGACGAGTTGAAGTCGACTAAGGGAAAACCGCTCATTGGGTTTCAATCGTCCTTAGGAGTCGTTCCTTAGTAGACCCAAGGCTAGCTCCACAACCTTGCTCTATTATCCGCCGCAAACACACAATAAAATAAATCCTAACAACACCTACTTTAAAAATATTACTCCTTCGTGGATTGAATAATTAAATATCTTACAAGTCTCCAAAAATGCTGAAAACATTAGACTACTTAGTTCACCTCACAATCTTTCAAAAGGAAAAAACAATCCTTGAAAAAGTGCTTTGGAACGTTCTGAAAAATTCACGCAAAATGAGGTAAATTCCTGCCCAAAACTCGACTCGAGATGGTTATAGGCCAATTTGAACTCGACTCGAGATCGGGCCCAAGTTGAACCAGTAACTTTCAGGAAAAATTCCTGAACGCGCGACTTTCTTAAAAATTTGATTTTGACTCCGTTTTTTGAGCTTTTTTCAATCCGTCTTTGCTACAAGATCAATAAGAGGACTAAGTAACAAGACACTTAAAAACAATAATTAAAAAAAGAAAATATAGAAGGGTGGGAGGGATAGAAGTGGGATGATGTCCCGAAACTACTATTCTCGCTTGTGTTTGAATGAACTCTATTCCTTAGAGCAGCAACGACGCCATTTTGGTATAGCGGCTAAAGGTGTTTATCTCTAACCTCTATCAAAAGATTCTATTTTTATTAATTTTTCCTTCTTGTGCCTGTATAAATTGGTTATCAAAGTAGACAAGTAACAAGCAAGGGTCGTACCCACCTCAGAGGGGGAGATCTTAGCTCAAACACAATAGAAAACAATTGTTAAGAAACACTAAGGGAATCAATAAACAAGATTTGAGATTGATTCTACTTCCTACAGACAATAATTAAATAAACTAACTTAAGAATTTTGTAGAGATGAAAAGAAGATTTATGATGACAAAGGGAGAAGAATTGGTATCTATAAACTAAATCAGGCAAACATAATATGTTGTTCCTTCATGTTCAATCTATAACAATTAATTAGTCACCTTTCAGCTATTCAAATTAATCATTAATACCTATAATAATCAAGTAGTCACCTCTCAGCTATTCTACTCAATTGAAACGGGATTCTCTTATGCATACTATTGAATATGTCTTATTAATCAAACCGTCACCTCTCAGCTATTCAATTTAATTAACTCAACATATTAATTCATAGCTAAATCATCACCTCTCAGCTATTTGACTTAATTACAAAAGGGTTCCAATAAAAGATATCAACTGCAGATATGTAATAATCACTTCTCAGCTATTTCACTACACATCTTTAATCAATATAAATAAAACCATTAAAGCTAGGTCTCCCTAAACCCTAACAATAGTATTTTAATAACATGGATAACAATAACATGCAAATAATCATACTTACCTCCTACTGCAGATAGAAGTAAATAAACATTAAGTACTTTGAATCACAATGAACATTAAGAACAAACATGGTGCTTTCGCATTATCTAGAGTACTTCAACCACCCCCCTAAGGAGATTTATCTAGAGTACTTCAACCATCCTTGATGATGACACCATGGAAGAAATAAATAAATCACAAGACATCATAATAGAAAATTAATGGATTCATATTAATATGAATTGAGTTGATACAAAGAAAAAAAAGATGAACTTTCTCTCATAAATATTCACTTTCTCTCCATGAAAAACTCTAGATCTAAAAGATATGATTCTAAAAGATACCTAAACCTTTGCTGCTACTTCTCTTATATAGAAAATACAAAGTAGAATAGTTGCATTCAAAGACTTCCAAATTAGGTCAAATTCGTGGTTGCTTCTGTTGGTCTTCTAGAGGCATTAGGTATTTAGCAAATCGTAATTCTCTTAGGCTTAAGTTGCAGCTTGGACCAAGACCTTCAGTTTGATAGCTCATGGGCCCAAATCAGACTTCTGGATCTCCTTGTAGAGCCTTTTTAGGTTTGGACTTTAAATAAAACCCTAAATAGAAATTCTGACTTGTGGGCTCCAATAGGACCCGGTTTGGGCTGACATTTGGACCACCCCACTTTGACATAAATTCAAGTCAACTGATTTGACCGTGGGGTGCCCTCAACAGATCTGTGGGTGTAAATATCAATTTTCTTTCTCTTGTGCAAATAACACTTTTTGCTTACTTTTCTTGACTTTTTGCGGGCTTTAACACAATATTCGCATTTCGGCTCATAAAACCTACACAATAGACAAGAAAGCACTAATCAATAGATATAATACAATAATATAAGCTAAGTGCTAGACAAACAAGGTGTTATTCGGGGGATAAATATACACTTTTGAGGACTTATCACTTCTAAATAAATCATAAACCCAAATAGGAAACCAATTGGTGTATGTGTTATGTCCTACATCAGTCCCCCATTCTTCAAAAGAATTTGTCCTCGAATTTAGATTGTATTGATGACGTCCGCTCCATAAGAAAAGATACTTTGAATAACATGCACTCATTTGAATTTTTGCCAAGTTCATTGATATTGTTCCTTCATCTTTTGATCCTTGAAATTTGAGAACAAAGAGAATTTGTTTGGAAAGAACTCGATCAATACCAATAAAATCATAATGACGAACATTAATGGACAATGAATCTTTCACTGCAAACTTAACTTTATGATTCCCTTCTTCCTTAAAAATATGTGTGTGATCTTCAATTTTGGCCACCAAGGTTGAAAGATCTTCATAAACAAATGATGGCTCCAAAGGAAAATCCTTTTTTTCTTCTTCAATAATGTCATGATGTTTAGGTGCAAGATGGACTTCATTGGGTTGGGCAAGAATGGTAGGTGTAACAAGAATGGTAGGTGTAGCAAAATTGGTAGGAGAAAAGAGGGGTGGTGGGGTGGTTAAAGATGTATTGATTGGTTCATAATGGGTATCTTCGATAATGTCCGCTTTGATTTCTTCAATCTTATAGCTTGATTCTTCATGGATATTTTCGATAATGTCCGCCTTGATTTTTTCAATCTTATAGCTTGATTCTTCATGGATACCAAAGGTTGTCTTGATCTCTACTAGTTGTTGAGTGAATTTCGAATCGAGTGTTGCATCTTGTTTGACAAATAATGTGTTCAATGAATCCCAAAACAAATCCCTAAAGAAATTTTTTTTCTTCATCACTAAGAGCCATGGTGGAAAACAAACTTGAAGGTGGTGGTGGGGTGGTGGTGGGGAGGTGGTGGATCGTTTTTGAATTAAAAAAAAAAATCTAAAACTAAAGTATTGATACCAATTGATGCAGCGGAAGCTAAAATAAATTTAATCTAAGAATTAAAATTGCAAGGAATTGAAATAACGGAAAAGAACTAGAATAAGTAAAAGCTGAAATTTAAATAACTTGAAAGTAAATTACAGAAAATGAAGAACTTGAAGTAAAAACTAAATTGAAAGACAATAAACTAAATAATAAACTCTTCAATCATCAATCTTCGCTAAGAAATTCGTTTTTGGTGTATGTGTTATGTCCTACATCACAGCCCTAGTCTTTGAAGGAAGTACAAGCTGAGAAAGTATTTAACGTGTTCAAACATATAAACATAAACATATCGTTCCTCACCGGTATCAAGAAGATACCTTCCTACGCTATGGTTTTCAAAGACTTGTGCATCGCAAAGCGGAAAACAAATGTGCCCAAAAGCGCGTTTGTTGTGGAAGAATTTTCTGCACTTATCCAACACAACAGAGTGGTGAAATATAAGGACCCTGGAAAACCAACCTTACCCTGCAAGCTTGGTGAGAAGTTCTTTGTTAGACCTAGGAGCAAGTGTCAATCTTTTGCCTTACTCTCTATACATCAGCCTCTGGTCTAGACAACATGAAACCCACGGACATGTCTTTACATCTGGCCGATAGATCGTTGAAAGTACCTAGAGGTATAGTTGAAGATCTCTTAGTCAAAGTATCCAATTTTTACTATCCCGTTGATTTTGTGGTGTTGGACACTGAACCTACCGCCGATGACTCGGTTCCCATTCTTCTTGGCCGTCCATTTTTGGCCACCTCCAATGCTCTCATCAACTGCCAAAATGGTTTGATGGTTCTCACTTTTGGAATTATGGTCGTTGAAGTAAATATTTTTAATCTTGGCCACCAACCCTCTGATCTTTCTTAATCTGAAGATGTGTGTCATCTCGATTCTCTACCGTATAAGATGGTGCATAGTTGTCACCCTGAAGATCCGGTTGTTAATTGCCTTTCCATGCATAATGTTGACTTTGACATCAATCAATCTATTGCTTAAACCAACTCTCTTCTCGATTTTGTGCCTATGTTTGACCCTAAAGACCCTGAGGCCCTTGATTTGGTTTGTTCTGTAGATTATCATTCTCATGTCGAGACCATCACTCCATCTCCTGTTACTCTAAATCATCTTCCTCCCGAGCTGAAATATGTCCAATTCGATTAGGACGATATTCATCCTGTTATCATCTCTTCATCTCTTATTACCGGTCAGGAAAATCAGCTTTATTTTCAAATTGGTGACAAAGTTTTGTTTTATAACTCCCGTTTGCATTTATTTTCTGGTAAACCATAGTCTCGTTAGTTGGGCCCCTTTGTTGTGTCTGCAGTAACTCCTTATGGTGCTATTACATGTGTTAATTCTGCAGACGGTTCTGAATTTCAAGTCAATGGTCAACGTCTTAAGCATTTCCATGAATTAAGGCCCCCTGAAGCAGAAGAAACTCTTTTCGAGGATCCTACCTATTTAGACTGACCCTTGACGTGCTGGTATCTGGACCCTCTCTGTGTTCCTTTCCTTTGTCTTTTTAGAGAGGTGTGGTTGAAACTGTCGGAACCGTTAGTCCACAAACTTTTACTAGCTGAGTATAATTTATCCAGTGTACGCTTTCGCTTTAGCGTCATCTCCAAACAGACTTTTTTCTCGCTATATTTGGAAGTGGGGAAGTCAATTCCCATCTTCTTTTAAGTCTTGAGTATCTCACTTTAAAAGACTTTTTATTGTATCGTTTCTTAGACATCAGGATCTTGCGCATTCCACTCTAGCGTTTTATCTCTCTTGTATCTTTTTTTTTTTAGTAGCGTTTATCTAAGGAGTGAGTTTCCTATTTGTTCCCCTGTCTGGATGAAGACGTTAAACTTAGCGCTCCTGGGAGGCAACCCTGTGTATTTTTTAAGTCCGATCGTGCGTTACTTCTCTTTTTGTTGTCGGGTTTAGATGTATTTTGGCTGTTGAACCGCCCGTTCTACCATCTGTGCTTAGTTCTGTTTGGGGGTTTGCATAGCCCACCCACTCTCTGTTTGTCGTTTGGCTGATTGATAATTATTACGGTTACAAATTGTCTTATTTTAAGATAGGATTTCTCTTTATGTTGAGTCAGTTTTTATTTTCAGCATCTTTTATTTCGGTTGTGTCTTAGGATGGAATTCCTTGTAATCCCTATGCATTTGGGGATAATTTTGTTTGGCAGGAATTTATAAAAGTGGTTTGAATTTTTAGTATATTCATGGTATTATCTTTCTTATCTCTCATTCCTTTACTTAGTATGAGCCTTGAGGACGAGGCAATTTTTTTGTTTGGGGGTGGGGAAGTATTACAACCTTTTTGCAAAAGATTTTCAAACTTCTTTTTCCATACTTGTATAAAAATTCAAAAATTTTGATAAATCCAAAAAAATCTTTGTTACAAAGACTTTTCCAAAGTTAGGATAAGTATACCATCAATGATGAGTATAATGGTTTAATTCCATTTTTTCCAAGTTTAAAGACATTTATTGCTTCACCAAGTAGTTGAGTCTCATACATCAATTTGCATGAGCATAAGCGTGACATTCACTTGCATTTATGGCAAACACGTGTGCACATGCAATTACACCTTAAGAATCATGAGGAATAAGTGCGGAGACTTAACCTAGTGAGCTTTTGAGCACCGTCTTTTTCTTGGAGAGTTATTACGTACATCTGGAGTAAAAAGACTCAACCTCTTTTTTTTTTTTATGGTCAAATTATCAAAATTGACAATAACGTTTGCAAAACATTTCAATTATGACAATGTATTTCAAATATAACAGCAACGTTTCATATCATATCAATTCATAACAACCAAGTTTAAAACCCTCATCAAATGGGTCACCAAAAACAGCGTCGAAGCTAAACTTGGTTGTCATGAATTGATACGATAACAAACGTTGATGTTATATTGGAAATACATTGTCATAATTGAAATTTTTTGTATACGTTGTTGTCAATGTCGATAATTTGACCTATTTTTTATTAGTTTAGACTCATATTCATTTTTCAGTTAGTCTGGAGATGACATCAAGTGGGTGTAATATAAACTTCGGTCTAGTAGCTTATTTCAAGACGTGATCACTATATCAATACTTAGAAATGATACAAAGACATTTAGTTAAGCCATGTTTATCCTAGTCTACCCCGATGATACATTATCCCTTAGGTTGACCATTCTGAGCCTTTCATGTTACTTAGCCTGTTTTTTTAGCCCATCATCCTTGTGAAAAGCCAAAATCTTCCAAATCAAAAGAAAAGGAAGATTCCAAAAAATTGCCTAGAGCTTCATTGAATTTTTCGAAAGAAGAAAAAAAATACTTCTACTCAAAGAGAAAAATTCTAAAATTTGTCCAAGTGCTGTTATTACAAATCACAATTATAGAAGGCTCGAATGTTCCAAAAATATTCCACAAAATCTTCTTCCATTTCTAGCCCTATCCTAAGCCCAGTTACAACCTATTACTGTCTTTTGTAAATCTAAACTCATATGGTAGGATGTGTCAAGTCAGTGAGAAGGTGCTTAGGTAAAAAACCCGACATCTCAAGCAACGCTAACTTTTCCATTCTTTGAGACTAAGTTCATTCCATTACACCAGTCTGTTCTTATTAATATATGTGATATGTTTGTCCATTTTCTTTCCCCACATAGAGGTAAAATGATAAACACCAGCTCTGAGTGATTTTTATTTCTAAGTGTATGTCTGGTGAGGCAGAAGTCAAAACGACATTTCCAATGGTGACTTAAGACCTGTAGTTGTATGTACACACGCCTGTCTTGAAGGCATTTGACACCATTATACTTATTTTCATGCACTGGTAGTACGTAACCTCATATGAACGGTTTTGCAATATGTATCCTTATCTTCGATATACTGTTTGGATGATGTGTGTACCCTAGGTAAAATACCCAACAAGTGTCATCGGTGGCTGTATAAGAAGCCAAACCGGGAGCACCTGAGCATTAGCCAGCCAGACCTGGACTATCGAGTAGGGCCTAACCCGGTCTCAAGTGGTCCACATACGCTCTATGGATCCTGACACACAAGATGGTCCACAACTAGTGGGTGGAGCCCCGGTTACGGTATAAGAAGTTGAACCGTGGGATCCTATACATCGACCAAGCCCGCCTCAATCAAGTAAGCCAGGTCCGGCCCATTAAAGTCCAACAGCGACGGAGGCTCGTCTTAAGGTTTATCATAGAAGTCCAAAAGACCTGGCCAAGGTGTATGCAATGTAGATTGGACCTCCGGTCTGAGGAGTCTAGCCCAAGTTTTTGCTTTCAAACTTGGTCAAATCCAAGTCCCAACTAACTGGTTAAGTCCAACAAGATTCCAGGCCAACAGAACCCACTGTTCTAGCCCGCTGGAGAAGATAAAGGAAGACCCAGTTGAACCAGAGCCTATCAGAGAATACCACGTGGCAGTCGTCCTGGTCAAAAGGAATTCAAACCGAGGGATAATCGCCAAGCAGCATGTGCGCTATCTCTGCGGGAGCATCTTCACAGCTTGAACTACCTGAGTTCATGGAGTCAAAACCGGAGGAGCGGTTGAGCCAGCCTCCTCCGGTCAACTATAAATGCAAGAGTTCTCAACCTCCTGAACTACGAGTCTTTCACTAAGCAAGTCTATTAGAGCTTGGTGGAAGCAGATACTTGATTCCAAGTTCATCATCTTGGATATGTAGGCAGCCTGATCTAATCAGGTCCAGTCTCATTTTATACCCCCATCCCATCTCGGTCTGTACAAGGCTTTCATTGTAACCTTTCGATTAATCAATACATATCTCGAGTTTGTGGATCAAATTTTTGCACCCACAGATGATATCCATTTATAAGGAAAAAATCTAAAACATTTTGTTCTTTGTTCTTTGGATTAGTCATTGTAGTAATTAAGTTTGGGGGTATCTTATCTGAAAAACCCTCAGGAGACTATAACTCCTCCACCTGGGAAGTTCTTGTGGTTTTAAAGCTTTCATGCATATGGTTAATGCAACACCTTAGTTCTATTTCTCTTTTAAGTCCTTATTTTTTTTTCTTCTCACTTTTGCTTGAGGACAAAGAAAGTGTTGTTTGGGGATATTTGATAAGTCATCAAAAGTGTATATTTATCCCCCGAATAGCACCTTATTTCCATAGCATTTAACTTATATTATTGTGTTATATCTATTGATTAGTGTTTTCTTGTCATTTGTGTAGGTTTCATGAGCCAAAAGTTGAATATTGTGTTAAAGCACGCCAAAAGCCAAGAAAAACCATTAAAATAGTGTTATTTGCACAAAAAAGAGAAATTGTTATTTGCACCTGTAGATTGCTGAGGGTACCCCTTGGACTGGTCAGATGAACTTGACTTTATGTCCAAGATGGGTGGTCCAAATTTCAGATCAATCCAAGTTGTAATGAAGCCCACAAGTCAAAAGATCTATTGAAGCCCGTTACTTGAAGCCCAATGTTAAAAAGACTTTATATGATGATCCAAAATTCCAATTTGGGCCCGTAAGCTGTCTATCTGAAGGTATTGATCTAAGCTACAACTTAGGCCCAAGGGAATTTGGGTTCTACGTGTTCTTGCTACTTGTAGAAGACCTATAGCAGCCACCATGAATTTTGACCTAACTTGAAGAGCAAGTATACTTTGTGTGCAAGCAAAGTAATTTCTTAATTCATTAGGACTCATGTTTTGTATTCTCTATATAAAGATAAGTAGTAGCTAGGGTTTGGGTAGTTCATCTTGTCTCTTGAACTCAAAGTCTTGAACTTGTATTGTTGACTCATTCTTCTTATTCTTATTCTCTATCAATAATAATAATCAAATCTCTTTCCCATTTTTGATGTTGTGTTCTTTTACTATTTCTTCCATGGTGTCATTATCAAGGATGAGTAGCTAAGTTCGCTTTAGGGGGAATGGTTGAAGCACTCTAGATAATGCAAAAAACACCATGTTTATTCTTTTATATTCATTGTGATTCAATTTCTTAATGCTTATTTATTTCAAGTTTAGATAGAAGTAAACATGATTATGTATACATTTGTTGCATCCATGTTCTTAAATATTATTGCTAGAGTATAGAGAGACCTAGCAATATTGGTAGTGTTAGATTAATTGGAGATATGTGAAAGAATAGTTGAGAGGTGACTTTACATATCTACAATTAATTTCTTTTATTGGAACCCTTTTATAATCAAGTTGAATAGCTAAGAGGTGACAATTTGTTTATGAATAAATATACCAAGTTAATTGAATTGAGTAGCTGAGAGGTGATGATTTAATTAACAAGGTATATTCAATGAATACATATAAGGAATCCCATTTTAATTGAATGGAATAGCTGAGAGGTGACTATTCGATTATTATAGGCGTTAGTGATTATTTGGAATAACTGAGAGGTGACTAAGTAATTGCTATAGATTGAATATGATTGAATGACATGTATGTTTTGCATTGTTTAGTTTGTGGATACCAACTCTACCCCCTAATCATCATAAGATCTTCTTTCCATCTCTTTCCATCTTCTAACATTAGTTTAAGTATTTATTTATTGCATGTAGAAAGTAGAATTAATCTTATTCTATTAGTTGATTCATTTGGCGTTCTTTAATTATTATTTTTTATTGTGTTTGAGGTAAGAATTCCACATTCGAGGTGAGTACGACCCTTGCTCGTTACTTCTTCTACATTGATAACCAATTATTACAGGTACAAGAAGGAAAATAACAATACAAATATCATTTTTTGATTAGTAGGTACCAAATATCTACTATCACTCATACAAGTCAGAGTACGAAATATCACATAAAATATATCATAGCATCAAGTCTAAGTTTAATCACATAGAAAATACTTCCATTCATTCATATCGAGCACATAACCACTTCAAAATAAAACATTTTCAAGTATTCAACCATTCAAGCGAACATAAAAAGAAAGGCACATGGTCGATCGAAGTCGGAATGTATTGAGTTTGAGGTCAGAGGAATCCAGGGGTATATTGATCCTGAATACATTGTGGCATCCAAGTTAGATGAAAAATGTGATGTTTACAATTTCGGGGTGGTGCTAATTGAACTTTTGTACTGTAAGGTAATTAAGAATGACCCATTTTTTGTTGACTATGGAAGCTGGATTCCAAAATCAGACAGTAGATGACAGTAAAGTAGAAAAGGGAAAGAGATTTCAGAGTCTAACCTATGCAACTCTTGCTTTGAAATGTGTACAATTTAAAGGGGAGGAAAGGCCAACCATGATGGAAGTAGCGAAGAAGTTGAGGCGAATCATAGGCATTTTCTGATGACAAAATATTAGGGGTGGTTAACGGGAAATTTGGACTTAACCCCCTCACATTATAGACACTATAAATAACCCCCCATAGTTAAAAAATTGGACTTAAAACCCTGTTGTTTGGCTCCATCTAGTTTTTCATCCAAAGTCTATTTTCTCTTACCTAAATGCCCCTCTTCAATCTATTAGAACAACCCATCCCCCCTCCAAAATCTGCTTGTCTTCACTATGCTTCATTGATGCAATTTCAATCGAATTCATGCATTCTAGCCTTCTAGGGGTTTATTTGAAATCCCCAATTGAAGCAACAAAGAAAGAAGGAAAAGAGTTTTGTTTTCTTCTTGTCTTTGTCTTATTCAACACATTCTTATGTCATTTGCTTCCATCACCATTGCTTCCATTAACACTAATTTATCTTGTATTCCAAACCCCATAAATTTGTTTATCAAATTCAAATCCTCATACCCAAATCAGATTCTCTTCTTGTGATTAACTCGAACTAGTTTGAATTAAAAAGAAAAACAAAAGAATTGATCTTCCCCATTGTTCATTCCTTATTCATCAAGCTTGAAGTTTGAAGAAAGAAAGAGGGAGATGTTGATGGTGTTGTTGCTAAAGTGAAGTCAAGAAGATGATTTGAAAATAAGAGATAAGGAAGATGATGAGGGGTATTTAAGTCAAAACAATTAGTCATTGGATGGAAAACCGGATGGAACCACACAACGAGGTGTTAAGTCTAAGTTTTCAACTAAGGGGGGTTTATTTATAGAGAGTCCATAATGTGGGGGGTTAAGTCCAATTTTCCCGTGGTTAGCAGGATGTTCCCTCACCTACTAGCTAACACATTCAGATGAAGCAAAATGGAATCAACTTTTCTTACCCACAATTTTTATTTTCTTGCCAACCTTGGATATATTTGACACAAATATGTACTTGATTGTACTAAACTCTTTGAAGTTGGATTACTCTTCGTCAATTTGTAGATATTATCTCTTAGTCAACATTAAAAGGTTTTCCCTCCCATGGAAATGGAGAAGTCATACATGATCTTCTTCTTCTGCGTCAAGTTGGTTCCCCATATGATATTCGATTTTCTCAATATTTTTTATTTATTTATTAGTGCGCCAATTAAGATCAAACTGCATGATCTCGTAGCTATGCATGAGCAGGAAGGTAACATTGGCTCTTTCAGTATTTGCAAAGACTGATTTTTACAAGGACTGGAAAGATTTTAATGGATCGACTGCAGCTCACCAGTTTGAAATAACAGTTCCACTGACCAATAAATAATATTTGAAAATAGTGTGTGTCTATGGTGAATGCTTTCTAAAATGTCTGGAAGTGTTCAAATGCAGTGTTTAGACTTTAGATAAAAAGAATGGTGCTCCTCCAAATATCACCACAAGCATTCAATGGTGTCTCTTGCCATAAAAAGTTGCAAATCAAGCCAAGATAGAAGGCAAATAACATGTAGGGCAGTAGGAGATACAGGATTGTCATTTCTCTTAGTCTTAGACATGCGTTTTCATTCACATACACTGAATTTAACTGAAATTTCCATGGTCCATCAGCTGAGCTGTGGGGGCTCCACTACCTAATGATATTGTATGGTACCATTATCAAATGTAGCCAAATCTTACTTAACACTATAACTTTGCACCAGAGTCTCAAGCTCAGAAACTTGGACTAATGCTTCCTCTCTCTGTTTTATCAGCAAGTAGTTTTTTTGGGGGGTTAAATTCAAGTCTAATGTTTTGCCTGAATCTTCCCTGCTTAGGTTTCTAGTCTATTTCTATTAATGAAGTTTAGAATTGACCAAGAAAGTGACTAAGTGAGCTTCACATGTGCTGCAATAGAGTAGTTGACCAAAATGTTGGCCTTTAAGTTATTTCATTCCGACTATCAAAGAAAAAGAAAAAAAAAATTGTTTTTGTAGGGGTACTATATACAACATACATGTGGCACCATCTTTACCGTCCATCATGGTGCCACATGTCAACATCTAATGGGCTCTCTCTTGATGACACAAGTTACAAAGTTAAGCCTTATTATTACAAAAATATTTTCCCCATTATTACCCTATTAATTGCTAAGAATGGAGTTACATTGTAGCCTATAAATATAAAGGCAAACTACTCATCTTCTCATGGTCTCATTTTGAATCATACACAAGACCTCAACACTCTCTCATGAGACCTCACCTCCCAGGTCTCATCTCTATCTTGAGCTCTCTCCATTATCGAGCTCCCATTTTGTATCACCACTACTATAATAAAGTTCATTCTCTCTCTCCGTGGATGTAGGCACAATTGTCGAACCACGTATACAATGGTGTTCACATCTCTACTTTATTATTGTTCATATCATACACATCATCATCTTCCATTAATGTATTGACCAACCTCACAAAAATGGTCAATACATTTGGCGCCGACTACAGGGACTTGGGATTTTCTCAAGCGAATTCCACCCACCAACCCCACCGAACACCATTGTTCTAAGGTTCTCAGATGGTGATTTTCAAGAAATTCATTGAATTTGAAAAGATAGAATTGCAACTCACAGTTGGGGGCTTGGAGCAAATTGTTTACACAATTACTGGACTCGGCAGAAGCAAGATAAGTATCACTTTAATATTTTTTGGTGATTGAAATGAGGCACCGAGCTATCAAGGAGCGACCTCATCATCTACTGTTTATTCTACACAGTTTCACATACATTTATCTGGTGATATATTTTCATGTACAAATATCAGTTTACATTCTCATTATATTGATATGTTTAATTATCAATTCAACATGTGGCCATGGTTCAACAACTTATTTCAGATCCATTTGCCATGCCACATCAATTCTCGTGGTTATTTACAAAAAACCATGGAATGGATTCAGTTACTGATTCACATTTTTTACCTTGGTCATATAGTCTTTCAAGTTCAGGTCTCTCATCGTGACCTCGACAGGTCTACCAACGACCTCTCAGGTCTCGTCGCGACTTCACCAGGTCCTTCATACCAGGTCTTTCATGCCAGGTCCTTCATACCAGGTCCTTCATGCCAGGTCCTTCATGCCAGGTCATTCATACCAGGTCCTTCATGCCAGGTCCTTCATACCAGGTCCTTCATCGCGACCTCACCAGGTCTATCAACGACCTCCTCAAATTACAGGTCTTTCAACGACCTCAAGAATATTTATGCCATACAGGGGGTTATTCTCACTTTATCTAATGAAATTAACTTATTATTAGCACAATTAGCTATTAATGATATTTTTTGTAGCTCTCTCTATGTGCAGGTCACATGAACACGACCTCACTCCCCATGAGCTATTTTTGCACAAATGTGCCACATTGCTTTCACTGAACTCTTTACAAGTGAAATGTTTGATATACAATACGGCCACCCTCATTGACTAATGAGTCACTCGTACGCGGGACGACCTCAAACACAATTTTCTAGCCACACGCCTGGTCGAACGCATTCACTCTCAACGCAATGCAGACCCACAAAGGCCACATGCCCGAGAATTGTCAAACAGGTCTCCACGCTGCGACCATTCACTAGATCGGGCACCAAAAGGTTCCAAGTAACTCTCAAAACACTTGGTCAACCAATGCTCTTTCTCAAACGAGCTACATGTGCACTCCAAAGTGCCACATCTATCGGAATGTCCAATCACAAGGCGACAAAGATAGTACATACAAAACTCATAAGGAAGACATACAGTTCAGTGTAAGTCTCTTACTAAATTTTATAATATTTCATATGCTAACATTATCAATAAGTATCAGGTCTATGCAACTCGACCACAAAAAGATAACCACCCATGTATGCAAGAAGACCCACTTCAGTACAACCTGCTTGCAGCTGTCCATCTCGTCTACATGCCTTCTGAACGAGCTACCAGGTCTCCCTGGAACTAACTAGCTCGCTATACACAAATTCATGATCGAGTTGCCATTACCACAAGGGACCTTCATCGCGTCCTGCAAATCTCAATGATCAAGCTCATCAAAATTTGGGGCGGATCGACTTCGTTAAAGAACCCCATATTTCATTCATCTTGGGGGCTGGATCGGTTCGATTACTTTTTTTCAGCCCGAACTCCGTTTGACCTAAAAAGAGGGGGCTTATGTAGGGGTACTATATACAACATACATGTGGCACCATCTCTACCGTCCATCATGGTGCCACATGTCAACATCTAATGGGCTCTCTCTTGATGGCACAAGTTACAAAGTTAAGCCTTATTATTACAAAAATATTTTCCCCATTATTACCCTATTAATTGCTAAGAATGGAGTTACATTGTAGCCTATAAATATAAAGGCAAACTACTCATCTTCTCATGGTCTCATTGTGAATCATACACAAGACCTCAACACTCTCTCATGAGACCTCACCTCTCAGGTCTCATCTCTCTCTTGAGCTCTCTCCATTATCGAGCTCCCATTTTGTATCACCACTACTATAATAAAGTTCATTCTCTCTCTCTCCGTGGATGTAGGCACAATTGCCGAACCACGTATACAATGGTGTTCACGTCTCTACTTTATTATTGTTCATATCATACACATCATCATCTTTCATTAATGTATTGACCAACTTCACAAAAATGGTCAATACAGTTTTTTATAAATGTATGAAAGCAGATTGAAGAGAAAGTTTGTTGTTACTCATGAAGATGTTTAAAGGTAAGGACTAAGGAGGAATACTTCATGACAAATGGAGCTCTTCTCATTAAAGAAACAGATTGCTTCTTCTGAAGGCAAAGGTACTACAATCAAGATATTCACTGCAGAAGAACTTAACAAAGAAACAGACAATTACAACACAAGTTTGAGAGTTTACGGGTTGAATTGTCGCTGTAAAGACTCCTGAGGCAGTCTCATAAATTCAGATTAATCATAAACATGTGGTAAAGTTCTTAAGGTTGTTGCTTGGAGAGTTGGAGACACCCATCCCATTACTAGTCCAAAAGTTCATTCCAAACAATACCCTTTCAACCAATACAAGAGCATCTGTAATGGGTCTTCTATATCCAAAATTATAGAAAATCTATAAAAACCCATCCCTAACGCGTCGTCTATGCAAAAAGCAGTCGTCCATCCACGTAGGACGTGGTGGGCCGGTCTGCTAAAAGATTGGGTAAAATTGCTGGAGAGATAGGATTATAGACAAATTCTAAAATCAATTGTTCAACTAGCGTGGAACGTTACACGTAAGTCTAACAAGCGTGGAACCATTTTAACTAAATTTTTTTTTGTTCCGTGCTGGTTCCACCAGCGTGGAACATAATTTTCAAATGGAAAATTTTCAAACGGCTATAAGAAGAAGAAGAAGATTTTCAAAAAATTTGGAGCTAGACCAAGCATGACAATGGCGGATGAAGAAGATAAAGATGAAGTACTGGAACGTTTCTTAAAAAAAAAAAAAATAGATTTACAGCTCCACGCAGGTTGAACCAGCGTGGCGTGGAACGTACTTGGGCCTAAGTTAAAACAGATTCATTCAATTTAAACAGATCCATAGTGGGTTTGGTCTAGAATTAAATCCAGCCCCCCAAAACAAAACTTCCACGCTGGTTGAACCTGCGTGGAAGATAGAATTATAGAAAAAAAAAAAAAAAATCTATGCGCGTTAGGGATGCCCCTGATATAGGTTTGAACGACGTTCATAAAATTTTTTTGGGAAAAGACGTGGCACCTATGTGTCGTTCATAACGGTCTCTGTGTCGTTCAAATATAGAAGACCCATTAGAGATGCTCTAACTAGCAAAGTTTATCCATTTCCGTGGTCTGATGACTCTGATCGCTTACGAATTGCTACTGAAATTGTTGACACAGTGACATATCTTCACTGTGTCAACTCTAAACGGACATCCGATCAAACAACATACTCCTATATGTGATTGCTGTAAATGTTTGAATGTTATGTACTTGTAGCTACAGGCAATGTACAAAATATCATCCACAACAACAAGTTCCCGATTCCCACCCAAGACTTGGAAGACATTAGCATGCAAATCTTCGGCATGGTCGATACCATCAGAATCTCAATACACATACAGTGGTGAAGATAGGTGATAGTTAATTAGTTAGCATCTTGAAAGTAGATCATGCTCTTATGTTTCCACAATGCCATATCGTGCCCCCAATCATAACATGCAGAAGAAACTAAGCTACTCTGTAGTTGTAAACACACTGGTAACCATTCTTTTATAACCAGTACAAAGAGAGAAGCAAATTTTGCAGCAGATGCTTGTGCTGCAAAAGAAGTTCACTTAGCTGAAGAAAAGAAGGAATGGTTCTCTAACTCTTCTATGCCTAGAGTTCCTCTAGAGAATCCTTTTTCAGTGTATTTTCGCTTTCATTGATGTTTGGTGTAGTCATATTTTTTATACACCCCCTTGTAACCATTCTTTTATTTGTAAAATTACCCTTTAGCAAAAAAAAAAAAAAAGTAAACATACTGGCAACCTATTAACAAAGTTTAAACAGAAATACCTCTTGGTGGTTCGGGTTGTAACTTTGTTAGTAATATTGTATTAATCCCACATTGCACATAATTAAGTAAGTTTTCAAATTTAAATATTATTCCACCGGTATAAATAATTGCCCAGTGATGGGTGGGCAAACTTGACCATGGGCCTACTATACCTAGGTTTTGGGCCAGCTGATGGGTTGGAAACCAGAATCGCAATATAATCCTCTTTAATAAGCCTCGGTCCTCCTAGATCTATATACCATACGGTTCTATATTTAATCTCTAATTAGTAAAATAAAATCCATGCCCAAAAACTAAACCGACTTTTAATAATAGAAATTTTTGGACATACTCCCATTTGAAAGCAGAGAATTTTATATGTGTAGCTTACTTGTATGTGGGTGTGTACACCCAATCACAAAATGCCATGTGGCAATAATAATATAACCTAGTATGGGTTTAGTTAACCCTAGTGGGCTTGATCAGTTTTTCAACCATTTTATAGACACGTGGCATCATATGATTGGGTGTACACACCCACATACAAGTTGGCTACACATAAAAAATTTTGCATTTGAAAGTATTAATAATAGAAATTTTTGGACATACTCCCATTTGAAAGTCGAAATTTGAGATATCCCCATTTGAAAAAAAATTTGAGATACCCATTTCAAGATGTGGTGTTATCTCAGCCGTCCATCATAAAACTCACCTACGGCTGTAAAGCTCTCGAAATTTGAGATATCCCCATTTGAAAAATAAAAAAGTAAAGCTCTCGAAATTTGAGATATCCCCATTCCATTTGAAAAAAAAATTTGAGATACCCCATTTCAAGATGTGGTGTTATCTCAACCGTCCATCATAAAACTCACCTACAGCTGTAAAGCTCTTCTGTCTTGAAATTGGGGTATTTCTGTCTTGAAATGGGGTATCTTCAAGATGTGGTGTTATCTCAGCCGTCATCTTCAAGATGTGGTGTTATCTCACCTACGGCTGTAAACCTCTTCTGTCTTGAAATGGGGGTATCTCAATTTTTTTTAAACGGGTTATCTCAACTTTCGACTTTTAAATGGGGTATGTCCAAAAATCTCAATAATATAATGATTATTAAAAAAAAATCGTTGAACTTATCAATAAAATTTAAATTTAGTTAAAAAAAAAAAAAAAATCACTCATCTATCTTCTTCGAGAATCTTCTTCATCTGTTTGATTGTTGATTAAATTCACAGCAAATTGTGATTTTTTGCTACTACCCTGTTCTTCTATTTCATTTCTACTTTAATTTCGATTACTAATCAGTTGGGATTCCATCTGCTTTCTCAGATTTATTAATGTTGAGATCTGTTCAAGCATTAAATCTGTGAAATAGGTTCTTCTTTGTACCATTACCCAACTCGCGTGCACATTCACATAGTCTTTTAAATCATTCATGCATGTACCATCTGTTGATGTCCACTGAATATGTTTGTAATCTATTGATATCATTGACCATGAAAATTGAAAAGTGAGCTTCTCCTGACCGACCTGCAGTAGTTGACCTTTGAATAAAAAATTGTTGGTGGAAAATGGAAATAGATAAAGAATTCTGGTTAGTGTGTGTAGATCAGGGAATCATGAAGATGGAGAGAAAATTTGTGGCCAAGGATGAATACTTCATCAGAAATGGAGCACTTCTTTTGGAAAAACAGGTTGCTTCTTCTGAAGGCAAAGGTATTCCTATCAAAATATTTAGTGCAGAAGAGCTTAACAAAGCCACAAACAACTATGACACCAGTTTGATTCACTCACGAATCCTCTCTACAGTGTATAAAGGGAATCTAGATGGTCAGATTGTCGCAATTAAAACTCCTGAAGGACTCCTAGTAAGTAATTACATTCTAGATTTTTTCTTGAATCAAGTTGTCACTCAAATTCAGATTAATCATAAACATGTAGTTAAGCTCTTGGGTTGTTGTTTGGAGACTAAAATTCCAATATTAGTTCAAGAGTTTATTCCCAATGGTTCCCTTTCAAACCATATAATGAGGAGCTCAGTTACATTTTCTTGGTCAGATCGCTTGCGAATAGCTAATGAGATTGCTGGTGCAGTCGCATATTTACATTGTGTGAATTCCAATCCAATCATTCATAGAGATATTAGATCAAACAATATTTTGTTTGATGAAAACTATGTTGCAAAACTGTCGAATTTTGGATTTTCAGTAGTGATTCCTTCTGGGAAAATTGGTACTGAATTCAAGGTCGAAGGGAACCCGCATACATATATGGATCCCGAATACATTGAAACTTCGCGGTTAAGTGAAAAGTGTGATGTTTACAGCTTTGGCATGATGCTTCTTGAGCTTATGTACTGGAAATTAATAGAAATTGAACCTTCCATTGTCGATCATTTTATTGCTAGAATAGAAGATGGATCTTGTCAGATGTTAGATGAGAGTTTTGTAGGAGTAGAGCAAGCTCAGCGTCAAGAATACACAACACTTGCTTCAAAATGCATAAAGTATAAAGGGGAAGAAAGACCAACCATGATTGAAGTAGCAAAGGAGCTCCGACGAATAAGAGGCATTATATCTTAACAAATATATGACTGCTTGGTTCACTGGAAAAGGTTATTGCACTAGCTGCAGAAACACATTAAGATAAGTTAATACTTAATAGCTATGCATGTGCAGGAAGGTATCATTGGCTCTTTCAGTTTCTGCAAAGACTGATTTTTACAAAGGACCGGAAATGATTATAAGGAGTTAATAATTCCTGTTTTATCTCCAAAATGACCCATGGATGCTAAATCTATAAATCTTTTGGCTTTCTAAACTGGCGCCTAAGTTTGGTTGTTGTATGTGTAATAAAGATATCTATTAGGAGACTCTAAATTTTGACCATGAAAGTGACTAAGTGACCTTCATGACATGTCCTGCAGTTGACGTTGGAATTTAAGATCTATTCGAGTTGAATTTTCACACAGAGAGTTCCCTTCTTTCTTAATAGAAAAAACTCGTGTTCACACAGCAAGGTAGCTTTATTAAAAACAAATAATTTTGATTTCCTTGTGATTTATAAATTATAATGAGTTTGTTGTGTAACTCATGATGAAGAAGATGAAGAAAAAGTTTGAGGGTAAGGAAGAATATTTCATGCGAAATGGAGCTCTTCTCTTGGAGAAACAGGTTGCTTCTTCGACAGGCAAAGGTATTGCAATCAAGATATTTACTGCAGAAGAGCTTAACAAAGCAACAAATAATTACGACACAAGTTTGATTCAATCTCAAATCAAATCTACTGTGTATAAGGGCGATTTAGAGGGTCGAACTGTCACTATAAAAACTCCTCAAGCACTCCAAGTAAGTAGTAGTAGTAGTAGTAGTAGTAGTAGTAGTAGTACCGATTATTTCTTTAATCAGGCAGTTACACAAATTCAGATTAATCATAAACATGTTGTAAGGCTCTTGGGTTGTTGCTTGGAGACGCCCATCCCAATACTAGTCCAAGAGTTTATTCCCGGCAATACCCTTTCAAGCCATATAACAAGCAAAGTTGACCCATTTCCGTGGTCTGATCGCTTACGAATTGCTACTGAAATTGCTGATGCAGTAACATATCTTCACTGTGTTAACTCCAACCCTATAATTCATAGGGACATTAGATCAAACAATATATTATTTGATGACAATTATGTCTCAAAGTTATCAAACTTTGGATTATCAGTCGTCATTTTACCTGGAAAAACAGGTAACGAATTTGGAGTCAAAGGAAGACATGGGTATATTGATCCTGAATATATTGAAACTTCTCTGTTGAATGAGAAATGTGATGTTTACAGCTTCGGAGTGGTGCTACTTGAGCTTTTATACTGGAAAATAATAGAAAACGAACCCTTCTTGGTGAAAGAATTCAGTCTTTCAATGGAAAGTGGATCTCTACATCAGATATTAGATGACAGTTTAAATGAAGAGGAAGATAGAGCTCAAAGTCAAGCATACACAGCGCTTGCTTTGAAATGCGTACAGCTGAAAGGCAAAGAGAGGCCAACAATGTTGGAAGTGGCAAAGGAGCTAAGAAAAATAAGAAGTATGAATGTGATATAGAAATTCAAAGATGCTTAACTTCCTAGAAAATCTGGAGTTGTACCTTTTTGTGGAGTTCATTGGTTGTCCACAAATCACAATTATAGCAACAAACATGCCTTGATTAGCACCTTGATATTGGTATTATACCATAGAAACAAAATACCATGATCAAACTTCTATTGTTCTGTTTGTATCCATTAAACAGTTCAGTTCTGTATCTTTACTTTGCTATTCTTCTAGTGAACATAATCGATTAATTATTATGTACCATAAGGAAATATACAATATAATGAAGATTTGTTATCGCGTTTGTAACACTTTGATGCATAGGAAAAGCTTTTTATCCCCACAAATGCTAACAATAGTTGCACTTGCCACCTATAATATAGTTATGAAAACATATGGGGTTTAAATATGCTGCTGTTGACCTGAAATTTTTTATTTTACTATATATCATCATGAAGATGCAAAGAAATAAATAATGCCTAGCCTGTGGTATTAGAAATATGCAATGAACTTTGAATCAAATATCAAACAACGCCTTGTGTCCGCATAGCAAGTTGCTTTATTTAAAGCAATTTAGGTGATAAGAATTGACCAAAACATGAAAGAAATATAATCACAAGTAAATTGGATCACCATTATTACGGCTTTTAGATCAAGAGCTCATGAATATCAAAAGAAAGTTTGAGGGTTTGGAAGAGTTTTTCATGAGAAATGGAGCTCTTCTCTTGGAGAAACAGATTTCTGCTTCTGAAGGAAAAGGTATTGCTATCAAGATATTCACCGCAGAAGAGCTCAACAAAGCAACTTACAACTACGACACCAGCTTGATTCACTCCCGAATCTCGTCTACTGTATATAAAGGGAACCTTAACGGCCAGATTATAGCAGTCAAAACTCCGGAAGGACTTCCAGTAAGTACTTTCATGATAGAATTTTTCTTGAATCAGGCTGTCACTCAAACTCAGTTCAATCATAAAAATGTAGTGAAGCTCTTGGGTTGCTGCTTGGAGACTGAGATTCCAATACTAGTTCAAGAATTTATTCTCAATGGTTCCCTTTCAAACCATATAATGAGGAGCTCGGTTCCATTTTCTTGGTCAGATCGCTTGCGAATAGCTAATGAGATTGCTGATGCAGTGACTTATCTACATTGCGTGAATTCTAACCCAACAATTCATAGGGACATTAGATCCAACAATATTTTGTTTGATGGAAATTACGTCGCAAAACTGTCAAATTTTGGATTCTCAGTAGTGGTTCCTTCCAGGAAAACAGAAACTGAATTTGGGGTTGAGGGGATGAAGGGGTATATTGATCCTGAATATATTGAAACTTCCCGGCTAAGTGAAAAATGTGATGTATACAGCTTTGGAGTGGTTCTACTTGAGCTTATGTACTGGAAGATAATTAAAAATGAACCCAATTTTGTTACAAATTTTAGTGTTGCTATGGAAGCTGGATTCCATGATCAAATAGTAAATGACAGTAGAGTAGAAGAAACAGAGAAAGTTCAGAGTCTAGCATATGCAAAACTTGCTTTAAAATGTGTGCAATTTAAAGGGGAAGGAAGACCAACCATGATGCAAGTTGCAAAGGAGCTAAGACGAATCAAAGGTATTATTTGATGACAAGGATATCAGAGCAGCTTAGTTCACAGAATAAAGAGAGAGAGCAAGCTGCAAAATGTATGTGATCAAATCTGTGCTACTGACGATTCTTGATGTGTCCTTGTTTTCTGCATAATTCATAGGAGAAAGAGATAGCAAGCTACAAAATGTCACTTATCTGTGCTACTGAAGATCTTTCATATGTCCTTGTTAATTGTCTCTAATCTCTTCTTTCTTGCTTGCTTATTATGATTTGTAACAAGTAATAAACAGTTCATCAGTTCTGCATTTTTATCCTTTCAGTTTTCCAATTGAACTGGATAGAGATCGAGTTGATTTAATTAACTTTGTCAAGCTCTTTAAAACTTAGAAAACCACCTTCATAGGTGAATTTTGAAGTTGGATCAACAATTAAACCTCCTGAGGTTTGTCAAGTCGATAGATGGTTATGACTCTTATATATGCTCCGGATTTTAAGTGGTGAGGGCAGGGCCGGCCCTGAGTTTTAGGTGGCCCAATTCAAATTTAAACATAGATGGCCGTAGCTACATTTTTTTTAAATAGGGTCTTTAAATGAACCGAAAAAGCTTGGGCTCGGCTTGTTAAAAGCTTGGCTCGAGCTCGTTCGTATAGCTAAACGAGCCGAGTTTGAACACCAAACAAAACTCGTATAAAATTTGGGCTCAGCTCGAACTCGGCTCGTTTTTAAATGAACCGAGCTTGAACATACTAAAGCTCGGCTCATTCGGTTAAAATATTATTTTTATGTGTAATTTAATCGAGTAGCTCGAGCTGGGCTTGGGCTCGACTCGTTTATCAGCTCGAGCTCGTTCGTATAGCTAAACGAGCCGAGCTTGAACATAGCGTATAAAATTTTGGTTCGACTCAAGTTCGACTCTTTTTTAAACGTACCAAGCTTGAACATACCAAGGCTTGGCTCGTTCGCCTCGTTTTTAACACCACTACTTCTAAACACATAAGAAAATAATTCTTGTGAAAAAAAAAATTCTTAAAAAAATAGTATTTAAGAATTGGTCTTAGGGCATTTTTGGTAGGGTACAATGTTGCTACCGGTAAATCTACCAAATTAATTATGACAATATTGTGGTCTGTAAATAATTATATATATGTTGAGTAAAGATTTAGTGGCCACTTTTTTTAAAAAAATTGGTTGGCCCCAATCAAGAGCTTCTTGGGCATGCCCTCAGGGCCGCCACTGGGTGAGGGCTAGATATGTTATCACCCACCCACCTATTCTGTGTTCCCTTGTTATTTTCTTATTTATAAAACTTACTTAGAAAAAAAAAAAAAAAAAAAACAGTTAGATAAAAAATTCTGAACATTGTACGTAAGGATGCCTCTGGCTATGTATATTCTAGACTGATTCATCATAATAAAATCTGGTCGGGGTCTGCCTAACCCCAGCTTGCACATTGCAAAAAAAAAAAAATTCTGAACATTAAGAGGACTTGTTTTTCAGTCTCATGTTGGTTTCACTGTATGATCTCGATTTTTTCAAGTTAAGTGAAACATATATTACTATCAAACTAGCAGAGGAATGCATCAAGGATCGGTCCCTAAAGTAAGCGCCTAAGCGAAGACATAAGCACTGAAAAAGAATAGCCTACTGGCGGACTGGATAGGATAGGTAGTACTCCGAGGTCACATTTCCGCCTCCTGACGCTACTTCTTGGTCCAGACAAAGGAAGAAAGAACTCTAGGATGGATACATTGACTTAAATTTTGTTGTTTTTGTATGTGTATATAATAATCTTAATAAAGATGCCCGTTAGGAGAATATATTTTCTGTATATAGCAATCGAGCCACAATGATATATTTTATACAATTTGAAGGTCAAACAATTTTTCTTCAGTATAATGAAATCTTACTAAACACTTTTTTATGAATATACACGGATACACCAGACTCTTAATGCGTTGTTGGGTACTTGGGTCATTATGATCTATCTATATTATATACTAAAGTCAGTTTAGGTATACTGTCCATATTGTCTAATGTGTCTTTCTGCTTTGCAGTCAGTCAAGATTTATATTGTATCAAAATTAATTCAACAGACGCCATGATTCATTGAACTATTGCAGGTTCCTGTGTCCTGCAGTTGACGTTAACATTTTAAATCTATATCAAATTGTTGGTGGAAGTAGATAAAATGATATGTGGTTAGTGATAATTCATCACCATGAAGTTCTTTCTTTATTGAACAAAACCTTGTCTTCACAAAGCAAGTAGCTAGTAGATCAGGGGATCATGAAGATCAAGAAAAAATTTGAGGGTAAGGAAGAATACTTTATGAAAAATGGAGCACTTCTTTTAGAGAAACAGATTGCTTCTTCTGAAGGTAAAGGTATTGCTATCAGGATATTCACTGCAGAAGAGCTTAAAAAAGCCACAAACAACTATGACGCTAGCTTGCTTCATGCACGAGGTATTGCTACTGTGTACAAAGGGAATTTAGAGGGTCGAATTGTCGCTGTTAAAACTTCCGAAGGACTCCAAGTAAGCGACATAGCAATCGATTTTTTCTTGAATCAAATTGTCACTCAAATTCAGATTAATCATAAACATGTAGTGAAGCTCTTTGGTTGTTGTGTGGAGACTGACATTCCAATACTAGTTCAAGAATTCATTCCAAATGATTCACTTACAGAACATATTACAACCAAGGTGGAACCATTTCCATGGTGTGATCGTTTAAGAATTGCTACTGAAATTGCGGACGCAGTGACTTACCTTCATTGTGTCAATTCGAACCCAATT
The DNA here is from genome assembly GCA_023053565.1 of Aquilegia eximia. Lineage (NCBI taxonomy): Eukaryota > Viridiplantae > Streptophyta > Magnoliopsida > Ranunculales > Ranunculaceae > Aquilegia > Aquilegia eximia. Next base: position 17,103,682 of record JALIGU010000003.1, read on the forward strand.
ATCCACAGAGATGTCAGAGCAACCAATATATTGTTAGATGAAAACTATATCGCAAAACTATCAAATTTTGGATTTTCAGTAGTGATTCCTTCTGGAAATACAGGAATTGAATTTGGAGTTAAAGGGAGACGTGGATATATTGATCCTGAATACATTAAAACTTCTAGGTTAAGCGAGAAGTGTGATGTCTACGGCTTTGGACTATTGCTTCTTGAGCTTTTTTACTGGAAAATAATAATAACTGAACCTTTGTTGGTCGAAGAATTCAGTCTTTCAATGGAAAATGGATCTCTATGTCAGATGTTAGATCACAGTATCAAAGAAGACGGAGATAGAGCTCAAGGTCAAGCATATGCTGCCCTGGCTTTGAAATGTATACAAGTTAAAGGAGAAGAAAGGCCAACCATGATGGAAGCAGCAAAGGAGCTAAGAAGAATAAAAAGCATAAATATGATATAGGAAATCAAAACTGCTTTAGTAACAGGCTAGATATGATATCTGCAGGTGCGCTAAAAAACCCAGAACGAGTATGATAAGCGATGTGTAATATGTATGTACTTCTTTTGCAAAGTAAAGAGATTTTCACAAGACCTCTCTATAGTATAGTCTATACCAACAAAAATTGGTGAATGCACACAGGATTGGACATCATTTAGCTATTGAATCACAGTCCTTGTTGTTTAAATCCAACCAATAATTCAGTTCAAATTTTGCATTACCACAAATGCGCTTATGCAGACAGTTCTCAGATTTTGTTTAGGAACGAGTAGCATAAAAATTTTGCTCTCCATTGAGTTTCGCTGGTTCATTTATCGGCAACAGGTGATTTTTCTTAATTGTTCAGATATTGATTATGGGAGCATATTGCTGCATTATCTTTCTGAAAATAGAAAACTAGACTGATCGCATTCCTCACTTGTGTAGCATTGGGACATGCCCTATCACTGTACCATATAGGTCAAAAGCTGTTATAATCTTAAAACCATCCATCAAATGAACCCTCAGGTCCTCCAATTAAACAATCAGAAGACTTCTATCCAGAATGCAGAAAGGCAAACATAGTACTAGATGATACATTGGGATACAGATAAGGCCAGAACGCAAATTTTAAATTGAAGCATATAAGTACTTTTAAACAAGCAGAACATATACACCAACATCTTACACATATCTTCCTTAAGCCACAGGTATACACAATGTCTGCAGAATAAAGTTTAAATCAAACAGCTAATCTCCTAAAATATTGGACCTTCATAGAAAACCTAATAATAAAGGGTCATGGCCTCAATAAATTGTGTAGGGAACAGGAGGGGATCCTAGTTAAGCTATTCATGGCAAATCGAGAAAGATCCACAAAATTTAAAAAGGGAAATATCTTGCAGTGCATAGGGAGATAATCTCCGAACAACAGGTCAAGAGCCACATTACTGCCTGATTCTAATCCCACAAGGTGAAGTCACAGCCCATTGCCTGTTGTACCCCTAAGGACAAAGCTCTGGATTGAGGAAATAATCTCAACAAAACAATAAGGAACAAGTCTCCAATGGGATAGTGTAAAAAAGATTCAGCCCACTGAACTAGAGAACCAGGAATCGCGTCCAGGAAAGGGAACAAGACCAACACCATATATTCTCCACCAAATGAACCAAAAGAGGGCAAGGAACCAAGACAGGACAAAGGACAATGATTGTGATTGCAATAGCTCGTTGCTGCCAGCAAATGTCACTTGTGTTGAAATTGAATTGCTTGTTGCGGCTGCTCAAAAGGACTTCATAATATTAACATGTAAAGGCCATATCTCAAGGGTGACTAGCGACAAGAAACCCAAAAATCATCCAAAAAGACCAAACAAGGCCAAATTATAGCCTGCCAAAAGGTTTAACATCGTTAAAATAGTTTCAATCTAAAATTAAGAAACTGGATGCAACATTCTAGTATAGGATAAAAAATACCATGCTTCCTTGGGTAATTTCCATGTTTCCAAGAACAGAAAAGCCAAAGAGGACCCTTAAAAATTCTACTACCTCTTATACTCCATAGATGCAGAGCGGTCCACAAAGATCACACCCTCAAAATCACTCAGTAGAATCAAGGAACGACACAACAGAGCTGTGATCACCATAAATCCTTCAAACATCCACAATACCACCAGACCAAGAATCCAGACATGGAAAAAAGTATGCAAGCAAATCGTCCAGAAACCAGCAGCAATATGGCATTTAAAGAGTATAAGACCAAATTTGAGATGCAAGTCAAGCATAAGACCGCTCGGAACAAATTATAGTACTGAACTGAACATCTGATAGAACACAAAATAGTTGAACCACATTTTCCTTCCAAAGTTTCACACTTGCAAAAGAAATTTTAACTAGATTGTTCATTTTTGATATGTTGACAAGATGCCACCCTGTAAACTCCTGCTGAAACGCACATCAATAGAAGCTCTCCATAGGTTCCTAACCTGCAATATATACGAAGATCAATCTATCTTGTCCCACATTAATCTTAATAATTTGAACAATATAATACAACAGCATACCTCAGTTAAAATCGATCACGACCACCACCTCCTCCTCCTGAGCCGCGACGCTCATATGGGCCAGAACGATCACGACTGTAACGGTCACTTCCTGATCCCCCACGACTACCAGAATCCTTGCTGCGTCCACCACCACTATAACGATCTCCATTACGATCAGGTCCATAGCGACCTCCACCGCCACCTCCATATTTATCATCTCTGCCTCCATATTTCCCCCCTCTATCCCCATCACCAGATGGACATTCCCTAGCAAAATGCCCAGGCTTACCACATTTGAAACAATCTCCACCGCCACCACCACCGCGTGAGCCTCCATAGTCACGCTCGCGTCCACCACGACCACGATCACGGTCATCATCACGGTCTCGGCCACCACCGCCATGAGGCTGAGCTTTGTCAACAGTAATAGCTCGGCCATCTAAATCCATGCCATTCATTTCCTCAATAGCTTCATCCATAGCTTTCTTCTCATCAAAGGTGACAAATCCAAATCCACGAGAACGTCCAGTCATCCTGTCCACCACTACCTGCGTTGAAAAAGAAAGAAAATCAAGCTTGTAGGAGGTTGAGTGCACACACATACAATATCTTAGTTGTTTGAGCAGCAATTGGTCAAAGTCAAAACTCTGTAACACAACCGATTTCTAAATTCATGTTTAACTAAACTTCCATTCTTTCACGTGTTTGATAAAAAAAATTAAAAATTGTAACAATGAGATCGTATCCAATTGAATTTAAAAGATGATTTCCTGATAACATAGATAGGAAAAGGAAAAGACATAAGCTTTTACGAAGTTATTGAGAGCCACACTCACAAAATAGTTCACATTTGATCAAACATTGATGTTTCATGTTTACTGTAATAAAGATATTACTTAGGTGCAGACTTGGTAAACAAAGATGTCCCAACTCATGCAGACTTGACAGACAAACACTTCCTTGCTTCAAAGAGATGATGACCTCATACATAACATAGATTAGATGCAAACTTAGTAAGCAAATTAGTTTTAGAGGATTGAAAGAAGAGCCGATCTTATCCGCAATCAGATATAGCAAGAAACAAGATACATGGAAAGAAAATCTAGTCTTTCCATCAAACTGTGAAAACATATGGACTACAATTTATACAGTTAAAATCCAACTAAGGTTAACAATGAATCATGGCCCTAGGAAATCTAAGTATGAATGGCTGACTGACTGTTAGATGGTTGGCTGATCCACTTATTATAAAACTAAAATGCTACATTGCTACAAAAGACTGGAATAGAGAGAGCAGTCATGTTGAGAAACTGTATTCATTATGTTTCACTTGAAACTGTATATACTACTATGGTACTGTTTGTTATTTTCAATCTTAGAGCTATATAAAATCATACAAGAAACAACAAGACAAAATTTGGCCTAATGAAAATCCTACTGCTTTTGGTCTAAGCATTTAATGTGATCTTATAAGAAAGGAAAAAACAAACAGACTTCATGCCCTACAAGATCTAATAATACCAATTAATGGTAAAAAAAAAAAAAAAAAAACCACACCTCAATATGAAAATAAGATACTGTGAACCGTAAGAAATGAATCAATAAAGAAAATATCAGATCTATAAAAGCGATGTGATTAACACCTACAACCAAAATATTTATTACCTTTGCCTCAACAAGATGGCCATACTTATCAAATGCACGCTTCAGACCCCTATCATCGGTTGACCATGAAAGGCCCCCTATAAAACAGCGGTACTCCACAGGTTCCGACATGCGTCAAATATTTAACTGACATAAAACAAAACAAAGTGAGTTTTATGTGGAAAGATAAATAAATGCATATATGCACACTCACAATAAAAAAAAAGAACCTTTGTTGCTTATTTGTTCTACGAAAACTATTGAAGTGAAAAATGCACGAAAATAAATCAACAAATAAAAAGGTCTTTAAGAGTAATGGTTAAAAATTAACAGAATAGAACCACATCATGAACTTAAAACTTAAAGTACACTAAGCAAGGTCATATGCAACACAAGAAAAGACAAAAAAATTACATTATCCTCATTATGATGGCTAAATGCTAGCATGATTCCCTACCACAAAAAAATGTAATGCATGGAAAGGATGGGTGGGGGGAGAGGCTAGCTCATTGGATACCATGTCTCCAAAACAGATGTTTCATGTTTCAACGTCTTTGATGCCCAAAAACTATAAGTTTCATGTTTTCACAAGTTACAAACAAATGTAGTGGGATTTTATTCATTGCCTGGCTGGGGAGAGAGAGGCGCATCGTTTGCAATCAGAAGCAGTTTCAAACTTCCCACCTTTTAATATTTATCAAAATTTAAAGTACTCACCAATCCATTCATGTGAATGGATGTCTATCTTTTCCCAGTATTGTTAGTTATTAAAAACACATTTTCTGCAAACCATTAAATGATGAACGTTTGTCCCTCTTTATGACTCACACAACATCAACCATGAAATGTATATATGTATGCTCTTGCTCCCTGACTTCTACACAGATACCCCTCAAAACTACTATGTAAAAGGGGGAAAAAAACTCATCGGAAAAATCATAAAAAAAACTAAATATTTCTCAGTTAAACAATATTTGCCAATGGGATTGTCAGATCGTAAATTTTGTTTTCATGTTAATACCAAACGCCCAATTTACCACTTTCCTCTTTTAAGCTGTCAGTTTCATTATATCAAGAAACTTACTTCTTTCTACCTAAGAATTGAATAAAAATTGGCGGAATTAGAACTTAAAAATTAATCACCAAATGAGTTACAAGGAATTTTCAATCAACTACTAAAGTTAGTCAACATCTGTAGCTAAAATTTAACATGTTAAATAAACATCTGTACATCTGTAGTAGTCGCTAACCTACTATCGAAAAGCTTAATCATCTAAACAAGTTAAAAGTTTCAATTATACTGCTAAAAAAAAACTATGCTTGTTCTCTCTCAAGATTTCAACTGGTCAATTACATCAAAATAAATCTAATTAAACAAGAACAATTCTAGTTTTCGAGTTTCATATAACATCGATAACATCATCAACAATCACAGATAAGAAAATGTATAAAAATCAGGAAAAAATATATAGATTTAGTAATACAATCAGCTCAAGATATCATTCATAGATTGAAAAGATGAATTGAAAGAAGTAATTACCAGCAGAGAGAGAGAGAGAGAGAAGAGAGAGTTGAGATGAAGTAGATCGAAAGAAGAAGCTTCAGAGCAGCTTTGCTTCTCGTCGAAGAAACCCTAAACCAGATGAAAGAGAAAGAGAAACAAACCCTAGTGCTACCGAATCAATGTGAGAAGACTAGATTCCTTCTTAGCCACTTTCAATATTAAATCTTAACCGTTTATGTTTCTTGTAAGGTCAATGATAATCTCGATGAGGATTAGTGATTAAGATGTGTTTATGTAGTTTGGAACAACCGCCCCTTTGATTGTACGATATCTACAACCTTGGGCTTTTGTCTTTATAGAAATTAATTGCAGGCCTTAAGCCCTGATTCCAGGCCCGTTTAGGGGGAGGAAGATGATCTATATTAAGGGACACGTGGCATGTGTTTATTCGTCAGTATTTAAGATAGAAAAAGATGGATGGGGGGTGTGTTCCAACTTCCAAACTTCCAAGAACCACAAGAAAAAAAAATCTTGGGTGCTCATGGTATAGAAATTGCCAAGTGGACAAACACAATCAAGCTTCAAATTCACATCAACCAATAACAAGTGATAGAAAGATCTCTCAGAGATAAGGACTTTTTATCTTAATTGCTACTATTAAATATTAATACATTCATACTTGCAACAAGACTAACAAACATCTCTAAGCTTGATCATATTCATTTTTTGTTGTGAAACATATCATGGCTGCTTCAATGGCTTTATCATCTCCTTTTGTAGCCGGAAAGGCGGTAAAACTTGCTCCCTCAGCATCTGAGCTACAAGGTGAAGGGAAAATTAGCATGAGAAAGACTGTGCCCAAACCAAAAACTGTTTCATCTAGCCCATGGTATGGAGTATGGTCCTGATAGAGTTAAATATTTAGGACCATTTTCTGGTGAGGCGCCGTCGTATTTGACAGGTGAATTCCCTGGTGACTATGGTTGGGACACTGCTGGGCTATCTGCAGACCCGGAGACCTTCGCCAAGAACCGTGAACTTGAAGTGATTCACAGTAGATGGGCAATGCTTGGTGCTCTTGGTTGTGTTTTCCCTGAATTACTTTCCCGCAATGGGGTCAAGTTCGGAGAGGCTGTGTGGTTCAAGGCTGGTGCGCAAATTTTCAGTGAGGGTGGTTTGGACTACTTGGGTGACCCAAGCTTGGTTCATGCTCAAAGCATTTTAGCTATTTGGGCTACACGTACAGGTTATCTTGATGGGTGCTGTTGAGGGCTACCGTATTGCCGGTGGACCATTAGGTGAAGTTGAAGACCCATTATACCCTGGCGGCAGCTTCGACCCACTTGGATTAGCTGACGATCCCGAGGCTTTTGCTGAATTGAAGGTAAAGGAGCTTAAAAATGGAAGATTAGCTATGTTCTCAATGTTTGGTTTCTTTGTTCAATCAATTGTTACTGGGAAGGGACCTCTAGAGAATTTGGCTGATCACCTTGCTGACCCAGTTAACAACAATGCTTGGGCCTTTGCCACAAACTTTGTTCCTGGCAAATAAACATATCATATCTTGATTCTGTTGTAAATTGTAGCTTCCTAATGAATTGTGAATCTTGTGTACTTTATGGCTCAATCTTTCCGAATTTAACTTATATATTAACTGAAGTTTGTCCATCTGACCATCTCATCAAATCAAGTTAACTTGATCAAATACAACTGATTTCTCAGGATCAAGCTGTTTATTTCAAAATATATAGTTAGACATTGAAAGAACACGGTGCGCGCGTGCACAAGAATTTTGCGCGGCAAATCTTAAATTTGATAAGAAGGATTAACTAGAATTGTATTCTTTTTTCATTGGTTGCAGTTGTTCACAAATGAGCCTTTTGAACCAGATTATCAAATAAGGGGAACTGCTCATTGAAATTCTTTTATTATCCAAATAAATATGATCTCAGGGAAAAGCTGTCAGTCCCCTAGCAATGATCGAAACAAAAACAGAACCAACCTGCCTCTAAGTGCATTATCCACTACAAGGTTCATTGTGACAACTGACAACAATGAAAGCTAATAAACTGAGTACAGTAATTGCCAGAAATAAACTGAGTACAGTCACGGCTGACCGTCTTTTCGAAACAATTCCATATCCATATCCAGTAGACCAGTACACATTCAATATTCATATTTAGATGTGAATGGAATATGGTGTTTTCTGACTACTCCCTACCTCAGAATTTCAAACCAGTTTCATCATCTTCTGATGATTAATCACAAGGAAACAAATTAATTAAACTAGTCTTAAAATCAAAATCAACGTTTTTTACATAATAATACAACATTTTATCCTACATTTTCAATATAATTTAAGTACATAACGTACAAGACAAAGTAATTAAGAAAAATACAAAACATTTTACCAAACAAATTATAAGAACGTAAGAAATTTAGTAGAGTGGTTAGAGAGTAGATATGTTATGATATTCCTTATAAACTTTTTTGATCAAAATTGAATACATGAACGTAAGAAATATAGTAGTAGAGTGGTTGGAGCAGTTATATATGTTCATAAGATATTCTCTGATCTCTATAACCAAACCTTATTAGTTTGTTTAGATAACAAAGTTGGTGTTCAGCTAATTATATCTCTTACCTTGCTATGCCAACTCCTACTCCTCTTCCTGTTGCTACAATGTCTAAGAAGGATTCTTCCAAACCATGGAGACCCTTCACAACAAATTGTTGTACTATTGAAGATCAAACTGTTTTTGGCAATTTTAGTCGGTGTAGACCAACACGATCCCAGTTCTCTAAAAATATTGCCTTGCCTTCGTTTCGCCGCTTATCATTCTCTGATCTTAGTAGTAGTACTGCTTCTTCCACGAAAATTAATGAGGACCTTACTGCACACACTTTTGGGTCTAGTTTGCATGTTTTTCAGTTAAGTGAGTTGCGTGCAATTACACAAGGTTTCTCTAGTAATTTTTTGTTGGGTCAAGGTGGATTTGGAACTGTGCATAAAGGATACATCGATGAGAATCTGCGTCCAGGCTTGAAGGCACAGGCCGTTGCAGTAAAGCTTCTAGACATTGAAGGCCTTCAAGGACACCGTGAATGGCTGGTAATCAATTTTTATACTAAATTTTCTGCTTATATAGCTCAAGCTGGACTAATATTTGTAATAAGCATGCTTAGCTACACAGTTAAAACAACTTTTCTTGTGAAAAACTTAGTTTTTATCCTATAACTTGTCGCATGGTTCAAATGTATATATCAAGCTCTAAGCATGTAATTGTCCTGAAAAAAACATATATACTTGATAAAAAAAAAAGTGATATATTGGTTGATGAATCCATAAGTCTCTCTTATGTCAGAGAATACATACTAAATCAGATATGTAATGAAAAAAAATTACTGATTACTCTGCAAAAAACAGAGAAGCGGTTTAAACAGCAATTTCAAGCTGAAAGGCTCAAATTCATTTTGGAGGGGAAGTAATTCATCCATCCAGCTGTATGGACTTCCCGCCAAGGCCTTTCATCCCTTCAGATAGATTTTGCTCAGGGCATCAAGCCGAGAAAAATAGGCTTACTGCTATTAAAACTTATTTTGAAGTCATTTTGTTATTCCTAAATTCAACTAATACATGCTCTTCTCTAGTACAGGCAGAAGTGATATTCTTGGGACAACTACGGCATGCACATTTGGTGAAATTGATCGGCTACTGCTGTGAGGACGAAGAACGACTTCTAGTATACGAGTTCATGCCTCGGGGAAGTTTGGAGAATCACTTGTTTAAGAGTGAGTTTTTGTCCTTTTTGTTGATAAAATAGCTAATTTTTCATCACTCATGACATTCTGGATAAATAGATAATTGAACAGGGAGCCAATATACTGACACTGTGTGCGCTAGCACTAACAATACTCAGGGTTGGTTTTATGATAACAGGATTATCAGTACCACTGGCATGGGGAACAAGACTCAAGATTGCTATTGGAGCAGCAAAAGGCCTTGCTTTCTTGCATGGTGCAGAACAACCAGTCATTTACAGGGATTTCAAAACTTCAAACATTCTACTAGATTCTGTGAGTACATATAAATTCACAAAACATATCCAAAAACAACATATAAATTCACAAAACTTATTTATTGCTTTAGTCGTCATACAAGTACTTTCCTCTAAGAATGAAAAAAAATATTGCTTTTACCTCTAGGATTTTTCTGCCAAATTGTCGGATTTTGGTCTTGCAAAGATGGGGCCAGAAGGGTCTGATACGCATGTTACCACTCGAGTGATGGGAACATATGGATATGCAGCACCTGAATATGTAAACACAGGTGACATTTTATCTACATATTGACCAAAACATGCGCAATAATTGTATTATCTTTAGTTACACATTAATATCATTTTTCAGGGCACCTGACTACAAAAAGCGACGTTTATAGCTTTGGAGTAGTACTACTAGAACTATTAACTGGAAGAAGATCAATGGATAAAACAAAGCCTAAAAGTGAGCAAAACTTAGTAGATTGGGCTCGACCCTACTTGAATAGTAGTCGAAGATTACGTTGCATCATAGACCCCAAACTTGGAGGTCAATATTCTGTTAAAGGAGCACGAGAGATGGCCTCTTTAGCCTTACAATGTGTGAGCCTAAACCCAAAGCCACGACCGAGGATGCCTGTTGTTATTGATGTTCTTGAAGGGCTGCAAAATCTAAGGGACATGGCAATTACCTGTGGGCAGTGGTCAACTACCCCAAAAACAAACAGGAGTGGAGTGAATGTGAAGGGGAGAAGGGAAGGTAGGACAGGTACACATTGGAAACCTTCTCCAGTTGCTCCAACTCGACATAGTTGATGATTTGGGGGTATGCTCTTGGGAAACTTCTAAATGATAGAAACATGTACAAGTGTATAAGAGTGTTAATACTATTATGGAGTCCAAGATTGTGTACATAATGGGATATATGTGTCATATACATAAAGCTTTTTGATTGTGTGATTTGCTATCTTCCCCTATTTTACAAACAAAATTGTGCCAGACTCAATAGTAGCCCAATTGCTTGATTTAACAAACTCCATTAGTATACAGTATTTGAAAGTGTGGGCGGCAAGGCAAAGTAGAAAAGATACATAAAGCCCAAGACCTTGAGTCCTTGACTCCAGCAAAGCCCCGGCCGCTTTCAACTCGGACGGGCTGCCAGTAAACAGAGGGATTTTTGTGGTCAATGTGGTGTGGAGGTGTGGACCTTCGTTCTATGAGTTTGGCTAGCATAGACTGGACCAATAAGAATGTTGTTACAGGTTGATCCTAAAATCTTGCTCTACCAGCAAAACAACTTCTCATCGCAACTTTTGTCATGGCAAAAGTGTATGGGTGGTAGAAAATGAAAACACCACCCTGCATAATGCAATGGGCCTTCCTGTAAGTGTAGCATGTTCCCAAGCCAACAGGTTTTCATCTTGATTGATTGAGAGAATATTGTTTGGTTTCCTATGTACAAAATGTTGGGAAACTGGTTCTATAAGGGAATCCGTTTCATATTTGGATTTCTAAGTCCATATTAAGGATTTAGAATTTGGTATTGGAATATGACTTCCAATTTGATTAAGTTTGGTATTCCTATTAGGAATTTGTTTTGTACACCCTAAAGGCTATAAATATAAGGTCTTAGGGATTGGTTTAGTATCCTCAATCCATATTTGTTGTTTGTCTCCTTGTGAGAGTTGTGAGGATCTTGGATGTGAGAGAGAGTTTGTATCCTCAATTTGTGATTGTCTCTTTGAGAGATTTGGTGAGGATTTGAGAAGGGAGGAAACCTAGGGTTTCTCCATTTGTTTGAGAATTTTGTACTATCTTCTCCAATAGTTAAAGTTCTATTTGTTTGCCCGTGGACGTAGGCAATATTAGCCGAACCACGTAAATCTTGTGTTTTGTGTGGGTTTGTTTGATAGTAGTAGGAGTTTCATCTTCTCTTTTTGTTTTGTTTAATTCATACACTATTCCAATCTTGGGTATTGGTGCATAAGCTTCCGCTGCGCACAACAAGTGGTATCAGAGCCGAAGGTTAGTTCCTTGGGTTAAAGAGGGATTGCAGAACATTGGTTAAAGGGTTTTGAGGAATCTGTCCAGATTCGATACTCTGTGGTAAAACGGCCATAACTTTGTTCTCGGATATCGAAACGTTGATCCGTTTTTTGGGTTGGAAAGAAGACTCTTCAGGCTTTCCAACGGTGTATGGTACGTTTTCTGTTTCAAAGTATTTTGTTCCCAGTAATTCTTTGAAGTTGACGGTTTTGTTTTCTCAATTCGGTAAAAATCCAATCTTGGATTTTTCTTGTGGTACTTGGTGAACTCATTTGGTTTAGTTTGTTTGTTTGGTTTGCTGGTGTATGAAATTGATTGGTATCATGTCGGATCATATTTCGGATTCGAGTGAATTTGGAAAGAAGGTTGATAGTTTGTTTAATCAAACCTTGTTGTTAGATGTTGACATTCATAAATTTGATGGTAACCTCGACTTTGCTATGTGGAAGACGGAGGTACAAGATTGGTTAGCCATTAATGGCTATGTGGATGTTCTTGATGATAAATCGAGAAATATGAATGATGATGAATGGTTAACTCTAAATTTAAAGGCTTGTGAATTTGTCCGGTATTGTTTGGTAGAAGATTTGTGGTACATTGTCAAATTGGAAACCATTGTAATGGTTATGTTGTCCAAGTTGGAAGACAAGTACGCTTTGAAAAATACAGAGGACCGGCTCTATGTGGTTGATGATAGTATTGGTAGATTGGTTGGTTCTCAATGTAAATTGAGAAGTCGAAGAACTCTTGCAAAGAATGAATGTACCTATTGTCATTGTTGGGGACATTGGAAAGTTAATTGTCCAAAGTTGCAGAAGAAGATTGTTCGTGTACATCGAAGAGATAAGGATTCATGTGTTGGTGTTTCGTTGTTGGCTTCATCTTCAGTTAGTCATTCTACTAATGAGTGGATTTTGGATTCGGGTTGTTCCTATCATATGTGTCCCAATAGGGAGTTGTTTGATAGCTTTCAGGAGCTAGATGCTTGTGTTTTGCTTGGTAATGATCATACTTGCAAAACTTTTGGGATAGGTACAGTTCGATTGAAGTTGGAAGATGGATGCACTCGAAAGTTAGAAGATGTTTGGTATGTACCAGAGTTGACTACGAATCAAATCTCATTGGGTGTTTTAGAGTCCGATGGTATGAAAATTACATGTATTGGTGGAGCTCTAAAAGTTGTTGTAGGTGCACGAGTTGTTATGAAAGGCATTAGAAAGGGTAAGTTGTACTACTTGAAAGGAAGTGCAATTACATGTGGTTTGCATAGTTCAGTTGTTGATTTGTCTATTGATTCTACCAAGGAATTGCATAGTAATATGGGGCATGCCGTTGATGGTACTATGCAAGTGAAGACAGATTTGTTTGCGGGTGGCAAGGCATGCATAGTTGGTAGGCATTTTGTTGAAGCGTCATTTGTTCGGGTGGAGATTGATGTCGCTCCACATTTGATTGGTTTGTTAGGTGACACGGCAAAGAAGAAAGTTGAAGCCACCATTGTTAGTAGCAAGGTTATCGCCCAAGAACCTTATTGAAGCCGTGAAACTTTTGTTTGGGGGTTTTGTGTACGTACTTCCTATTGTTGGTAATCTCTCATGTGATGTTTGTTTGGCGCTTAGTAAGGAAGACGTATTTGGTAAATCTATGCATAGTGATTTGAATTTGTACCCCACTTGGTTGAACTTCATAGGAAAAACTCTTGAGAGGTTATTTTTTCGGGACATTGGATCATCTTCGATGGAGAACTTTGTTGAGGTGGAGATGGTATTTGGTAGCTTGGACCCCATTGTGTTGAAGTTGTTTGTGAGCCCTATAGGGCATTGGTGGGCATTTGGTTTTGATTTGGCCCCTTAGGGGGATTTGGCCTTTCGGGGCATTGTGGGCATCGAAAGATGTCCGTTTGGAAGAACTACGATGGCTTGATCCCATGGAGGGTACGTAGGCAGCCATTTAATGGTCCGGCCGCTTTGGTTTGATTGTTCGTCGATTTTTTTTGAAGATCGGCTCAGATTTGGGAAATCTTCACCGAGGTGGAGAATTGTTGGGAAACTGGTTCTATAAGGGAATCCGTTTCATATTTGGATTTCTAAGTCCATATTAAGGATTTAGAATTTGGTATTGGAATATGACTTCCAATTTGATTAAGTTTGGTATTCCTATTAGGAATTTGTTTTGTACACCCTAAAGGCTATAAATATAAGGTCTTAGGGATTGGTTTAGTATCCTCAATCCATATTTGTTGTTTGTCTCCTTGTGAGAGTTGTGAGGATCTTGGATGTGAGAGAGAGTTTGTATCCTCAATTTGTGATTGTCTCTTTGAGAGATTTGGTGAGGATTTGAGAAGGGAGGAAACCTAGGGTTTCTCCATTTGTTTGAGAATTTTGTACTATCTTCTCCAATAGTAAAAGTTCTATTTGTTTGTCCGTGGACGTAGGCAATATTAGCCGAACCACGTAAATCTTGTGTTTTGTGTGGGTTTGTTTGATAGTAGTAGGAGTTTCATCTTCTCTTTTTGTTTTGTTTAATTCATACACTATTCCAATCTTGGGTATTGGTGCATAAGTTTCCGCTGCGCACAACACAAAACATGCATAGTGGTGAGATTTTCTTATACTTCTGAGATTTTATAATATATGAAGCATATAATCTCAAACCATTAACACAAATTATTAGCAAACTATCTTATAAGTAGGTCCCAAAATCAAACTTTTAGAAAACAATCTTCTTCACCTAACATAAATGAAAATGAAAATACGAGACCTCTGATTAATCATCTTTATTTGTGGGACCTTTTTGTTTCACCTATTTTGCGATTGATGACTACTTTGTGTGAGAACACTGCATCTGCATCTGCTTGGATGGAAACAATAATCCATAGAACATGCAGAAAATCATCTTAATTGTGTATGTATATCATGCATATATAAGGTACATATATAAGATTGTGGAATCAGTATGTCTCTAGCTCGTTCGTGGTCTCAAAGGCATCATCATGCATACAATAAGTGGCGGAGTGGTGTCAAGCTTATTCGCTTTTTATCAAAGAATAGTGAATGCAAAGTAATACTTCCAGTAGAACTTAGCGAGGTAGATTGATCAATACCTCCATGCCTTACAATGAATTTCAGAGATGATAACAGTAAACAGTTGACCAAAAAAAAAAAAAACTTCATATCAAAATGGGCAATTGAACATGCTTCATATCCTATTGGGCTTTTGTATGTTATGGAATATGGACATGTCTTCTAGCTTCTTGCCTTCCAGACTCTGCAGACTGCAGTTGTAATAAAAATGTACCAAGGTACTTCTACTCTTCTAGCTAGTAGGGCCATGCAAAGTAACAAAGGGATGGAATTGAACTTGGAACTTGGAACTTGGAACTTGGAACTTGGAACTTGGAAGTACGCTACAAAATAAGAAATGGGGGAACAGAAAGTGGGATATGCAGAAAAGGCACAGTTGTTACTTGTTGTTGTGACATTAATATCTTATCTGAAAGTGAGTATTTGTAGCCTTTGTGATCAATATTATTCAATAGAGTGGCCACATTGTGAAGTTGACCTTGGACAAAGCTTTCACTGGCTACATAAATGGTCAACTACCAACACCACCACCCTAGAATTAAAAGTTATGTACCCTAAAAAGTGCTGTGAAAATCTCAAAAATACTTGGTATCTGTCACATTTCTTACAAGACAATCATTCCATCCAATGAAGTATATGTAACGACCTGTATCACATTGCATAAACAATTGCTAGTCAATGAGCATTGGGCAACCAGCCAAGTCCACATGAAAAACCTAAACAACAAATGTTGTATTTTGGGTACCATTCATTGGATTTAGATACTAGCTTCTAATAATTAATAAGTTTTTTAAGAAAACCAATATAATATATATTTTGATTTGAGAGTTGGGCAAGAAGATTAGCTTAATATGTATTAAACACTTGATGATCTTTATAATGCATTCAGGATCATTGTTTGATCCAACATGTATATACTCATGCAAGTCATGGTTCATATAATTGAATTTTAATGGCTAATAGCACCATACATGATACATTATCTCCATTCATAGATGATCAGAGATCTTTTCTAAGAAATATTTTTGATAGTTAATTAATTTGATAGCCTTAATTAATAATAATTTGATTAAGTTGTTGTGATTTGATCAATTAATCTCAAATCCATAATCATTGACAAATCAAGATTGATCTTTGATTTCTATAACCAAATCCAAGTAGGTAGATCATCGATAGTTTAGTGCCAGACCACATGCTCTTTTTGTTTGATGTTTTTGATCTCCCATTCTTCTCACACGGTTGTCTTAAAGTATTTGAATATAAAAGGTATGCACGAATTAGCTAGGGATATGGAGATCACATGGTCATCTATGATATAATCCACAGAATATTATTCCTAGTTCCTAGTCCAAAAGAAAAAATAAAATTTTAAATTTCAACAGATTAATCATGGATTGATTATATATGGACCATTTTTTATAAATCTTCCCTACCATAAATTTGTCACATAGTATAGCTTATAATATTCAAGATAAAATAAAGCTATATATACTATCAAAATAAAGCTTGAATTTGTCAATTGGGCCACATCATTGCATGAGATAGGCACTTGAGCGAAAAAAAAAAATGGTTGGTTGTTAATGGATGCGTTGGGAGTCAAGAGAAACTAGAAAGAAAAGCTGTATTATCTTCTGAACTTCCATGAAATATAAAATCAAACTTTACAAGTATTGTTTATAATTTAATAAAGAACAGTTTTGTGGCGGATATGAAATTTAATGTAAAATGCACCTTAGAAAATGAAAAGAGGGATAATGCTGCTATATATGAGTCTTGGGTTTATTCAATCTCGATCAATGACCTGCAAAAAGTCCCAAATGCTACTATAAAACATACCTCCATCAAATCCATTGACCATGATCATATCCAATGCATGAATATTCCATTTTGTACCCATAAATCATTTCAACTTAGGTCGCTCACCAGCCTATGTTGCATGGGGTCATGTACACAGCCTGGATATGGTCGGTTTGTTGTTAACAATATGATCAAATAAGTTCTCATTTCATATACAGTAGTTGCATTGTGAAGTGCCCATCCACATAGGCATGTAGCATGTACACCCACTCTCATAAGTCAGAACAAATTCAATTCTGACATTGTGAATTTGTGATTATATGCATGATTATGATAAATATACTGAATTATCTTGAGTGTTTTTTTTTTTTTTTTTTTTTTTTTGCTTTTGATGATTACATTGATGAGGAAACCATATTTATAAATGTCTACAATAGCTTTACATTTACATGGCAGGTGACCAACTAATCTATGGTTTTCAAGTCTTCCCCAAGTGATTCTATCACAAAATCTTGGTCTTCTACTCTTCTTATTAGTATAATTGGAATAAAGGAATAATGTTGTAGATTTTGAATATATCTTTGTGGCAGAGTGTTGAGCTTTCAAATCTAGGATTAAGAAGTCATACATCTATATATATATATATATATATATGAAAAGCTGTCTAAATAATTGGCGCCGTTAGCTAGCTTTCAAAGTGTTTAAAGAATTTGCAAAGTTGATGATCTTGGTGATGACAACAATGTCTTGGAATGTTTAACCAGAAAACAATGTCTTAATTTGCATAAAGTTGAGATTTGGTTACCTAAGCATATATATCATCACAAATATTATAAGGCAACACTTGCAGGTTTAAATGAGAAAAGGTGTTGAAAATCTATCAAGATGTGCTCCAATAATCGGTTTGCTTAGATAGTTAGATGGAAAATAGGAACTTGCACCTCTGTCGTGGTCATGTTGAGGTCCCCCAGTCATGTATTACTATGACCTCCACAGGATTCAAGTCTGAAAGCTTCTTGGTGGATAAGGTCCATGGAGGGTGGGTGAGTTTATTCAAACAAGGGGAAGCTAGCTCTAGAAGACAGGTTGTAGGGGTACTACATACAACATACATGTGGCACCATCTCTACCGTTCATCATGGTGCCACGTGTCAACATCTAATGGGCTCTCTCTTGATGACACAAGTTACAAAGTTAAAGCCAATTACTACAAAGATATTCTCTCATTATTACCCTAGTAAATGCTAAGAATGGAGTTACATTGTAGCCTATAAATATGAAGGCAAGCTACTCATTCTAGGCATGTTCTCATCTCTGCTCACATGGTCTGATAGGCTTATGCTCCCAACACGACCTCATGGTGAGGTCTCATGATCAACGACCTCCCCAATCCCTCATGATGAGACCTCACCTCTCAGGTCTCATCTCTCTCTTGAGCTCTCTCCATTATCGAGCTCTCATTTTGTATCACCACTACTATAATAAACTTCTTTCTCCCTCTCCGTGGATGTAGGCACAATTGCCGAACTACGTAAACAATGGTGTCATGTCTTTTCTACTTTATTATTGTTCATATCATTATCATCATCTTTCATTAATGTATTGACCAACCTCACAAATATGGTTAATACATTTGGCGCCGACTACATGGACTTGGGATTTTCTCAAGCGAATTCCACCCACCAACCCCATCGAACACCATTGTTCTAAGGTTCTCAGATGGTGATTTTCAAGAAATTCATTGAATTTGAAAAGACAGAATTGCAACTCACAGTTGGGGGCTTGAAGCAAATAAAGATAAGTATCAATTCACTACGATATTTGTTTATGTTTACCCACTCGAAGAGACCTCCATTTCTTACTGATCATTCTATTTTGTCTCCCACAAATTGACTATTATATGCATCTATGTAACATATATTCTCATAACTCGATCAAGATTTTATATCATCAGTTACATTCTTAATGGCCACATGTTCAGGTCTTGCAGAGACCTCCTCACATATTCAGGTCTCTAAGCAGACGAGCTCAGGTCTCATCGCGACCTGACCTCTTATTCAGGTCCCTAAGCCAACGACCTCGCAGGTCCCTAAGCCAACGACCTATCAGGTCCCTAATCCAACGACCTCTCAGGTCCTTCATACCAGGTCCTTCATGCCAGGTCCCTCATACCAGGTCCTTCATGCCAGGTCCTTCATCGCGACCTCACCAGGTCTATCAATGACCTCTTCAAATTACAGGTCTTTCAACGACCTCAAGAACATTTATGCCATACAGGGGGCTATTCTCACTTTATCTAATGAAATTAACTTATTATTAGCACAATTAGCTATTAATGATATTTTTTGTAGCTCTCTCTATGTGCAGGTCACATGAACACGACCTCACTCCCCATGAGCTATTTTTGCACAAATGTGCCACATTGCTTTCACTTAACTCTTTACAAGTGAAATGCTTGATATACAATACGGCCACCCTCATTGACTAGTGAGTCACTCGTATGCGGGACGACCTCAAACACAATTCTCTAGCCACACGCCTGGTCGAACGCATTCACTCTCTACGCAATGCAGACCCACAAAGGCCACATGCCCGAGAATTGTCAAACAGGTCTCCACGCTGCGACCATTCACTAGATCGGGCACCAAAAAGTTCCAAGTAACTCTCAAAACACTTGGTCAACCAATGCTCTTTCTCAAACGAGCTACATTGCACTCCAAAGTGTCATATCTATCGAAGTGTCCAGTCACAAGGCGACAAAGATAGTACATACAAGTCATAAGGAAGGCGTACAATTCCATGTAAGTCTTTTATTGAATTTTATAATGTTTCACATGCTAACATTATCAGGTCTATGCAACTCGACCACAAAAAGGCGACCACCTTAAAGCATGACCGAGACCAACAACCCATGCATACAAGAAGACCCACTTCAGTACGACCTGCTTGCAGCTGTCCATCTCGTCTACATGCCTTCTGAACGAGCTACCAGGTCTCCTTGGAAGTAACTAGCTCGCTATACACAAATTCATGATCGAGTTGCCATTACCACAAGGGACCTTCATCGCGTCCTGCAAATCTCAATGATCAAGCTCATCAAAATTTGGGGCGGATCGACTTCGTTAAGGAACCCCATATTTCATTCATCTTGGGGGCTAGATCGGTTCGATTACTTCTTTTCAGCCCGAACTCCGTTCAACCTAAAAAGAGGGGGCTTATGTAGGGGTACTACATACAACATACATGTGGCACCATCTCTACCGTTCATCATGGTGCCACGTGTCAACATCTAATGGGCTCTCTCTTGATGACACAAGTTACAAAGTTAAAGCCAATTACTACAAAGATATTCTCTCATTATTACCCTAGTAAATGCTAAGAATTGAGTTACATTGTAGCCTATAAATATGAAGGCAAGCTACTCATTATAGGCATGTTCTCATCTCTGCTCACATGGTCTGATAGGCTTATGCTCCCAACACGACCTCATGGTGAGGTCTCATGATCAACGACCTCCCCAATCTCTCATGATGAGACCTCACCTCTCAGGTCTCATCTCTCTCTTGAGCTCTCTCCATTATCGAGCTCTCATTTTGTATCACCACTACTATAATAAACTTCTTTCTCCCTCTCCGTGGATGTAGGCACAATTGCCGAACCACGTAAACAATGGTGTCATGTCTTTTCTACTTTATTATTGTTCATATCATCATCATCATCTTTCATTAATGTATTGACCAACCTCACAAATATGGTTAATACACAGGTCATGGGATTGAAATCTTTCAACAAAACAAATTATCGGCACGTAACTAAACTCTGAATAGATTAATAAGTCATTAAGAATTTCATTTCCCAAATTTTAGGTTTTTAGGTTTTTTTTAAGTTAAATATTATTTAATATAAATAAAATATAGTTAAGGAAAATAAGCATTACTAGAAACTAAATAGGGTGGTCCATCCACTTTATTTAAATGAAATGAAAACAAGCACCACCTTATGATGCATACAAAAAGAATAAGCTAAAAATCTGCCTGAGGCTTGATCCAAATAAATGCAGACCGTTAACCGGCCAAGTTATGGCTATAAGATTTACTATTTTTTAGGTATTTATAATACTCACCGATTGGTTTTTGAAGTGGCAAAAACAAACACAGACTTGCAATATAACGTCACAAATTGAGAACATTTGTAATAATTTGATGGCATCTTCTGCTTACAAATTACCAATGGCGTGTGAACTTAAATCAAAGAACTGATAATAAGACCTTAAATGCTACTAACAACCGATGTTACTCAATATATATATTATTACCCCATGGTTTAAACTAGAAAAATCTAAAGGTTTGTTTGATTCGAGTCCAGGAAATTAGTTTCTCGGGAAATCTCAATTTCCCATGTTTGATTACATAGAAAATAAACGAAAATTTTAGGGACAAAATGATAAGTTAAAATGTTAAGACATATTAGAGCTCAATGTTAATGAACTCTCACTAAAAACATATTTACACGATTTTTCAATGATTGCTATGACCAATATAATGATATATTGAATTATTGAAAAATTTATTCCCTGAATGTTTGCATATGATAAATCTATTTCCTGTAAAGTGTTGTCCCGCTCGAATCAAACAAACCCTAAATTCTTATAGTTACCCTAAATTCTTATAGTTTAGAGGATGAAACTTAAAAACTGACAAGTATACTTAGTTTAGTCTTTTCTACTTTCATTTAAACATAATTACTATGAGCGATCAATATTGCTCAATACATTTATAGCATATTCGTCAATGCTCCGTAGGCACAATAAAAAAAACATCCACAATCACTAGGTAATGAAAAATGTTATATGAATTATTTATCACTTGCCAACAATTGCTAGCTCAGTTGGTAAAGGCACCCCTCCCCAAGTGGGAGGTTGTGGGTTCAAATCTTCACGACTGTGGTTGGAAACATGTAATTTTAGGAGATTCTCTCCATGGTGGATTAACTTTCAGGTTTTGCCCGTGATAGATTTTAGGGCCCAAAATCTAGAAGAGGTTGAGATGATATGGTTGTTTAGGTGGAGCAAAGCAAAAGCAAACTTTTGTAGAGTGGTCGGTGGCGCTACTTTGGTGATGCATGTGGAGGTGATGTGAATACTTAAACGACAACAAAGCAAACATAGAATAGCATACGGGGCCTAGTTTCGTATGTGGCTTGTGATGTAGTCTTTCGGCAATAAAATTAAAAAAAAAAAAGAACAAAAAAATTATTTCTCACTTGCTATTACATGGTAGACAAATAATTGATGATAATAAAATTATATGAGGTACTGTATTCAAAATTTTGTTTTGTTACATTGGTAGGTATTGTTTTTTATGTGAATTTTAGGTGTTTATGTAGTTTCAGGAACACAACATTCGAACGGGTTTTTACATGCTCTTTGGAAATTAGAGATTCGTGTCAGACGTTCGAACAGATTCTTTGAACGTTTGAACGTACTACGTGTTTTTGCATACTGGGCCAAATTTTAGGGCCAATTTCGTACAAACCTTAGCTTGTGTTTGGTTTTGTATATAAAGCTAATAATATATGAAATACAATTAAGGTTTTGGGAGCCACATTAAGCAAAAGTCTAAGGGAGTTTTGAGAGAATCAAAACTTGAAGATTTGAGGCTTGAAGGCTTAAGAAATCTTGGGAGTAATTTTTATTGGGGGATTTCTAGGTTTGTGTTCTTCTTGTAAAGAGTGTGAGGTTGAGTTGTGTGAGATCTCATCTTGTAATTCTTTTGGTTGAAGATAATAGAGTTTTTGTTTTGCTGATGGTGGTTTATTCCCCGCGAGAGTTCCACCACGTATATCTTGTATGTTGGTTTCGTTTTTCTTATAATCATTACTTATTTCTTTTAGATCTTAGGTTATTCCACACTTAGGGTTTAGGGTTTATTGATTTATTATCGATTCGCCAAACAGTAGGCCTCCTTCTTGGTTTTTGACTGTTGATCCCCAGCTAGGGCATGTATTGTATAAGGATTATGCAGCTAGCACATATGTTAGAATGATTAGGGGTTAAGAAAGTTATATTACTCTCTCTGTATTAAGGTGTGTAAGTGAGTGTGGTATGGTGTGTGCTATGTCATACCCTATGTGCTATGAATTTTACCAGTAATAATAAACTAGTTCATGATCCTGTATTTGATTCCCACCTTCATTGGGAGATTAGAATTGAAGGAAAAATAATTATAAATATCATATTACCCTCATTTCTTTTCTTGAGATTGTTCAAATAGGGGGACCAATTTTTATGACGTCAAAGGCTCAAAGCTTAAATATTCAAGAGTCCAAGGGGATGTCGATGTTTAGATTTGTTGATATTGAAGCATCGATTGTGATAAAAGAGAAAAAAAGAAAAAAAAAAAAAAGTGATTTGATAGCAATATTGGTGTGTAGTGGTGCAAAACGCCGGGAATATGTCCGGTAGATAGAAAGATCACATCATAACATGGTGCATTGTTGTATTCTCCTTTGCAAAATTATGCGGACTTTATTTTAAATGGAGCCCTTAATAGTGAGACTCTTGAAAGGGTAGGACCTGTATTATTTGCCTATTTGGTTTATTTTGTTTAGGGATGAGAAAAAGCTAAATAAAGGCATCATAAAAGGGTTAAACACTTAAACATTCAGAACAAATATCAGAATCATAGAAAAATTTACAGGCCCACGTTAGCCGTTACAACTTACAATCAAAAATAGGAAATAATACTACTTCCAAGTTCCAACAGCTCATTTTCCTTTGTTAACCATCCATCCGTACAAACTCACTGAATCCCCATAATAAATTAATAATCCTCTCTTTCTTCTCCCTGTTTTCTTCTTCAATCACCACTACACTAAGCACTACACAGTAACACAGTATCACACCACACGTACGACAACCTTTACTTTACTTTATTACTATAAAGAAAACGCCAGAACACAGCACTCTTTCACAACTTTTTCTCATTTTTAACAAAATATAGAAACTTTTTTTTTAGTCAGTTTCGTTCGTACATATTTCTCCAACTGAAAAGTGAAAACTGTTTTCTTCAAATTAAGTTTTTATTCAAATTCTGGTAAGTTTGATTTGATCCGATATTCTGTCTTTTTTAGATAGGTTTTCATTTTGTTTTTTCCCCCAAATCATTTATTTTTTTTTAATTTAATGGCAAAATAGCCATTAAGATTTGAGAATCAAGAAGAATAATTTTTATTACGAGAAAGAAGATAAAAGACAATGGGATCTTTACGAAGAAGAAGAAGAAGATCGAAAAGCAAAAGCTCAACAACCAAAAACCTTGTTTCAATTAATGGTGGAGTAATAAAAAAAAAAAGAATTACACGAAACCCTAGAAAGAAAGACTACCTCGTTTACTTTAAACAAACAAAACAAAAGCAAGTTGTACTTTATAAGATCATTTAGATTTTAGGTACACAAAAAGCACAACATCACCACCCTAGCTAGCAGCTAGTATAGTAGATCATTTAAACAAAAGAATGGCACAACTGTGATCTGTGAAATGTGGACTGTGGTGTTTGTTTGTAAGTTTGTTGTTTGCTTGGAAAGATAGATAGATAGATAGATAGATAGATTATAGATGATGAAATGAATGGGAATTATTTATTTTTATTAATCTTCTTCTGCAAAGAGAAATCACTTTCAATACTCACTACTATACTAGTAGCTCTATCTAGCCTAGCTATATATAGCTATATCCCCCTATACTATTATCTCTTTCTTTCTCTCTGTTTTGCTTGGCTGGTTGTCTCCTTTCGTTTTCTTCTCTGTGTTGTTAATATCGCCTACATTAATGCTTTTGTTTTAATTGCTTCTTTTCTTTCTCTACAGTAAAAAAAAACCTTTAGTTTTTACAGAGAAAGCAATAGAAGAAGAAAGAAGAAAGAAAAAGAAATTCTTGTTTCACGAGCCAAGCCACACCACTCGTGTTTGTCGCTCGTGCTATAGTGGTGACTGTGTGTGAGTAACAACAGCAACAACAACAACAACAACAACAACAACAACTACTACAGTACTACTGCTGTAATGTAATCTGCTATATTTAATTCCATATCTCGAGGCCTTTGATTTCGGATTTTGTTTTGTTATAAAGTGTGCATAAGGTTTATTTTCTCTACTCTTCTTCTTCTTCTTCTTCTTCTTCTTCTTTGCCTTTCCTTTCTCCGCCATTTTCTCTTTTCTTTGTTAAACGATTACATACCTTCTTACCTCATAATAACCCTTTCACCAACTACCCAACACACCCTTTATTTGTGGTTCCATTCACAGCATTTGGTTGGGGGGGTTTTAGTAGTGATAATTGACCTGGTTACATTACATTACAGGTGCCAAACATACAAACAATGGGCGGTTTGAAAATGTTGAAATGGGGGACATGGATATAGAGGTATTTAACAAGCATCCCAACCTTTGATCTTTGTTTTTAATTTGATTTAATGTCGATTTCCGGGTTTTTTGTTTTGATTAATGGGTGTTTAACCCTTTGAATGGAGTCGGCATTTGTCAATTTTCATTATATAAATTGAAATCTTTCACTGGTTTTAAGGGGTTGATACCTCGTATCCAACCAATTTTTTTTTTTTTTTGGCTGAAATTCTGAAACTATGTATTCTTTTAATCCTTACAGTTGAATTATTATTCTAGCTTGTTTAATTGGAGGAACACGAGAACATTGGGAGTCTCACCCGCGTGATTTTGGGATTTGGGTGTATAAGTTGTATTTTATTCAATGTGTTATGATGGTAGAGAAAGTTGGGTTGGGAAAGTGGATGAGACTGATTTTTGATGTGGAATTTTTGTGAAGATAAAATATGCGGAAATCTAATGATGGTGATGATCTCTTCTATGATTCTGTAGACAGTTTTAGAAGTTGCGATTCTTTGTCCCCTAAGAACTCTCCAAGCCAAACTGTGGAATTGGATTATCGCATTTGGAAAAGTGAGCCAGTTAGCGTTTTGGAACGACGAAACAGATTTTTGCAAGGAATGGGTTTAAATGAATTTGTTCCTCCACAAATGAGTCATAGTGAGGAGATCATTTTAGACAAAATTTCCTTTGAAAGTTCGCCTAAGAACCTTGAATTGGAAAGAATTGCAGAATCCAGTCGTGCTGTCACAAGGTCTTCGTGTTCAAGTAGTAATAGAGGAGAGGGAGAGGCAAGTTGTAGTGGGAGGGACGTAAATGGAGAAACAAAGTGGTCAACAGATGGGAGAACAACATGTGAGTCTGACCAGGCGATAAGGCTTTTGCCTAATGCTCAGCAATTCTCAACGAGAGAAGCCACAGCTCATGGAGAAGAACACATTGGGGAACTTAACGCAAGTAAGAAAAGAATTAAGAGTTGGTGGAACCGTATTGTACAAAAGAGAATGAAGGAAGGAGTGCAGAAAAAAGATGGCTCCATTGGGGAATGCAAAGCACCCAACTCAAATAGAATGAATGTGCGTCACAATGCAAAGAAGTGTTTGGAATTCAGTGCAGTGTACATGCAACAACAAATTCAAGCCCACAAGGGATTCATCTGGACCATGAAATTCAGTCCAGATGGTCAGTATCTGGCAAGCGGCGGCGAAGATGGTGTTGTTCGCATCTGGCATGTTACTTCAACGGATGCCTCTTCGAAAAATTTGACTGCAAAAGATGCTTCAAAGCTAATTCATAAAGCAAGAAGAAGAAAGCTTCTTCCAGGAAAGAAAAAATCAAAGCCAGCATCTGTTGTCATTCCTCAGAAGGCCTTCAAGGTTGACGAGTCTCCGCTCCATGAATTTTACGGCCACACTGATGATGTCTTAGATCTTTGTTGGTCCAAGTCTAATGTAAGTATATTTGATGGTTGTAGTCTGCTTAATGTGTCTTAATTTGATTCTGTATTTAACTTGTTCTGTCTTTGCAGTGTCTTCTATCATCATCCAAGGACGAAACTGTTCGTCTGTGGCAAGTGGGTTCTGATGAGTGTCTTCAAGTTTTCCCCCACAACAACTATGGTAAATATGGATGTGCAATTGCCTTTTTTGGGCTAACATATTTGTCAAGCTTTTTTCAAAAGAATTCAGCTGTCTTTTCGTATTATAACTTGTGTCTAATTTACGTGTTTTGTCAAATTCAGTGACATGCATTCAGTTCAACCCCACTGATGATGGATACTTTATCAGTGGCTCTATTGATGGAAAAGTTCGAATTTGGGGACTTTCTGAATGTCGAGTTGTTGATTGGGCAGATGTGCGAGACATAATAACTGCCATATGTTACCAACCAGATGGACAGGTTTTTCTCTACTTTAAGGAATAATATTTCTAATGTGTTGTTAACTAGATTTTGAGTTGATAGGAATCAGTTTCTACTACATGATGGTAATCATCTTGTTTCTATTCTCCCAGCAGGGATTCGTGGTTGGTTCGATATCAGGTCATTGCCGCTTTTATGACGCATCAGGTATATTAGATTTGATACATAGAATATATGGATAAAATTCAAGTTTGTACTCTTCAGTTAATAATAAATTTGTTGAAAAAAATAGTAACAAATTTGAAAAAGGTATAGTTGTCTAGCTGATAAAATACCAATTTGGAAATTTATCATAACAGGAGACTGGTGATTCACTTTTCAATGAAAATCCAGCTAAATGTATCTAAAAAAATTGGTATCTAGTGTGTGACTTTTTTTCTTCTCCATTGTGTGGTATCAAATTCTGCAATTGTTAGAAAAGAAAATAAAAATTTGTTGGGTCTATATTTTGCATGTATGATTGGTCACAGTATACATATCTCCACCATTTTCATTGCCTGCTGAACACCAAATATATGTGGACTTGTCTTAGTCCAAGGAATTGGTTGTTTTCACATTTCTCTTTTAGAACATCAACTAAAATATATCCAATCCTTCAGAACCACAACTTTGTGATAATTGTTTTTCCTTTTCCGTAATGCTATTGGGAGTGGTAAACTATGGTAACATGAATTAGAACGTAGACATGATCAGCTTTGCATGGAATGTTCTTTTGAACTTCTAAAAATTTGAATTTTTTATGTGATTATATCTGGATTGATTTAGGTTGTCTAAAAATTTGAATTTTTTATGTGATTATATCTGGATTGATTTAGGTTGTCAGACATTTATGGTTTTATCTATATGTTGATAGGTAACAATCTCCAGCTGGATGCACAAATATCTGTTCAGGGTAGAAAGAAGTCTTCTAATAACAGAATTACTGGCTTCCAGGTTTTACTTTTGCTTCTACTGTCACTTCTTTTTGTGTTCCCCTTATACGTTTCAATCTAAATGGTCCTTCTCTTCTTACAGTTCTCCCCTGAAGATGCTCAAAAAGTCATGATAACATCAGCAGACTCCAAAGTTCGCATTTTTGATGGGCTTGATGTTGTACATAAATACAGAGGTATACATTGCTTCACCATTAGTTTCGCCCTGCACGAATCGCAGTCAGATTTCTCTGTTTCTCTTTCTAGTTGAGCTATGCATTTCTTATTAATTATGTGGAAGACGAGAAGATCTGAAGTAGTTGAAGTGGTATATGTGGATGTCTACAACTTGGCATTTCCACTGTTGTTCTAGTTGTCATTTTGTCCTATGCCTTTCTATATCAAAAAGTCTTTTTATCCTATGATAAAAGTATAACTCGGGCTTAGGATTTCAGTGACTAATGAAAATTCTTTTGGTTCTTGAGGTGGCCTGAATAGCATTATCTGCAAGAAGCTGGTATTTATGTGCCAGGACGTTCCTTTGAGAGTCCATAGTTTAAATTTTAAATATAGACCAAAATCAATCCTTATGTATAAATATTCTATCTTGATTACTTGTTGCCCGTGAAGTTTTGATTAAAATATTTGGTCCTTTCGATTATCAATCTTAATTATATTAACATTGCAGTAAAAATGTATTGAATAAATACTCTTAGGGAAAAAGAAATATACAAGCAATGTGTAAAATATGCACTTACTAGTAGCGTTTTATCTTTACTTTACTTCATATTAATTCATCTGGAGCGGTTCTCCTTACTTTGCGAATTATATTTGAACAGGTCTCCGAAAATCGGGGAGTCAAATGTCTGCTTCATTCACGTCAAATGGTAAACATATCGTCTCTGTAGGCGAGGACTCACGTGTTTATATGTGGAACTATGATGGCTCGTGTGCTGCTTCTTCTAAGCAGGCTAAATCAACAAATTCTTGTGAGCACTTCTTCCTTGAAGGTGCGTCTGTTGCTACACCATGGTTGGGCATGGAACATGAGCTGATGGATTCAACCTTGGAGAGTTCCTCACCAACAGTAGATCCTGTAGTGAGCTCTTCCTTGTTAAGAGATTCGGCACGATTCTCACTTGGTGGTTGGTTCTCTATGGACGGGCGGTTGAGAGGTCTTGCAACATGGCCTGAGGAGAAACTTCCACTATGGTCTGTACCAGTAGAAGAGAATGATCATTCTCACCAGAATCATAATGATCATGATAAGCAGGATCGGGACCACCCCCACCATCAGGACCACCACCAGAAACATTACCCTCACAAAAATCGTGCAGCTTTGTCATCCACATGGGGTCTAGTGATTGTTACCGGAGGTTATGATGGAGTGATCAGGACTTTCCATAATTATGGACTGCCTGTCAGACTATGATAAAAAGGACAAGGGTCATCGAACATACTTTAAACAACAAGCATCATAAACTTCCCAACTTAGTCACGGTACCTCTCTTGCTTAGCTCCAACGTAACTGTGAATACGGCTCTGGTCGCCTTGGTTTTGGGTTTTAGTGGCGAAGAGGATACAAGTGTTCAACCCCTATGTGATGCTCTTGAATGTGCTAGAGGCATTGGCCTGTGAATGTCCTTGTCAAGACTCCACATGCCTTTCGTGGATATGTATCCTTGTGAACTGTCAGAGATTACAGCAGAAGGTGAAGCCATTCATCCATGTACTGAAAATTTACAGCATACTTATTTGTTCCATATTAGCAGATTTAGGTTCAGTTAGCAGCTCTGTATAATTTGTCTTATTTCCAGTTTTGTAGGCAATACCTCTTTTATTTGCGAACACTAGAGAAAAAGAAATACAAGAATACATAAAGTTTATACAAATAATCTGATTCTCGTAGTTTCTACTAACAAAGCTTTGGAGCTGGCAAGAAAAGAGTAGCTGTTGGAAAGACAGACGAACGTCTGAACTCCAATTATCAATTAAAATGAGTGAGGTACCCTTGTGTTGTTAAAGAAAACAGATAACCTGCTTATGGGACCATTGCTTTCAATTATGGCTTTTGGGACAAAACTTGCAAGTCTTTTTCACTTTAAAGAGCGACGCGGGGTGCTGCCAAAGTACTATTATTTTGGGACCAGATGATGGGAACTTTTTCTTAAATTTTTGATAGAGAAATGCTTAGGAAACTAGAAAGTGAAATATTTCAAATCTGTTATGTCTTGGCCTCTTGGGAGTTAAAAGGATGTCTTAGATAGGTATGAAGGAATAGCTCTATAGCATTACCCAGTAATCCATGACTATGTGCAAGTGATGATATTCGTATTCTAAATGGGCGTTGTGCTTTATGTTAGGGGATGTTACTTTGGTGATACAAGATAAGAAGTGTTAGAAATTGGCTGATCTGGCTATTTTCAGCTAATGCTATTTAGCATAATTTAACGAGTTCACCAAATAATGGTTAATCATTTCAAGCAATCAGTGATCAATTCCTGTCAGAAGGTCATTTGCGTGTTGTCAAGTATGGACTATGGCTACTGAAGTGAAGGTATGTTTCCAAGCATGTAGTGAATATGTTGTACATACTACATAGTTTCAGTGTCCATTTTGAATGTTTGATAGTATTGTATCAAGTTATGATATCCTGCCGACCAACCTATGACAAAATCTCTTCCAAATCAATCATTGTCTGTGATTATATTTCAAGATCTTAGTACTGATATTTGTCGTAGATATTTTTGCATTGTCGACTTTGATAGTTTGCTATTATTCTTTCAAGTTATTCTTTATTATCCTATTGGAATAATAAATAAATCACTTCCCAATCAAAAATCAATTGCGAAAGATATTTTATAAAAACTTAGTAATTAAATGGAATACAATCTTTGAAACCAACCAACTCCTTATTTACGTCTCACTTGCTTTACAACTAGTAGAAATCCACATCTGTGTGGCAACCAATTATGAATCCATGCGGATGATGCAGCGGAGACCATCACCGCCCAACATGTACTCAAAAGCCTTATTGATCTCTGACAATGAGATTTCATGGGTGATGAACTTCTCCAGATCAAGTTCCTGCATAGTGTACTCAAGATCAATGCAATGTGATAGCAGAATCTATGACTAGAATATCACTATTAGATGGCTATATACAGTAGTTAGGATTTCTGTGAGTATAACATATGTGAATTGAAGCTTATCATTTACCTTGTTCATGTACATTTCGACAACAGAGGGAAGGTCAGATTTAGGCTTGTAGTTCCCGAAGAAGGTACCCTTAAGGGTCCTCTCATTCAACAAATTCATGGGATGGGTCTTGAACACATCATCTTTATTAGGTACACCCACAAGAACGGCAACACCCCAACCCTGAGAATAACAGGTTAGAATTTAGATCATAATATGAATATATGATACAAGTATTCAGTAATTCAGGCTAAACATATAAGTAATAGAAAGGGAACAAGGGGAATATGGTTGCTGTGAAATTACATCATGAACACATTCAAAAGCGGAGATCATGGCATTGACATTGCCAGTACATTCAATGCTCCTGTCTACTCCTCCATCAGTCATCTCAGCAAGCACCTAAATACAATGAACAATGGGAGTTAAGACTTATGCTCTTTCAATCTGGGCATCATGAACACAAGAATTTCTGTATTTTTATATATTCTACGGGATTGAGGGGAGGTCGAAGAATTTCTTTATTCGAAAATAATTCTTATAAGTTATATCCTACAAACCTCTTGAACAGGCTTGTCATGGTCTTTTGGGTTCACAAACTCGGTAATGCCGAACTTCTTGGCTATAAACAAGGAAGAGATATGATAGTTAGCTATTATATATACAAGTGGAGCAGCACTACTTATACTACACCTCTGCCTCTAAGTAGAACATACACTTTCCTACAACACAGCTCAACGAAGCTGCTCACCTTCTATGAAACGCTTGGGGTTCATGTCGATGCCAATAATCCTAGAAGCACCAGCAATCCTAGCACCTTCTGCAGCCTAGGAACATGGAAATAGAATAACCGTGCTGCAATTAAATGAGTGAAAAAGCAGGATACAAACATAGATGTCTCTAAGAAAAGAGAAACTTACACCAAGGCCAACTGCCCCCAATCCAAAAACAGCTACTGTTGAACCCTTTTTGGGTTGTGCAACATTCAAGGCGGCACCAAGACCTACAAATGCAGAATTTAGCAATCAAAAGAACAGAACAAAGACACAAAATTGGTACAGAACATGTTATAATCCTCTTTCCTTACCTGTTGTGATTCCACAGCTGAGGATGCAGACCTTGTCAAGTGGAGCGAAAGGGCTTATCTTTGCGACAGAACCGATATGGCAAACAGTGTACTCACTAAAGGTGGAGGTTCCAACAAAGTGATATATTGGCTTGCCATTAATAGAGAACCTTGATTGGCCATCACCAATCATCACACCCCTGTCTGTATTTATCCTGAGGAGGTCGCACATATTGCTCTCTTCTGACTTGCAATGAGCACATTCCTTGCATTCTCCAGTGAACACAGGAAGGACATGGTCACCAGGTTTGAGATCTGTCACACCTTCTCCAACACTCTCCACAATTCTAAGTACACAAAAAGGAAGAATAAATTGTTCAATTACAGTACGTGAGTAATTCTGCACGTATAGTATGACCATACATTGTACTTGTTGAAGTAGTCACTAGTTTCAAAGGAAGTTAAATGTGTTTAAGTAATGCTAATGATACATACCCGCCAGCTTCGTGACCAAATATGCGAGGAAACATAGGGGTCTGTCCCTGCAAAATTCAAATCACCATTCTGAATTAGTTTCCTGAGTTCCCCTGAACATATTTTAAAGTAAAGCAGGCCTCCATTTCTTATGAGTATTTCGCTAGCTACACCTTTGTATACCGTAAAATATGGCAGAAGTGTGGGTGTGCTAGAGAATAATAAAGGGGTTTCTAGAAATAAGGTGCCACCAACATTTAAATTTCACACAAGAAAGTATTTGGATTGAGGAAACAGGTGTTTGAATAATCTAAACTGCAGTTTAGATGTGTGATGATCATGGGCGGTACATAAAGTTTCGTGGTCTTTGAAGTACATTATCCAATTCACAGGTGATAGAAATAGACATAAGAGAAAGATAGGGATAAAAATAGAAAAAAAGGTTTGGGAGTGATTCAAGGGATTTTTTTTTGGCACTGGCTCCATATGACTAGAGATAGAGAGCCATTTAGGGAACAATCCGAGTTTGGAAATGCTCGGTGGTGTATGACCAAAAGACTTGCACTTTGAAATCATTAAAGATGCAAGGGAAATCCACAAAATAGATTATTTTACGGAGTTTCTCGTCTGCCAGTTTACGATTAATTGTAGGATGTTTAATATAATACAAAATGAGGGTCCTGCAAAATACTACTGTATGTTCTATATAATTGTAGTATGTATTGCTTTAAATATCTAAAGAAAATAAAGCTATACCTTTGCTTCCCAGAAATAGACATCAGTGTGGCAAAGAGAGGTGAATAAGATCTTCAGACGAACCTCCATTGCCTGTGGAGGAGCTACCTCTACTTTTTCTATCACCAGTGGTTTCCCTGCTTCCCATGCCACTGCAGCTGCAAATTTTCCATAAACCATAAATCTCAGTTAATCAACAATCAGTATATTTACTAAAATGGCAACAAACTGAAAGTAAAAATGAACAATATCAACAATTTCTACAGACAGTATTAGCAAGATCATCTTAAAGTGATCAAAGAACAGAATAAACCAGATCAACCATGAAATTGAGTGCAAGAAAAGCTCTGTACCTCTGCAACGAATAACCTGACCAGCAGTACTAGACATCTTTCTGAAAATAGCTTTTGTATCTCTTTCTTTCTCTCTTAAACCTATGGTAGTGTTTGGTATGTAGTTTGAGTTGGAGGTTAGCTTTCTGTCACTATTTATACTATTGTTTGTAATCTAACTTTAATAAAACCAGCACACAGTTTCATATTAGATGCTATGTTTTAGTTTCAATATTATTGTGTCATTTGAAAATATCTGGCTTACCTCACCAACTTACCAAGGAGTTCACTTGAGCACTTGATGACACTAGATGAAAATTAAAAATTCATATGATATGCCATATGGGTCCCTTTATCGCTTTTGTCATAGGGAAATTTTGAATTTTGAAAAAACAGATTTTCTCGAGATTTCAATATTAGAAATTAATTTAAAAGTTAAATATCCATGGATATTTAACGAAGAAGTATTGTATATCTGATTTCTCACATATTATTTTAAAGGGATATTTTGTATTTGGTCCTTCTAGAAGATGGCTATTTAGTATATGGTCCAGAATTGTTCGTTTATTATTATTTGGTCCTATTTCTGTTACTTGACTGTTAGTCAATTTTGTTGACTGAAGTCAACCCATCCAATTTTCTAAAATGCCTAGGTTACCCTACATGTTCTACTCACGTGCTATTACTTAACATGGTACAGATTTATTTGCACATTACACTTGACTCACTCAGATTTTCTGATGTTCTAGGCTTACAATACAAATCAGTAATATTATACCAGAGATCAAATTATGAAACAAAACACTCAAACATGGTTTCAATAAACAACAAGACTACCTTCCCCCCCACCACCACCTCCGGATCCAACACCAACTCCTTTACCAGCACCAGAACCACTGCCAACTCCAATGCCGATACCAATACCTCCACCCCCACCATGACCCCCACCAGCACCTCCTCCTAATCCTCCACCGGCACCAACACCACCACCTGCACCAAATCCACCACCTTGACCTGACCCACCTCCAAGGCCACCACCACCGCCGCCACCTCCACCTCCTCCTCCTCCAGCACCCCCACCAGTTCCTACACCTCCACCAGCACCGAACCCACCACCATGACCAGATCCTCCACCAACACCGCCACCACCACCACCTCCTCCTCCTCCAAGGCCACCTCCTGCCCCACCTCCAACACCACCACCACCACCAGCTCCAAAACCTCCACCATGTCCAGAACCACCTCCATTGCCGCCTCCACCACCTATAAAACCCACTAACTTAATTAACCACAAATTCAATATTGATACTTCAATTTTTTGTACAAAGTGTTGATTCATTGGTGTTTAGTGGCTACAATGAGGGCAATAGTAAGTACAATAACTAGAGTAGGAGAATTGGAATTTGGATGTGTTCAAAAAAAAAAAAAAAGTGCAACCCAAGGGATGAAAATCGTCAACATTAGAATTTCCAACACCCATTTACTTACCAAGAGCAACAAAAATCTCCTCTTCATCCTCATTGTTGTTAGGG
Organism: Aquilegia eximia; assembly: GCA_023053565.1. NCBI lineage: Eukaryota > Viridiplantae > Streptophyta > Magnoliopsida > Ranunculales > Ranunculaceae > Aquilegia > Aquilegia eximia. Next base: position 17,138,886 of record JALIGU010000003.1, read on the forward strand.
TGTTGTCCTCCTCCTTCGTGGCATTATAACAAACATTTTCTGGTGGAGGTGGTGGTGGTGGTGGAACTTGAGCTTCAGCAGCAGCAACAGTTGTGGTGGTGGTGGAATTAGAGTTTGGAAATGGCAATGGTACATCATGAATGAACTCACATTTTAACAGTAAGGTTGTCATCCTCATCCTTTCTTAATCCCATCCATCAACATCATCATAACCTCAATTTATAAATGGCTTCTCTAGTTTTGCAATTGAAAATGATAATAACAGATGGTTAAAGTTGGGTTCTTGAAGGTAAATATCTAGATCCTCGATTGACGTACTAAATCACATGGCATAATATCTAGTTTCGATTTAGTCAACCAATGAAGCATTGACACGTGGAGCACAAAAATTACTGTTTTGAGTTGTAAGTTGTCACGTGCCAAACACGTGGAAGGGTAGTTTAGACAATAAAAATGTATGGATGCTTTGACCCAAATCAACTACGTTGACTGACAGTCAAGTAACGATTTTGGGATCATTTGCTAATAAATGAAAAACTCTAGACCACATGCTAATTAGCTATCTTCTAGAGGGACCAAATACAAAATACCCCTATTTTAAACTATGGTTTTTGTTATTCTCATAGACTTCGTGGGCAAAAACTCAAAACCATGTACTGATTAGAAAGGTCACCAAACACATTACATGAAAAGTAAAGATTATAATAGGAACCCAATGAACTTTGATAGATGCTGCAATCTAACTAGGCTTTGGGACCTACAAAGAAGGGAAAGTCTATATATATAACCAACACAGGGGAAGTCAATTACAATGAGTTTGGGGAGCAAGTGGAACCTTCAAAATAGACTTACAAACAAAACAGCTTGTCAAAACCAGCAGCTCGCTAACAGGCCAGTACAAAAACTAATTACAATAATTTACTGACTAAACTATATTTTAATCAATTTGAAACATATTTGACAATTTCTGCTTGGCTTGATCTGATATTTGATTTAACATTACCAGAAGAAGTGTCCAATAATGAGAATATCCCAGCTCAGTTAGCTTGTCTATACACAAGCTGTAGGACTAACAAATTACTTTTTTTTTAGCAAGTAAGAAACTAAGAATGTGATATATTAGCTAACCTTCAAAGTAATTATGCATATACAGCTTTGTTAACCTCACATACATTATCTGCAATCTCTTTAAATGCTGATGAGAATTCACAGTATTTATAGTGCACAACAAACTATAGTGAAACAAGTGACTGTCTAACGTCTATGTTCTTAATTTTTGGACAGTTTTGTCCTTGGGTTTGATTTTTTCAACTTGTCCTTTGTGTATAGTTAAGGGGTCTTTTAGTAAAAGAAAGTTTGGATCCCCTAATTCGTACTTCTAATTTCCAAATGGCATGAACAGTTTATTACTCTTTTAGAGACAGTAGAGACTTTGGTTGTGAATTGGTACATACATATTTGGCTACTTGGCTTGAATAGATGCATTCACAAACAAAATGGAATCTTAGAGCATCTCTAATGCACGGTCCAAATTTAGCATGCCATGTAGACAACACATCAGCATTTATAGCATTTTCTAAAATTTTACAACCTTCTAAATTTAGAACTTTAATCTTAAGACTAATGCACATAAATTTTACAACCTTCTATTTGTTTCCCTCCATTAATTTCCCTCCATTATTTTGGTTCCCTCCCTCCATTTCCCGCTATTAATTTCCCACCTTTACAAAGAAGACTTACAGATAAAATACCCACACTACACAAACCATAAAAACAGCCTGCAGTCACCCATACCACACAGATATAGACTGTAGTGTTGTAGACTGTACACAGAAAAATTGTAAACCAGGCTACTATTATGAGTTCATGTGTGCATAAGCATGTTCTAAACCTCACCATAAGATAGTAATAAGTTGTTTCCTTGGAGGTCCCCTGAACTCACTATTTTGCCTATGCTCTAAGATCCACACAACAGCCCCCACAAATAGGAAAAAAACGCATGTGACAGACCACATCTCGAAAGTAAATGGACGTAGAAAATACCAACCACTTGAGCTCAACTTTTTAAATGGAACCACAACAACCAGTCCAGATTCAGTGAAAGGTTGAGTAAAATCTACAGCCTTTGTCCTGTTTGTGAAAATAGCAATATCTCCTACTACAACATCAAATTTCTGCATAAGCAAAGACACAATGATCAGAAATAAGTATAAACAAGTTTCACTTCAAATATGGTGTTTCCAAATTTCATACTAACATTTGTTGTGATTGATTTGACAAGTTCGGAGTAACTTGGGTTCCTATGACCATCTCCAAATGGAATGAATTTATACGGAACAGCATAAGGTAGCAAGCTCACAGCAGCAGTAAATACATCTATGCAGAACCCCTTCATGATATCAGTTCCTTTAACATGTGTAACAAATTCCCGGAAACTAACTCGATAGTTCTTTCCAAGTGCCATTGAAGATAATACAGAATTGTTAATAAGAAGGAATAGCAGAGGAGTATGAAGAAGAAGAAGATGATGATCTATAGAAACAGATCAATATCAATGATGGGAAGAAGAAGACTATCCATAAATTGTTAATAATAGAGAAACAGAGAAAAAAAAGAAAAAAGATTGGGGAAGAAGAAGACTACCCATACATACAGATCTGAACAGTAATAATTGATACAGTTTATAAAATATATAATAAAATATAATTGGTCAAAGATAGAAGGTTGTAAATTTTGTGCTAAATTAAACCGTCTTTTTAGCAGATCCATTTATAGCCCGAGTGATAGCACAAGCGTTAGAGATGAAATTATAGAAAATGTTAAATTTGGACCGTGCGTTAGAGATGCTCTTATAGCCTCATCTTGTTTTTCCACTAATCATTAAAGTTGGACAACCTGTCAGAAATTTAGCAACCGTGCATTTGCGACTAACATGGCCTCAAACCTTGTCAAACACCATCTGGCTATAGGATTTTCAGAACAAGAATCACGACGGCCAACATGCTTCAACTATTTTGTCATTTTAATTATTTTGGCATATATTGAAGTTTAGAAACTAGAAAGTGTTCCATTCCTTGCCTTTTAACTATTTTCTATTTTCATGTTTTCAATCGAGCATGCATAAAAGCTTTGTATTGACCTATTTCTAGATCAATGCATTCACTAGGTCAGGTCGTTAGCAAACTTGACCAATGGGGGGAGTTTTAGATCGAAGTGGCTGCACCTCGTTGAGATTGAGATTGCCTACGTACTCTAGTTCGTGGGGATTGAACTTAGAGATCAAGCCATCGTAGTTCTGTTTATATAGAAGGTGAAGAGGCGAAGATCATGGGATCCTGCAGATTCTCCGACATATTTATGATGATATGATCTTCTCCAGCGATTATGTAACGGTTGTAGTAATTGGACAACGGCTGGAGAGAGTATCTTGGGCGTCGAATTAGGGCACGTGCGTATTAGCAGACCGCTGCTGATTATGTAGTCGAGTCGTTGTGGTCGAGCTACTAGTAAGTTGAGATCGTAGCGACCTGACGGATTAACGACTATGCCATGTGGCTGCTTTTTATTGGTTGGAGTATATAGTCCCCCTACATAAGCCCCCTCTTTTTAGGTCGGCTGTAGAAGTCGGGCTGAAAAGACTAAGAACTCTGATCAATGTTGATTTGAAGTTTGCTTTTTGAATTTGCGGACGTGGCAGTCATGCAGGCTTGTCTGTACTAATCATGGCACTCTTACGGGGAAGTGGAGTAGTTTCCTCGAGCAGTTAGCCGTGTAGTTATGGCAACTGACGCACTTCTTGCTTGATTAGGTCTTTGCGTTGCACGTGGATTGATCCGACGGTGGACGTGAATCATTTAGTGAATGGAAAATAACTGCAAGGAACGTGGCTCCCTTACTCGATCTCGACCGTTTATCTGTTTCGAACCGATGGCTGGAATTACATGTGCTACAGTATTTAAACTGTGGCTTGCTTGAGAAGGGTTTACCTATCTCGTTTTTTTTATTGAATTGCTGCCGCTTTCTCTTGCGATCTGAAGATTTTTGAGAGCTCGTGAGGTTAGTTGCTTCTGTTTTTTTGTTTCTTGAATTTTTCTTCTTTTTGCGTCCTTTGTTTTGTTTTCTGTTGGTTGAGAGAGATGTCTGAGGCAAGTGACTCTCAGAATGAGAACTTGAGTGGTGATGGTGGTGAGGAGTATGAGTCTGAAAGGACTCATTCTGAGACTGCGTCTCCTAGTCGGGGTGAAGGAGATGTAAATCCTGAAAGCCCCCAGAGTAGTGGTTCTCATGGGGAGGACACCTCTGATGATGAAATGGTGGAAGGAGACGAAGGTTGCTTCTGTAGAGTAGTGAATCCGAAGTATGTCCATAGGCATATTGCATTTAGGAAACAGTATGGGCTTAGTTCGATTGAGCATTTGGAGATTAGGTTTTTAGGAGATCGTTTACTTTCTGCTGAGTATCGATCCAAGAACCCTTTCTCCACTGTGTTTACCATGGTGCAATTCCGAGCTGGGCTGAGGTTGCCTTTATCTTGTTTGGTGGTCGACCTGTTGAATGCTATCGGTCGAGCTCCTTGCCAGATGAACAGCAATTTCTGGAGAAACATGAGGGTAATTGATGACCTCAACGAGTTGCATAAGTGGAACATCACTGTAAATAATGTATTGGACCACTTTAGTTTTAAACGTTCTTCGAAAGCCGAGTTTGCGGGTTATAATATGCAAGTTAGGCCAGAACGTTTGCCTTTGATCTATCCGGTGAGTAGTGAGCAATGGTGGAAGGATCCCATGCTGATTACTGGGTCGATTACTGAAGGGAGTATCCGATTGCGTCATGTGACTAGGAATGATGCTCGTAAATAAGAAATTCAAGGTGGCGGATGGTCAAGTTTGTATTGTGTTTGCAGCGATCATGGACGATCACTCACTACACCAAAACTGAATTTTAGTAACATATGCTTTTTGTTATTTCTAACGGCAACATGTTGTTACAATGCTAGTAACGGTATTATAGTGTTAGTATTCCTTTAAAACTGTTAGTATTAATTAAATTATTTTCTAATTTATTTAGTAACAGCATAAGAAAATTATTCTAACGGCTTAATAGTGTGAGTAGTTAGGTTGTGCAAATAAAATGTCGTCCCATGTGCTTATCACGAGATAAACCTTAGTAAAAAAAAAACTTCCTCGAGAAATAAAACTTCCCCGATCCCAACTCCGCCTCTCTTCAAGTCTTCTTCCTATTCCACCATGAAAAATATTCTACCCCCATTCGTCTTCCTCGCCAAAGTCTTTGCAATTTGAAGTAAAAAATCAAGGTTTTGTGTATAAGGTTGAAGAAAGTGACAAAGATCTAAAAGTTAAAGGTAAAGTTTTTTTTTTTTTTTTTTCTTTTATTGTAGTATCTTGTAATTTTTTTTTCGTGTTTATGTATGGGCGGGGATTTTCACTAGTGTTCTTTGTTGTTTTTTTTTGTTGTAGAAAGTTTGGTTGGATTTCAAAAATTAGGGTTTATTTGTTGCGTTTTCGTTCATATTTTTCAGTTTGTTTAGATTCTTGTTTATTTCAATTTCTTCCCTAACCTCATTTTTTTATTCTATAAATTGGCAGAAAAGATAATTTGGTCGATAATCTGTTTCAATCATTTTAAGTATACTTGGATGAATTGCCATATATTTAAGTGTGTTCTGTTACTGCTTGAGACAGAAATTTTATTTTGAATTTTTTTTGTCAATTGATTTGACTGCACTTGGTTTTGTTGCTACCAAGTTAGTTCTTGTTATTAATAGAAATCACAATACTAGCCATCATTTAATTGCACTTGGTATTTTATTTGAGTCTATTTGTAAAGAACAACTGTTGTTGGTAGACGTTTCTATCATCTTTTCAAGGTGTGTTCCTCTTTCATGCCTGCCTTCTTATGATGAAAAGAGAGAGGTGCTTGACCCTTAAAAACTACTCTTTCAGACACTTGCTTTACTAGGTTTTCTTAAACTTTGCTTTGACTCTAAAATCTTCTTCATTTCAATGGGTTGTACAGTTTTTTTTATTTTCCTTGTGCTACTTGCAAATGACCAGCCTATATATATAGGCCATCCCTTATACTTTCAGACCAATTTGTGTTCCAGACTCTTGGTGATTAGAAATTTAGAATCATAGATTTTAATTCAAGTGGCCAACAAGTTGAATTGTTAGGAGAAACAAACCCGACCTTGTGGTTTATAGGCCATGTTGTTATGCATCAGCTGTTCCTGCAACTGGCCAGTAGAAGAAATACGATGACATGAATACGTGTTATTCACATGAACTGAGTCAACTAACAGACCAAAACACTATGTGTATAGGAAGAATGAATTACATTGGATGAGAGGAGTAACATGATGGTCAGAATTATATAGACCTCAGAGCAGAGGTACCATCGTCCATCAAGGAATAGGTCTGATAGGGACTTCAGACCACGTAAAAAATTCAAGGTGGCGGATGGTCGAGGATGTTTGGTTTGGTTCATTACTTCAGATTTTTCCTGAAACTATATTTGAAACTTTGAATTCATTTGCTCAACTAGGCATCTTCTGATATTAATTAGTGTTCCTATTAGTGGTTCACATTTTGCTCAACTTCTGAATGCATGAATGTCTATTATGTGGGCTATCAAAACTATAGCAGAACATGGATGTCAAATATTTTTGGATGAAATAAGCTAATCGAATAGTTGGCAGGTGATAGAACAGTATAGGTGCTCATGAACTGTCGAGGCATTGTTTTTAAATTTCTTTATAACATGGCAATCAATATATTTGTTGTTTAATGAATTAATTTTGGTTTAGTACAAAACTGTCAACGTGGTGGTTGAAAGTCTTGGAATGGCTTTGATATACCATAGATGGTATAATTAGGAAAAAATGATTTGCATTTAATAGAGGTTTGGAAAATGTCGTCAGGGTGATGGCATGTGTGTTTGAAAGGGACTCAAGAGGGGATTGAGTAGGGATATTCCTGGAACTCCTTTGGCTAGATTCACTTTTGCAGTTCATGCAATTAATGTTAGTTTCAAAGAGTTTCATATAATAAGCTCATTGTATTTTTGTCATTTTTTATTTTTAAATTGTGTTAATTAGAATGTTATATCTCAATCTTGTGTAATGAATGGCTATGGACATGGGGTTGCTCAAGTATGGTTTCTAAAAGCATTCCATGACTTTTTTTATTTATTATTTGGAAGAATTATGGGTTGAGGCAGACCCTAACCTGTATTAGAAAAATCTACCATAAATAGTTATAATATCCTCCCTTACAATGTTTGACAAATTCTGATTAAGGGGAGGAGTAAAACAAATAAAATTACACAAGTCCGACTTGTCTAGGGAGGCTAACAGATCTGCAACCCTGTTTATCTCTCTCTATATGTGTGCGAAACTTATACTTCCACACTTCCTTGGATTAATCCTGATAGAAGCTATAAGATCCTTGCAGTACTATGGTATAGTATGTTTAGATGATATCCAGCTTCAATACACAGCCTAGCACAACTTCCAAAGCTTTAAGCTTCTGGTAGATAATAGAATGCCTACTCCCACTGCCATGAAAGCAAAAGACAACCTCTCCATTTGCATATCTGACTATGCTCCCAACTTCCAAAGCTTTAAGCATTCCATGACTTTGAGTCAGGGGAAGTTGTAGATATTACTGCATTGATTTCCGATAGGTGGTGTTTGCAAAGTAGTTCCATTATATAATATATAGAATACTTACTGCCCTATTCTTGTTAATACATTCTACTTGTTCAATTATTTTAAAGCTTTCTTTTATTGATTCAGATTGATAATTTTCATGGGGTTGAATCTAGTATCTCTTGGTATGTCTAGGCTCCTTATGTTATTTATGTGTTTGCATGTTGTTCACTAAGAGCTAGAATAACTGAAATGGTTTGTGTATCTGTTTGCAGCTTGCAGTTGTAGTAAGCCATGCTACACTAGTATTCGTTTATACATTTACTTAATTTTATATTCAAGTGAGTTGTGTGTCTTAGTGATTATTCTGTTCTAAATCTCATGAACTTTTTTTTTCTTATGTTTGTCCAGTAACTTCTTTGCGCAATTGGCTTTAATTATCAAGACATAGACAGTTCTATGCTTCTAAGGTCGTGTTTTATGGTTATAGGTGCTATAAGGTTAGCTACAGACTCGAAGAGATGGACCTGAGCATCTGATGTTCAACCATTCAAAGTTTCTACTGTATACAGAGTATCATTCTTAGGTCCTCAATTGTCTATTCTCAGGGGCAGTAGCAAGGTGATTAGTTTATGGAGCTTTAACTAGTAGAGCATTCTCTTCCTTTCAAGGGCAGCATTGACTTTGGAACTCTATTTAACATGAACGGTAAATCTGATATCAATGGATTTAACTCTATTTAACAACAGTGGTTTAACTTGTTTAGTCTTATAAGTGGCATGAAATCAATAGTAATTTTTTTGTCATTTGGGCATGCAATGTTATATAAAATGAGGTCTGATGAATTGGTCTTGTTTGCTTCTCTGGCAGGCTTTTAGGAATGTGTTGGATATGTACTTTGCAGTAAATTTTGATGGACGTAAAGTGGAATTGTTAAAGGTGGTTTTCAGTGGTCAGGAGGTAAAGACCAATAGTATGTATTCAACTATTCACATTATGTACTATGTGCCTTAATTTCAAATAAGGTTGTTCTTTATATTTGCAAGTTTCTGAAAAAATAATCTTGTATAAAGTGTCATTTTTAGGGGTCGGTTCGACGCTTTGTAGAGGGTCCACTTCAGGGGTCCTTCATAGCAACATTAACTCTTGGCGCGTAAGTCTTTGACTTGAGATGTATTTCTTTCTTACTGTTTTTTCTTCTTCTATAGAAATAGTGCGTCAATTATGAACTTTGAACAAATTACCTGCAAGAAAATGGGCCACATGATGATAAGGTGTTCATATGCAATTTATATTTCTTGTTAAGATATGCTTACACAATTAGTACTTGAAATTTGTTCTGCTTTCTTTCTTCTCGTTATTGCTTACATGAATAAGAATGATTTTTAGTGAGAGACTACAATTCATATATTTTGTAGGTAGTTCCATGATACTTCATGAGTGTGGCTGAATTTGAACAACAAGGCAATGTAGCTAAGGAAAAAGATAAGATTTACTGATATGTTGTTCAAGTCGACGGTGGTGACGACATAACAGTGGTGCAACTGAAGGTAAATAGTTCTGTCAGACTGCAGACTATTTTTTCATGTTACTGGTAGTTCTGAGTTGCTCTGTTTATATACTATTGTCTGTTTTATGTCACACAAAGAGGGCTTGTCCTCCTGGATGTTGATAGTAGAAGAAACCTGACGATGCAACCCCTGGTTGTGTGCTGATCAGGAGTTGTAATACTTTTATCTTAATTATCAATAAATTTTAACTTTCATAATATTATAGAAGATATCATTGTATTTTTGGATTTCATTGAGAATTTTGGTAGATTATAGCAAGTGTTGTAACATAATGCAATAATGCCCATGTAATTATTGCATTGTAGTGGGCATTGTTAGGGAAAAGACTGAATGCTTTGGAATGTTATGGAATTGTTGGATTGCAGTGGCATCGCTGGATTGCAAATTTGGAAATGTATCTGTCCATGGTATAAAAATTATTGCGCCAAGCTACTAGGGTAGCAATTTTTTTTTTTTTTAAAACAAAAAATTAAAGTTTGTAACAGCAAAATACCGTTAGTAAATTTAACAGTGTTACAAATTAGTAACGCTAAAATATCATTAGAACAAGGTTTATGTTACAAAATACTAACTAAGGCTACTAACACCTTTCTGCCGTTATAATTTATCAACGTCAAATTACCGTTAGAAAAGGGTTGACTGTATAAAATCCTAACAAGATCTACTAACGCCAGAAAGCCGTTAGAATATTCTAACGTCATTATACCGTTAGAAATGAAATAGAGCTAACGGCTACCGACCGTTACAACAGCACGTGTTACTAAATACTAACGCCTATTTGCTAACGCATAAAAACCGTTAGTAAAAATTATACTAACAGCATTTTGCCGTTAGAAATCACCTTTTCTGGTGTAGTGACTCGTTGAGAAAGAACGATCTGAAGTTTGCTCTGAACGTCTTCGGTTTGTGGGCTGATAGTCGGAAGATACAGTTCTTACCCCACCCGAGGGAGCATTTTATTCCCAAAGGTGGTCCGAAAACAGTTGAAGAAGAACTCGAGAGGAGGAAGTCGCTGAAGAAGACTTTTATGTCGTCTGTACATAGAGCTGAGGCGGGACGATCTGGTGGCAGTTCGCGCCCTGGGGAGAAGGAACGAGCTAGTGGTAGCTCGTGACATGATGAAAAAGAGCGAGCTAGTGGTGTTTCCCGCCGGTCGGAGAAGGAACGATCTGGTGTTAGTTTGCGCCAGGGGGAGATAGTGGCGAGCCCCCAAGTCGTATCCCCTCCGACCTCACTTCCCAGACTAACTGTCGGGTCGAGGAAGAAGAGGCCGTTCTCTGAGAACCTGAAGCTGATGGAGCGCCCAACTCTGCCTACCTCCCCTCCTCCGAAGTTTATGAGATCTCCTGAGCCTTCCTTGGTGTCCAGGAAGACTGCTGCTCGGCCTTTGCATAAAGGCAAGGGGGTATTGTCTGAGTTTCGCCCTGGGCCGTTCGATTATTTGGATGGCTGTGGTGAAAAGCATGTCGTGTATGAGAACGACAGTGCAATTGACGATCCCTGCGTTGCCCGAGCTGTAAATGAGGGCATTGTCTTGGATGCTGATGCTCGAGCAGTGAAGTCTCAAACTTTGCTGGTGACTTGCTCGAAGATAAACGCAGCAATGTCTTTGGTGAGTGGGGTTGTTGATTCCTCTTTCTTTGTCTATACTGAGTTATTGTTGTCTTAACGATGTTTGTATGTGTAGCTTAACGCCAGCTTCCAGGAGGTTCGTCTGGTCGCTGAGGTTGGAGCTCGAGCTGAGATTGACTTGAAGCATCTCAATGAAAAGCTCGAGCAGGCGAAGAATGTTGCTGTTGTTGCCGAGTGCAAGTTCAAGGATAAGGAGGCGGAGAACGTGATGCTGAAGGAGATGTTGGAGCAGGTAAGGGGAGACCTTGCTGCTGCTAGGTCGTCTGCTGACCACTGGGAGCGCACATGTCATGAGAATGGCGTAGCTTGGAAGGCCTATTGCGACAATCTGGAGAAAGCTTTAATGGGGTCGCCCGAAGGAGAGGAGACGCGAGGTGGTGCTGAAGATGCTTTAGTACCAGCTCAGGACACCTTGACGGGCCCTAATGTTGAGGTCGCAAGTGGCCGGATGGAGGTGGATGAACCTAGCGATCAGCCTATGCAGCAGTGAGCTCGTCTCGGCCTTTGGGGAGGCCTGATTCTTAGTAATGTGTCCTGGATTCCCACCAGGTCTTCTTGCTTGCATTTTGATGGTTGCCTGCTCATGGGAAAGTACATCTCCTTCTTCTTCTCCCTTTCTGTCTTCAATGATGCCTGGTGCTTGGTGATGCGCCTCCTGATAGTGCGAGTCTTTTTTGGCTTAAGATCCAAAGGCAAAAGCTTCTTGTTTTTGTACGCATTCCTCAAAGCAGCCTTCTGAGTTTGTAAGCATATGAGCACCAATGTTGTGAGGTCGAGTGAACACTAATTTGTTTTATTTGAAGTTGTAATGAACAACAGTATTTGATTATTTATTTGATGAGCTTGTAGTTAAGTCGTTCTGATCAGCTAGTTTCCAGGGAGTCCTGGTAGCTCGTTCAGAAGGCAGGTAGACGAGATGAATGGCTGCAAGCAGGACGGACTGAAACAGTTCTTCTTGTATGCCTTAGTTTAATGTTACTTGTAGATCGTTTTACCTGTAATAGTTAGAATTTCATGAAGTAAAAAGAAATTTCACTTATTTACCTTGCATTCTCATTCTTGTTACGTTGTATGCCTGTATGGGTTTTGCAAACAATAAGTAATAATCATAGTGCTGGACCTGCTGGTGGATGAGGTCGTATGCATGCTAACTGGGTTGTACATGGGTCGTGGGAATGATATGACCAATGCACCAAGTTAAGTTGTAAATGTTTGAACTTAACAAAATTAAAATTATCAAAGGGACTAGAGTTTTGATAATTTGTAGGTCGAGGGATTGGATTAGACCTTTAAAAGCCATTCATGTTTGAGCTAAGATGAAGGCAGAAATGAGTTTGTAATAGATGGATGCTTACATTTCATTGATAAAACTTCTTCAAGTGATAAGCATTCCATGGGTTCTTAACGATCTCCCCTTCTGGTGTTTGAAGACGATAAGAACCGTTGCTTTGAACCTTGGTGATAATGTAAGGGCCTTCCCAATTGGCATTGAGTTTGCCGATAGTATCCTTCCTTTTGTTGTGGAACATTTTTCTTAGAACTAGCTCTCCCGGTTGAAAAGTTCTAGGACGTACGCCTTTGTCATAAGCTCGCTTGAGTCGTTGCTGATATTGCTCGAGTTTTATAACGGCGTGGTTTCGTCGTTCTTCGAGGAGATCTATTCCAAACGACCAGACCTGATTGTTAAGTTCTGTGTCTACCAGAAGGGATTTGGTCGTGCCAAATGTTAACTCGGTGGGAATAACGACCTCAACTCCATAACAAAGACTGAATGGTGACAGTCATCAGTTTGATGACACCGTACATTGTGAACTTTGCAGTACGGTCGACCAGATGTGTCCTCCAACTGTGTGAAGGCAGGAATCTTGCACCAATGGTTGTGCTTGATTCGCTCATAAATATAACCGGCTGGTCGTGTGAACCGGTGGTAATCTCGTTGCTCAGTAGGCAACGACTTTGCTTTGAACCTCTTGTTGTCGGATCGAGGTCGCTTAGTGGAACCAGATTCCACGTTGGAGATGACATGATTCTTTTCCCTACCAGTTAGGGCTTCTTCGAGCTTGATGTAACGATCTACCTTAAGGTATAGCTCGTCCAGAGATGAAGGCCGCTTTATAGCTAGAGATTTGTCCAGGTCGGATCCCTGGATCAGACCGTGAGAGAATGCGATTGTTGCGAAGGTTTCATGTTCCTTTGCAAAATCTTGGATGGAATGTAGCTCAGATTTGAATCGAGCAAAGAAATTGCTCAATGATTCGCCATCCCGCTGCTTGACTTTGAAGATGGAATCAATGGTGACAGGACGCTTCTTGTTATGGATATAGAAGATAACGAACTGTCTTTCGAGATCTGCAAACGAGCTGATGGATCCTGGCTTCAAACGGTGAAACCAATCGAGAGCAGGTCCGGTGAGGCTGGACTGGAACAGTAAATATAGTAAGTGATCCTCTTTGATAAGAGGAAGGGATTTACGAAATCCTTTGATATGGTCAGTTCGATCTCCAACTCCTGCATATTGGTCGAATTTGGGGGCGTTGAGTTTGTTAGGCAATTCATGATCGAGGATCTCCTTGGAGAAGGGAGACTCCTGAAATTGCTGAAGGGACTGGACAGCAGGTTGTTTTGCGGTATGGTCTTTGCGAAGTTGTATGATGGCCTGAGAGGCTTTGAACTCTGCTAGTTGTTGGCTGAGTTCTTCATACTTTCGATTGGAGTCATCGACAACAACGACTCCATGTCCACCATTTGCTACTGGTGCTGGGTTGGTAGTTTGTGCAGCCTTTAACTGTGCATTTTCTGCCTGAAGACGATTGATTTGGTCTTGCGGATCTTGGATGGTTAATTCATGGGTAGCCATTTGAATGAATGATTTTGAGTTGGGTGGGAGGGTTTGGGTTTTTCGATATAATCGAATTCCTTACAGTCGGCGCCAAATGTATTGACCTATTTCTAGATCAATGCATTCACTAGGTCAGGTCGTTAGCGGACTTGACCAATGGGGGGAGTTTTAGATCGAAGTGGCTGCACCTCGTTGAGATTGAGATTGCCTACGTACTCTAGTTCGTGGGGATTGAACTTAGAGATCAAGCCATCGTAGTTCTGTTTATATAGAAGGTGAAGAGGCGAAGATCACGGGATCCTGCAGATTCTCCGACATATTTATGATGATATGATCTTCTCCAGCGATTGTGTAACGGTTGTAGTAATTGGACAACAGCTGGAGAGAGTATCTTGGACGTCGAATTAGGGCACGTGCGTATTAGCAGACCGCTGCTGATTATGTAGTCGAGTCGTTGTGGTCGAGCTACTAGTAAGTTGAGATCGTAGTGACCTGACGGATTAACGACTTTGCCATGTGGCTGCTTTTTATTGGTTGGAGTATATAGTCCCCCTACAAGTTTCAACATATTTGCATCATGTGTCGAATTTTGATGCTCCTCTCAGAAATCATGTTAGATATGTCAGATGGTATCTTCCTCCATCTACCTAGCTCAAAATGAATATATATTGATGGTTCTTACGATGGTCAGTATTCAGGAGTTGGTATTGTCATTAGAAATGAGCATGGTAAATTTTTTGCAGGCCTCTCCAAATTCATTGAATGTTGCTCTAATGATCTAGCTGAATAGTTGGCATTGAAAAAAGGTTTGTTGCTAATTGCTAATGAATCAACAACAGCTGTCAAGGGTAATCATAGAAACAGACTCCACTTTGTTGTACAAAGTTTGTAGGATAGATGTAAATATGCATGGTCCTATAAGCACCTGATAGAGGACTGCAGAAATCTGATGCAAGGTACTGATATTGTATGTAAGCATATACCTTGCAAGCTAACCAGACAACCGACTATTTAGCTAGGAAGGATGTACATACGTTGACTAATGGCCAATGGTATGTGAACCCAGATGTAAACTGTAGTCCTCTTTTCCTGTTGGAACCTGTACTTCCGGGGAATCCGTGGAGACGCCTGAGCTTGTCGGAAAACCTGCACAGAAGAGAAGACCACCGGTGTTGGCACCGGTATTGACACTCCAACGATCAAGTCAGTAGAGTGAAGTGGAGAAGTGAAGTGATTGATGGGACAAGAGAGCGTACCTAATGATTGGAGACTGCCCCTATTTATAAGTGTTTGATCGGTCTGTGCGGCACCGTTAGATTATGCTTCTAATCAACGGCTGAAGATGTTGGACACGTGTGTGGCCTTAGAGCCTAGTGTTCTCTGCACTTGTTCAACTCTTGACAACATATAGTTGGTTGGACGACATTTGGTTTGTCCTAGGTCTTTGACATAAAAAAAAAAAAAAAAAAAAATCAATCTCGTTCAACTTGGGTTAAATAAAGGGAAATCATAATGACACCCGGTATTTTACAAAGAGGCTATCCAAAAAATTAAGCTTACCCCATCCAAAAATTGTTACTAATTAAAAACACCCAATATGATAAGAGTTACCCAATTTTTTCTTTTTCTTTCTTTCTATCTCTTCTCCATTCTCTCAATAAAATTTCTCAACATTCAAAATTTGATCTTCAAACATTTAAGTAAATTAAATGTTCAACTGAAAACCTTAAAGTATTCAACTGTTAATTTCTGTTTTAATTTTTAGTTCAAATAACATTAAGTTAAATTTTAACAAATTTTTCTTGAAATTAACATAAGAAGAAACAACATGAATTTCTTCATATAATAGTGCTCTATCATCATCCATATTAAAGTATTTTATTGTCTCTTACAAATTTACCATGGTCGTAAAGAATAGAATAATATCAAATTTAAGATTTTGGTAAACAAGAGGATAATGATTTGGGTTTTTGTTAATGAAGTAGACGAAAAGAAAAAGTAGAGAAGATAGTCAAAGAAAAAAAAACCAAAATTTTAATTTAATTAGGTGTGTGGCTCTTAATAAAAATAGTATATAATTTTTTTGGGGTGTTTTTAATATGTTGGATAGCTCTTTGTAAAGAGTCGGGTGTCAATATGATTTCCCTAAATAAATCATACTGATTAGCTCAAATGCCACTTAGATATTCATTCTCTAAACCCTAATACTTGATCTCAAATGCCAATTAAATATTCTCTAAAACCGGCAAATTAGTTAAATAAAAACATCATTAGTACACAACATATACCTCAAAACCAGAAGCTAGATTTCAAAAGTAATCCTGGTTTTGAAATTAAAGAAAGATTAGGAAAGTAAACGTTATCATTATTAAAATGGTATTAGTATAGTATAGTGAATGAACATGTGGAATTTCTAGTATACTCGAAATTGTTCCATTATATTGCTACGTGTAAGGAAAGAATCACCATGTGTCGATATATTGTTATAGCCAGCAATACTTGTACAGAAAGAAATTAAACCACTTGTTCAGGGAAAAATCCAAACCGCATATAGACCCATAGATTGTTTCATTTCATTAGTATAAAAACTATTCACTTGATCACCGATTAATTCATCAAACCAAGAATAATCATTTTCTTGTCTACCATACCAAGTTGAAGGAAGTTTTAAGAAGAAGAAGTAGAAAAGAAATAGATAGATATGGCAAGCATTAGCAATACTACTGGTCAGATCATTCGTTGCAAAGGTATCCACTATCTAACCCCCAACATTTTTTTTACTTGTTTTTATTTTAATTATTAAGATTTGAGTATTTTTAATCCTATATACTAAAACCAAGTAACTAATGTGATTTCAATATGAATTGTTATCATTTTGTTCTTTATAGTAGAGACTAGAGACTGGAAATTTTATGAGCTTGCACCATGCACTTTTCCATGATAATTGGGAGTTGGTATATTATACATTATTGCATTTCTGAATTTTTTTTTTTGTACAATGAAACAATTTTTATGCTTATAGTTCTGTGTTCTCTTTAATTGGATTGAAACATTTAGAGATGCATTTGATGATTTATATTCTTGATTATCAAGCAAGAAATGTATTATTGGCTCTAGTAGGGTGATTGTTTTTGTATGTAGGACAATTTTGAGAGTAAGAGATGATGCTATTATGGGTTTTTCGGGTTTTTAATGTTGTTTAATTGAGATATGAGTTTGCTGTTGAAGACATTCTAAAGTTATTGAAGAGTGTTTTCCAAGTTGGGAACTTCTAGTTATGTGATCCATTTGCAGTAATTTTTTCAATGAAAATACTGGATTATTTTACCATTGGAAATTTATGTGAGAAAATGTTTCCTATTTTGTGTTGAAAACATTTAAAGTATATTTCATAACATTTTCATTTTGTTTCCCAAACTTTGGTTTTGGCCTTTATACTCTGCCGGGGTTTTTTTCATTCAAGTGGTTTATTGTGAATTCTAAAGGTGATTAAATTTTTATGTTGTAGCTGCGGTAGCATGGGAAGCAGGAAAGCCACTTGTTATAGAAGAAGTGGAGGTGGCGCCTCCCCAGGCAATGGAAGTTCGTGTGAAGATTCTCTTTACCTCTCTCTGTCACACCGATGTCTACTTCTGGGAGGCCAAGGTAAGACAGTTGGAAATTATTGATCATTTAATTGAAGAGATTGTCAACACATTGTTAATGTGCAATGGGTGATCATTGCTGCAGGGACAGACCCCATTGTTTCCTCGAATCTTTGGTCATGAAGCAGGAGGGTATGTACATTTCCAAGTACATTCGTTTTTATTGTCTTTGCTCACAGCTATTTAATATTATGTAACGACAATAATATAGATTTCATTTATCTTTCCTCTGTTCATTTAATTTATCTCTTTTGTGTTTACTCAAACCATTTCAATCTGTTTGATGGTGTTTATTTGTAGGATTGTTGAGAGTGTTGGGAGTGGAGTAACAGATCTTAAGCCAGGGGACCATGTCCTCCCCGTGTTCACTGGAGAGTGTAAGGATTGTGCACACTGTAAGTCAGAAGAGAGCAACATGTGTGACCTACTGAGGATTAATACGGACCGAGGTGTTATGTTAAATGATGGACAGTCGAGGTTCTCCATCAATGGAAAACCCATTTATCACTTTGTTGGCACCTCCACCTTCAGTGAATATACTGTTGTTCATGTTGGTTGCCTTGCCAAAATCAACCCTGCAGCGCCATTGGACAAAGTTTGCATTCTCAGTTGTGGAATCTCTACAGGTTAGGAAACTTGTATCCTTCTGTTTCAGTAATTTTTGTTGCCTTTTGCATTTGTTCATTAATTTTGTTTGATGCAGGTCTTGGTGCTGCCTTAAATGTTGCAAAACCAAAACAGGGGTCTACAGTAGCTGTTTTTGGATTGGGAGCTGTTGGTCTTGCTGTATGCCTCCCCCCGTATTTCAAATAAAACTGTGTCTTCAACTTGCTATTACTTGATTAATTTTTATGATATTTTTTATTTTATAGGCTTGTGAAGGAGCAAGAATTGCTGGTGCTAAGAGGATCATTGGTGTTGACTTGAACTCCAACCGGTTCAATGAAGGTGAGTGGACTATTTTATGCATCATTTCAGATTTATTATTTGCAAGTTGCTGTAATATTTTCACTTCGTTCTAATTTTCTGGTTTTATACATATAATTATGCATTTTCATATGGACTACATACTGAGGGGTCAATATTATCTTTATGATAACAGCCAAGAACTTCGGTGTTACGGACTTTGTGAACCCTAAGGACCATAACAAACCAGTTCAAGAGGTTTGTTTCTTACCAGTTCATGGATCTAAACCCTTTTTTATCTGAAAGATTGTACTAGGTGTAATGACTTACCTTTTAATTTGAATTTGATGTTATATTGTCAGGTACTTGCTGAAATGACAGATGGCGGAGTTGACCGAAGCATTGAATGTACAGGAAGTGTTGCTGCGATGATCTCTGCATTTGAATGTGTACATGATGTAAATTTCACTTGAACCTATACCACCACTTCAAAAATTTAGGCCGAATGATGTTTTCTTGTACATTGCTTCTAATGAGAATTCCATAAAATGTTTTTTCAGGGTTGGGGTGTTGCTGTACTCGTTGGTGTGCCAAACAAAGATGATGCATTCAAGACACACCCTATGAATCTTCTGAATGAGAGGACTCTCAAGGGTACTTTCTTTGGGAACTATAAACCACGTAGCGATATTCCATCAGTTGTGGAGAAGTATATGAACAAGGTAACTTAAATATATTTCTTAGTGCACAGTAAGCTTCCTGACCATGTTTATGTAGTTGGTAAATATTAAACCGGTAAAAAAAAAAAAATTAAGTGTGATCTTACAGCCAAAAGGAGAACTTTCTCCATCCAGATGTATATCTACTTATCTAGACCTGTATTAGAAAGAGAAAGTGATTAATCTGTTTATTATGCTTTATTGTGATGTAGGAGCTTGAGCTGGAGAAGTTCATTACTCATGAGGTCCCATTCTCTGAAATCAACAAGGCTTTCGAGTACATGCTTCAGGGAAAGAGCATTAGGTGCATCATTCGCATGGAGGCATAGAATGGATGTAGCGGTGTACCTATTCTGAATGATAAGATTATAGGATTAAATCTTTGCTTTAGTTTTGATTTATTTCAATTCCAGTTAGAATGTGTGAACTTACCGCAAATCTGTTAGTAGTTTGTCTGAACTTATGGCAATAAAATGAAGTTTCTTTCCTTCATCTCTACAATTTGCACAGTCCAGTAGGTTCCATCTCTTTTTTTTTTCCCCTACTTTTGTTCTGTTAAAGTACAGAAGAAACCGAATGGTCATTCTCCCTACAGAGATGAGACTATGAGAGTACAAGACAGAAGTTATTGTGCTAAAAAGCTTGATGTTAAGATAGGGTATGGACTTAATGTGGACCAAAAATGTTCCGCAATTCAAGCTGAATAAGGCTGAAATATTTTGTCGGATGTAACAAAAACGATTCAACAAGTTGTTTGAATTTCTTTATAAAGAACAAGTTCAACAAGTTGATTGAATCTCCTAGAGAACAAAAACAGAGCAGATTAACAAGAACTTAACCTCTTAAGAGTAAATTGCATGTTGAAGATATCATTTTAAAGTTTAAACCTTCTTATTATTGGATTTGTTTAGCATCTATACCAGATGTTTTGTACTTATAAAGGCCAACCATTTCAAGACATCCAGCTTGAGAGATTGAGATGAATTGTATTGAAGGTCCACACTCTAGCTACACTGATGTAACCACTAACCCGTGACCTACTCTATTTAGCCAACTAGAAACAAGAAAACATGCATAACAGACCAATTAACATTATTGCTATGTGTACTGATGACTTGAGCACAGCAGTCAAGATTAGATACCATTGAGCAAATGGTAGGTATGAAGCAATGGAGGGCATGAGGACATATGTATGAAAGCATTTCTTTGAGCTTATTATAGATTATTATCAATTATATTGCAATTTCTGTTTATTAAGTCAATATTACTAGAGTCTAAATGTCTTGCTGTCTTTCTTGTCTTCATTGACCAGATAAAACAGAATTCTGTGAATCAATTCCTTCCCTTTTTTCCTATAAAGGGTTACTAGAGTAGTATAGAAAATTATCACAAGTTTATTCCTATCTTTGAAAATATGGGTTCACTAGCTGCTATCTTCATTCTACTACTCTCAATAGCTCACTTTAGTCCTCCATCCCATTTCTTTGTATCTGGAGACTCTAAGTTAATACGCAAGACTTGCAAGAACACAACCTATTACAATCTCTGCATGTCTTCTCTCAAGTCCAACTCTTCAAGCTTCAAAGCTGATACCAAAGGCTTAGCAGTTATCATGATTGGAATTGCAATGACACATGCTAATCAAACCACAAGATATTTATCATCTCAGCTTGTTAGTAACACAAATGATGCAGTTATCCAGAAAGTTGTTAAGGATTGTGCTGATAAGTACTCTCTTGCCGTAGAATCTCTTCAGGAATCACTTCAACAGTTGGATTTAATGTCGTCTGATTACGCTTCTGTGCAAGTTACTGCTGCTAAAGACTACCCTAATGTTTGTCACAATGAGTATAGAAGGTTTCCTGGTTTGGCATATCCAGCAGAACTAGCACATAGAGAAGTACAATTGGAGCATATGTGTGATGTTGCTTTAGGAATAATTGATGTTCTTGGTTGGTAGCAACATGTAGTGTAGTTGGTATAGATATGTTTACTGTTCTGTTGTTTATGATCAACTTGGCATCTTGATATAGAATGTTTGTAACTTTATTCACTGTCTTTATATGATGCTACTTTTTACCTTGATTTGTTTATTAGTAGTAGTGAGGAATTGAGGATATTTTCAAATCAAATATTCTAAAAATAACCATTAAGATTAATTCTTCATCGTCGTCTAGAGAAAGATCAATGACGTTTAGCTGGAGATGTCATCTCTTTTTCCTGATTTTATATATTTAGTGGGATTCCTAGGGTTGTAGTCTTGTAGACTTGTAGTGCAGCCGCTCAGGATCTAGGCAATTGGTCTTCCCTAATACATTTAGCCGTGACTCAGTCTGCCCAGTGTTTTTTATATTCATTTGGGAGAAAAACTTTGCTCCATAGCACTTACGAGAAAACACTCTTCTCAGAGGTGTTGTTTGTTTTTTCTAACAATAACTCAATAAGTAAATCTCGAGGATTTGGTATTTTGGTATAATGATGGTTCTTGAGATCTGTATAGTTACTTAAAATGTGTGGTGGATTGATGTTTAAGAAAACACTTTGCTCCTAAGCTTTATGGAGTGAAGTTTTTCTCTGCAGTTAGACACTTGTTGTTTTACAACAAGAAAAAACTTAGCTAGATTTCAGCTAAAATAAAAAATGGCACTTGTTTTGCAGTAAATGGTTGGTGGTAGATGATTTTAGACGCACAACATAATGGGCACATCTGGAAATTGTATCATGAAAATATGTGAATTGAATTGCATGAAACTTATTTACAAGTTCGCCCAATCACATGGAGTCGTGTCTCTCAAGCTCTATGTCAGCTTGGTGGTGGAACCGACCACCACAGTTTCTTTGTAAATTTCTAGATAATGATAGTAGAGGATTTATCAATCATTAAATTTTAGTTTCTATCAAGAAAAAATAAAATTATACAAGTTGTGACAAAAACCAAAAAAATGTCCATTTTGCATGCGGTCATGTGTGCCCAATCACAAGTGCCATATGTCTATATTAGTAACTAATTGTCTAATAGAATTAATTACACCTATCTAAGTTATAAGACACAAAGGGTATATATAAGTTGGGAAGACAGTTTCGAGTTTTGACAAAAAGATAATTTTGAGAGATATTTTGGACCGTCTGATTTTATATTTGATTTAGATGGACGACATAGATTATATTTCTAACTTAAGTGATGGTCCAAGGTGTTTTGATGGGCTTGGACTCAATTCAGATTGCAAATGGGCCAGTTTTAATGTTGCAGGCCAAAATCAGATTTCACGGCCTTTATATTCCCTTTATAACACAAAAACTCCATTAAAGCCCTAATCAAAAATTATTTCTCTGTTTTTGCAATTCTTCTCTCACCAAACCTTAATCTCTCTTCCACCATCTCTCTGTTTTTCTTTTTTCTCGGTGAATACTACTCTGGTAAGTATATCTACACTATGTTATATGTTCAATCAATGTAATGGTTTCAAAAATTTCAATATTGTGTTAATATTTAGTCACTACTAAGTTCAATCAATCTCCTATCTACTCTATCATGGTGTTAAGCCTTAATCTAATCTCAACTTTCAATCAACCTATGTCAGAGTATTAGAGGTGACGAAAATATTTGAGTTTGTATGATAAAGAAGGATTGAATTACTCATAAACTTATCATAACATGACTGACGTTCATTAAAACTGTTTGAAATAATCCGAGGTTACTTATTTTAGTTAATGTTGAATTGTATGGTCTTAAAATAGTCCTTGAACACATTCATTTTCACTTTACTGTATTATCAGCAGGGATAATGATGATAGATGTTCTTATCAACACTTCTTCCGAGAATGGAAGAATGAATAACATGGCTGCTGTATTGGTTCCACTGAAGCCAATAATTTTTTTATTTTTTTATTTTTTTTTTTGCAGAAGAGTCAAACTGTTGATTCTCATCTTCTAGGTTGCAGGAATTCATCTATACTAAGTCGGGTACGTTTAATTTGTTTTATCACAATGAGTTGAATGGGATTGTCAGTTAGTTTCTATCAAGAAAAAATAAAATTATACAAGTTGTGACAAAAACCAAAAAAATGTCCATTTTGCATGCGGTCATGTGTGCCCAATCACAAGTGCCATATGTCTATATTAGTAACTAATTCTGGTCTAATAGAATTAATTACACCTATCTAAGTTATAAGACACAGAGGGTACATAAGTTGGGGAGATAGTTTTGATAGAGACAATTTTGAGAGACATTTCAGACCGTCTGATTTCAAATTTGATTTAGATGGACGGTAAAGATTAGATTTCTAACTTAAGTGGATGGTCCAGGGAGTTTTAATGGGCTTGGACTCAATTCGGATTGAAAATGGGCCATTTTTTATGTAAAGCCTTGATCTGCAATTCTTTCTCTATTTCTGCAATTCTTTCTCTCACCAAACCTTAATCTCTCTTCGTCTCTCCCTGTTTCTCTCGGTGAATAGTGAATACTACTCTGGTATGTATATCTTGATTCACATGCTATATGTTAAATTTTGTTACCATAAATACTGAATGATGAGTGAGATTACCATGATGATAATCTCAATTGCTTTCTCTGTTATACTCATTAATATATTC
The DNA here is from genome assembly GCA_023053565.1 of Aquilegia eximia. Classification (NCBI taxonomy): domain Eukaryota; kingdom Viridiplantae; phylum Streptophyta; class Magnoliopsida; order Ranunculales; family Ranunculaceae; genus Aquilegia; species Aquilegia eximia. Next base: position 17,162,460 of record JALIGU010000003.1, read on the forward strand.
TCTGTTGTATTTGCTTTTGTTTCTTTGTTGTCCCTTCATAACACCTAACTCTCTCAATTAACTCTGCCAATGGTAAAGTTTGATTTTTCTTTTCATGGGTTGGCTTGTAGTTATTGTTTACACACAAAAAAAAGCATTATTATTTTTTAAAACATGGCTACCATTGAAATAGCAAACTATTAAGAATATCAGCAATGTTATTAATATCTAAAAAATATTATCTTGCGACTTGCAATTACTCCAGTTATGACTTCTTTTCTTCTGATTTCCCTACCCAATATACGTATGTCAGAATCAGTATGCGACATAGATTTTGGTACTACCATATTTAAAAGACTGAATAGTCCGATGGAATCCATATTTCTGATATATGGAGAGGCCAAGGGAGGATACTGTATTTTATAATTATGTCCTTGCTTCTTTAACATGTGCCTTGAATGTGTGTATCATAAGGGTGGCCCTCACCTGCAGTGTGGAGATTAGAGTAATTCAAATATTTGAACCAGAGATGGTGTGTGTATGGAGCATACTGCACAGTTAGGAAGGAACCAATCATATGTGGGAGTGGGTGGAGGAGACTGGTGATAGTGTGGTCATTGAAATTCTGAAAGGCTGGACTGGAAATGAGAGATTGGTGGAAGGTGTTTGGGAGTGTGGTGCACGACATATGGAAATGTACATAGTGAAACCAGTTGGTGGACACTTGTGTAGTTGTAAGAATATACGCATAATGACAAGTAGGTTAGTACTTTTCTAATAGTTGTGCGAAATTTCTTCAGAAATTTTGTATTTAGACTGCTATATATGCAATATTGTAATTTGCAGACTATCCTGCTTAAAAGAGATTTACTCTTGAAGCTGCCTTCTATTGTAACTGCAATGAATATTACATGTTTGCTTAGCTAAAAGTCCAAGCTAAGCAAATGAATTTTACAATTTAAAAATAAAAAATAGTGTTTTACAGATAACAGATATCAGAAGTTTCTGTTTAATTTACTTGCCTATCTCCACAATAGATTACAGAAGAAGATTTGAAGTTAATCACAATGCTCAGCTGGGATTATTTCTGGCTTTCTGTTCTCGGTCCTTATCTACTACTCTGTCTCAACTTATTTCTTTACATATTTAGTTCATTTTTCTTTTTGGCTAATTGATTCCACTGACTAAATCAATTACCATGACCTACAGATTGATAAGCATGGTCCAGATTGTTGCTCAATAAATCAGTAAGCCAGAGAAAAGTCGAAGATCTTCGATCGATATTGTCCAATTGTAGCAAAATGCAGTAAAGTCTTGACACTTCCATTGGGCATGTACTTAAATATTGGACCTCTGAAAGCAATTACTAATATAGACAATATTACTCTTCTTAATAGAGGTAACCTATACTACTATGTAGCAATTACTCTCCGTTTTCCTCTAATTTTTGTAAACACCAAATCTAACCTTTGAAAAGTTTTGTGGTTTTATTTTAGAGCTCCAAATTTCGTGATTGTAAGTTTGGTCAATAGAGACCAAGGTTTGTAATTATATCATAGCTGTCCATGAAACATGTGTTTTTCGTCAGTGATTTTATTTACAGCTAATCTCTTCTCTTTTGCTCGCAAATATCTGCTAGGTTACTCTTACATTAGTATAACTGAACTTTTCTTTTTTTCTCAGGTGCTCTCTTTTTCGTTTTCTTCTTCATCTTCCATAACATAAATGGTCCAGTCTCAATTCTACTAAGCATTTCAGGTATTGTACTGGCTCTCTCTAAATTTTATATATTCAATAGCTGTAAACAAAACTCACCGCTTCATAAAAATTAATAATTCAACAAGGGAACCAATCTATGTATGCCTTACATTTTATGTAATACCACATAGATTAAAACGTACCAGATTCCGATGAGTTATATAGCAGGTGCCAGATACCTCAATTAACATTGAGGTCGAGGTTGAACCTTTTGACCTCAAAAGTAGGTTAGAGTCATTGTTACTTTTGAAATGTTATTCCCATATATAGTACAATTATATGGGATATTATCTGTTTCTTTCCACACTATTAGTTTTCTAAGTGTATCATATTTTTCCAACAAGTTATATGTAATTTTGTATCTACATATGACTTTTACTCGACAATGTTAGAATTATGGCCTAATAACCATTTGTTTAAGTCTCATTTAAATATAAAGTCTTTTGGTTTTTCGGAATCCAATATAAGTTATATAATATTAATCTCCATTTATTGGTAATGTTCATTATTATGAAGAACACAAAGGTCTTGATGGAAGACTATATAAGTACTACACTCCATAGCTCCCCCTTAATACTCAATCTCTACAATTATAGGGACCATCCCCTAGGTAGATTTAAGGAGAAATTGAGAGAAGTCAAGCTATGGTCTAAGTTGTATGAATTAGAAGATATACAAATGTATGACTTATTTATATTATTTTATTATGTGACCAAAGCCTCGTGCATATTCGATCCTGGACATTTTATTTATCTAAGTTTATAAGTAATAGATTTTATTTCTTTCAGACCAATCTTTAAGCAACCTGATGATTATCAAGTTTTCGAGTTATTCAAATGGATTGGAGAACCAAATAAAGAAAAGATACCTACTCAAGGTATGTCGTTTACGTTACACATGAACGAACCAACCTATTTGTTAATTACGGTAATAATTTTTTATCAATTGTGGTTTTTTCTTTTCTTGTTTTTGACATCTTTGGGAGTGTGGATTATATGGTAGGCCAAGAATTACATAATGAGATCTGTAAAAAAATTCATTCAGTCGTACGACCTGGTTGAATACATTTTCTACCTTGACAGTGTTAAGAACTAAAATGTTTAGACTCTGTAATAAGAATAACAATTTTCCTTGTGCAGGAATATGAAGGTACTTTCCTTCCCAAGGATGAGCAATGGCCTTTCCTCATAAGGTTTCCTCTCAATTCCTTTGGTATCTTTCTCCATCTGAGCACCCCAGTAATTCTATGGTAATCACTTGCGCAAAGCCCTACCACTAAATTCCTCCACATTGCTCCTCATTAAGCTTTTCTTGTGGTTCTGGCATTTGTTGTCCTGTTATTTATTTCCATAACTTACACAGTTAAAAATGTGCATTCTACTTCAAAGCAGTGATACGAGAGTACTTTCACCCTGTCCATGTTAACTTCTTCTTTGCTCCTTGGATTGTCTGTATGTTCCTCACCATCAGTGTACCTACTATTATAGAACCAGGGAGACTGCACCCTTCTATATGGTGCATCTTTATGCCACCTGTGTTCCTGCTCGACCTAAAGATCTATGGTGAATGGTTATCTAGAGGAAAAAGGCGTCTGTGCAAGGTAGCAAATCCGTCATCACATCTATCAGTTAATGGAAACTTTGTTTGTGCAATGTTGGCCTCAAAGGTAGGATGAAAAGAGCCTGCAATGTCCTTGTGGGCAGTTGGTTTTCCACAATATTTATTAGTTTTTGTGACCTTGTCGCAAAGACTGCCAACAAGCGAGGCCTTGCCTAAGGAGCTGCACCCAATGTACTCAATGTTTATCGCAGCCCCATCAGCAGCGAGCATTGCTTGGGAAACTATATATATGAATTTGACGGGCTGTCAAGGGCATGCTACTTTGTTGCATTGTTTCTTTGTGCATCACTCATTGTACAGATCAGCTCTTCCGGTGATTCAGGTACGCTATAATCTTAAGTAGTGCATAATTTTAAAATAAGTTAAATGAATATTCGTATCGTAGTTACTACAGCTTTATGTTCATATGGTAGTTACTACAACTTCATGTTCTATATATGGTTAAATTTATTTATTTATTTTGAAGTTTTATCTAAATTGTAAGCTTGGTATATGGTACCATACCCATCGTCCTATATGAAACAAATTCATTTCATAAAATCTTTAATCTATAAATCAACAAGTTAACATATCTGGGGATAAAAACAAACATTTTTAGACATTGCAAATTCTTCCTGAATACAATATGCTCATCAGCTTACATATTTTGGGTAATCATTATATACAACTGTATTATTACAGGGGAATAATACAGTTAATAATTCTTGTAATTAGATTGATTAACCACATACATACATTGCACATTATTCACGAATACAGTTACTAATTTTTCTAATCAGATTTGATTGAAGCAATAATAATGAATAGATCTTCTCTTTTCAGCGATTTTCAATGACGATTCAGCTGATTAAGCGACTTCTGTCTACTCAAGGAATTTTCTTCTATCTTGAGGTAATTAGTTATTATTGATTCCTCATTTTGCAATCCTAAGTTTTTTTTATGGCCAAACCCAGTACGATGTCCCTATCTCTTCGTATCTGAAATTTGCTGTGATCGATTTTTTTAAACTACTGGTATACCTACATGGTGTTATAGCCCCAATGTATGATGTGCATAGAATACTGATTAAAAGTCACTTCTCAAATATAATCCAATTGCTTATTTAATCCAAATACATGGCTTCAATAATAAATATATTTTGAACTGTTGTTTTGTATAGTTCATATATAACATGTATCCGACGAAGAAATAAGTTCTATGAATTTACTACTGTCCCCTGTACGACCTTTGTGTTCAGTAAATTTGCAAATTTTACAAAAACTTTGACTCAATTAGGATCATTGTTTGAACCAGTTCTTTAGAAATGTTTATGTGTAGAGATTTCTATCTTGATCAATTGTGGGAGTGGAAATTTTACTATGATAGGAATTTAGCTTCACTATCTAGCACTCATGAATATTATATTGATGAACATACCAACATTACAGAGATAATATATAATAAATTGTCCTCATCTCTAACCCAAAACATTCATCTCATATAGTATATAATATGTGCTACTGGGGTAGGGTTTATTTTAGTTAACCTAGATAGATTGATTAGAAGGAATCTGATGAAGACCTTTTTTCTGTTTTTATAAAATTTACGTGGATTTAGTTTCTAGGGACATTCGTGCAACCTATCATGATACCTCTTTGTAATGATGTCAGTTCAATGAGATGCGGAGATTCTTACCATGTATCAGACAACTTGGTCCACCCTATCCCTAATATAAAAGTTAGCAATAACTGATTAGGGATTACCTAATACAACATAATGGCCCTTTAGAGAATTTACTTTTGATTTAATCCTATGGTTGGTTCACTTTCAGCTATAGCTTTGCATTGGAAGCTATTCTTTTTGGCCTTTGAGGTTAATTCAGTCATCACATGTGCAGTGTCCTTAGTTACTGAGACTATCCACTTTGTGTTAATACCATTACACGAAAAGCCAATAACAAAACCTAATCTAGGATTTAACAATTTGTGTGTGTGTGTGTGTTTTGTCAGTGTTAAATGCTCACAGTGGATAGCCTCCAGATCCATACAACATTATCGGGTCGATCGGGTTGACCTGATCATGCCTCAGATTTTTCTGTAAAACAAGCCTCCTATGACTATGATATTGAGGAAAAGAACAGTCTAGGACCAAGTGTACATTTATGATCTTTATCTGTAGAAGCTATAAATAATGCCAGTAAGTATGATAAAAATACCAATAAATATCACCGTTTATCAGAAATATTACAACGTAGGAATTTATAAAATTTTCCATAACAATGATCTCCGGCTTTATAATAGAGACAAGGTTATGCTTTAAACTGTATTTGACTCTATTATCTGGTTAGTAGTTGAGCTAAATGAGCTTATGATTACCTAAAGGTAATGGTAGTCATTAAAACTAGAGAGATGGAACAGATGATTAGCTAGATTCGATTTATTCTTGTTTAGAGAATGGCATTCGTATTTATTTGGTTAAGTTTTTTGGAGTACAAGTTGATTTTATATATTTACTGAGATAATCTATGACTAATGTGATTTATAAAACTCATCAGCAACATTATATTTGTATTATAAGCTCTGCATTTGTTTTTATCAACAATAAAAACAGCTTTACGTCAGATTGGGTATAATGTCAAGGCATCCTTAATGAAGCACATAATGGTAACACACATAATGTAATACTTTGAAGAACACATCTTCAAAGGAAGGTATTTCATACTCTCGGTTACTCCATGCTATATCAAGTACTCTGCACTCACACTTCATTCATGTTAGTAGGATAAGAAGTAAGAACAATGTCGTTTGCACACCATAAACTCAGCTTTAGTCCACTTAGCGTCTAGCATTTACCAATAGTAGAGCTATTGTTTTGCTCCCTTTAGGTAAAAAAAAAAGAGATTAACAAATTTAAGTGGTCGCAACATAAGTCCCTTTGTAACATGTTTCAATGTTTTTCTGTATTTACCTACTCATATAAACAAAATAATGTTTGTTTATATTAAATACTTTCTAATAAATGTCAGTGGATGAGGATATCATAATTAAAAGTAATATCAGTTGTATTGGTTGTCCAGTAGGTTGCAGATGGTGAACTTTATATACTTTCTTTCTTGTAAGACATTAGCAAGTACAAATTGTGAAAATATTAAACCGGGTTTAAGACGTTAGACGGAGTGTGCAATGTAAGACTGAAAATTAGAATTTCTTTGCTTTAGTCCAGTATAGCAGGAGTCATATAATATAATAGAGAAAAATGAGCTAACTTTTTATTTTGGCTCCACTAATACTCAATTAGTAACTTCGGACTAATCCTAATACTCAATGGCTTCATTGGTTAGAGGACCAGACCGCTACGGTAATAGTCATTTCCTGGTGCCCATTTGTATAGTTGCTACATCAGTTGAGGAAAAGATTGACAACAAAGGATATTTTCGCCACATCAGCTCAATTCTGATGATGTGGTAGGAACAATTGTATAGCTTTAAAGCATCAGATGTAGTGCATACACGGAGCGATAACTATCTTCTTCGTGTGTGTACTCATTAGCTGAATGCATACTACTCATTAGCTGAATGCATACTGAACAATGTTTTCGAGAATAGGAGAATGGAGAACATGGCTGCTGTTGTGGTTCCACTGAAGCCAATAGATACCTTTTGTTGTGTGCTAAATGAAAATATGATGGGAGAGTCAATCTGTTGTTTCTCAGCTTCTAGGCTGCAGAACTTCATCTATACTAAGTCAGGTATGTTTATTTATTTTATAATTGGTTACAATGAGTTAAATAGGATTACAGTCTTGCTTTGTTCATATTTTGTTAACCCTGTTGGTAGTTAGACTCCAAAACTGATCACCTTTCACTATTTTCTAAAATGTGTTGAAGAACACGTATCTGATCTGTACCATATTGCAGTGTGTTTGGGATCACTTCTTTATGAAATGGTATAAACTTGATTTGGTCAATGAGAAGATTGATTGAAGGCGAATTTTTTGATATTTAGTGGAAAATGTTTTTTCCAACACCAGTGCAAAAATGATACCGAAACCTGACTCAAAACAATATTAATTTGAAATCATTTGTATTTGTTTCTGATGTCTATGGTTGTCATTGAACATTTTATGTAAGTGTCGTGTTCTTTCCTAAGTCCTATCAGATTGAACCTCTCATAGGACTTTGAGTTCGAAAGTTGTTCTGGCAAAAAATTACTAACCTGGGGTAAACAAGGAGAAGCCCCTAATAAGTGTATCCAATAATGACAACCTTTCAATGTACTACAGTTCTATGACACTATTTTCGTTAAACTTGTGTTCACGATATTTGTTGTACCCTGTGTTTTGCAGGTGATTATGAAATTAAGCTTTGGCTAGGAAAACACTTAATGATGACCCTGGTAAGCTATTCTTCTTTCTCAACAATAATGTCATTAATGATTACTGTTTCAAAGAAAAAAAAATTCTTACTAATCACATGGATAAGAAGCTCCCATTATGTTGATTTGGATTCAAGTGTTACCTATTATCTTATTAAAATATGATGGATTATAAAAGTTTAAGGTGACCAATGATCCCAATTGTTGTTTACCTTTTGCATATTTTTTAATTTAATTTTTTTCCCTGGAATTTGTATGAATACTGGACGACCAAGGAACTGCATCAAAGGTTTGAGGCAGTGGGATCATGTTTGAACAATGTTTAAACATTACAAAAAAATTTCTGTAAACTTTAGGGCAATAGATTTACACTTGAACAATGTTCTTATACCAAAAAGGTTTGTGTACAATTCATAGTTGTAAAATCTTCAGTTTACAGTTATAATGAATAGTAATGCGATTGGATTGTCTCTAAAAATGTAATTGAAATACTTATACATTGTGCAATTCAACTTCCATGGGTGGATACAAAAAATTCAGAAGTGAAGATGCATAATATGTTGAAGTAGTAGCTGCTAAAGTGGGAACTCTTCTAATCACCAGCCATGTGTTACACAATGTTATATTGGATAGATACTACCAATCTGCCATTAGATGCTCAAAATCTGAATGCGATCTAGGTTGGAAGAGTAGAACGGTTCCTATGGTCTGAATAATGACTTAAATGTATTTAATTGCTTTATTTTTCCTAAGTTGAGGTGGTGTCGGAGATGTATTCAAGCACATAGTATATTGGGCCAAATTTGATTTTGATGTAAGGCCACCATCTGAATGTCTATCTTTTGTAAGACCTATGATTTATTTTTTATTTTTATTTTATTTTTTTAATTTGAGGTTTTCTTTTAGCGAAAAATAAGACCTCCAGTTACATGGCATATGCCTAACTTAAGTTTGTTATTGTCCATGTTGTAAAACTGGGTGCCATGGGAATTTTTTCAGGATATAATATAGGCCTTATGAAAAAATGAGCAGCGTTCCTCCCATATGACTACTACTTTCATCTTACTAAATAAACATCGGTGAAGTGCATAAGTGAAGGGCATTGTTATTACATGCCCCAAAACCTAAAAACCCCAACAAACATTGGTGAAGACAATGTGGCCCTAATCAAAATCAAGTGCCTAGATTTTAGAAAAAAAAATCAAAGTGTAAAAAAAATGCAAGATTTTATTTTCTTTTATCATAAAATGTGAACAAAAAATCTTTTATTGCTAAGATTTCATATTTAACAACAATTAAAAAACAATCGTGGTTATAAAATGATGAAAATTAGTTGAAACTAAGAATCAATAAATTAATGATTGTAGATCACATAGTTTTAATACAAGCATTGTATGAACTTCATTTAGTACAAGTATAAAATGTCAAATTATATTTATAATTCGTTTTATAAAAAAACCAAAAAAAAAGGGGGATTTAGAGATACCCCCCCTAAAAATATGAACTCTTTGAGATACTCCCCAGATTTAAAAACCATTAGAGATACCCCCCATTTTTTCATTTGGAGCCGGTCAACCAAGCCATTGACCATGGTCTGACCAGTCTTCATAATTTTTAGACAATTTTACCCTCCCACCATTTAAACCTACATCCTAGTCATTTTGCCCAGTCATCAATAATGCCATGTCAGCAAACCCACTTACATCTACCACTTCTTATCCTAACCGTTCAAAATAGATCTAGATCTAGATCTAATCCTATGGGTAGAATTAATTAACCGTTATGTGACCGTTACATCATCAAACTCCACCTTCTTCTTCCTCCTCTTTTCTTCTTCACCATCATCAAACTCCATCTCTCACTTTTTCTTCTTCACCATCATTTCTTTTCTTTCTTCCTTCTTCTCCATCCTATCTACCTATCTATCTTGCTTCTTCTTCATCAAACCATTCTTCTTTCACCTTCATTTTTCTTCCTTCTTCATTAACAGATCTAACCATTATCATCTCTCATTTATTACTCCATTACTAGATCTGGTGAAAGGATGACACTCCATTACTCGATCTAGAAGAACCAATAAATACTTCAATTTTTAGTAGTTTTACTAGATCTACCTAGTTGAAACGTTGATATGAAGGTAAATTATAGTATTTAGTGGTTTTGTACTTTTTAGGATTTTTTGAGATTTGGTTCATCATCTTTCATCATCTTCCCCAAATTACCTTTCTCTGCAATTTGGGGGGTATCTCAAATGAAACTTGTATTTTCGGGGGTATCTCTAATGAAAGTTTTGTTTGTTTTGAACAGATAATTTGTCAAATGTGTGACCATCTTGGACATTGTGGAGATGAGTGTCAATGTGTATATAGCCATTGCAAAAAGACAGATTGTGAAGGCATTATGAGATTGACAACTTCAAATACCCCAGAGAATCTAGCTAGAAAGTTTCTTAGATGTCACCTTTGCGGGAAGTTTAAATGGTTAGATGAAGCTATGAGGGATGAAGCTACGACCTCTAGTTCAAGTGTTAAAGGTTGTTTCATTTGTGATGACTTGGATCACTGGAAGAAAGATTGCGAGTGGGTAGATTCTGAATGCAGAACTAAGGGATGCAAGGGTCGGAGGAATGTGAAGACTTCTGGCAAACAAGGTACTGTGGGGGACAAGTATTTGAAGTGTTGTACATGTGAAAACTTTCAGTGGTTGCGTGAAGCCAAGAGGGAGAAGAAAAAAAAAACTGAAGACTTTCAAAATCATGTAAATGCTACTGTAACAGTGAAAATGGATTTCCAAGAATTTTGTGATCATTTTGCTGGCACTAGAATTAATAAGAAATGAATTTTTTGTGCATCTACTTTTTCGACTTTTTTGCACCTTATCACATGCTGACCATAACAAAAACAATAACACTATAATAGTGATCAGAAGAAAATGTATTCAATTCATAAAGTATCTTATCACATGCTGACCATAACAAAAGTGCACAAGTTCACACACTAAGATTGAGACATGTTCACAATAACAACAACAACAAAATATCAAAATATTGTTTAAAGTCGTGACAACCAACAAGGTTCACACACCAAGAACCCAAAAGACATGTTCAAAACGACAACAAAACATCAAAATATTGTTTGAAGACATACTTTATGGGTGTATCCCATAGCCCCCGTGGTTGTATCCCATGCTGGTATTTCCTCGGCCTCTCGGAGCCCTCGCTTGACCTCTTACTCTGGTGACCCCTGGTCTTCTAGTGGTGCTCCTTCCTCTCCCCCTTCCTCCTGCACTGTTGGCATTTCCTTCTGTTGAAGTAGCTCTGGTCCTTCCTCTCCCTCTTCCTCCTGCAGTGTTTGTCCTTTCTCCTTCATTTTCAACACTGGTCCTTCCTCTCCCCCTTCCTCCTGCAGTGTTTGTCCTTCCTCTCCCCCTTCCTCCTTCATTTTCAGCACTGGTCCTTCCTCTCCCCCTTCCTGCTGCAGTGTTTGTCCTTCCTCCTTCATTTTCAACACTGGTCCTTCCTCTCCCCCTATTTGCAGTAGTCCTTCCTCTTCTATCACTGTCAGCAGTGGTCCTTCCTCTCCCCCTACTTATTGAAGCATTGGTCCTTGCTCCTCTGTCAGCTCTTGTGATCCCTTCTTGGCTATTGTCTTGGGAAGTACCCTGGTGTCCACTAGCACTTGTCCCCCCCATGTGACTTTCTTGCTGTCCTCTTTACGATGCCCTAGCTTGTGCCCTACTTGGACCCTTACAAGTAGCCTTGTTGTGATCATATTCACCATATCTACTGCAATGCACTCTCCTCTTCTTTGCTCCTGAGCTTGATGCTTCGTTTGGATCTTTTCTTCTATTCTTCTTTGGTCTTCCTGCTGGTCTTAGAAACTCCCATGGCAAACATTCATATGGTGGCTGCACACATATCACACACACAATCAAACTAGTAAGTAGTAGTGTTAGGAGCCGTAAAATTACTGCAATTATTAGATAGTCACTTACACTAGGCCAATCTTTGACCCTTGGAAGAGGTAGAACAAAGTTGGAGTAAGTCTTTTGATAGGTTCTGATAGTATGGTAGTCACTAACCATGCTGCAAGTTAGTTTACATAGTTAGTTCACATAGTTAGCAGTTGAAAAGTATAAAAAATGGGGGGTATCTAAAATGAAAGTAGTGAAAATGGGGGGTATCTCAAATGAAAGTAGTAAACATGGGGGGTATCTCAAATGAAAGTAAGGAATACCAAAGAAGACTAGAAGAAAAATTTCAAGTGAAGTTAGCAATTGTACCTGGTCAAGTGCAATCTACTAGTGGCAATAATGCACATAGCATGGACACATGGTATACCAGTAAGTTGCCATTGATGGCAATCACATGTCTTGTTGTTCAGATCTACCAGCCAACAATCATTCCTACCCTTTTCAACAGAAAACTGCCCATAAGCTGCACCATGCCATGTATACTCACTTATTTTCTCTTCTAGCTTCTTATAGACTTTCCACACCCTTGGAACCACACCATTGATGTCCATGGTCTTTGCTTTAGCATTCCTTTTATATAGAAGGCACATAACCATCTTGGTGTATTCAAAGACAAAAGCTGTAACTGGTTTGTCTCTTAACTCTGCAATCCAATTGTTGAAACTTTCACTAAAATTATTGGTTATGTGCTCACAGGTGGAATATGGTTCAAAGTATGCGCTACACCATGTCTTCACATTTCTTTTGACCAACCAGTCATATGCTTCTGCATCTTCAGTTTGTAGCTTAGCCATCCATTCTTTGTGATCAGCTTCTTTGTATGCTCTGGCAGCACCCCAGCATAACTCCTCAAATAACTTGCCTCCGGCATTATCCTTCTTGAAATTTTGGAACATATGCCTAAAGCAGAATCTGTGTGTAGAGTTTGGGAATAAAGCCTCGACAACCTCTTTCAACCCTTTTTGTTGATCTGACATGAATACCAACTTCTCTTCTCTTCTAGTCATCCATCATTTCTAGAAAATCAAACCAAGTGTCACTACATTCATTTCTACACAAGTAAATGGCAATGGGAAATAATCCATTGTTGCCATCCAGTGCAGTGATACTCAAGCACATACCCCCATATTTCCCCTTCAGAAAACAACCATCTAAGCCTAGAATAGGCCTACAACCTTCCCTAAAACCTTTCAAGCATGAAGCAAAACTAACACCCATACCTTTCATCCTTTGATCCTCACCTCTTTTGCATATAGCTAAACTGCCAGGATTTTTCTTCAACACTTGCATACAACATTTAGCTGCAATTCTGTAACTCTCTTCATAGTTACCATGGAGTCTTTCTATTATTTTCTGCCTTGCATGCCATCCAATGAAGTATGTGATATTTTGCGCATACCTCCTCCAAATTGCTTTCACAAGTTCCCTTGCCTTGAAAACAATCACATGATCCCTGACATCATCCTCTAGCTTTGCTGCAACCCAGTTGGAATCAACCAAACTATTCTTGAACTCTTTATTACTAATACAAACAACACTATGCTCATTATGTAAGGTTCTGATCTTACAAGTGTGCCTATCACCTCTCGTAGCTTTACTGACCCTAGCTACAAACTTCCATTGACATCCTTTATCCTCATTCACACAAACTGCTATAAATCTATCGCCATCATTCTTCGGCATTTTCCAAATAAATTTCTTCTTGATTGCATAATCTCTTATGTACTCCCTGCAGGCAGCAATTGTTGGCCATGACATATTCACCTCTGGTTCTGGCAGATCATCAAAGTAGGGAGCTTGTTCACCCATATCATCAAAGTCATACAATTCTTCGGTTTCCTTTTCAAAGTCAGTATATCCTTCCAAGTCTTCTTCTGTAGGTTCAAATCCAATGGATCCTTCTGAAGATGAATCATAGCTATGGTATGCCTCTTCAGCCTCAATATTATCAATTGGATCAAAATCAGGGTCAGAATCAGATTGGATATCCATAGGTGAAGCTGAAGGTGAAGGTGGAGCTGAAGTTGAAGGTGGAGCATGTGGAGGTGGGGGATGAGATTCAGATGGAGGTGGGGCATGGGATTCAGATGGAGGTGGGACATGAGAACCAGAAGGAGGAAACATTGTATCCTTGACATTCATATCAGGCATTTCATCTAACTCCTCTTCAGAAAGTTGTTCATAGGTAGATTTCTTTCTTTTCCAAGCCTTGTTTCCTTGGAGCTGCTTGTTAAAATTCTTAGACTTGTTTTTTGTGCCCTTCCTCTTTGGCCTAGCAAGTTTGGTCTTAGGAGCTTGGCTGGATGGTTGAGCTTCATTAATACCTGCATCCTGGGTAGGTTGAGATTGTTCCATGTCGACATCAATGTTACATGGTGTACTAATGACTTCAGGAGCTTTTTCGGCTAATTGCTGCAGCTCTTCCAATTCATAAAACAAAGGCAAATTCCCTTCTTCATCCTGATCACCATACTTCCACCATTGAATGCAATCATAATCTTCCATTAACTCCATCTTAATACCCCCTTCCAAATACATAAGAAATTTCTCCACATTGTAATTGAGCATGTTCCTCTCTTCCAAAGTTTTACATAACATTTCATCAATGTCCAACAAACACACACAATCTCCATCAACATTGGGAAAATCAACATATTGACCTCCTACATAATCTCGTGTCTTCCAATTGGCTCTTTCCATGCTTCTCTCATTCCATTTACCTCCAAAGTGAAGTCTTATGCAATTGAACCCTAGTGATGGACAAAAATTCAAGCATTTGCTGCATACAACATTGTTAAATGGTTTGTTAAGACATTGTTATTTGTTATCAACATAGAGTGAACATACAACATTGTTAAAGCAGTTGTTAAGACATTGTTATTGGTTATCAACATGGAGTGAGCATTCAGCATTTCACATTCAACAAACAATATTTTCATTTGAGATACCCCCCATTATTATATTTTGATTTGAGATACCCCCCAGTTACGTTTCAGCTATTTAAAACATAAGCAGTAAAGTTATTGTCTTCAACGAAGTCATTGTCTTCCAACAATATTAAGAGAGCAGTGATGAACAAACCTCAAATAAACTCAAAAGCCCTCCAAATTTTGAAAAACCTAAGATCCCCATCCAAATCGACACAATGTTCAATAAAACCTAAGTTCCCCATCCAAATCGATAAAATTTTGAAAAACCTAATAACCGCCATTGCAAAACAATACTCAACCACATTCAAAAATCAAAGAAGGTCTTGAAGAAAATGGACTTACAAGTACTCTCGACGCCGAATCCTAGCAGGATCATAGATTTCTTCGCTTTCTGCACTTGAATCCTGGTTGTTGAACATGGATTCATCACTAGAATCAGATGAATCAGAAGATACCCAAAAAAATCGTAATCGAGGAGCGGCCATTGTTGAAAATTAGAGTATAACAACAGAAGATCTAGAAGAATGGAAGAAAATGGGAGAGTTTTGAAGAAGAAAAGAGAAATTTTGGTTGAAAATCAAGGTATGTGATCAACCTTCACTTGTAGTGCACTTTCCCGCTGGTTTGTTCTGTTAATGGCAGAAAGAAGATAAGAAGTTAGGTTAGTTTTGATTTGAATTAGTTAGTTTGATAAGTTAGGTTAGATGTGATTAGATTAGATTTGGTTGGACGGTTGTGATTAGATCTAGATCTAGATCTATTTTGAATGGTTAGGATAAGAAGTGGTAGATGTAAGTTGGTTTGCTGACATGGCATTATTGATGACTGGGCAAAATGACTAGGATGTGGGTTTAAATGGTGGGAGGGTAAAATTATCTAAAAATTATGAAGACTGGTCAGACCATGGTCAATGGCTTGGTTGACCGGCTCCAAATGAAAAAATGGGGGGTATCTCTAATGGTTTTTAAATCTGGGGGGTATCTTAAAGAGTTCCTATTATTTTGGGGGGTATCTCTAAATCCCCCCCCCAAAAAATTGTTATAATTATTCCATTCTAAGGTTGTGTGCATTTTATTGTTATTGACAATCTTTTACCACTTTCTATTATAATTATTCTTTCTACAGGAACAATTGAGTGAAAAGATTTATAAATTTATTGATACTAGCGTGGCAAAGCCACGGGTACAACTAATACATATATACATATGTTATATTTTATAATCAGGCTGTCTAGGTTGCCATCCTTAGGATGACATCCATCTTGACAGCCCATCTGAGTCGTCCATTTAACTTCAGATCTAATGGTTAGGATGATTACATGTTTTGCACTGAGGGCAATGATGTTATTTGGGTTATTTCTTCTCCATCTTTCCCACGAACAGAAGAAGAACCGAATTCTTTCTCACCCAAACTATGAAAAACGAACACTACTAAAACTCTGGAAATGCTAAGATCGGCAAAGAAATCGATCCTACTCATTTTCTATTTTTAGTAATTTTCTTCAAAATTGGCTTACCTAGTTATAGTTCTATTTATTCGATCCTTAAAAAACCCTTGCTTTGTTTTGGGCAAATGTGGTTGAGATTAATGATGGGAAAGAATGCAAGAGTGAGAAGAAAGTTGTTTATCTGAATCAATTGGGGATGTAAATCTTTAGAATAAGAGAAATTAAAGTTGGAAACAACTTTGTTGTTATGAAGAGATGGAACATGGGAAATAGAAGGATTGAATCCTAAACTACCCAAGTTCAAATGTGATGTTTAATTTTAAAGCTTCAGCGGTGGTTGTTCTGAAGAGATGGAACATGGGAAATAGAAGGATTGAATCCTAAACTACCCAAGTTCAAATGTGATGTTTAATTTTAAAGCTTCAGCGGTGGTTGTTCTGCTGTAGATCATTGACATCATTTACTTAGATTTTGATCTCAATAATATTCTCTTTCATTTGTGTAGAATGGTTGATTAGTTATCTTAGATGCTCAATTCCTTTAAAAAATCACAAATTTTCATTAATCTTTCTTCCCCATCAACAAGATGAACTGACTGCATGTGCATCTTTCGAAGGCACATACAAAATTATACTCGAGACTTTGAATAGAATGGGATCTTTCATGGCAAATCTTTTCGTGCATAGCATGATACGAAAAGACTAATTGATGAAAATACTATTGGTATTTAACACTGGAATATATCGTAGCCATTGGATTAAATCTGATCAACGACTCAGATGGGCTGTCAAGATGGATGTCATCCTAAGGATGGCGGCCTAGACAGCCCGTTTTATAATTTATATAAAACTAAATAACAATGTGGTGTTTTGTGATTGGGCACACAAGACCACATTTTTCTTTAGCAAAGGTAGACCACATACAAAATGGAGCCACATTATATTCATTTGACAAAACCAACTTTACTTTAACAACAAATTTTTATGTAGTTAACAATTTCTTCATACTCCCTCCGTCCTATTTTGATAGGTTGGTTTGTTTTTATCACAAAGTTTAAAAAGACATAATTAATATGGTGGAAATATTAAATTTTGCATAGACATTTCTCAAACTTAAAAAGGGAGTACTAATTTGTTGATAAAAATGAATATTGAATAAGGGTGAATTTGTAATCTTAAACACCTATCTCTTAGAAAATTGGAAACTTGACTATAATTTGGGACCAAAAACAAAACCCCGACAAACCAACCTATCTATTGGAATTTTTTGGATGCAGGGAATTTTTTTGGTTCAGGAACGTACGTACGCAGTTAGGACGTTCGTACGTTCCATTCGACAGATGTTGGTTTTGTGGCTGAACGTACGAACGTCAATTCGACGTACGTACGTCCTATCTTGGTTTTGTGTATATGGGCCTATTTAAGCCCATTTTGTGTGTGTTTGTATGGCTATGTTATAAAGCCAATTGAGAAGGTTGGAAAACCAAATCTTCACGTGAGAGAGAGATTGTGAGAAGCCATTGGTGAGTTTGAGAGAACTCTTGTGAGGAAGAACACTTTGGTTTCTTCGTGAGGGCTTGTATAATCGTCTCTAATTGGAAGATTGTTGTTTTGGTCGTGGACGTAGGCAATATTAGCCGAACCACGTAAATCTTGTGTTTTTTGTTTGTTTTTGTTTTGCTTTGTTTGATTCACACACTATTTCAATCTTGGGTATTGGTGCATAAGCTTCCGCTGCGCACAACAAGTGGCATCAGAGCTGCAGGCTAGATCTTGAGAGCCTTGAAGGTGTTTGAAGAAATTCTGCAGGTTTCTTATTTGTGGTTTAAGGCAAAAGTTCTATCTTATATTCGTGGGTTGTTAAGAAGGTGTTTGTTGAAATTTCCGTGTGAATTTCAGATTTGTTTACCTTCGATTGGTGATTGTTTAGTGTGTGAAAGTGATTAGTGATGTCAGACCCATCTTCGAGTAAGAATGGAAGAGTGTCATCTTTGAAGTTTGACATCGAGAAATTCAATGGTAGAAACAACTTCGGCATGTGGCAATGCGAAGTTCTGGATTTGCTTGCTCAGCAAGGTTTGGAAGATGCTTTGGGTGATAAACCCGAAAAGATGGAAAAAGATGATTGGTTGAAATTGAATAGGCAAGTTTGTGGCGTGATTCGCCTTTGTTTGGAAAAGGACCAGAAATACTCGGTGATGAAAGAGACGTCTGCTAAGGAGTTGTGGAAGAAATTGGCTGATATGTATATGAAGAAAAGTTTAGAAACCAAGTTGTTTCTGAAGAAGAGGATCTTCCGCATTGATATGAGACCTGATATTTCTTTGTCCGAACATCTGGATGAATTCAATAGGCTTATTGCTGACCTATTGAACTTGGATGAGGTTGTCAGTGATAATGACAAGTCTCTATGTCTTTTGAACTCTCTCCCCGATGAATATGACCATTTGTCCACCACCTTGTTGACGGGGAAAAAACATGTTAAGTATGCTGATGTAGCAACGGCGTTACTGAACTATGAATGCAGGCGCAAGGACAAAGAAGTCCATAGGGGTTCAGGTTCAACGTCCGAGGCTTTGATGGTAAGGGGACGATCCAATGATCGTACTACTGGTAGCGGAGGAAGATCTCGATCAAAGTCTAGAGGTAGACCTCTAGCAAAGGATGAGTGTGCCTTTTGTCATGGAAAAGGCCATTGGAAGGTTGATTGTCCCGAGTTGTCAAAGAAGGAAGATTCTGGGTCTTCCAAAGATAATAAGGTAAATGTTGCACATGTTGATGATAGTGATGATGATTCAAATTATTCTTTGGCTGTTATGGTTGATTGCTCCACTCAAGGATGGATTATGGATTCTGCATGTTTTCACCATTTGTGTCACAGTAGAGATTTGTTTGCTAGTTTTCAAAAGCTAGACTGTGAAGATGTTGTGTTAGGTGATGGTCGTCACATGAAAACACTTGGTGTGGGAACTGTCAAGTTGAAGTTGGAAAATGGTACAGTTAAAGAATTAGTTGGTGTCCGGTATGTTCCGGAGTTGAAGATGAATCTCATCTCACTTGGTACTTTAGAGTCCGAAGGTATGAAGATTGTTCTGCAAAATGGGGCTTTAAAGGTTGTTTCTGGTGCTTTGGTTGTTATGAAAGGGACAAGGCAACGAAATTTGTACTATCTGAATGGTAGTGTTGTTGGTTGTGGTGGAGATTCTTCTTCACATTTGGTGGATTGTTTGACTCCTCCCAGTTTGTCAGATTGTTTGGTTGATTGTGGCTTTGGTAGGCGTACCGGCAAGCATGGCTTGTTGAATGGTTGTAAGGTACGTAAAGTTTGTTTTGGGCATCCTTGTTTGAATGATAGTTTGAAGTTGGAAGAGATATCTCAGCAGGTGGAGATTGATGCCGCTCCTTATGAAAGTTTGTCTGGTAACACAGCTGATGTTAGTTTGCTAGCCACAGATGTTTGTTTGAAGATTCAAGCCCAGGAGCCAATTGTAGCTGTGAAGCCGTTGTTTGGAGACCTTTGTAGGTTTCGGGGTGTTGATTCATACTCATCTTCAGTCGGTTATGGTCATAAAGTGGAGATAGTATTTGGTAGCTTGGACCCCATTGTTTTGAATTATGGTTGTTGGCCCTCTACGGGCATTGGTGGGCATTTGACTTGATTTGGTCCCTTGTGGGAATTTGACCCTTCGGGGTATGGTGGGCATCGCATAGATGTCATTGGAGTGAACTACGGTGGTTTGATCCCTTAGAAGAAGGGTACGTAGGCAACCATGAGGTGGTGCAACCGCTTTGGTCCTTCGGGACATGTGTAGGAGTTTGTAACTTGGTATCGGCTTAGATTTATTAAATCTTCGCCGAGGTGGAGAATTGTTGGAATCTTTTGGATGCAGGGAATTTTTTGGTTCAGGAACGTACGTACGCAGTTAGGACGTTCGTACGTTCCATTCGACAGATGTTGGTTTTGTGGCTGAACGTACGAACGTCAATTCGATGTACGTACGTCCTATCTTGGTTTTGTGTATATGGGCCTGTTTAAGCCCATTTCGTGTGTGTTTGTATGGCTATGTTATAAAGCCAATTGAGAAGGTTGGAAAACCAAATCTTCATGTGAGAGAAAGATTGTGAGAAGCCATTGGTGAGTTTGAGAGAACTCTTGTGAGGAAGAACACTTTGGTTTCTTCATGAGGGCTTGTATAATCGTCTCTAATTGGAAGATTGTTGTTTTGGTCGTGGACGTAGGCAATATTAGCCGAACCACGTAAATCTTGTGTTTTTTGTTTGTTTTTGTTTTGCTTTGTTTGATTCACACACTATTTCAATCTTGGGTATTGGTGCATAAGCTTCCGCTGGGCACAACACTATCAAAATGGGACGGAGGGAGTATATTGTTTTATCGTATGTTTGATCTAAACCCGAATTATCAACAATTTATATAGTCAAGAGAATTATCACAATTCTAACAAAATTAATTAATGAGCTTAGTAATAAAAGTTTGAGGCAATATGTGTCATAGAGATAACAACGGAGTTCTCTTCAAAATAGATATTTCTAAGGCATATGAATATATGATCATGTGTGTTGGGATTTCTTAGATTATCTACTCATGCGTATGGGGTTTGGTATTAAATGGAGAGCATGACGGATTTATACTTTTATTTCCACAACAACTTTCTCGTGCATGATGAATGGATCACCTCAAAGGCTATTTTTAAAGTCAAAGAGGTTTGCGCTAAGATGATCCAATATCACATTTTTTGTTCATTGTGGTGATGGAAGAACTTTCTTGACTGGTTTTTAAGGCAATGGATTTGGGATTTTTGAATGGTATTACGGTGACAGAAAATGGGCCGGAGATTGGCATTCTACAGTTCGTTGATGACAACCTTTTTTTTGACAAAGGCATGCAAGAACTCAGCTTACAATAATAAAGGATTTACTCCTGATCTTTGAGGTGGTTTCGGGACTAAAAATTAATTTGCAGAAATCTTTGATTATCGACATTGGTGAAGTGGACTGTTTACAGGACCTGGCAGGGCTCATGGGCTGTCAGATAGTTTCTTTACCAACTAAGTACTTGGGCCTAACTATCGGGGCACGGTTCAAAAGCAGACTGATTTGGGAGGCTATTGTGGTTTTGGTGCAGAAAAGATTGGCAGGGTGGAAGGGGAAGTTACTCAATAAAGATGGAAGGTTGGTTTTACTTATTATAAGAATACTTTGTTTAATCTACCAATTGTCTTTATTTATGCTTCCGAAGATGGTGGCTACTCCTATTGAAAGATTAGTAAGGGATTTTTGTGGGGTCCTAATGAGGAGAAACGAAAGATTCATTGGGTGGCATGAAAAACTATTTGTAATCCAAGAAGGGAAGGGGGCCTTGGTTATCAAAATATGGTGGAAATGAACAAAGCTTTACTTGGGAAATGGGTGTGGAGGTATGACACGGAGCCAGACGCACTATGGAGAAAAGTAATACAGTCAAAGTATGGCACAGACGAACATGGCTACTGGCTGGTGGCCGAGAAAGGTGACTGGTACACATGGAGTTAGCTTTGGAAGGGAGTGATGTCAGTGGCTGGGGAGGTGTTTAAGGGTATAGAGTTCAACCTCGACAATGGAAAACAGATTAGATTTTGGGAGGATGTTTGGTGCCATGAGTTGCTTCTTTCTATGAAGTTTCAACGACTTTATAGGCTCTCAACCTTTTAAGATGGCATTGTTGCTGATTTTTGGAGGCAAACTGTTCAGGGGAATGCATGGATTTTTCATTTTCGCAAGCCACCCCTCGAAAGAGAAGCACTTGACATTAACAGTCTCAATAATTGTGTGACTAACCAGGTGATTTCTAATAATAGAGATCGGTGGCTATGGAAGTGGGGGAAACAAGGCAGTTTCACAGTTAAGAGTTTGTATGCTCAATTGACAAAACCAGTTGATTCAGTTAATGTTCAGACGCAATTCGATCAGACCAGATCTCATTTGGAAGGTACCTATCACACTTAAGGTGAAAATTTTCTTTTGGTGCATTTTTCATGATAGAGTTTGTAGGGGTACTATATACAACATACATGTGGCACCATCTCTACCATCCATCATGGTGCCACATGTCATCATCTAATGGACTCTCTCTTGATGGCACAAGTTACAAAGTTAAAGCCAATTACTACAAAGATATTCTCTCATCATTACGCCATTAAATGCTAGGAATGGAGTTACATTGTAAGCCTATAAATATGAAGGCAAATCACTCATTCCAGACATGGTCTGATAATCTAATACTCTCACCACTATCTCATGGTGAGGTCTCAATATCAACGACCTCCCTAATCTCTCATGATGAGACCTCACCTCTCAGGTCTCATCTCTCTCGAGCTCTCCTCATAATCGAGCTCCCATTTTGTATCACCACCACTACTATAATAAACTTCTTTCTCCCTCTCTGTGGATGTAGGCACAATTGCCGAACCACGTAAACAATGGTGGCATGTCTTTTCTACTTTATTATTGTTCATATCATTTACATACACATCATCTTTCATTAATGTATTGACCAACCTCACAAATATGGTTAATACATTTGGCGCCGACTACAGGGACTTGGGATTTTCTCAAGCGAATTCCACCCACCAACCCCACCATTACACCATTGTTGTAAGGCTCTCAAAGTGGTGATTTCAAGTTCAAGAAATTCTATTTGGTAGAATTGCAATCACAATTTTCAATTGGGGGTTTACTCTCGGTTACAATTTTCATCGCGACCTGACCTCTTATTCAGGTCTCTAAGCCAACGATCTCTCAGGTCTCGACGCGACCTCACTTCATGTCAGGTCCCTAAACCAACGACCTCTCAGGTCTCGTCGCGACCTCACCAGGTCCTTAATCGCGACCTCCCCAGGTCTTTAATCACGACCTCATCAGGTCTTTCATTGCGACCTCCCCAACACCCAGGTCTCGTCGCGACCTCACTTCATGTTCAGGTCTCCAATTGGGACCTCACCAGGTCTACCAACGACCTCTTCAAATTACAGGTCTTTCAACGACCTCAACAATATTTATGCCATACAGGGGGCTATTCTCACTTTATCTAATGAAATTAACTTATTATTAGCACAATTAATTTTTAATGATATTTTTTGTAGCTCTCTCTATGTGCAGGTCACATGAACACGACCTCACTCCCAATGAGCTATTTTTGCACAAATGTGCCACATTGCTTTCACTGAACTCTTTACAAGTGAAATGCTTGATATAAAATATGGCCACCCTCATTGACTAGTGAGTCACTCGTATGCGGGACGACCTCAACCACAATTCTCTAGCCACACGCCTGGTCGAACGCATTCACTCTCAACGCAATGCAGACTCACAAAGGCCACATGCCCGAGAATTGTCAAACAGGTCTCCATGCTACGACCATTCACTAGATCGGGCACCAAAAGGTTCAAAGTAACTCTCAAAACACTTGGTCAACCAATGCTCTTTCTCAAACGAGCTACATTTGCACTCCAAAGTGCCACATCTATCGAAGTGTCTAGTCACAAGGCGACAAAGATAGTACATACAAGTCATAAGGAAGACGTACAATTCCATGTAAGTCTTTTATTGAATTTTATAATGTTTCACATGCTAACATTATCAGGTCTATGCAATTCGATCACACAAACGCGACCACCTTCAAGCATGACCGAGACCAACCACCCAAGCATACAAGAGGACCCACTTCAGTATGACCTGCTTGCAGCTGTCCATCTCGTCTACATGCCTTCTGAACGAACTACCAGGTCTCCCTGGAACTAACTAGCTGGCTATACACAAAGTCGTGATCGAGTTGTAATTACCACAAGGGACCTTCATCGCGTCCTGCAAATCTCAATGATCAAGCTCATCAAAATTTGGGGCGGATCCACTTCGTTAAAGAACCCCATATTTCATTCATCTTGGGGGCTAGATCGGTTCGATTATTTCTTTTCAGCCCAAACTCCGTTCAACCTAAAAAGAGGGGGCTTATGTAGGGGTACTATATACAACATACATGTGGCACCATCTCTACCATCCATCATGGTGCCACATGTCATCATCTAATGGACTCTCTCTTGATGGCACAAGTTACAAAGTTAAAGCCAATTACTACAAAGATATTCTCTCATCATTACCTCATTAAATGCTAGGAATGGAGTTACATTGTAAGCCTATAAATATGAAGGCAAATCACTCATTCCAGACATGGTCTGATAGTCTAATGCTCTCACCACTATCTCATGGTGAGGTCTCAATATCAACGACCTCCCTAATCTCTCATGATGAGACCTCACCTCTCAGGTCTCATCTCTCTCGAGCTCTCCTCATAATCGAGCTCCCATTTTGTATCACCACCACTACTATAATAAACTTCTTTCTCCCTCTCCGTGGATGTAGGCACAATTACCGAACCACGTAAACAATGGTGTCATGTCTTTTCTACTTTATTATTGTTCATATCATTTACATACACATCATCTTTCATTAATGTATTGACCAACCTCACAAATATGGTTAATACAGAGTTCAAACCAAGGACAAGTTGATTAGAAAGGGAATCAATGTTCCATCTTTATGTTCTATGTGCAATGCAAATTTTAAGACTACTGCTCATCTTTTTCTTCATTGTCCATGGGCTCAAGAGATTTGGGGAGATGTTTTGTTCGCTGTACCAATGCTTTAAATCCAGACAACTTTATATCAGTTGAGAGTTGGTTAGTGGGGTGGTCTCCTGTGCGAGGATCAGAGTTTGTGAATGCAATTTGAAAAATTGTACCTTGTGCTGGATCTTTAGAGGAATTCAAAGGGACTCTGATGCTTTTAGAATGAAAGTGTTGAGTCTAGTCTGGCATTGGCTTTCTAATGAGCAAGTAGAAGGGAGGCATCACTTTAGATAACTGACCTTTGAATGGGAAACCTTATTTTCTGAGACGTAAGTTTTTCTGTGTGGTTTTTTTTTCAGAGTTTGAGGGATTGTTTGTGGGGAGGACTCCTAGAGTTTGTTTGGAGAATGTGAATATTTCTATCACAGTCTCCATTTTTGCATTGTAATGCTTTATTTTTCAATAAAATCTTAATCTTATAGGAGAAAAAAAAATAGAGGCCTATACTCAGCTGATTAATTGTGCCGAGGTGGTGAATCTAACAAAAAATAAAAGCTTTCTGACAAGAACTCCAGGGATGAGATCTACACTACCAAATATGATCAAATTTTGTTGGTCCATTTGTATGTTAGACCATATTTCACATAAGATATACATGAAGGAATGAGCTTGTGGCCCAATGGTAGAAACCCTCTCACAAAGTGGAAAGGTTGTGGGTTTGAAACACGTCAACAGCTTATTGTTGATATAAGTTTACACACGTAATTTAATTTAACAGGGGTAGGGGTCCCCTCAACCCTGCTTGCAGTGGGGGAAAAAAACCCATAAGATATACATGAAATATTGTACTCGTAGTAAGAGTAGAGTTTTTTTTTTTTTTTGTGTGTGTGTGTGTGGTGGGGGGGGGGGGGGGGGGTGGGGTGGGGGGAGCTAGATATACATACTAAATGTTCTAATATGGATATTTGCATGTAACACTACATATAATGATGGGAGGCATTTAGATCTTCTTAGTGGTTACCATTGTAATTGAGAGTAGGCAATAAGAACTTACAAGATCTTATTGAGTTAAGTGGATGGATTTGACTATGTATAATTGAAGTATAAAATTTAGGCTCCTGGTATTGCTAAGGGGCAAGATACTTCCGAGGGTTTCAAAAATCTATTAATACCATTTGGTAAAAATTCTCTCAATATTAAACACAATTTAGGTAATAATTATTGAATTATCAGAGATTATTAGATTTAAAATAGCTGAGTTAAATATTTTTTTTCAATGATTGATTGAATAGCTTTGCCATATCAGGTCTAGTTTGGAGTATGCCCCTCCAAACCCAACAAGCATCAGTCGGAATATTTATTGTCCAGAAATGTTGCTCCTTCACAAGATGGTTCTTGACCCACAATTGCCACAATGTGGTTTGCCCTTCCAAGAGTCTGAATGTCAGTTTGCAGATAGCCGCTCTATTCCAAGTGGCAATGTCTTTGATTTCCAAGCCTCCTTTACTCTTTGGTAGACACACCTTAGCCCATTTCACTTTGTGTCTTAGCATTTTGAGTTGTTGCTCCCGCCCATAGGAACCTCCTCATCAGCTTGTTTATCTCATTAATTGTTTCTTTTGGCAAGAGAAAAATTGAGCTCCAATAAATTTGCTTGCTAACCAAAACCGAGTTGATCAATTGTAATCTTCCTGAGAAAGAGAAGGCTTTTGCCGCCCAAGAACTTATTGTTTTCTTCATTTTTTCAACCAGCGGCATGCAATTAGTTCTGGTGAGCCTAGAACATAATAGAGGCAGCCCCAGGTAAGTTATGGGAGGAGTCCTCAGTGGCATCTGTAATTGCTCTGCAAAAATTTGTTTCACCATGTGGTTGCCACCACCAAACATGATAGAGCTTTTCAGAGCATTAGCGCTTAGTCCTGTGATTTCTTTGAACTTGCTAAGAACAGTTTTGATTGTCGCAACTGATTTTATATCCCCTCCACAAAACAGAAACACACAATATATTGTGGAGCTATTTTTTTTTTTTTTTTTTTTTTGCAAAAGCAAGCTGGGGTTTGGCATAGACCCCTACCAGTTAATAGAAATTAAATTCTAGTGTACAAAAAACCCTCAGCATCCTTACAAACAAGGTGCATGAGGTCCTCCTGAAGAGGGTTACAAAAAAAAACACATTTCCTTTCGTTGAGGCATCTAAGTTGGCCAAAAAATCTGCAACTTGATTGGTCTGCCTATAAGTGTGTTCAACATTATAATCTTGCAATTTTTCCAGCATCTCCTTTATGTCCCCTACCACTTCCTTGACTCTCCAAGTAGGTGGAGCAAGTCTAGAGATAATCCGAACTGCCTGTAGAGAATCTGATCTGATACATAACCTTGTAATCCCTTCCTGAATAGCAATCTCCAGTCCCTTTGCAATAGCACATGTCTCAAGAAAGAGAACTGACCTGGTAGTTTCATGTGCACAATATGCGATTCTGACATCTCTTTTCCCATCTCTGATGACTCCTCCATATCCTGCATTTCCATCCGTCAATGAACCATCAACATTTAACATGTACCATTCATCTGGTGGAGGCTTCCACTGCACCATCATAGGTTGTTTGTGTAGCATTTGCACTTAGAGGCCAAAGTTGTCGACAATAGCTCTGTTTGCAGGGGTGTCAGTTGCATTTGGAATCTTTGCAGCTATTCTAATTTTCACATCTCTCCAAATGTTTTGGATGACCCTGTTTTTGTGTGTTTTATCCCCTCTAAAAATCTTGCAGTTTATTTCCATCCAAATGGCGTAAACTGTTGCTGCCATTGCTGTTTGCATTACCCTCCTCTGTAGGTCAGTTCCTTTGATCTCCTTTATCAACCATCTCCATTTTTTATCAGCCTGCATTACTCTCCTTTGAATCCCACATTTCAACAGAAGTGTAGTCCAAATTTCCGTTGCCCATGAGCAGTCAAAGAAAAGGTGATGCATATGTTCACACACTGGTTCTGTACTTGAGCTTGAAGGGAGGCTTCTCCAGTTTCTCAAAGAGGTATTGTTGATGTTGTTGTTAAAGGCAAACAGGGTTAAGCCGCAGATAGGTGGTAAACCATTGTTCTCTGAAGCAGGTCTGTTAGGATTGGGGTCATGTAAAGTGATGGATGAGGGGCTGAATGTAAAGGAAGGATTGCAAAACACACAGTTTGCCAGCGGCAAAATTTTCCAGTCCACCAGCTTATCCATGGTGGTGAGTGATCCCTGAACTGCAAGCCATGTGATGAATGCATGTCTTGGCACTATATGTGGACTCCATAATTGCTCGCACCAGCTGATTTTAGGGCCTCTAGGTCTCATTACCTCATATGGTGTGGAGATAGTAAACTTGCCAGTGGGATGAAGGGTCCACAGTAATTTGTCTCTATTGCCTCTTGCCAATCTAGTATGTCTAAGAGCCTCCCATACTTCCTGCATTTCATTGAGTCTATCTTGAGGAACTACCCATTATCTTTCCTGAAGAAACTTGTCCAGAGTAGTGTTGTCTCTAATTCTGCTTCTTCTCCTTGTGTCTGAGTTGAAATTGTTTATGAGAATCCCTAAGTGAGACCAAAGGTCATGCCAGAAGAAGATCTTTGCACTTGAGATAGAGTATTGTGTGAAATTTGCCATATCAGGTCTAGTTTGGAGCATGCCCCTCCAAACCCAAGAAGCATCAGCCGGAATATTCATTGTCCAGAAATGTTGCTCCTTCAGAAGATGGTTCTTGACCCACAATTGCCACAATGTGGTTTGCCCTTCCAAGAGTCTGAATGTCAGTTTGCACAGATAACTGCTCTATTCTAAATGCCAATGTCGTATTTGATTCCCAAGACTCCTCCACTTTTCGGTAGACACACCTTAGCCCATTTCACTTTGTGTCTAGAATTTTAGGTTGTTGCTCCCGCCCATAGGAACTTCCTCATCAGCTTGTTTATCTCATTAATTGTTTCTTTTGGCAAGAGAAAAACTGAGCTCCAATAAACTTGCTTGCTAACCAAAACCGAGTTGATCAATTGTAATCTTCCTGAGAAAGAGAGGGCTTTTGCCGCCCAAGAACTCACTGCTTTCTTCATTTTTTCAACCAGCGACATGCAATCAGTTCTGGTGAGCCTAGAACATAATAGAGGCAGCCCCAGGTAAGTTATGGGAGGAGTGCTCAATGGTATCTGTAATTGCTCTGCAAAAAGTTGATTCTCCATGTGGTTGCCACCACCAAACATGATAGAGCTTTTCAGAGCATTAGCGCATAGTCCTGTTATTTCTTTGAACTTGCAAAGAACATTTTTGATTGCCGCAGCTGATTTTATATCCCCTCCACAAAACAGAAACACACAATATACTGTGGAGTTATGTACTTATGTTTTTTTTTTTTTTTTTTGCAAAAGCAAGATGGGGTTTGGTATAGACCCCTACCGGTTAATAGAAATTAAATTCTAGTGTACAAAAAACCCTCAGCATCCTTACAAACAAGGTGTATGAGGTCCTCCTGAAGAGGGTTACAAAAAAAAAAACACATTTCCTTCCGTTGAGGCATCTAAGTTGGCAAACAAATTAAATCTGTAACTTGATTGGTCTGCCTATAAGTGTGTTCAACATTATAATCCTGCAATTTTTCCAACATCTCCTTTATGTCTCCTACCACTTCTTTGACTCTCCAAGTAGGTGGAGCAAGTCCAGAGATAATCCAAACTGCCTGTAGCGAATCTGATCTGATACATAACCTTGTAATTAACCCTTCCTGGATAGCAATCTCTAGTCACTTTGCAATAGCAGATGTCTCAAGAAAGATAACTGACCTGGTTGTTTCATGTGCACAATATGCGATTCTGACATCTCCTTTCCCATCTCTGATGACTCCTCCATATCCTGTATTTCCATCCGTCAATGAACCATCAACATTTAATATGTACCATTCATCTGGTGGATGCTTCCACTGCACCATCATAGGTGGTCTATGTAGCATTTGCACTGAGAGGCCAAGCTTGTTGACAATAGATTTGTTTGCAGGGGTGTCAGTTGCCTTTGGAATCTTTGCAGCTATTCTAATTTTCACATCTCTCCAAATATTTTGGATAACCCTGTTTTTGTGTGTTTTATCCCCTCTAAAAACCCTGCAGTTTATTTCCGTCCAAATGGCGTTAACTGTTGCTCCATTGTTGTTTGCATTACCCTCCTCTGTAGGTCAGTTCCTTTGATCTCTTTTATCAAGTTGCTTCTCCATGTGGTTGCCACCACCAAACATGATAGAGCTTTTCAGAGCATTAGCAAGAGTCATGTGATTTCTTCGAACTTGCTAAGAACAGTTTTGATTGTCGCAGCTGATTTTATATCCCCTCCACAAAACAGCATAAGATCATCTGCATAGCAAAGGTGAGTAACACAAGGATCAAAGCATTTTAGATGTAAAGTTAGGTTACCCTCATTCAGTTGTTGTGCCATAAGCTTGCCAAAAATATCTATGACAAGAACAAATAAAATGGGGGACAATGGGTCCCCTTGCCTAATGCCCCTTCTTCCTTTAAAGAAGCCTTCACTTGAGCCATTTATCAACACTGAATAGTGTACAGTTGATATGCATGTGTGGATCCAGTCAATCATCTTTTCAGGTATGCCCTTTTGCCTGTAGGACCTGCAAAATAGCATCCCATCTCACAAAATCATATGCTTTTGATAAATCAATTTTAATTGTACCTCTTTTCGCTATGCCCTTTCTATTGTAGTTTCTTAAGAGTTCATGGGACAATAATATGTTATCAGCAATGCTCCTTCCCTCCACAAAGGTTGTTTGGTTGTAGTCCACTAGTTGCGACAAGTGTGTCTTCAGCCTGTTAACAATAACTTTAGAAATGCATTTATCCACTATAGAACAACATGATATAGGTCTATAATCAGTAGTTTTAATAGGTATAGCTAACTTAGGAATCAAAGTTATATTAGTGTAGTTTACTCCCCTGAGGATTTTGCCACTTGTGAAGAAGTTCTTTGTTTCCTTAATCACATCCTCCCCTACGATACTCCAACACTTTTTGAAGAAATGTGATGTGTATCCGTCGGGTCCTGGCGCCTTACAATCATCAATAGAGAAGAGGGCAGCCACTATTTCTTCTTTCGTCACTTCTGAGCTAAGTGTAGCAGCATCCAAAGGGTCCACTCTATCAAAATCTAGTGTATTCAGCATGTCTGCATTGTATCTTTGTTCATGCACTGTGCCAAACAAAGATACTTCTTGTTTTGACCCTTTGTATCTTTGTTCATGCATTGTATCATCAGTGTAGTAGCTCAGAATCATGCCAGTAATCTGACTTTGGTCACATACTTCTCTTCCTTGATCATCCAGTAACATGAGAATCCTGTTTTTTTGGAGAATCTTGTTTTGACCATTCGATGGAAAAAACCATTATTCCCGTCTCCCAAACTGATCCTCTTCTCACATGCTTTCTGCTTGAGTGAAGCTTCCTCTGTACCACTGATATCCATGTAATCTTGGATTGTGCATACTGGCTAAATTAGAATCTAGTGGTTTTAGTTGAATTTCAGCCTGAATTGAGTCTAAAAGCTCCGTAGCAGCTTTAACTCTAGAATTCAGGTTAGATAGTGTTCTTTGCTCCATTTTTTTAAAGTCTCTTTCAAAAGTTTGAGTCTGGCCATTTGTATGATCATAGGATTTCTCGACACGACTGTTTTCCAGCACTCTTCTACAGTTGACATGAAAGTGTCATGGTTTGTCCAATGATTGAAAAACCTGAACCTTCCGTTGATGTTCTATATTTGATCTTCCCAATTTAAGATGATGGGGCAATGGTCTGAAATGCCTTGGTGATGAAATTTAACAAAAGATTGACAGTATTGAAGGAGCCACTGTGAATTGACTAAACATCTGTCGATTTTTGTGAGGATTCTCCCTGCACCTTCTTTCTTGTTAGACCATGTAAAATGGTCGCCCACCATGTTTAGTTCGTCAAGTTCACTGCCCAAAAGAAAATCATTGAACTCTATGGTATCCCTAGGCAGAAGTTTGTTTCCTCCTACCTTATCCTATGAGTCTTTGCATATGTTAAAGTCTCCCATGAGAATCCAAGGATCACTAGTATTCCTAGCAATGGCAGTCAGGTCTTCCCATAGTTTACTCCTTCCCAAACGACTATTTCTTGCATACATTGCAGTAGCAACATATGACCTTGTAGTGTTTATTTCCTTTATCCTAACATATACAAACTGATCAGAAGATCCAATCTGTGTTTCGTGAAGGCATGTAGGTCCCAAAGTACCCATACTCTCCCTCTAGGATCTTTGTCCCCATTATGACAATCATGCCAGAGTGGGAGCATTGTTTTGTTTACCTGCACATATCTATGTGTTTTCACTTTTGTTTCTATGAGTCCAATTAAGCTGAGTTACAACTCATGAACTAGATTCCTAACCTCTATCCTTTTCTTTGGTGCATTCAATCTTCTAATATTCCACACTCCTATTTTGTTTGTAGCCA
The DNA here is from genome assembly GCA_023053565.1 of Aquilegia eximia. Taxonomy (NCBI): domain Eukaryota; kingdom Viridiplantae; phylum Streptophyta; class Magnoliopsida; order Ranunculales; family Ranunculaceae; genus Aquilegia; species Aquilegia eximia. The sequence continues at coordinate 17,194,639 of JALIGU010000003.1, forward strand.
TATTAAACAACTGATTGATATGTTTTGTCCTTCCCCTTAATCTGCTCTTTTGATAGATTATTTCCTTCTGGCCCTTTCCCATTCTTGTTTTGTTTCCTTTGTTGCTTGTGATGGTTGCCAGTGTTCTGCTTGTCACTATTCTTGTTGTTAACTTTATTCACAGCTAGCTGGTCATTTTGTGTGTTTGCTGCTTCCTTATTGACCTTGTTAAACCCCTCCACTGCTATTACAATCTCTATGTTCCTTGTTCTGCATGTTTTGTTCCCTTGCTATTCCATCTGCAACTCCATCCTCCAATATGTCCTCCTCTGCTTGTTGTTGAGCCTCATGTTGATCAAGTGTTGCTAGGACTCTAGAGTAACTGGAGTTGTCTGGCACACATTCACCTTCCTCTGCCATTTCCACTCCATTCTTAATCTCTATGCATGTTAGGAATAACTTGAAAAGAGAAAACTTCTTCATTAACTGCTTGCAGCGCTTCAAATCTATTCCTATCCTTGTTAGCATTCAGATTTTTGGCATTGTTTGGTCTCTGAAGAATCCTGATGTTGTCCCCATCACCCCTTCTATTTTTATTTTGATTTACCTGATGTGTTGGTTGGTTCCGTCTTCCTCTGGGGTTTCTGGTTGTCCAATCCTTCTCCTGATTCTTGTTGTGAGTACCTTGATCTCCCTTGGTGTTCTTCTGTTGTCCACACTTCTCAGTAGTGTGTCCGAAGAGCTGGCATTTTGTGCATATCAGAGGTTTCCAGCTATACTCAACCTCTATGTTGAAAACCTTGCCTGAAGCTTCCACTGGGATCGTTGTGTGTACCCTAGGTAAAAAACCCGACAGGTGTCACCGATGGCTGTATAAGAAGCTAAACCGGGAGCACCTGAGCAGTAGTCAGCCAAGCCTGGGCTATCGGATAGGGCCCAACCCAGTTTCAAGGGATCCGCATACGCTCTGTGGACCTTGACTCACCGGATAGTCCACTATCAATGGGTGGAGCCCCGGTTACTGTATAAGAAGTTGAACCGTGGGCTCCCATACATCGACCAGGCCTACCTCAGTCAAGTAGGCCAGGTTTGGCCCAGCAAGGTCTAGCAGTGACAGGGGCTCATCCAAAGACTTAGCACAGAAGTCCAGAAGACCTGGCCAGGGAGTATGCAGTGTAGATTGGGCCTCCAGTCAAAGGAGTCAAGCCCAAGTCTTTGCTTTCAGGCTTGGTCAATCCAAGCCCCAACCAACTGGATAAGTCCAGCGAGATTCCAGGCCAACAGAACCCATGGTTCTAGCCAGCTGGAGAAGATAAAGGAAACCCAGGTTGGCCAGGACCTATCAAAGGATGCCACGTGGCAGTCATCCTAGTCAAAGGGGATTCAAACCAAGGGGATAACCGCTCGGCAGCATGCAAGTTATCTCCACGGAAAACATCTTCACAGTTGAACAACCCGAGTTTGTGGAGTCAAAACCGGAGGGGTGGTTGAGCCAGCCTCCTCCGGCCTACTACAAATACAGGAGTTCTAAACCTCCTGAACTTCGAGTCTTTCACAGTACTGAGCAACTCCATTAAAGCTTAGTGGAAGCAGAGACTTGATTCCAAGTTCATCATCTTGGATACGTAGGCAGCCTGATCCCGATCAGGTCCAGTCTCACTGTATACCCCCCATCCTATCAAGGCTTTCATTGTAACTGTACGATTAATATATATATATCTCGAGTTTATGGATCAAATTTTTGCACCCACAATCGTATACGGCAGTTCCTGGCCAGCATTTATCTCAATGCAAACTCTGGCAAATGTGAGGAATTTTGTTGCTTCAATGTTTCTGTCCAGGTACATAGGTCGACCTGGTGTAATTGCAATACATCCCAGACCTTCAGCATTCCACAGAAATTTGGGAGCTTTATAAAAGTTAACCCAAATTGAAATTTTTGCAATTTTCCCCCTTTCAATTTCAATCTCCTTTGTCCATGGACTGATAATGAACAGTTTTTCCAAGATATAGAAAGATCCCTCATCAAGAACAACAATTCTATCCTCCAGATCAATGAAATTGAAATAGTAGAGATCATCATCCAACATTAGATTTACTTGGCCTTGTAGCTTCCATTTTTTCTGCACAGTTGATTTGACCAGTGAGAATGGCAGTTTTCGGTCGATGAAGAAACCCACGACGGTATCTTCCCATTCCTTTGCTCTCTGATCACAGATATCGTCTACGATTTGTAAAACACCATTTTTGAACACTGGTTTGCTATATGAAAGGTCCAGGTTTCCAGCCGAGATCGGCTTTGTCTTCAAAAGTGTGGTCCAGAGGCCATTCTTATCCTTTGGAGGTAGTTCCTGGTTGTCTTGCTCCTTCTCAATTGGTGTCGTCTCCACCTCCTTTCCCCTTGAAAGAATAAGGAAATTAGCATTATCAACAATCAAATGGTTTGGATCTGTCGAAAATTCGACGGTTTGGGTGGGGTTTGAGGGAGTTGAGGGTGAAGGAAGGTAGGTATGGGTTGGGGTTTTTGGTGGGAGGGGTTTAGGGGTGATGGTGGCATGATTTAAGGTACCTGGAGAGGCCATCGCCTCTCCGACGAAGGCGGTGGAGCTTACCAAAAAAAGGTAGAGGTGGTGGAGGATCGGGAAAAACTAGGTGGGGGTGGGTTAGAACGGCCTAAAAATGGAAAAAGGGTTCATCGGGTGGTTTGGAAGCAACTTAACTAAACAGCACGAGCAGAGCTAAAAAAGTCGTTTCCTTAATGAGTGATAACTTTGGTATTCATCCCAAAACACGTATTTGCTTCTTGTACTTATTCGTTTCCTTATAAGAATCTTTATAACACGTATTCGTTTCCTTATAAGATTCAACGTTAACAATTCTTTTGAAGGACTTTAATTAAAACTAGTCTAAGACCACAAACCAAAAATTTATAGGGGCAACCATCTGCTTGATGCAGATGCCACCTGAGCCCAGTGGGTATTCCCTTTGGACTATAATACTCATAGTACAAAATATTGCGATATATCCCGATATATATCGGTTTTTCAGAAAAAACGATACGATATATTCCCGGCATTTACCCTTGGTGTTTATATAAAATATCGGCTGATATTTTTCGATATTTTCTAAAAATATTATTTTTTTGTAAATTTTCTTTTTGGAAATAATTTGTTTATTCCATTTTTAGTAGATAAGATGTTTTTTAGGTAAATACTATGATAATATACTTCCAAATTTGATTTTATATATATTTTATATAACAAATTGATATATTAGTCGATACATTCGATGTAAAATATCCACCGATAGATTCCAATATATCCCAATATATCTATTTTTTGAAGATCGATACATTAGTCAATACCGATATTTTGTAGCATGATAATACTAGATATCTGGGGTTCGATCCCAGGCTTGCATATTTGCGTTACTGATCTCATCAAAACAGGCTTGGCAATAATAATTAAAAAAAAAAAAAAACAAAAAAACTAATGGATAATTTAGGATATATATAGAATATATTTTTTTATAAGGGGTATTTTGGACCAACATCTGATTCTTTTTCTAGAATAAGATAGTTTATTTCCCGCCTTGGTACATTTGGCGCCAAGATCCAAAACTCTTCATCTACTCCTTCGCTCCCACTCTCTCTCTCTCTCTCTCTCTCTCTCCTCTAAAACCCTAATTTTTATCTTAATTTTCGTTCTTCAAACCCTTAATTTGAGAATGAAAGGAGGAACAGTTCAGATCAATTGGCATGAAACTAAACCTGTTCTAACCCTAGATTTTCACCCTAAATCAGGACTTCTTGCCACTGGTGGTGCTGATTATGATATCAAGGTATCATCTTTACTTCTTCTTTTACCTAATTTCTAGTCTTTCTTTTGCTTACATGTAATCAATTTCGTAAATTAGTTGTCTTTCTCTCAAATTTGGGGAAAGCTAAGTTTTTTATGTTTCTAGGGTTTCTTGAATAGCCAGAAATCTATTTTATTGTAAAATTGAATGTTGAACTTGTATGGATTTAAATGTCATAATTTGAGTTCTTTAATTTGGATTATTGCCTTTTAATTTCAATAAAAGTTTGATAATATATGAGAAATTTTATATACAACACAAATCCAAAAAAAAAAAAAAAAGTGAAAAAGAATTCGATAAATGTTTCATTTTGGGGGTGAACCGGTGAAAGTTCAATTGATTGCGACAATTTAATCGGCTTAAGGATAGTTGAGTTTTATAGTGTATTAGTAGTACTGTGATTTTGCTTTTCCTTATGTTGTTGGGGGGAGTCCTATACTTTGTCCTTAATTTGTTGAAGAATTTTGTTGGCAACATAGTAAAAGTAAGGATACTGATAATGTCCAACAATGTTTTATATGGGATGATCTTGAAGTCACAAACATTAGAATACATCTCATACTGCCAAAAGAGTTTGATGCTTTATGTAAGTCGAGTATTAAATACTTTTGACATCCCTTGAAAATAAGAAATACAATTGATGAGATCTTAAACTTTAGATAAATCTGAATTTCTCATATGATGATCTTCGTGACGATGATGGTCATGACCCAGGAAATTCCGAACTTTAATCACAATTTTTTTTTTTCAGTTTTAGTGACGGTTGAATACTTTTATGCTAAACACTTAATCTTTCATATTAGGTGCACAAGTACTTCTATTGTGCTGCTAAACATAATACCAAATTTGGGTCACATGCCATTAATGCTCTTTAAATGTTCAAACACAGCCTTAATCTGACATGTCAATTTGGTTTGGATCTTTTGAGTTGGATGGCTTTAGTTACAAAGATTATTATTGAGAGTATACAAGTGATACTTTTTCTATGGAAGTTTTACCACAACAAGTAGGTGTCTTACCTGTGGTTCGTAACTAAAGTTAGATCTTTACTGTACTGAATAATTTTGTAGAGAACCCCACACCTCCACGAGGAGTAGTTAGATGGGGACAATATCGATGGTAAGAGTGAGTTGCCACAGACTGTTATTGTGCTCAAGGAAGGCTGTTTACATGGTGCCACTTGGGGGGGGGGGGGGGGGGGTAAAAGCCGGAGTGTGTACCCCAAATGGTTATGTCTGGCAAGTAGCGAACCTACGTTAAGAATGTGTTCACCCAGGACCTGAGTTCATAAATGACGTATTGAATTTTACATAGCACCAAGGCCTTTGTTTATAAATCAACGCCTCCGTGGTTGCATCTCTTTGTGGATTGCAGAGTCAGCAGGGGTCTGGAACTGGGTTATGTAGTTGGCTGTTTGTCCTACATTGGGTTTTGATTGCATCAGGAACATCCTAAAGGGTTGGAAGTGTCCTAATTAGTTGACTGTGATTGGCAACCTGGTGTGGAAGGTTCTGTTCCATGCAATTGTCTGGGAGTTATGGCTAGAGAGAAACTACCAAATTTTTGACGAGAAAGCTGTTTCAGTGGAGCAGATCATTATCTCTATGAAGTCCACAGTGTGAAATTGGACTTTCTTCCTCCCTCAAATGAGAAATGTAGCTTTTGATTCCTTTGTAGGCAGATGGGAAGATGGCATTTGTAATTGATTATCTTGTATACTCTTAGTTGGGATGTGAGATAATATTCTCTATCATAACCATTAATAAGATATCTTGCCTTATCCATCATCAAAAACCTCTATACGGGTTGTTTAAGTGGAGACAATATTAGTGGTAGAGTGAGTAGTCATAACATTTCTTGGTCTCAATGTCAGCTGTGGGATTTGCTTGCTATCATTCTCCTTGATTTGTGTTCCACTGGAAAAAAAAATGTCTTCCAATGTAATCATGGTGCTATGTAGGAACAACGTGCAAACATGGTGCTATTAGTGTACAATCTGTGGGCAGAAATGTTTTGTTTGTTTTTGATTTAGGAGAATTGTCCTCGTTGCTTTTCACCGTAGGCGATAATACACTCAACAGTATCTTCATCTTCCAGTTTCTCTGTCATTCCATCCCACTTTCATCAATTGATTAGATTGATAATTGTTTGTTTGACGACGTATGACCTCTCTAGTTAAGGAAAGCTTCTGAAGTCAGGTTCGTCTCCTTTTTATGTAAAAGAAAACATGAGAGTGGGCTATGGATGTTAATGACCCCAAACCCAAAGAACAGTAATTCCAAAACGATAAAACGATTGGTCGTGCATTGCAGTTGTTGTTAAGTCCATCTGTGGTCCATAAAACTCGTTAAGTCCATCTACGGTCCATAAGAACTTTCTGATCATATCAATTCTTTCCTAATGATCGGATATTTCCAAAACCAATGGCCCATGAGGCCCATATCCCTGTCAAGGGCATGTATTGAGATGAGTCAATGGCCACCAGTATCTTTGTTTTGAAAAATTGCTGAGACATTCTCTACATAAACGACTACGTTTCGCATTCTTTTTCGGTCACTACGTTTTTTTTTTTTTTTTTTATCTCAGGGATTTGGTTCATAAATCATCATCGATAGACATTATATGGCTGGCTGATGTATGCCCGCATTCACACTATGTCAACATCCTGTGACTAATCTCTTGGAGATCATATATCACCCGGAGACTGCAAAATAGAGACAGAAAGAAGGGAAAAAAGAGAGGGAGGGGGCTAGGTAGATTGACGAGGTACACTAGGATGTGCCAAATCAATAATAATAGAGAATCTAGATATTTGAAGAAAGTTTCTGAAATGCTTACTAATTATTGTCCATTTTGGTATTAAACATATTGCCTAACTTTTTGTACATTTTAAATAGTTTTACGTCAAAGATCATCTAATTAAGGAATTGTTATTAAAGGAACCTCATAACTATCTAAATTTTCATTTCAAAAGAACCGTATTCTAGGTTTCATAAAAATCTGAACTCTTGCATTCCTTCAGGCTATAACTCGGCCACCTCCGTCTATAACTAATTGTATCTGTTCATAACATTTTTTTAATATGAAAGAATACAAATAAATGTTTTCGTACTTATTGAATTATATATAAAAAACTAGAAATTCTTGGTCGCCAATTTTGTATTCCCACTTATGTGTTACTTATTTATGTTGGATTTGTAGCTCAATTTTTATCTTTTTTATTATTGGAAATTTTAACATCTGCTAGACACTTTGATCAATTGCAAGAATATTTACTTTGAATGTCACAGCTTTGGCTTATAAATCCATGTGAAGTGCAAAAGAAATCTCCAACAGCTTCGTATCAAACAAGCCTTTCATACCATGGATCTGCTGTAAATGTTTTGCGTTTCTCTCCTTCAGGTAAGAGGCTGCTAACATTGTTCCTATGGATCTACAATGTTTTGCATTTCTCTCTAACAGCTTCGTATCAAACAAGTACTTGCATTGATTTCATCCACTTGAGAGTTTCTTCTCTACAGTTTTCCCGTGAATGGACTGGGATTATTTGGCCTCAAATATTTGCTTCGTAACACTTGATCTGATTACTTTTATAGTGTTATTATATGTCATGTCACACATGTCCGTTTTTTTAGAGTTTGACATGAATGAAAAATAAAGGCAAACTTATTATACTTTGCCTGGAGTCAGATCATTCATGCAAGTAACATGCTTCATCCTTGTATTTATTCACTTCCTACTCCACCCAGAATTATTTTTCTTGATTAATTTTGGCACCTTTTGCCCAACAATTTTTGGTCGTTGCACCCGAAAAGAGTTTACATTAATTTTCAGTTGGAATTATGAATGAGACCGAAGTACACGTAATAAAGAGCATTGCATAGTGTTATTTAATTATAGTGAACGTCTTTATCTCCTGTGACATTCTTTGTTATGCCTTCATTCTTTTTCTGTGAGTTATCAATTTCATTCACTCAACAAGATTGACTTATCCATGTCTAGAATTGGCTCTTAATCTGCACTCTTATGTTTGGATAACATAGTGGATAGCTATCCAGTTCTTCCTTGTCCTGCTCTAATCACCATTATATTTTATTTAAACTTGAAAATATTTGGAAAACTCTATTATTTAATTTATATTTTTGATATTGATACATTTCTGATTTCTATATCTAATGATTAGTTCAAATGATATGTTTTTAGGTCATTGTTGTATAATAATTTCCATAGAAAACTAACTTAAAATAGCAAAGTATAATGTATGATTATGAAGCCTGAAAAGAGAAATACATACTGAAAAGAGAAACACATTTAATTCACTTGAGGTGCCTATCATTCAAAGAGAAGTTTCACTTTCCATATACTATAGAAAAACTAATTAGGTTGGATCTCTAGCCTCTAGGTTGTAATCAAACTATTGCCATGGAAGCTAAATTGTATGAGAAAGTTAAATGCAATTCCATGACATTTTCGGATAAGCCTTACAGCATAAATTTTAGTGTTTTTGTGTCATATTTTTTGCAAACTATTGATACTTTATTGGCCACAGATTTAGACAAATGATCTCTTATTTTCTAGACTTCAATATAATATAAGTTTTGAGGGCTGGGTATATAATCGTATAGGTTACACTTATGTTAAGCTTAAGTCAGGTTTTGATCACCATACAGCACCATAAATTAGCTATTTTGGTCCACAAACTTTCACCAAATTTTCAATCGAGTCCACAAAGTTTTATCTGGTCAATTTGGTCCGCAAACTTTTACTCCGTTGCAATTTGGTCTCAAGTTAAGTCATGAGCCATATATGCTACTCCAATCAATTTGAGACCAAATTGCAAACGGAATGAAAGTTTGCGGACCAAATTGACCAGATAAAACTTTGTGGACTCGATTGAAAATTTGGTGAAAGTTTGTGGACCAAAATAGCTAATTTATCTATGTTGTTCTCCATTGGCTTCTAATATTTTCTCACAACTGTTATGATAGATAATGACTTTATATGTGAGGCAACAATTTAATTAGGGACACGATCATGAAGCAGTGGTTTACGAGAGGAAATGTTTTTGGACAAAATAAAAAATGCCAAAAGAATAAATTCCAGATGGGTAGTAGGTGACATCATTCCCAAGCTGGCACATGGGTATGTTTGGACATTTTGAGAAGCCACATGTCACTTTGGTTTTCATGGCCATTGAACTGTGTCTATCTGTAAGCAATCTGTAGATTTATTTATTATTATTATTATTATTATTATTATTTTTTATGATCGATTCCATTAAAAATGAAAGAGATTACAACCCCTCCCCTCATGCGATGTGGACATAGCAAAATACTAACCACCGCATGCACACAAAAGAGCAAAAGGAAAAGACACTCGTACAAGAAAAGCCCCTTACACCCTAAGCAATCTGTAGATTATGGACTTGTGTGACACAACAATGGCCGAGGCAGTGCTATAGTTGCGATGGCTAGCTTAGCAGCTGATGCTTTGTTCTTTAACACAAATAATAGTAAAACATGTTAAGCCTTTGAAATTTGAGGTATCGACAACAAATAAGTCAAGAGTGTCAAACAATTCTGTAGTCTGTATCATATGCCTTTCTTATTACTTCGATTACATTGTAGAACTGATTTTTATATGTTTATTTTCTTTGTGAAATCCTGCAGGAGAACAACTTGCATCTGGTGCAGATGGTACAGCTTTTCTTGTTCCTTCGGCTTTTCTAAGCATCTCCATGCCTACCTATCAAAGCCTATACTTTTCCTTTTAAGTGAGGTGATTGAGCCTTCTATTGATTTGAATATTAATGAAACTGTTTTATTGTAGGAGGCGAGCTGCTCATGTGGAAGCTACATTCAACTGATGTTGGTCAAACTTGGAAAGTACTGAAGTCATTATCGTGAGATTCTCCATCTGTACCTTTTACTAAAATTTCGGTTATCTTTACCGTGTTTGTTTATAAATATAGGTGAAATCTGTTGGTCAGGTTTCATCGCAAGGACGTTCTAGATCTTCAGTGGTCTACAGATGGGGCATATCTCTTTTCTGGATCTGTCGATAATTCTTGCATCATATGGGATGCAATTAAAGGTAGCATGAGAAACAAGTTGTTAGTTAATTTGTCTGATCTATAGTGTCAGTTTAATGGAGGCTGGATTTGTATTACTCAGGTTCTGTCCATCAGATTTTGGCCGATCATTTACATTATGTCCAAGGCGTTGCTTGGGATCCTCTTGGTCATTATGTTGCTTCCCTTAGTTCAGATAGAACTTGCCGAATCTATGTCAATAAGCCTCAGAAGACTAAATCAAAAGGCCCCAAAATGATAAATTTCGTTTCACACAATGTCATAACGAAGGCTGAACAGAAGCATTCTGATGATACTACGGTAGGAAAATGACTTCGTTAACTTTGATATCATGACATACATTATTGGTGAAATATGTAACAACTTTGCTGTTGTCTACTATAAGTGTATTTTTTTTGTGAGTAAGGATTTACATATTCAACGCTTACTTTTCTTTTGGTTATATTTTTGTTTAATTAGAACACGCGAACGAAAGTCCATCTCTTTCATGACGAGACATTACCTTCCTTCTTTAGAAGATTGGCCTGGTCACCAGATGGATCCTTTCTAGTGGCACCTGCAGGTATGGACTTCAATCAACAGCCCTTCCATGCATTAAAATGATTGTGACATCTTACAATATTCTTCAATGTGGGGAAAAGGGAATTCTCTGAAACTGTGATTATATCTGAAATTCTAATGCGGGCCGTTAAAATGACTCCTTGAAAGAGACTCCTATCCGCCCCATGTCTGAGGCTCTCAGCCAATATATTTGGAATTTGGATATACAACTGTTACAAAGTAATCTCTTGATAGAGTCGTTTTAGCAACTTAAAGAACTTAGATATGTAAAGTCTCAAATGGTTTGGATTAAATTAAATGTTGTATTTTTTAATTAAGGCTTTGGATTTTGCCAAGGGTAAATATTATTATGCCAATGATCTTTTGTCGGGATGACTAAAGTACCCAAAAAGGAGTTTCCATTAATGTGAACTTCGTCGTTTATGTTTATCCTTCATTAGATATTAAATTCGACCCATCTTCTTCTCCCCTACTACATCCACTTTTCAATTAAAAGCTCAAAAATTTGGTTTTCCATTTTAAAAGTTGAATCACAATAGGCATTCATGATTCATATATGCTAACTACTTTTCTAATTTTTTGTTCCAATAGTCGAATTTAATTAATTTGATGAACCATGAAACAAGAAGAACTCTAAGATTTTACAGAATACTTATCAATGTTTAGTAATTTGGTAGAAAATAAAATAAAATTAATGGTTTGTAAGTACAATATCTCCAAATTGTTAGTAGATTTAAAGAGCTTGGGGATCAAACAAGATTCTCCATTATGAAAGTATAAAAAAAGATTGTGGAATGGAGTCTAGACTCTGGAGAAAAATGAAAGCTAATCATTTTCATTTTTCAAATCATTTTGGAAGGGATTGAATTTGAGGACACTTTAGTCATTTTCAGTAAAAACCTTTGGAAAAATTTGGAGCCTAAATTAAATGTTTGTACTATTATACAGTTTTAAACCTTAACATAAATATTAATCTATGGCCATTAGATTGCTTCTATCTAATGGCTCCTATATGGAGTGAAATTGGAGTTTTCTTCCAGGGATTCACTTTTATGGTCCTCAAATCTAACTACTAATTAACTCACTGCTAATTTGCTATCATTTACTGGTTTTTTCTACATTTATTGTCAACACACGAGGTCTTGCTTTGCTCTTTTATACAATTGGTCTTGTTCTGCTGTCATTATTGGACATCAATGTTCAGATTTTCTGAATTAAAGTATAAGATAGAAGTTTGAAGCTTGAGTTTTGACATGCCTTTTTTTTTGATTGGTAAGCGGGGTTGAGGGGACCCCTACACCTTTAAATTACCTATGGAAACTTATATCAACAATCAGCTATTGACGTGTTTCCACAACCTCTCACTTTGTGAGAGGGGTGTTACTATTGAGCCACAGGCTCATTCGCAGACATGCCTTTGTTTTGCATTGGAGTATCTAAATGACTTAAAAAAAACTTCTGGCTAAGGTATAAACATTACATAATTCATGTATATGTATTTAATAAAGGCACTCTCCTATCATATCTTCTTGGGAACCATTAGTAGTCAATGCTCTGAGAAGTAAATTGATTGTATTTGTAACTTGTGGGTTTGAGTCCACTCTTTTCTTTAAAGGATTCAACATACTTCAATTCTTGCTGAAAAATAATTAATATCTATAACAATTAGAGTTTGCATTAGTTTCTATTATACTAAACAATATGTTTTTAAATCCTGGTGTGCGAATTTTTTATTAATCCTTTCTATCTAAAGGTAATTTATGCATCATGTTCAGATTGGTTTTGTTATTTCCATTGGACATCATCACAAGCTACTAACTACTGGTTATTTTATTTGTTCTGATATATTATTTTAATTTTTTCCTTGTTTGCTCCTACTCTTTCCCTGTTCAGGTTCTTACAAATTACCTGCATCAGCCTCTTTAAACACAGCATATATATTTTCAAGGAAAGATCTCTCAAGGCAAGTGAAGTACCTAGTATCTATCAATTGATTTAATTCTCTATTGGATTCGATTCTTGATCATCTTAAGACAAGTTTCTGCATAAGCTGCATTTGTCTCGCAAATACCATGTTATATTGTTGGTTTTTATGTCAAATATGAGAACATTTTTGAGTGCAAACAAATTATTTATAAAGATATCACTATTTCCCTGATGTTATCGTTCAACAGGACTTGTATTCAGGTGGATGTAATACAAACTAGATAAATTTTGTTGTGTTATATTATACGCTTGAAAAGAAAATGAGTAAATATATGATACACATTTCATTTTTGTCTCTTTAAAATCGTTTCTTACCCTGTATAATATATGATGTTAATAAGGGCTTGAGTTATGAGTGGTTTCTGCTTATGTATGTGACATCTGATTTTGTCTTCTCCTTTGTCATATTGCTCGACTTCATTATTACCTGCATGTGTTTCTGGTGATTCTAAAAAACAGAGTGTGTGATTGCGCTGTTTGTGTGATTAGTATCCATTTTGGTATCAATACTTAGAGCCCTCTCATTTGCAGGCCTGCCTTACAACTTCCTGCTGCCAACAAACCCATTGTAGCAGTACGCTTCTGCCCTGTTGTTTTTAAACTACGAGGATCTACTTCAGGTAATAAAACACCGTCTGCATTATACATTTTGACTACATTTGATTCATAATTAAATTGATGGGACTGAATTTGTCTGATTACTTGAGCAGCCAAGTTCTTCAAGCTCCCATATCGATTGGTGTTTGCAGTGGCCACTCTGAATTCTCTTTATATCTATGACACGGAAAGTGTTCCTCCTATAGCAATATTTGCTGGACTTCATTATGCAGCAATAACAGATATTGCATGGTAAGTCATGGGCATTTAGTTTGGTGCATAATCAATCCCTAGATTTCCTAGCAAATTAGTTACTGAGTTTGGGTTTGTATAATTTTGTTGTTGTTGCAAGGTCATCTAATGCAAAGTATCTAGCATTGTCCTCTCAAGATGGTTACTGTACCCTTGTAGAATTTGAAAGTGGTGAACTTGGATCACCTCTTCCTATTGAAGGTTTGTTTGTTCTCTTTGTTCACTACTACCCATGGTGGATGTTTTTGAGTTGTGATTGCAAAGAGGGGATTACTTGTAGTATACTAGTATGTGTAAACACGTTCAGTGTTATAGTTATAAATCCTATTTGCTTACTTATGCAAGGACTTCAGGCATGGGGAAATAGGGAATGATAACATCTACCTAATATCATACATTTAGTTTTATCATCTGACCGTTCTGGAGGCTATGTTGTCTTTTTTCTTCGGTTGTGCACCATAGTACATATTGACTGTGTGATAGCTTGTTGTGTTCTACTGTAAACTACTTGTTTGACTATAGTACTATTCTACATGTTGGATTGGTTGAATGTTAATTTGCTTCAAATTGTTCCAGATATGGTGGTACACAAAGAAGAGAACAAGAATGTTATGACTGAGAAACCGGAGGATATGGAGATAACTACTTCAGAAGTTGGGAATGCTGTTGAGAGAAGACCACCTAGTGAAGTACACAAAGAAGAGAACAAGAATGTCATGACTGAGAAAGCGGATGATATGGAGATAACTACTTCAGAAGTTGGGAATATTGTTGAGAAAAGGCCACCTAATGAAGCTACACAGACAACTACAGACACCATTAGTGCGCCAGATTCCAAGAAGCCTGCAACAAGCTCCATTCGTACATCTGTGCCAAATAAGCCTGCCAAGAGGCGGATTACTCCCATGGCTATAGACAAACCATAGGTCTAAACTCTTGTAATATATATTTTTTCTGATGTGTATCAATAATCAATTGAAGTATTAAGCAGGAGCTTAATTTTTTGTTTGGTAGTGTATATCAGCCTTTCTTTTTTATATATAGGCCTTCCATAAATGTAAAATAAAAAGTAACTGTAGAGTTGGCATTATCTTAGAATGCAAAATTTGACAAATTGCCTGAGGAATAAACCTGTAATCTCCAATGTTCAAAATATTTTTCATGGGTGGATGGATGTAACAGACTAACAGTGTTTGGAGCTCACTTTTGGCCCTCTTTTTACATATGTATCTAGGAAATTATATAATCTTCATATTTTATTTTAATCCTTGGAGCGGGTAGCTTAATTTTTTGATGATCATAGATCAAACTTCTTTTTTTTTTTTTTTTTTGAAAAGTTCTAAGGTTTTACAGGCTTCCTGTATACCCTCTCATTGGTGCCATCATCAACAAAACTTTGAAGCCTTGCATCCAATGGAGGGTGAGAATAGTTTACCATGTGTATGGTATGAGAAAATTTTTAAGGTCATAATATCACAAGGTTAAATAATGTGATAAGGATATCTATTCTTAACATGTGTGTGGTATTAAAGAGGACTTTGGGTGACAGTGTGACACCAGTGACCAATCTAGTGCACAACTACATATCTCTACATAGTTTTAATTTCAAGGGGGGTAAAAGTGTGATGTGAAAAAAAAAAAAAAGGGAAATGTTGAGTGGCCTAGTTGGTGCTTGTGCTTCTTTGCCATGGGCGTTTCAAAAGTCATTCTCCACTTGTTCTTCCAATTCATTTGCAATTGTTACAACAAGCTCGATTCCATATATCCCTTCTTCTGGTTCTACTTTTCCATCAACACACTACCTGCTGCAGAAATTGCAACCTTGCCGAACTAGAAGAATCCTTGTACCAAGAATCAGAATGTCACAGTCTAAGGTGGATGAACATCACCCAGGTATGAAGTATCATCAATGTTTTCATGGCTTCCCCAGTTGTTATTTACTTATTATCAATTGAACCAGTCCTTTGGATTGAAAGAGCATGTCATCATTCACTAGAATTCTGAATGGTAGACATTATTCAACATATTGCTGTTTATACAAAGCAGTTTGTTTATTTGAACAATTTATATATGTTTTTCATCCATGTATAGTAAATTCAGGTAAAGCAATATATCACTATTAAGGAGATTGAAGAATCCGATTGCTTTTTATGCTTATCGACGCTGGCTGGAGTTAGGTCCCTATCAGATTGATTAATAGCTCAAAATAGACAACCTAAAATGTATATGACTAATAGTCTAATATATGAAGGGTTTATTTTGAATGTCTTTCCCGTAACACAAAATTCTAGGAGTTTTAAAGGTTAGGTTATACTTCAGAAGTTGTGGGAAGGACTTGCTTCCTAAAATTGCGCCTCCAAAAGGGGTGAAATTTTTAGGGGATTGGATTGCAGTCAAGAAAACATGTAAAAGAGGTAAACATCATGTTTAATGCCTAAAAATTTCACTCCTTTACATAATGTGAAAACCCCTCAAAACTTCCATTTACAATGTTTGCCTTTAGGCTTAAAAAAAGTATCTAGATCAATAATTCTAACAAAAAATAAATAAAAAAATCTGCTCGATCTTAGATTGTTTGTCTAAATAACCTTGCTACCCTTTCAACATTGTTGTATCTCACAACGTCACATCCATTAATTGCAGTCGTTCAAGTGGAAAGCATTGCAGTGAAGAATAACCATGGTGAAAATCTAGTTGGTCTGTTACATGAAACAGGTTCCAAGGATCTTGTAATCTTATGTCATGGATTTCGATCTTCAAAGGTTAGAAATATTTTTTCTAGGATACTTCATGCACTTTTAAAATACTTCACAGGGTGTGAGTGGAGCAGCAACTTGCGTTTCTCCCTTTTAAGACTAGTAGGCACTTTTACAATGAGTATATATACTATTTACAGCACTACACATTTCCTGTAGGAAGAGAACCTTTCTTTTTCCATAGGGTTATTTTGTATTTGGTCCCTCTAGAAGATTGGTATTTAGCATCTAGTCCAAGCTTTATCGTTTATTAGCAAATAGTCCTAAAAACGTTATTTGACTGTTAGTCAACACAGTTGACTCAAGTCAAGACATTCATATTTTGTAAATAACCAAACTACCCCTTCAGGTGTCGACTTAAACCATAAAAATCAAAACCTATCTTTTAGAGTCGGAGTCCGCTGACTTGAAAACCTTAAATTCTTAATAGATCCAATTCAAACTCCAAAAGTAATAAAAAAGAACAACTCTCTCATCACAATTTCTTTGATTATTATTCAGCAAACCAATTGAAAATAAGCTTGGGTTCAATTCAACCCCACATCCATAGATAGATCATAGATCGGAAGAAGATGGAAGTTTCGAATGTTTCACCAAATCAATAACAATCACCTGTTACAGAGGGGAAACAGAGTATCCCAAGTACACATAATCTTCTAATTCACATTCTCAATCAACAGGTTGCTGAAAATTGAAAAATATCTTATGCAATTTCAATACACAGACCTTAACTCGCATGAACCTACAATTGTACATTAACATACCTTGTTTCTAACATATATATACCCAAAAGAAAAGAAATAACTATACCTTTGTTTAGACCATCTCCAACGGGTTGCTATTTTCTCAGATATTCGTAAATTTGGTCTCCAACGGGTTGCTATTTTTTCAAATTTTTTTTTTTTTTTTGCTATTTTCTCAAATCCGTTTTCATATATAAAAACAGATTTGAGAATAGCAATATTATTTTTTATACAGCTATCCGCGGTTGAATAATGATTGATAAGGCGGATGGCATCCAACAGCCGTGAATATAGTCACCAGCCATTTGGGTTGCAAAAGCTAATGGCTGGTGACAATATACAGTTTTAGTATTTCAATAATACCCTTTTAATATGTTGGTATTCTAAAAATTTTAATATATAGAAAAAAAGGTGAAAGGGTATATAGGTAAAAATATGGGTGATATGTTTGATATGTGTACGAAGACTTGTGTTGATAGATTAAATTAATATTAGTTATCATCAACCATTGTGTGAGGAAGGCTGGTGGGTTAAAAATAAAAAAATGGGTTGAATAATGATTGATAAGGCGGATGTCATCCAACAGCCGTGAATATAGTCACCAGCCATTTGGGTTGCAAAAGCTAATGGCTGGTGATATTATACAGTTTTAGTATTTCAATAATACCCTTTTAATATGTTGGTATTCTAAAAACTTTAATATATAGAAAAAAAGGTGAAAGGGTATATAGGTAAAAATATGGGTGATATGTTTGATATGTGTACGAAGACTTGTGTTGATAGATTAAATTAATATTAGTTATCATCAGCCATTGTGTGAGGAAGGCTGGTGGGTTAAAAATAAGAAAATGAGTTGGAGTTGGTTGTGTGGCTTTTCTATAATTATAGAAATACAAATAGCAAAATAAAAAAATCCTACTGTAGCGGTTGGAGATGGTCTTATAATGTAACACAGACATAAGGTCCAACAAGACTAACCAAACTGAAACATGTGAATGCTTGAAAATCTCCAAATTGAAACATGTGAATGCTTGAAAATCTCCAAATTGAAACATGTGAATGCTTGAAAGCTTGATATGATAATATCTTCTATCTATATACTGTGTAGCACAGTCACTTGACAACACCCAATAGCTTAGGGTGAAAGAAATCCCTCAAATTTCCAATCATAACTCAAAATTGATTCGAACCAGCCAACAAAAATAACATCGCCACCATCTACCTTCAGTTTGCTGGAGAAAATTTGATCGAAACAGAAGAATTATTACAACTCACAATAGATCGGTTGTGACCCAGTTTTACTTTCCTTCACTCAGCTTTTTTAGTTAGGCATTTAGATAATCTTGAAGTTTTAAATTAAATTGGTGAATGATAGGTCGACACGTGGTAAGAAATTTAGGTTTAGGTAAACACATAATTAACATATGAAGGGTAGTTTAGGTATTATAAAATAATAGATGTGTTGACTGACAGTCAAGTAACGGTTTTAAAACCATTTACTAATAAACGATAAAGTTTGGATTATATGCTAGTTAGCCATCTTCTAGAGGGACCAAATACAAAATAACCCCTTTCCATATTACTGCTGTAGTTACACAAAAGTTGCTGAATGGAGGTAATTTCATCAGTCCATGGTATACAGTGGCACTAGAATTACTTGTTACACGCTCGGGAATATTATAAATAGCTATAAACAAAAAAGTTATCCCAATTTGTAAAACATTAAGTGATTAAACCCTAAACTACCTTAGGCTTATCCTTTTAACAACATTAAAGTTGCGAAATACTGGTATAGTGGTATCAGTTATGCTAATATTTGTTCTCAATTAGTAGCACCCAAATGATCCTTCAGCTCATTATTCTTTTATTGTCAAAACCAACAACTGTTAATCCAGAAAACGACATCATGGGATTTAGAAATCCTTTGATACATACTGCCATAAATTAATTTGAAATGAATGTTGTTATATCACTTCATGATTTGGGTTGATGAGTTTCATCTTCAGGATAGCGCTGTTATGGCAGACCTTGCTGATGCGATATCAAAAGAAGGAATAAGTGTTTTCCGTTTCGACTTTGCTGGAAATGGGTAAGCTGTCTGGAGACTTAGCTTCATCTTACTCAAAAGAAAAAAAGATAAAGAAATAAAAAAGATGAATATCTGCCTGCAGGGACCTACATGAAGCCCTTAATGTATGACGTAAATGGCTTGACACAGGGACCCTACACTGGCTGCCACCTGTGTCAAAGACCACCCAAAAAGGCTATAAGGAGATCTAGGGGAAATTAAAGCACATTTTAGTCCCAAAATCGAAGCCCAACCTTTATGGTAGCCCTATACTTTCACAAAACCATTTGAACTTAGACCGTTAAACACACAATAAAAGGATCCTCGTCAGAGACATCTTTGTACATTGACCTCAAGACTTTTTCTTATTTTCCAATCTGTTACTTTGACCTTTTATCAAAATGTAAAGTCTGAAGCTACGCAATTTGTCTGAAGAACAATTTGAACATTATAACTGACAATACTCTTCTTCCAGGGAAAGTGAAGGCTCATTTCAGTATGGAAATTACCTGAGAGAGGCAGATGATTTACGTTCTGTAATACAATATTTATCTGGGAGGAACCATGCAGTAACGACAATTCTTGGGCATAGTAAAGGTAATGCAGTTTATTTTACTTACTTTGGATGAGACTCAGTTTCTATATTCATTTTAAGCTATAAGTTTCTCCTTAACGTATCGGTAAAAAATTGACAAAACTCTAAAGAAGGGGTATACAACAAATTTGATATAGTCAAAGGAGGGGTGACTATGGGCTGGATGTGAAGAGACTAGGCCTGTGAAAGGCTGCCTGCCTGCCTATATAGGTATTTTATGATTATGCTTCAATGGCTTCATAGTTCAGAGGGGAGAGGTGGGTAACCTATTATGTGAATAGTCTAGAAACATCCTCCAGAAGACCTTGGTTGACTCGTTAGAGCAATGCCAATGCAAGGTTTTAGCAAAGGTTTTAACCACTTTTAAGAAAATTCCCAGCCAATGCAAGGTTTTAGTTAGGTTTTAGTATTGTCAGTTTTAACTCGGTGTGTATATTAAAACTGACAACACTGACAAAGTGTATGTTATCCGCCAAAAACTGTGGCGGATAGTAACTGTGGCAAATAAGCTATCCACCACAATTTGTGGTAGTTAGTGTTATCCGCCAGAAACTGTGGCGGATAATTGTCTGACAGATTAACTTTTTGCAGAACTACGTTGGCTCCCCTAAAACCTATATATAACTTTTAGTGTTAAAACCTACTGCCAATGCTGATGTGTCACCTGACTTTTTCTAATAAAAGTCTAGGTGGCACTTTTAGTATTGGCATTGCTCTTAGCTTAGAAGCTAATGTTTAAGTTTATTCTCTGGTATTGAGACTATTTGTTCCACAGATAAGAGCCCACGTGGAGACTGGTGATTAGGAGGATATTTTAATCCAACTGCATTGGTCTCCTGCCACTTGATAGGAGCAGATAGGCCCAGATAGAGATTTGGATCTACCCTTTCTGGCCAGTACAACTTGGAACCCAGGTGTCAGTTCGACAGTTGCATGAAACTCAATTTACTTAATCAACAGCCTTGGTTTGAGAGGTATTCAATCAACGGTCTTACAATTAGACTGTAAGGTCAGAAAAAGATTTAACAATAATTTCAGACCAAAGTATTTCACCAATATGTTCCAACAGCTTACAAGTGAGTCGCCATTGGAGACCAGCCCTCTGCTGTGTTATATTATATCTGTTTCAACTCTATGTCAGGTGCAAATCTGATGAATGATAGCATCAGTGATGCACTCCAGACGAATGGGGCTGGTGGAAATTTTTTCACAAATCCAGATCGAAATTAGTTTGAATAATTTCAGTGCTTTACGCCTACTGTATACTCTTTCAATATCTGAGGACAATAGCTAAATTGACACATGCTACTTCTTACAATCAGTTTCTCTACTGTATGATTAAAAGTATTCATTATGCTTATCTATAGTATCTCTAGCAATGTTTAGCTAAATTTTGTTAGATCTTTATATAATTCTGAATCCATCATTATTCAATTATTTCCTTCGAAGCATTGTATAGTGACTAGATGAGGTTGTTCATTTCAGGAGGGGATGTGGTGATCTTATATGCCTCTAAATACCGTGATGTTCCTACAATAATTAATGTTGCTGGCCGTTACGACCTCAAGAAAGGAATTGCAGAACGCATGGGCAAAGATTTTATGGAAGTCATCAAGAGAGATGGATTTATTGATGTTGTGAGTAAAAAAGGTACTGCTTTAGTTGATCACCATCACATAATGGAGGTTTCAGAGAATCGAATGTATGTATAGAAATTTATAAGCCAGCACAACTCATGATTCTACACATACACACAGATATTGTGTATGTATCCCGAATACATCATGCAAACTTTGAAGTATCTTTTTGTGGACATATATGTCAACATTAGGCTGCATGATGAGATGTATTCACACTTTGTAAAAATGTGTCTGCATTAGTCTAAGATGACTGTGGGTTAATACACATTCCATTGGTAGTGAGTGTTTGTTGCATGGCTGTGACACCCTCAAAATCCAATCCTAGTTGATCAGGCTAAGACTAGACTCTAGAGTCGTAATGTTCTCCATGTGTCCACCATGGACCGTAGGTTCACACTACTGCCACGTGACACCAAGCTCCAAATCCAATATCCATGTAAGGACAGAATAATAAAATATAACACGAACAAAATTCGAACAAAACAACAGCGAAGATTTATTTCAAACCAAACTCTGTATATACATATATACGAGAATTCAAACAACCCAAAAGGATTAAGAGTTTATGCCTGCCCCAAGGGCTACATCAGATAACAAAAGACTAACTACAACTTAGAGCACCTTTACCTATCTAACTATCTCCAACTAGATCCTCTTCGCATGCTCCGAGAATCGCTTTACCTGTTTCCTTGCTTCGTGAAGAAAAACACTACAACAACGAGCTATTAACGAGAAATTCGCAAATTAGAGATTCCAAGTATCGAAATCTTTAACTTTATAAGAAGTTCTTCTTCTTCTGATAGATTTCTGCAACTTTCTTTTTTTCAAAATTGAAGTATATAGTGTGAACACTACCAAAAGGCGGTTATTTTCTTTTGATGTATATCAGCAACAGGTTATAAGTATATATATATCCTAAGGTAAGTCGGTTTTGAAAGTCTTGCTAACTAAGCTAAGTTATTAGCAAACAACATAAGGTCGGTTCTTATTTCAATCCTATCTGGTGTGAACATACCAACTAATTTGGTTTGGTCTAAGGTCAAAACAGTAAACTGCTACGTAAGCTACCCTAAGCCCACATGATTTAATAGCCCAAGCCCATATACAAAACAATACATTCTGTAGCACTAAGCATACATCTAGACATACAAGGTATTACAATCTACCCCCCTTAAATAGGAATCTCGTCCTCGAGATTCACACGTACCTTATCGAAAAAAACCCGGATAGTCACGACGAACATCCTCTTCACGTTCCCAAGTAGCTTCACGTTCCGTACGTCCACTCCATAGAACCTGAACAAAAGGAATTTTCCTTCTACGAAGTTCCCGTTCTTCCCTTTTGAGAAGCTTCACTGGTTTCTCCACATAGGACATCTCTAGAGTTATCTGAAAGTCCGCCAAATTAATTTTCATGTCCTTCTTAAAGAATCTCAACATAGATATTTGGAAGACATTATGCACATTTGTCAACGCTGGAGGTAATTCGATCCTGTAAGCCACCTTCCCAATCCGTTCAAGAACATTGAAAGGCCCAATGAAACGTGGTGCCAACTTCCCTTTTTTTCCAAAGCGTCGTACCCCCTTCATAGGAGAGACCTTCAATAGAACAGGGTCTCCAACCTGATACTCAATCAGTCGTCGTCCCTTATCTGCATAACGCTTTTGGCGTTCCTGGGCAGCCACCATTCGATCCCGAACCAATACAATCTTCTTAGTAGCTTGTAATACCTTGTATGTCTAGATGTATGGTTAGTGCTACAGAATGTATTGTTTTGTATATGGGCTTGGGCTATTAAATCATGTGGGCTTATGGTAGCTTAGGTAGCAGTTTACTGTTTTGACCTTAGACCAAACCAAATTAGTTGGTATGTTCACACCAGATAGGATTGAAATAAGAACCGACCTTATGTTGTTTGCTAATAACTTAGCTTAGTTAGCAAGACTTTCAAAACCGACTTACCTTAGGATATATATATGCTTATAACCTGTTGCTGATATACATCAAAAGAAAATAACCGGCTTTTGGTAGTGTTCACACTATATACTTCAATTTTGAAAAAAAGAAAGTTGCAGAAATCTATCAGAAGAAGAAGAACTTCTTATAAAGTTAAAGATTTTGATACTTGAAATCTCTAATTTGCGAATTTCTCGTTAATAGCTCGTTGTTGTAGTGTTTTTCTTCGCGAAGCGATGAAACAGGTAAAGCGATTTTTGGAGCGTACGAAGAGGATCTACTTGGAGATAGTTAGATAGGTAAAGGCGCTCTAAGTTATAGTTAGTCTTTTGTTATCTGATGTAGCCCTTGGGGCAGGCATAAACTCTTAATCCTTTTGGGTTGTTTGAATTCTCGTATATATGTATATACAGAGTTTGGTTTGAAATAAATCTTCCGCTGTTGTTTTGTTCGAATTTTGTTCGTGTTATATTTTATTATTCTGTCCTTACATGGATATTGGATTTGGAGCTTGGTGTCACATGGCAGTAGTGTGAACTTACGGTTCATGGTGGACACATGGAGAACATTACGACTCTGGAGTCTAGTCTTAGCCTGATCAACTAGGATTGGATTTTGGGGGCGTCACAATGGCCTCCCTTGTTGTGCTGGAATTTTAGGCTTGGTATGACTTTCTGATTTCCAGAGCTATCATCCTGATAATAAATTCAGAAGAACAGATTTCACACTATTTTACATCACCATCAAAGGAAGGGAGGCCGTTTCAGGCCATGTATGAGCTGCTATAAGTCTATAACAAATATAGGACGGAGAGAGAGAAGTGAGAACAAATATAACAAAAGAAAATTTAATTCTCTTTTATTAAGTTTGTTGCTAATTTTTGCAATCTAAGGCTTTTCACTTCATCTTCTTATTTTTTCGAATCGTAGTCTATCACTTCTGTTTACCCCTTCATATATATGCCCATTTAAGTTTTCTTTGTGATGCTTTCATATTCATTGCATTGCTGCTTCGCCCTGATAAACATACTCAGTTGTTGTCTCACATTAATCTTAAGTGGTAATAATCTAATTTTACCCTTGCGTCTTCCTAAAACTGAAATTGCCACAAGTAAAAATGACTAAAATTTCGTGTAAATATTTTTGTACTTAGAAAGGTAGTTTTCCTACCTTTCAGCCAACCTTTCATTGGCGCATAATATATTCAATATTTAGATTGTCGCTTTTTTTTTTATTAATTTTGTTTTTTGGATTCCTTTTTATTTTAAATATATCCGTCTTCGTTGCTGATTGCTATATTGGTCGTACTCATTGAAATGGTTTTAATTCTCTGTTGAAATCTGAAATGAGAAGCAACAGGACGATCTCTATGCAAAATGAACTTAAACAAATCCATTATAGAACTAATTAAAACCTTCGGTTCTCGACAACTCAGTTATGAATCAGGTTCACAAATTTTTATTTGCACATATTTTGGTATTTCACCCGATTCAATGGGTCGGAAAGCTTATCTACAATTTTTTATTTGCATGTCTACATTACAAATGCAAAATCTCGGGTATTTGTAATCGCCACATTAGTTTTGTAAGTCAACCATTTAGTATTGGAATTGTTTAAATAATTTTGTAGCTGAATGTTCAATTGTTTTTGGTATCTATTGTCTTCTATGCATTGTTCATCTTCTTCTCTATCCTCTTTTCTTCCATTGACCCAGGTAAAGTGGGTTTACTTTCTAAGTTTACATGATATCTAAATACAGTAGATTGTCATTTAGGCACTGATCTTCTTAACATAAATTTTATCCCCTGTTTTGGAAGACCATGTGCGTAGATCTTCTCTTCAGTCAAGCTACTTATCTTGTTGTTACTATGTTTAATAGAGTGAAGTGTGAAGTGCAGGAGTCAATTACACCCAATGAACGATATGACACTATGCTTCAGTTTCATTCAGGTGCCAGAAATTATTTTATCCTGTTTTGACTTGTTTTATGTATACGATATTTTAGGACAGTACCGTGTAACTGAAGAGAGTTTGATGGAGCGATTGGGTACGGATATGCATGCAGCATGTCTTTCAATTGATAATGGCTGCAGGTTAGAATACATCAGTTTAATCTTTTTATATATGTTTGATGATACGTGCAGTGCAGTGATGGAAAATAATTTCACGTGGAAATGTTAAAGCATATTGTCTAGCACTTGGTCAGAATTTGTAGTACAGTTATATTTGTCAATCTTTCTTCTTTCTATTGTGTTCCAGTCTCGTTTTTATACAAATTCCTATACACTGAATGATTGTGTTAAATTTAGCCACAATTAATCGGAAATATCACTGCTTACAGGGTCTTGACTGTTCATGGATCTTCAGATGAAGTCATATCTGTCGAAGATGCCTATGCATTTGCGAAGATTATTCCCAACCACGAACTTCACATAATAGAAGGAGCAGATCATAAATTCTCTAAACATCAGGCTGAGTTGGCTGAGGTTGTGTTGAACTTCATCAAGACATCTATTCAGGAAGGAAAAGATGAAGCTTAATTAACTAGGAGACAGGTATCATTACGAAGTTAATTATAGTGAAAAAGCAATGTTTGAGACATGAAGTTAATTATAGTGACATTATTTTGAATCGAAATTTTACTTCATCCTGATCGATATTGTTGTTGCTTTTAACATATATGTTCCCAAACGTAATTCAAAGCATCTCTCCTCTATATATGAAGGTGTCTTAGACTTTGAATGGTCTGGTCATTTTCACCCATGGAAATTTTACGACCATCATAACAATTTTATTTGGTAGGAAGCTTACACGGAGGGGACGTAGAAAATCGTCTGATCAAACAACCTGAAAATTCTATCCTGGCGTGAAACAGTAGAATCCGATTTACTTTCATCTACAGTGCACAGGTCAAAACCTTCCCTTGATAAACTGAGCTCAATGGAAGCTTCATTATCCTGCATAGAGATAAAGATGACGAGAGCAACTCAAAAGCTTCTGGTTTTCTAAAACCTACCAAAATTCTAAGTTACATGTAAAGTATTATTGGCCCTTGGATAGATGTTTGGATGTCAAAAACAATTGGAAAACGTGTTTTTTTATTCCTCTTTTGGATAATTGTGATTAGTTATGGAATTGGATTAAGTGTTTAATTACAAACCTTAACGATTCTACTAATATAAATATGTTATGAGCCCTAACTATTGATCAACATGCACAGCTAGTAATCTTTAAGTAAGAAACTTAGAAGGTTTTTATCAAGAAGTTTGTTTCAGTAGTAAAGAGATCATCAAAACAAGATGATGAGAGAAGAAGATAAAAGAATGGGCTCTTTGTAGGATCAAGATGGAGAACGACAAGAAAAAGGATGAAAAGGTGGAGGATGAATCTGCTCTTTTATGCAAAACTGATCAGAGTACTTTAAAAAGGACTGCTGAGATTAATGATGATGATCACTCAAACATGCCAGAGATCAAACGTATGCAAGTTTCATATACTTGGGTGCTGCCACAAACAACAAAGGTACACTCCCCAACCCTTGATATAGGGGTTTCACAAAAATATCATAATCAATATTTACCATCAAACGTTGTTGGGATGCCTAATCAAGAGCCTGATCATAAGATGTGACAAAAATTCTAAGGTGGTCATAATCATAGGTGAAAAAAATCTAAAATATCGGGTGGATATTTACGAATTTTTCCGGTTTTTTGAGAATTCGGAGTGGTACGACATACGAATAATAACCGAAATATAAATCTCCCCACGCCGATCGGATTTTTACGAATATTCGCGAAATATTCGGCAAAATACGAAATTTTCGATTTTTACCTCCTAAAGTGATGATTCCAATGTACCATCCTACCAAACCCAACCAGATTCCAGTGGTTCTTGATTTCCTAATATAGGGAGTTGGTTGGCCCCAATGACAAGTGGGTCAGACGTGCAGTCAGCCGATACATTAATGCCGGTTCAACAATACTCGGGATTTCCTATCTTTGAATCATTTGCTCCGTATTGTATGGATCAAGATGCATATGATATGCATATTGACCAATTCAGGTCGTACGAGCAAACAATGTCATGAGAATATTACTGTACTGAGTTCGTCCCCACACGTATGCGACTCGAAGCTCATCGGTTTGACTTGGGGCATCTATCATTCTAGGTTTAGTATGTCTTTTATTTTGATTATTAAAATAAAACTATGGGTGGAGTTGTTATGAGGTTGTTTGTGTTTAGTTCTTATATTAGAAACAAATAAAAGTTCCGTAAATATCCGCCCGATATTTTCGAATTTTTTACCTATGAGTAAAATTATCTTGTGTAATAGTTCCGTCTTAGCTTCCTTGTATGATTTGTCGCGTGTTTAATTTGCAATGTATGTTTTTCTTTTAATTATAAGTTTATACATTGAAACCAGAAGAAAAACATGACAATAGTAGAAAACCTCCCAATTTTTCGATTTTTTCGTGAATATCCGCGAATATTTGAGAAATATTTCGTGAAAACTATTTTTGCCAAACCTCCCAATTCCCGACATTGAATCCGGATATTCGCAGAATATACCGGTTTTCCCATGGTCGAATATTCGGATTTATTCGAAATAATGTGATAAGGATATCTTAACATCTGTGGTATTAAACAGGTAGATTTTATTCAATGCGAAATGACTTGGTACTTATGGTGCGAAATCGATTCTCAGCCACACACCTGTCTTTGCTTTACTTGGTAACCGGTTAGGATGGTTTAGGTAATAACCTTTTCCTTCTCTAGTCAAACTGACATAATGCTGATTGTATTGGGACAATATGATGACTGTATCAACATCTATCTAGGCATGTCAACTATCCAAACTGATCCATGATCCAAACCGATCCAATCCATTATCTTTCTATTTTGGATATCCATTTGGATTATTGGATCCATTATCTTTGCTACAACAACCTCTTTCTCTCTCCTCTTTCTTTCTCTGTTTTTCATCAATGGAGGTAACAGTTGAGCGAATCGAGACAGAAGTGAAGAAAATTGAAGATCGTTACGAACTATTCGACGCTCACATCGGAGACAAACTTCGAAAAGCTAATCGAGAAAAAAAAAACCGGATCGGATCGGATCGGATATCCGTTAATTTATATTGGATCGGTTCGGTTCAGCTGTACCAATTATCCATTCTGAATTGGATCGGATCACAATACATACGGATCGGTTCGGATCAGCTTGATATCCAAACCGAACCGATCCATTAGGCATCTATCTTCTTTCTCTCTTGGGCTGGAAAGGATTTAATACGATGTGATAAGATCGCTGTGATTCGAATTCCGATGAGTCAAAGGATTTAATACGCCGACTGAAATCCCCAATACAATACAGATAGTTAAGTGGAGTTAGATGGGCGTTGCATTGAACTTGCCTATAAAAGGCTGTATTGATGAAGTCCAAGTACAGAGCAATGGCATTTTCAATGAAGTCTTTTTCCTTTTCACTCCTGAGCTTTGGTGAGGAATTTGTGAGGGAGGCCGACCGAGCGTATTTGCAGCTTGCAGGTAGTGAAGATGAGGCCACAGAGACTGAAGAAGATGACGACAATGATGAGTCAGAGTCAGAGTCAGATTCAGAACCCAAGTCAGAAACTGATGAAGGTGAAGATTCTGATCCATTTGCAGGGTATCCAGGTGATAGTGACATTTCAGAGGAGGAGGAGGAGCCACCAGCCCGTGAGCCAACTCCAGATGATAACGAGATCAGCACTGAGGAAGAGGGCGAGGATGATGATGATGATGATCAGTTTCCATGAAGAGCTGTTGAAGAGGAGGGCCGTTCTGTGTGTTTGTGACTTGTGTGGTTTGTTTTTTTTTTTTTTTTTGTAGTCATGTAATTTTCTTTTTTTAATCATGTGCTTTTGTTTTTAATCATGTACATTTGTAATGAACTGCTTTTTTTTAATCATGTGTTTTTTTGTAATCATTTTATGAAATTAGAAATTTCGGTAAGACTATTAAATACCATGATTAAACACAATTTAAATAATAAATTAATTCAAGTTATTAGAAAAGAAAACAAGCATTTACCAAAAAGATAAAATAAAAAAAAAAATATAAATAAAAATAAAAGTAGAAAACAATATAAATAAAGATGGAACAGAGCAAAATTAAAACAGGGAATTTCAAAGATGGAATTCGCATTCCAGGGTAAATTGGTTATTAGCAAAATTAAAGATGGAACAGAGCAAGCTGGAGTAAGAAAACATGGAAGTGTAGAGAGGAAGACAGGGATATTTTAGGACATATGATCTGGACTTCTAAGATATTACAATCGGCGCAAGAATTTGTTTTCCAGAATTCTACTAAGGAAACCACTTTCCTATTTTGTAGCCTAAAAAATCTGGATTAGGAATTTGATTTCCCTAATTTATAGCTAAAATCACTCACTTTCCACGGAATCCAAGTTCCGGCGAACCAAACGTATTACTAAATAATGGGCTTAAGAAGTGGGCTTAAAATGAAGAGATAGTGGGCTTACTAAATAATTGACAGGGCTTAAGAAGTGGGCTTAAAATGAAGAGATAGTGGGCTTACTAAATTAGACATCTTAATATACCAAAGACAAAATATGGGCCTTGTAACTTTTGGTGGCCTTAATCGGTCGCCTACATGGAGATCCGGCCCTGGCGTTCTTCTTTGTTTTCTTGCTGCTTTGTTGCATGTTTTCTTGTAGTGTGTTGTGATGTTGTACCAAGGTTTTGGACTGGCCTGCAATAGTTCAATGCAAGATGTATGCAGGTTTATAGGTGTTGAACAACTGAAACAGGAAGAGGTAGAGGTGTGTTTGGGTCTTGGGTTTGGATCTTGGAATAGGGCTTTATTTGAGAGTAAATAATTGGCTTCAGTTTGAAAACAACAAAATGAAAATGGTCCTTAGAGTAATTAATGGGCTTCACAAAATCAGGACTAAAATAAGAGGTGTGTTTGGGTAAAATTATTGGTTCATATACACCTATCTGACCATACATGAAACCTATCTGACCATACATGAAACCATCCCCTCTTACCAACTCAGGAGCACATTTTGTATATGTTAACCACAAGGGCTCCATTTTTCGCAGCACATAAACACACATAAAATAATCTAACACTAACACATCAAAAACATCAAAACAATGAACCAATAACATCAAAATAATCTAACACTAACACAATCAACCAATAACATCAAAACTAATTCTAATAACAAACACAATAAATTAAAACAGAATCAATATAAATAGATTAAAAAACCATAGTTTACTATTAAGTTAATAAATCCTTACTACCATGCATTGTATATCAAAAATATAATCTAACAACAAACAATCTAGTAGAATATATCATCATTACATAACAGGCCCGAACCGGCAAGGGTAGAAATCAAAACAACTACCACTTGCCCAGATAATGCACCCAAACCAAACCAAAAGCAAGAAATATTTGGATATGATTCCAGACGACCCAAAAAGATGACTTATATCCCATGACCTAACACCTCCCAAAGACGAAGTCTCAACCGTACCGGCCAAATATAGTGTCACCAAGGTAAAACTGCAGATCATCTTCAACATAATTTGGGTCGGCAGGGCAGTAGTGTTTGACCCTGTTCTCTTTTGCCATGATGATATCAACTGCCAACTGCTGTCTATAGAACGGGATCTCCTCCTGGCCAAACAGGAAGAGCGAATCAATTATGTTGGCCTATATATAACTCTATTGAATTGACTATATTCTTGTTACCTGGGTGATAACGGACGTGAGCATACTTCCGTTCCAAGACTCCATAAATTTCATAACAAAGATTCCGCAGTCATGCCTGTTCCATAAAAGGGGTAGTTTTACAAATAAAGAATTAAATCAGAAAAATAAAGCTAGCACCAGTATAGAGGGAAAGCTCACTGAAACTTCATACATAAAACTGCGTTATCTATGTTGCTTCTGGTCAGTGGTCATTAACGTACCCATTAATTTGCTGCGGGCAATCAGGAATTTGCCGAATCAACCATGCCGTTGCCGATTTTCCTTGAGCTGCTTGACAACCAAGTTGTTGCAGTACAGCATGCACGTTTCGAACCTACGAAATCAAAGAAAAAAACAATCTTACGATTAATATTTAGTAGACAATACCAAAGAAAAAACAAGGATAAACCACACAAGTTGCTCAATTTGCACACCATGTTGGAAACAAATGGAAAAGTTCCTGATAGTTGAGACTTATCAAAGTGATTGGAGTCAAGGATTGCTAATTGGAGCTCTTTTATGTCGAACACATACAACATCCAATGTTTAGCTTTCAGCACCGGCATAACTATCTGTGCATGCACCCCACCCCAAATAAATAAATAATATAAGGATAAACCTACCATAAGAAAAATATATAAAGAATATACAATGAACAATGTACATACTCTTGTGTAGTCCCCAATCACACCCTCGAGCCTTAAACTGCGGATTGCAACTAAAATATTGAACTCGTCGTGGTTGCAAGAGAAGATATGCTGCAGAGTCATAACTTCATTAATATTAAAAAAAAAAAGGTTTGGTTGTTCTATAAATCACAAATATAATAAACCATGTATATCAAGTATGCTAAACCATCGTCTCAGAATGCGAGTTAGTGTGATAGTGAGTTCGTCTCCCACGTGCCGTCGCCCTTTGTCGAGCATTTAACAAGGCACACCACACATCCATCATCTACAATCAGACACACAATAATTGTAATAATTTAAAGTACTGTAGAATAAAGTAGTTCACAGACAAAATATGGGTCATCATAAATCACGGGCACATGTAACCTGATATGTTGAATCAATATATATTCACAATTTATTGGCAAGAAAAATCAGGGGGAAACTTCATGCTTACGGTTGGCTCAAAGTAGACAAGGAAGGTAAAAAAATTGGAACTTACCCAGTTGCACAACCAACGGTTACCATGAATTGACGAGAATGTACTGCGAGGTACTCTTTCATGCAAGATTTCTGCAATTATGCAACTACCAAGAAAGACATTCAATATTAATATATACCATAAGAAAATGTTTAACATTTTATTTGCTATACAAGGCACAAGCCATGTTTGTTTATAACACTTACTCTGGGCAGGTTTCGTCGACGATATATTTGAAAGTCTGTTTTTCTTGTTTTGTAAATCTTTGACTCGGTGTCTTTGCAGCCTTCGAAAGCTCATCCACAAAAGCTTTTGTGGTGCTCGCATGAGAGAAATCTTTTTGATTTGGAGTATTCAACATCACCGGTGAATCGACATAACTTTCCATAGGTCTGAACTCGTGAAGTTTATTTTTCTTTGGAGTGTGCAGATAGGGGGATTGATTGGCCTTTCGAACGTCGGTGATTATAACAGAATCCCCATCGTCAGAATCGACATGGTTGATATCTAGTTTGGACACACTGTCGAAAAGCTCTTCCAGTCGAGCTACTTGAAGTACCCCCTCTTGGAGAGCAACAGACAAACGAGTCTGAAGCTTTTTCACATCCATCTGATGAGAATAAACTACTTTAATTCAGAAAATTTATAGCACAATATGATTATAGCACAGGGATTACAAACAATGTTGTATTCTATTCAATCAAGTAGTAGACCAACAAAAAAATAGATCATGATTTAAAGTTAAGAAAATTTAATATTGGATAACTATTTCCAGCCACTCAGCCTCTTAAATTAGAATATTTCTAAAAGAAAATACATATACAAGAAGAAGAACATGGGCAATTTTAACTAGTCATTTTTATTTTCTTTGTAGCATGCAGAACAATGTGTACACATTGAACATTTAGTTTTATTTGATTGGTGAAAAATCTACATATACAGAAACATTCAATCAGGTATATATATAATTTTATATAAATATCCAGGTGAACTTGTTTTTTTATGGCTAAGTTAATTAGTAGAAACAACCATTATTCAAAAAAAAAAAAAAACATTAGTTCTTGAGAAGGTTTCAAGTTACAAGTTCCTACAAAATAAAAACAACCAGAAAACAAACCTTGACGATCCTAGTTTTGAGTACGTCAAAAGACCAAACGAACCACCAGTGTTGTTATTTCGCTGCAATTGTTTCTTCCTCTGGAGAAGATAGTAACTATATATAATTAAGACCCAACTTAATCAAGATTCATGAAGAAGATCTTGATGACTGATGAGCATATCTGAACAAGATCTTTAAACTTAAGTGGTGCGCGGCTCGAAATAAGTACAATGTTGACTATATAAAGTTGCGCCATATAGTTTGGTACTAGTCCTTAGGCCCGTGCAATGCACGTGCATATCTGATTGTTTTAGAGTTTTTTTTGGGGGGGTTTTATGTTGGTTTTGGTTTGTAACTTGTAATATTTTGTTTAGCCCGTTTCAAAAGTCTATGATCTGGTATGATTTCATTTAGAATTATTATAAATCTTTGAGTATTGAAATTAAATGATTATTATATATACATGGAAGTTAAACCCAAAACATTTGAAGATATCCAGGAGAATGGGATTTTGCAGTACTCTCAATTCTCAAAGTCTCAATTAGAATTTAGTCTGGCTCAGTTGTTGAGCTTCATCACTTTGGGAAACAATCTTTTCACAGTAGTCCATTAGCAGTAGAGCGTCTCTTAATTGGCTTGTAACAGTTAACATCCTTGAAGGCCCAACTAATATATAAAATAATATTTTTTGATATATAAATATATTTTATATTTTTTTATAATGAAAGTCAATTATTGTGTTTTTTTTTTCTCAAAATTGATTTTGGTTTGAACCTCGTCTCTAAATTTTTGTAGTGTGATGAGTTGATCTGATGTTGTATTTTGTATTGCAAGAAGAAATTATTCCAATATCATTATCGATTTTAGTGTTTTTTTTTCGTGGAACGGGTTCTAGAATAAAATGATTATCTAGCTTCATCATGTTAGCCCCCTAAAAAGAAAGATATACATGAAAATATATTGTTTATGTAAATTAATAGTTTATTAATTAATCGATAAATTAATATCTCGTTTAATTAATAATTTTCTCTAGTCCCAAGGCTATTAATTTATCGAGGTTTTACTGTATTTTATTCTACTTGGGAGTGTGTATACTTTTATTTTTTTTTACTGGGCTTAATTATGCTTGTGATTTGGTCCAACTGAGTACGGGCTGGACTTGATTATACTTGGGATTGGGTATTCTTTTAATTTTTTTATTGGGCTTAATTATTCCCATGGTCTAATTGGGCTTACTTATATCTGTTATGGTGGTCCACTTTTGTGTAATTACAAATATACCCAAACTTAATCAAAATTCTCTTCAATTAGACTATCAATTTCAATCTAATTGATAGCTTAATTGAAGAGATATTTTTTTAGGGGTATTTTCTGCTTTAATATAGTATAATAGATTAACCTGTTTGGACAATCTAGTTTAGGTATTAACCAAACTGGGCCAGTGGGCCATCAAGTTAGTAGTTATGTAATAATATTTTGCAATATCTTACTATAAATAAAAATATGGTTTTATTGCAATAAAAATATATTAAACAATGGTTCACAAATCAAATATTTACATTAAATCTTATTGGTAAACTTATTCTTAATTAAGTTCAAAACACGTAAATATGAACTACCCCAAGTGAGTCGAATAAGGTAATATACGATGCATATATAGACATGCATGCATGATTCCAACAATTACGTAAAGTGCGTTGCTTGAGAGAATAATTAATTAGGTCAAACTTAAGTGGTCATAGCATTTTACCCTACGCTATATGAAAACAATATACCGAATGGTCGAATTGTACTTTTATATCAGGGTTGACGTTGTGCGTCTACCCGACGATATTGTTTGATGTTGGTGATCAACAAGTAATGGGTGACTTATAAGTATCGACTTTCTTTCACCAAATATTGATGCATAGACGTGCATGCATGATTCCAACAATTACGTAAAGTGCGTTGCTTGAAAAAAAAGGTTTTAATTAGGTCAAACTTATAATTAGGTGCGTTGCTTGTTTAGGTAAATATTAGGGTTGACGTTATGCATCTACCCGACGATATTGTTCGATGGTAGGCAACAATAGTTTTGGGCTTTGGGTGATTCATCGAAAGAATTATAAACGGATTTTGGTTGTTTTTATGCAACATTTTTAGGTTTCTAAAATTAATTGAGCTAGCTCAACATGGGACACCCACATGGCCACACCCACACAGACCACTTTCAATTTGTGGTTTCTACTTTCTAACTTCAGAACCAAAGTCAAATTTCATAAATTGAATATCTGACAGAGAGTTGACAGGGATCATAAAGGCGAAGTATTTGTTAGACTAGAGTCATGGTTAAGTTTGGTTTACATAAACAGACAGTTGGGATGTTGGGGAGAAGAGAAGATGTGAATGCACATGTCTCGTCTAATAAAGTCTGATATTTTAAAGTACTAGCTACACATGCTCTAGACACCTATGTACTGCAAGTGTATAACCTACCTATCCACACACGCTGACACGCTACCCCATCAAACTATTAAGTATTAACCATCCACACACGCTAATAGGTGAAGTACATACGCTCATAGGCTAAAATATCGTTTAGGGGCGGATATCCGATCCCCCAAAAACCGGAAAATATCGCGGATATCCGACCTCATGTGTCGGATTGTATTGGTTTGGCAAATTCGAAAAAATCGGTTTATGCCGCGGATATTCGCGAATATTCGCGAAAAATTCGGCAAATTGGGAGGTTTTCTGCACTTTACGTGTTTTTTCGCGGATTTCGATATATAAACTTATAATTAAAAGAAAAACATACATTACAAATTAAACACACGACAAATCATACAAGGAAGCTAAGACGGAACTATTACACAAGCTAGTTTTACTCATAGGTGAAAAAATCGTAAATATCGGGCGGATATTCATAGAAATTTTATATGTTTACAATACAAGAACTAAACACAAACAACCTCATTACAACTCAACCCATAGTTTTATTTTAATAATCTTTCATGCAAGACATGCTAACCCCAGAATGATAGACGCCCCTTGTCAAACCGATGAGCTTCGAGTCGCATACGTGTGGGGACGAACTCAGTACAGTAATATTCCCATGACATTGTTTGCTCGTACGACCTGAATTGGTCAATATGCATATCATATGCATCTTGATCCATACAATACGGAGCAAATGATTCAAATATAGGAAATCTCGAGTATTGTTGAACCGACATTAATGTATCAGCTGACTGCACGTCGGACCCACTTGTCATTGGGGCCAACCAACTCCCTATATTAGGAAACCAAGAACCACTGTCATCTGGTTGGGTTTGGTAGGATGGTACACTGGAATCATCACTTTGGGAGGTTCCTATGTTACCAATTCGATACCAATTATTCATTACACAAAAACAAACCTTGGATACAAACAGTATACTGGTTTGCCAAAAGTGAGAGAGAACTTCACTTTGGCATGGGCGTGCTTTTTTTTCGTTTCTTTCTGATATATTGCTCTTGGAGGGCCATCAAGTTCGTCGCGAAAGTTTCCAAACGTCTAGTGCCTTTTGGACATTTTTTTGATAATCTCATCGAAAATTCTAGTTCGGGGGGATTCAAAAATAAATGTGTTAATTTTAAAATCGAAAATTTCCAAAATTTCGATAAATATCGGTTTTTGCCGATGTATGCCGCGAATATCCGATTTATGCCGACCGGCATGGGGTGTTTTAATATCCGAATATATTCCGTGTGCTGTACCGTGCCGATTTCTGGAAAAACGGAAAATATCGCGAATACCGTGCCGATACGCTACCTCATCAAGTACCAATTTTGGTTTTCATCCTCAACCTTTCCTTTTCTACTCTGGTTTTGGTAATCGAAGAAACATTAATATATACAATGAAGAAACATTAATATTTACAATTATATAGCTAAGTAAATTAAATATTTGTTGCTTCTTAAATATCAATTTGATGTCAAAATTCAAAACACTAGCTAGTGTCATGATGTCATCCACAATAAAGTCAAAATTCTCTACTATATTTGAGTTTCTTTAAACATTATTTATTAAATTAGTTATTTATCTTTATTATAATTTATATTTATTCATTTAAAAATTCAATTAAAACAAAACAAAAGAGAAAAAAAAAAATGTGATTTCAATGTAGTTTACCATTTCGCCCAATGATTTAAGCTGCATGATTTCAATAATTTTTATTTTTAACATTACCAATTAAATGATGTAATTTTTGAAGTAATTGTTTTTGTTTTTTTTTCAGGGGACGAAGGTCCAAAGATATGATCTGCTAGAACCCCAAGAAATAGTTCATATTGTGGTGAAGAAACTAGAAATAGTTCATATTGTGGTGAAGAAACTAGAAAGAGACAATTAACATAGAAAACGAAACAAAATTAACACAGATTCCGGCATTCAGTCAGCCATTCAGGTGCACTACTACCCAACAAAGTGCCTTCAACATGATACAGATAACAATGGATGATTTAACAGATTTTTCTCTTCTTCTCTTCATTCAACTCAGCTTTCAATTCCTTCACTTGTTTCTGCAAATCTTCGATGATAAGCATTGTTTGCCCTTCATGTTTTTTAAACTTTTGGTATAGTTCATACCATTCTAACTTGATTTTCATGAACTCATTCCGAATCAAAGAACCATCACTTATTGATTTTTCTATGTCTTCAAAATCATTCATTGTTTTGATGAACTTTTGGACCTTTTGCGTAATGGTTAAAGATGGAGGTTCATCCATCTGAGAATAAAGTGGAAATGGATTTGTGTATGATGGTGAAGCCATTCGAAAAAGATGGTGGATGGGAGTAAAGAAGGCTTGTTCAGACTTGAGAGAGAGAGGTGACCATAAAGACTGAGAAGAAGTATATAGTATAGTATAGTTAGTTGGTATAAAGTTAAGCACTCTTGGGAACTTCATACTTATTAGCTACTAGCTAGCTAGGTAGGTAGGATAGGATAGTAGAGGTAGACTGGTGGTAATGTAATGTGTATAGTATGGGGAAGTTCTCAGACAAGTCAAGTCCAGTCATGTCATACACATCTCCCAAAGACACCAACAGTCTCTCTCTTTCATGAGTAAACTTTTCACCATGACTCGAGTCCAAGCTACAGACACTGTCCAAGCCTCTCTCGAGTGTTGAATTTGAATGTGATCTCATATGACATAATCTCGTTTCCCAAAGGTCATATGTTTGGTCATCAACTGATCACCTGTTGTGCGCGGCGGAAACTTATTGCACCAATACCCAAGATTGATATAGTGTATGAAAGATAGTACGAAGCTCTCAAACTTGCCAATGGCTTCTCACAATCTCTCTCACATCTCAAAATTAGGTTTTCCAACTTCTAATTGGCTTTATAACATAGCCTTGAAACACGAAAATGGGCTTAAACAGACCCATATGCACAAAACCAAAGAAGGACGTACGTACGTCAAATTGACGTTCGTACGTTCAGCTTCAAAACAAACATCTGTGATACGGGACGTACGTACGCCCTAACTACGTACGTACGTTCCCAGACAAAAAGTATTGCCTCCGTCCAAAAAATCCAACATCACCACCATAGTTCCATACCAAGAATAACGAGATTTGACCAAAATCTAGGTTTTCTTACCCCATTTGACTATAATTGCTGGCCTCAAATCATTCAATCCAAATTGACTAATGTCGTAGCCGTATTATTCACGAAGATTTAGCAGTGTGGCCGCACCCACACCATTGACTAATGTCGACTAATTTTTATGTATTTTTTTACCTATCTTTAATTACACAAAATAAATTAATTATAAAAATTAATTAATAAAAATTAATTAATTTGTAAGGGTATATAGGTCTTTTATATTAGACAACTAGTAATTAACAGTACAATGTTACTAATTAATTACTAATTCAATGAATAATATTTATTGCTTCTTAAAGTCCATATATAGAAATTACATAATATGTTTATATTAATTAATTAAAATTGAACATATATTTATTAATTAAATAAATTTTAAAGCTAGACTTGTCAACCATCTCCAACCGCTCCCCTATAATTTTCCTCTATTTCATTGTTTTTGTAGGAAAAGAATGAAGGAAACATTTGTAGACCAAAACAGATTTTCCTCCATTTCCACCTCCAAAAGACTAGATATGAAGGAGAAGGTCTTTTGGAGGTGGAGGACCACGGGAGATGAATAGTGATTGTTTTATAGAGGAATGGATGACAACTGGAGATCCTTATTACAGTAAATGAATAATATATTACTTGATCAATATATTAGTATTTATTATTTTACATTACCAATTCAAGTTCAAGCGGAGTTTCAGGACACGCTATAAATTTACGAGTCGAGCTTCAACATTTAAACCTCATAAAGCTCGGTTCAATAGCTACCTTCTTTTACTTCAACAATACATTGGAATATAGGTATGTTTCTGTCATATATTATCATCGAGGCATTTTGGGAGTCAAGCGTGCTTCGGGTGGGAGTAATTCTCAGGATGGGTGACCTCCTCACGTCTAGGCTGCGGCCTAATAAAAGCCTACACTGTCGGATGTCCGTAGTGGCAAAATGGGGAGCAATGAGCATATGAACTTGGACAGAAGTCAACTATCGTCAGCCAAAAGGTCAAATTCAGTCCTTGTGTCAAACTGAAAACATGCCATTTTTGGTAGGCCAAATCCCACACATTCCACAAGAATGTTCTTTACAAAGTATCTGGAAATAGAAACTATCTTTACTCTTTTTTGTCTTATTATTACCAAAATAGGTAAACAAAATACCAAATTTAGCCCTCGCATCAAAAGTTTGATCAATTATTACACCACCAGCCCATCTTCTCACCTTAAAACAACACAAGAAGATAGTAACAGTATAACCCTATATTTCTACTACTAGTGCTCTGTTCTCCATTTCTCCTTCCCTCCGACACTAAGGTACCCTTACCTCTCTTTCTCTCTCCTTTCCCCTTTAATCACAATCTTGGCTTTTTTTCGCAGTTAAATTGAGCATCTTCTCCGAGAATATCTTTTCTCTCTATCTCTTTATTGTATTGTGTTGGTTTTAATTTTTCTACTATATTTGAATTCATATATTGTTTTTTCTTTTGATCTGATCGGAATGAAGGATTTGGTGTCTACTTGCTAAGGTTGTCTAATCATATCAGGATTTGGTGTCAACATTTCCAATTTTGTTTTTCATTCCAGCCATATTTGAGAAAATTGGTGGTAGACGTTTAGGGTTAGGGTTAAAATTGGTTTGCATGCCACGTAGATTTAGTTTAGGGTTCCAACAAATTGATTTTATTTGGTAATGTTATTGAGAAGAAAATGGTTATTATGGTCAATGTTGTTGTTAATGGCGGGGAACAGATTATCAAGAACAAATTCAAAATGTGACTTTGAACTTGTAGGAATTCCTAAAAGTATGTATGAGATAGACATCATCAGTAGTTGGTGTAATCTACTTTAATTTTTTTTTTTTTTTTTTTAAAAAAAAAAAACCCTTGAGAGGGGTGGGGTTTGGCTGGACCCCTACCTGTTCATTAGATATCAAAAATTATAACTTTTAAGGGGGACTAGGCCTTACCTTAGAGACTAGTCTATACAACATAGGCCTTTTAGGCCTTACAGTAACAGTGTACTAAAGCCCGTAGTCAGCTCCTAGGAAATATAAGCGCGAAAAGGAGAGCCCCTGCCTCAGTAAATCAGTTTGACTTGGAGAGAAGTCTATCCAACCCAGTTTCCCAAAATGGTACCTTCTGCTACTTCCTCTTCTTCCTCCGATCAGTCCTCCGATGACCTTAGCTATCTTGCATCCTTGATATTTGACCAGACCTGGATGGCTGTAGAGAGTTCGCTATGTGAGACTCACTTTGATTCCTTTGAGACATTCAAAACCGGGTTGAGGGGACTATGCGAGCAGGCCGTGAGGTCCAGGAATGCTGCCGGCAACAACAACCCTGTAACTGATGCCCTTCACAGTTACTTTCCCCCCCCCTCCTGACAAAGTGACGATTGGGTGTTGGAATGGTTTTGAGGTGTGGTTGGGGGCCCCAGATGGTGAAAGATTCCGGGCGCTCTGTGTTCCTTGGTGCAGGTATGCAAGCCACCATCTCGAAGTCTGTGTGGATTGTCACCTCGCCTCCATGACCCTTGGTGAGATATATGAAGAGGAGTCTGGCAATTCTGAGGATGAAGAGGACGGCATTGGTGGTGCAGGAGATGCAGGAGGAGAGGAAGGAGCTGAAGAGATGGATGATGCTGGCCCCCAAGATGCTGACAGTGATGGAGCCTGTGATGGAAACATGAGCAAGAAGCCCCGACATTAACCATCTTTTCCTTGGTATAGTTGCTGAAATAGGTCTCATGTATTGTAGCTCTTTAGGAGATGGTACATCTTGTACTGTACATATTGGATGATAGGTTATTTCTTTCTAGCTAGGGCTTTATATGAGATGCAGTATGATTATTGGATCATGCAGGCAGATTCTGAGCTAGGCTATATTTTGGAAATTGGACTCTCTGTAATATGTATAAGGTGCATTATGTTTAAATATTTACCCTACTAAGTAGTAATTTGATGGTGTACGTCTACATTTATTTTTCTAGCCGGCCTGGAATCTTTTTGGTTTGGAGAATATAAATAAATAGTAATGTTTGAAGGAACACATGGGAGGTATGGTACTAGGGTCGTCTGGACGAGTGTTTGCAGACAAAGTGCTACTGGGGGTGCACCACATAAAAATAAATTATAAACAACAATGTTTTCTGAGTACTAGTACTTGGTTTCTGTTGACATGGATGTGAACATAAAAGTTGTAGGACACGATCTATTATAGATACACTATATCAGCCACTTGCACTTGATCAGGCATCAGTCCAAACTCCAGGTCCATTGCACCTTTTCAACACACAAACCTTTGAACAAACATATAACACCTGTCTTTCTGGATCAGATTCACCTTTTCATTCTATTTTAAACGAGATCAAACATATAACACCTGTCTTTCTGGATCAGATTCACCTTTTCATTCTATTTTAAAACTTTTCAAACATATAAAGCACCTTTTTATTCAAAATTTGAATATTTATATTTTCCCGGTCCAAACAAAAAGTTGAATGGGTGGAGCCGTGGAGGGTACAGTGGTACACACAAACTTTGACATGACAACGATTATTTGGATTTTGGACACAAGGGTCGGAATGGAGAATCCACTTTGAAATCTACCTCGTGGGAGAAAAAAAAAAAAAGACGGCATGTGAACAGCCGTCCTAAATTTCTGACATAGTCTTACCCGCCAGAAACTGTGGGATAATTGTCTGATAGATTTGATTTTGAACTTTCTTGCAGTTGTATTATTGACTTAATAAATATTCATAATGATGTGATAATGCAATAAAGGTGCACAAATTCTGTGTTAAAATGTCATTACAATATTACATAGCATAGGTGAAAATATCAGTAAAGGGCGGATATCCGATCCTCAAAAAAACGGAAAATTCCGCGGATATCCGACCTCATGTGTCGGATTATAAAGGTTTGGCAAATTCAAAAAACCGGAAAATATCGCGGATATTCGCGAATATTCGCGAAAAATTCGGCAAATTGGGAGGCTTTCTGCACTTTCCGTGATTTTTTGAATTTTTCGATATATAAACATATAATTAAAAGAAAAACATACATTACAAATTAAACACACGACAAATCATACAAGGAAGCTAAGACGAAAGTATTACACAAGATAGTTTTACTCATACGTGAAAAAATCGTAAATATCGGGCGGATATTCATAGAAAT
The DNA here is from genome assembly GCA_023053565.1 of Aquilegia eximia. Classification (NCBI taxonomy): domain Eukaryota; kingdom Viridiplantae; phylum Streptophyta; class Magnoliopsida; order Ranunculales; family Ranunculaceae; genus Aquilegia; species Aquilegia eximia. The sequence continues at coordinate 17,237,532 of JALIGU010000003.1, forward strand.
TTTATATGTTTACAATACAAGAACTAAACACAAACAACCTCATTACAACTCAACCCATAGTTTTATTTTAATAATCAAAATAAAAGACATGCTGACCCCAGAATGATAGACGCCCCTTGTCAAACCGATGAGCTTCGAGTCGCATACGTGTGGGGACGAACTCAGTACAGTAATATTCCCATGACATTGTTTGCTCGTACGACCTTGGATACCAATTATTCATTACATAAAAACAAACCTTGGATACAAACAGTATACTGGTTTGCCAAAAGTGAGAGAGAACTTCACTTTGGCATGGGCGTGCTTTTTTTTCGTTTCTTTCTGATATATTGCTCTTGGAGGGCCATCAAGTTCGTCGCGAAAGTTTCCAAACGTCTAGGGCCTTTTGGACCTTTTTTTGATAATCTCATCGAAAATTCTACTTCGGGGGGATTAAAAATAAATGTGTTAATTTTAAAATTGAAAATTTCCAAAATTTCGATTAATTGGACCTGCCAAGACCACTTGTAATTTTAGAAACCACCATCTACCATCTAAACCCTAAAATTAATTGAATTGGACTTTCCAAGACCACTTGTCTATGTAGATTCACAAGGACATATATGACCACATGTGTATGTACTTTATGAGGCTGCCTGGACCACTTGTGTATATATTTATATAATGTTAATAAGCCTGTCTGGAGTCTGGAGTCTGGACCGCTTGTGTCTTGTTAAAAAACTAAAGGCCTTTTAATAAACAGACAAACCAAAACCCTAGAAAATATATAACTTTAGAACATCCCTTTTCAGTAACCTAATTAAACATTTGGTCGAAACAGTGAGAAAGCGACAACGGCGGTAAAGACGACGATTATTGCTTGATTTCTAGCCGGTTTTGAACCACTTTTCACACTTTCAAACTACAGGTACCTTCTTGCTTGTTTTTATGTTTAGTTTTCTGTTCAATTTTCCCATCACAGTTGCGATTGTTTGATGGAAAATAGCAAACTTATCGTATATCTTGCATGTTTGTGGGTTAGGGTTTCTACATGTTGTTTTACTGTGAACATGTGGCCGAATTTGCTTGTGCAGATTAGGGTTTTATAAAAATCAAGTTTTGAGGTTTAGGGCTAGGGTTCTCTAGAGAGGGGAAATATGGTCTATATGGGGGCTAAGGTTAGGGTTTATAAAAATCAAGTTTTAGGATTTCATTTAAAGGTGTTTTAATAGTGGCATTTGTTTTAATCCTTGGGTTGAACTTAAAAACCCCCCCTTTCAAGCATTAAAATCTGGTCTATCTATTTAATCAAGTTATTTTTGGTTAATAAAAATAAAATCTTATGACCAAACTCATAAAGGTTTTATTTTTATTTTGTGCTGAAGTAGGAATTTTTTTTGTAGATTCAATACATTTTCGACTTTGTTTTGAACTTGAACGAAGTGCGTGTTTTTATTTATGAACATGATCTGTCTTATTAATCTTATCAAAATTTTATATATATGAAATATGTATTATTAAGTTATATATGTGAACATGATCATGATTAGGGTTAGTAGCTAAAGAATTGTATATTCTCTCTGTTTTTATTCCTTGTGCGAAATTTGATCAATCATGTATTTTTTTTTGTTTCTCATACTTGCAAAACGTTCGTTCGTATGCTTGAGATAGTTCTCTGCGGTTGATACAGCGTGGACAAACAACTTCTCCTCCTGTTTGTATCTGAACTCTGAAGGTATTCAACTTATTATTGTCTATTTTACTTATATAACACGCAAGTAATTTAATTATATGTTTTTTTCTAGAGCTAAGTGATCTATCCTTGATTCGTTCGTATACATAATTATATGTTCACCATGGTTTAAAAAGCCGTTTTTGAGGGGAGCCTTGAGACGCGCCGCAAAGTGAGGTGGTAATATAACGCACAGGTTGCTATGCCTCTAATGCATATGCCTGTCAACCTGATCATATTCTAAAAATGATTTGATTTTGTGATGGAGATTTTGCCAATTTATGTAGCCACTACCATTTTCGTCTACACACTAGCTAGCTAGGCAGGTGGATATGTTCCTGACATCGAATTCATTTATTGCTTACGCGTATACAAAATCAGAGATCATATAGTCATATGTATACTAGAACTAGGAGCGATCTGTTTTTACTTTGGATTAATAAAAAATTGAACAGTAGAATTATAATTAATTGATACTTGGATTTAGTTGTTTTAGTCTAATAAAGCACAAACTACTATGTATATACAGAACAATGGGAAAATATCCTTTCTATGTTGTTAAACGAGGGAGGCGTCCAGGTATCTATCGTACCTGGGAGTCGTGTGAAGAAACAACCAAAGGGTTTAAGAATCCTCTATTCTGGGGTGTTCATTCTCTAGAAGAAGCTATGCGTGCCTTCAGTGGCAACGAATGCCGAGACAGTCGATTTAGGGGAAGGGATGACTCCGGAAGGCCTAGTGATCACATTGAACCAAAAGAATTGCTTATGTCCACTGCTCGAGAAAGTAGTCTTCTGGTTCCTTGTGTTGTGGACGGCGGCAGTTGGTTGAAGTGGGTGAAGTCATTTATCATTGTACTGCTAGTTTTGATGATTGCTGTTTTACTTAAACTTTTGTTTGTACTTTGATGTTGGTTGTATTTATGAAACGTACGAATTTCATTCGTGGGGAATGTATTTTGCTTTGTACTTAACACAAACAATATGGGATAATATTAATAGTTGTGTACACTCATGAGGGTTATTATCTGATTTTTGTGCATTGTGTTTTATCAAAACCCGAGTACATATAATTGTAAGGTTGGATCGTTTTTTGTCTTTTTTATATCAAATAAACTACGCAGATGCCTAGAGAACCAGAAATGCTGCATCCAGTGTTCTTTCCCCATGATCCTGAAAGGTGGTGGTCCGTAATACTGAAACGTTGGAATGTTGGATACCACTGTAGGAACACGAGGATGGTAATCAAAAATATTATTGTTGTTTGTGTTATCGTAATTGATTTTCATTTTGAATATTAAAAGCACATCATTTAAATTGTGGTTGTTATCCTTTTAATTAAATAATTGCAGGCCTTCCCCAAAAAATTGCAAAAACATCTCAGGGATGGACAGAATCTCATTATCTCTACTGCGGGTCACCCATATTTCAGAGGTTCTGTCCACTATGATAACAACCACAACTGGTACATCAATGGGGCATGCTGGAGTAAGGTTGTGAGGGACTTGGATCTCAGGGTTGGTGATCGCGTGCTTTTTGAACATATGAGAAGGGAACAAAAAATGGCAAAACCGCCAGCCGGCGTCACCATTTTCAGACTCGAGGTAATTTGTTTTGTAGACAAATAGATTAATTTGAGATCTATTTAATTATTATTAAATATGGCACCACACCTTTAAACTGCAGGTGGCACGCAAACCCAGGCATGGCCATAGGCAAGCTTCCCCTTCCCCTCCTCTTCACCTACCTCCTACCTTCATGGTACGCATACGCACTCGTGCTGATCTGAGGAGCGTTGTTCTAGAGGAAGTTGGTCCTTCTACTCGTCGTCATGGTACTCCACGCTGTCATCAAACATCAACTTCAGCACCACGATCCCCTGGTGTTGGCCGAGGCCGTCCAAGCTTTGTGCAAGCTGCTGCACCACGGGCACCGCCATCCAATCATCGTGCCCAACAACACCACCAGGCACCACCTTATGCTTCTCGTCGCCATGGTCGTCCGAGGCAGGTTGCTCAAGAGGCAGTTGGTCCATCTACTCGTCGTCATCTTCGACAACCTGCTACTGCACCTCCAACTTCTCGAGGTAGTCCACACTGTCGCCAACCTTCATCTTCAGCACGACGAGCCACTGATGGTGGCCGAAGTCGCCAAGTTCATGCTTCTAGTCATGTGGAATATGTGTCATCGGAATGGACCAATGAAGAAGATGAGGTGTTATCTGGTGAGGATCAAGAGAACCCGGTCGTTCTTAGTTCGGATTTTGACAGTGACAATCCAAGTTTGTCAGTTGAAAACAGTGACGACACTGATTTTGGAAGTGATGGTTCGGATGGATAGACAGACTCGATGTGTTGATAAGTCTTGCTTTGATGAATTTTAAAGTTGCATCATGGATATATTGTTGTTTTGTTTGTTTGTTTTTGGACATATTATTTGTGCAGCAGGTTATGACATGTTTATGTTTTATTTTGGTGGAAAAGTGTTGGACCGGGTTGTGTGTCATGAACTTATTGTGATTTATTATATGTATTATTTCACATCTCTTAATGAGTACACAAAAAATGTAAAACCAAAAATTTAGATGGATTTAATCTAAAAATTAAGTGGGGGTTGGCACCTTTTTTTCAAGGCCTAGACTAGGCTAGGGCGCTAGGCTAGACTAGGCTAGGGCGCTAGGCTATAGATAGGTTGTTGGAAAGGCCCTGGTTGTTTGCCTTTGGGCCTTACACTGGCCTCAGGCCCTTTCTCTGTTTTTAAGGGTTAGGCTTTATGTACCCTCCTCCCCCGTTTTATTAAGGGAAATCATATTGCCACCCCAGCCGTTTACAAAGAGCTATCCCACTTATCACAAGAACCCTTAAAAAACTTATGTACACCCTATACTAAGAGCCACCCGCCCACATAAACCATTCAATCCCTTCATCTTCCCGATTTAGATTTAAAAAACAGTGGAACACATAGCATATATCAAAATCAAATGGAAAAAGAAGAAATAATTTGGCAAGAAAGACATGTTCCAATGTGATGGGTGGAAACAAAATGGTTGATGGCTAGCGTGCAGTGGGGTTCAAATAAAATTGAACTTGCATTAGTCCCCTCCTTTGATTTACCCAAGAATTCAATATATTAATTCTATCAGTAACACCGTCTTTGTTCGTGTAAATAAAATCAAAAATTGTAGTTCGAAATTGAAAAATAATTTAATTAGAAGATATTGGAAAAACATATTTATGATAAATTCAAAAATAAAAAAGAATTTAATTAGAAAATACGAATTACAAATAAAATTGAGCACTTATTTGATCTGAGTGTATGTCGTTCTTTGTTAATGGAAAAACACAGTGAGAGAGACAAAGAGTGAAGAGATGGAGAGAAAGATTTTTTTTTTTACGGGTGGCTCATAGTAGAATTGGTGCCCTAAAGATAAATTATTTTTGGTGGGGTGAACTAAAAAAATGGGATAGCTCTTTGTAAACTACCGGGGTGGCGGTATGATTTCCCTTTATTAATGCACAGGTAGGTACCCGGGGTCCATGCCAAACCCCCATTTGAAAATTAAAAAACAAATAAAAATAAAAAAAGTAAAAAATTTACTCTAACCACAATCAATATTTTGACGGTGAAGACTTTGCATAGTGCGCAATGACAAGAAGAAGTATGAAATTAAATTTAAGAATACATAAGTCTCAAATATTTCTTAATTACTAATTGAAAACTTAAAACCATTGTTTCATCGTCAGTGTTTAAGACTCCAAAAAACATCCCCATTTGGTTGAGTGTGCAAATACGCGTCACCCATATCCGTAACGACAACACCCGCAATGGGTGAATCGGTACCTATAGACAAATGAAAAGAAAATAAGATATTAAAATCCTCAATATAGCATCGCAGTGAAGTCATTCACTAAATAAAGGACCCAAACCCTATAGACATACAAGTTAGTTATTTAGTACACTAATAAAATATCTTACTTTGGTGTTTACGTCTACGCGGACAAGCATTGCACCTATGACCCACTTCATTGCAAAAGCTACATGTTGGAGCTTTCCTAGACGATGTTACTTCTGGGGGCACATCAGCAAACACTCCCGTTCTTTCACCTGTCTCATTCATGTTATGAACAGGGCTAAAACATCAGGGATACAAAGCAAAAATGCTGATAGCCACGGTCAAACAAATAAATAATACCTCCTTCAGAACCATGTTCATGATCAGTGACCTCATCATCACTAAGTAGACCTACACATCACAAAATTGATAAAACACAACAAATGACGTGTAAGTAGCTGTACATATCAGATACATAACGTACTCGTATGACTACACTACTGTGTACTCTAAACTACAAACAAACAAGACCCAAATTAAGAAAATCTAGGGAGAGATAATTACTAGGGCATGTCCTCCTTGAATGGCCAACAATATGACAAATTCCACACCTTGTGGATGTACGTTGGTGGAACATCTTGCGCTTTGCCCTTCTTGGGCCACCTCTTCTTCCTAGATCGCGTTGTGGATCAACAATATTGTCAGGGGGGAAGGACTGTGGAGGAGTAGACGCAACCGGCTCCTCCTCAAAACCCAAAGGATTTTCCGGGACTGGTGTTTCATCAAACCCTTGTGCTACCTCACCTTTGTCAAAAGCTGCAATGTGGCCTTTAACCATAGTACAACGCTGTACTGATTCACATCCCCACATAAACAGGTCACGACTATATTCCTCAAGCTCCTTTAAACGAAGTCCAAAACCAAGCCTGCATGAAGTTGTTGGGTTTGTTCCAAAATCTAAACTCGATGATTTAGCTTCTCGGGTCCACCTGTGCAGAATGCAGCTTTTGGGCAATGCTTTGACATGTGTATGCTTTAAAACTGCAAGTATGTGTCTACATAGAAAGCCAACTCTCTCAAATAGCTTGCACGTGCAATTGTATGCATCCTTTTCTCTGTTGTATTCGACTGTCGCCGGGGCATTAGGATGCATATGACGGTTCACCAAGTATTTGATTATGTCCTCTCCATCCTCATATGACTCATTTACAACATACGACGGCTCATGCAACAATTGCTTAAAAAAATATTCATAACCTGCTCGAGTATACAATGCTTCGGCTTGTTCCCCAATGAGAGTCAAGTTGGGAATTTGTGCTGACCTGGTCATGGTAGTATTAACCTCTGCTTCAAAGTCACGGTAGCGAATATGCCTAATTTTCTGCAGCAATTTATCTACAAGCTCAATCAGGCTTAGGCCAGACTTTACGCATACCCGCACAACAGAGTTAATACTTTCGCACCGCTGGTTGCTTCTACACCCGGCAAAAAAATACTCTCTTAAATAGGCCTCTGCCCACATTTCCTTTTTCTCATATATATTGTGCACCCATTTCTGCTCAGCGACAGTCTTGTATTCAATTAACAATTCTGCCCATTTTTTCTCAAAAGCATCGGGAGGACCCTTACAAAACATTGCCTCAACAAAGCCTTTGACAAATCCATCAGTCCAAACATTAGTAATTGCATTTTGGACAACGTGCCACACACACAACCGATGTTTACTCTTAGGAAACACATTTTCAATAGCATTGCGAATGGCCGCATCACCATCCGTGATCACCGATTTAGGAGCGATACCGTCCATTGCTGCAAGAAAGGTTTTCAAGGCCCATTCATAAGAATCTATCGTCTCATTATTCATCAGTGCAAGGGCATAGATGACAGTATGTCGGTGGTTATTCACTCCAGCAAATACAACAAGGGGCATGTCATACCGATTGGTACGGTAGGTTGAGTCAAACATAAGCACATCACCGAAGAGCTTGTAATCCTCTTGCGACTGGGAATCAGACCAAAACAATTTAGTTAACTGCTTTTTTTCATTAACTTGGATCTTTTTGAAAAACCCAGGATCACGCACATTCATATCCTCCAAAAAAGAATTCACTAGATTGGCATCCCCATCGATAATGCGTTCAACCCTTGCTCTGTTCATTTGATTGTACAAGTCTCTGGCAGTACAACCGGCTGCTGCATGACTGCCAGACTTTGAGATGATAATATCCATAACTAATTTTTTACTCACTCCCAATGCATAAAGGTTTTGGGCTAAAACTGCATTGCTTAGACTCACTTTTCTATGGGATCTTAAGAAATGTGAACCACCAGATGGTGCCAAAACATGGTTGTGCTGGGACATAAAACCACGCACTGTCCACATGTTTAATTCATCATCATAAACTATGTTCAGTGCTGCAGGACAATTGCATCGGGTTAACCGACGTGCTTTTTTTCTTCGCTTGTGCAGATTCGTTCATTTACGTTCTCTAACACCTGCGCATGAACAGATAAATCTTCTTCTGCGGGTTCTACCATCTACTACCGTCTTGTGGTCCTTGCGCACACTAAACCCTTTAAACTTGGCATACTCGTTATAAAAAAAGTACGCATCCTCATCTGTATTGAATCGTGCCCTTAACATATCTTCATCAGAAATCTCACCCATATCGTCATGAATTTCATCTTGCAGCCTTAAACCCACTTTATATAGAAAATCTGCATTCCTTCTCCTAGGATTGTCACCCTCAGCCTCACTATCATCACTAAAATCTTCAACAAATTCATCGACGAAGGCTGACATAGCAATGTGATCGATCCCTGAAAGATGTCTAGTCTAGTTATTTCTATATTACACACACATTAATGTTTGGCTTCTTCAATTATATTTAAATCTAATAAAAGCTAATTGGGGGCTTAATAGGTCTGAAAAGCTAGAAAATTTGTGCATTGAAAGGATTAGGCTTGTATTCAAAACCCAGACACAACAAAACGTACGTACAATGGTTTGTGTATTTCCCTAAAGGAATTCATTCACTAGCAAGCAAGATCATCTTATCACACCAACCCAGACAGTAGGACAGACACCAAGACTTTTTTTCACACGGAATACGTTATTATTAACTACGTATATATTTTATCTAACCCCTAAAATGGTAGCCGAAGGCAATTGTTGAGTCAGTCAAGATGTTTACAAATCATTAGCCAAAAAAAAAAAAAAAAATAGAATTTGAATTTGAATTTGAAGTACCACATCATTAAGCCATAAAAACAATTAAAACCATTCAAACTTGAAATAATGTGATCGATCCCTAAAAGCCTCAAAGATGCCTAGCTAGTTAGTTTTGTTTGATCTCGGTTTGTCTGAAATCCTGATTGAACTTGAAGTAGTAAAAGAAAGCCTTCAAAAACGAAATGCAAAACAGATCTCACTAACCTTAACTTCAATCTTGGTTTAGTAGACAAAGATGAAAATCCCCGTTGATATACTGGCAAGAGCAACAAGAGTAGACGCGCCGCTCGAAGCTTGAACTGTAGTTAAGTTTCAGACAACATTAGTTTTTGGGAAGACAATGAAATAAAGATATGATAATTAATTGTTTCTACACGTCGGATTTGGACAGCAAAGTGGTAGTCGCGTTTTCTAGAGTCCACATCTGTTAAAATAATATTTTCTATAAAATTTTGTTGACTTTAAGTTAACAGGTAACAGGTTGCTTACTTTTTACACGTGGAAAAATGCTTGGTCCGTATTTGTCCGCACCGTAATGTACCAAACCATTTCGCACGAAATAACGGCTATTAAACAGGACTTTAGGTAACATCAGTGACCAATCTAGTGCACAACTACGTCTCTACATAGTTTTAAGAGATTTTTGGACATACCCCCAATTTGAAAGTCGAAATTTGAGATACACCCATTTGAAATTTTTTTTGAGATACCGCCAATTCAAGACAGAAGAGCTTTACAGCCGTAGGTGAGTTTTATGATGGATTATGATGGACGGCTAAGATAACACCACATCTTGAATTGGGGTATCTCAAATTGTTTTTCAAATGGGGTTATCTCAAATTTCGACTTTCAAATGGGGGTATGTCCAAAAATCTCTAGCTTTAATTTCAAGGGGGTAAAAGTGTGATATGAATAAAAAGGGAAATGATGAGTGGCCTAGTTGGTGCTTGTGCTTCTTTGCCCTGGGCGTTTCAAAAGTCATTCTCCACTTGTTCTTCCAATTCATTTGCAATTGTTACAACAAGCTCGATTCCATCTATCCCTTCTTCTGGTTCTACTTTTCCATCAACACACTACCTGCTGCAGAAATTGCAACCTTGCCGAACTAGAAGAATCCTTGTACCAAGAATCAGAATGTCACGGTCTAAGGTGGATGAACATCACCCAGGTATGAAGTATCATCAATGTTTTCATGGCTTCCCCAGTTGTTATTTACTTATTATCAATTGAACCAGTCCTTTGGATTGAAAGGGGGGCGATTTTGTCATAACCCCATGTGTTTGTGCTATTTACGAATACCCCACTAAAGGTTTTATATTTTGTCTTAGCACTAGGAAGTTAACGATTCTGTCAAAAACATATCGCTTGATTCTGACGTGGACACTTAATACAGACGTGGCTATTTATTTATTATTAGCAACAGTTTTATTTAATACAGGGGTACGTGTCTGAATCTTGTTAATTTTGATCAATGGTTAGAATTAAAACGGCATTATATGTGTAGTTTTGGTATCATAACAAGATAAACAAGATTTCGAGTTTACGCGAAAAATCTTAATCAAATCACCACACATTTGTCTAACAGATGGTGAGACATTACTATGCATAATCAACAATATCTTTGTCAATCCACATTATGGTCACTCTTGGCAAGAACCCCCTCATTTGTCTATTTTTGGCGTTAACCCCCCAACCCCCCAAATTAGACCTTGTATTGCCCAGTTTACCCCTGACCCCTCATATTTGAGTAAACCCCTTAATTTATCATTAACAAAGTTTACTAACAAATGTTAACTCCGTTAACAGAACTCCTATTTGCCTAAACCCCCCTCCCCGAAAAGTAAAAATGTGAAAACCAAAAACTTAAAATTTTACTTTTATTTTTTATGTTTTTAACTATCCGGGGGTTTTCACAGATATATGTTCCGTTAACAGATATTAACGACCGTTAGTAAACTTCTGTTACTTAAGTTTGGGGGGTTTAGTCAAATAATATGAGACGGGTATAATGGGCAAATAAATTGCTGAAGTGGGGGGTTGGGGGGTTAACGCCAAAAAAGGACAAATGAGGGGGTTCTTGCCAAGAGTGACCATAATATGGGGGGTTATCGCCAATTTTCCCTTATTCAACATAACAATGTCGACCATGTTGCAGTTTAAACAAAGCAGCTTGTTTATTTGAACAATTTATATATGTTTTTCATTCATGTATAGTAAATTCAGGTAAAGCAATATATCACTATTAAGGAGATTGAAGAATCCGATTACTTTTTATGCTTATCGACGCTAGCTGGATTTAGGTCCCTATCAGATTGATTAATAACTCAAAATAGACAACTGTTACAATCTATATGCTCATTTGATATCATACCATATTTCTCAACCTAAAATCTATATGACTAATAGTCTAATATATGAAGGGTTTATTTTGAATGTCTTTCCTGTAACACAAAATTCTAGGAGTTTTAGAGGTTAGGTTATACTTCAAAAGTTGCGGAAAGGACTTGTTTCCTAAAATTGCGCCTCCAAAAGGGGTGAAATTTTTAGGGGGTTGGATTGCAGTCAAGAAAACATGTAAAAGAGGTAAACATCATGTTTAATGCCTAAAAATTTCACTCCTTTACATGATGTGAAAACCCCTCAAAACTTCCATTTACAATGTTTGCCTTTAGGCTTAAAAAAGTATCTAGATCAATAATTCTAACCAAAAAATTATCTGCTCGATCTTAGATTGTTTGTCTAAATAACCTTGCTACACTTTCAACATTGTTGTATCTCACAACGTCACATCCATTAATTGCAGTCGTTCAAGTGGAAAGCATTGCAGTGAAGAATAACCATGGTGAAAATCTAGTTGGTCTGTTACATGAAACAGGTTCCAAGGATCTTGTAATCTTATGTCATGGATTTCGATCTTCAAAGGTTAGAAATATTTTTTCTAGGATACTTCATGCACTTTTAAAATACTTCACAGGGTGTGAGTGGAGCAGCAACTTGCGTTTCTCCCTTTTAAGACTAGTAGGCACTTTTACAATGAGTATATATAGTTATATACTATCCACAGCACTACACATTTCCTGTAGGAAGAGAACCTTTGTTTTTCCATATTATGTTTCATTACTGCTGTAGTAAACTAGTCACACAAAAGTTGCTGAATGAAGGTACATTTCATCAGTCCATGGTATACAGTGCCACTAGAATTACTTGTTCCACGCTCAGGAATATTATAAATAGCTATAAACAAAAACATTATCTCAATTTGTAAACATTAAGTGATCAAACCCTAAACTACCTTAGGCTTATCCTTTTAACAACTTTAAAGTTGCGAATACTGGTATCAATTATGCTAATATTTGTTCTCAATTAGTAGCACCCAAATGATCCTTCAGCTCATTATTCTTTTATTGTCAAAACCAACAACTGTTAATACAGAAAACAACATCATGGGATTTAGAAATCCTTTGATACATACTGCCATAAATTAATTTGAAATGAATGTTGTTATATCACTTCATGATTTGGGTTGATGAGTTTCATCTTCAGGATAGCGCTGTTATGGCAGACCTTGCTGATGCGATATCAAAAGAAGGAATAAGTGTTTTCCGTTTCGACTTTGCTGGAAATGGGTAAGCTACTAAGGTGTCTGGAGACTTTGCTTCATCTTACTCTAAAGAAAAAAAGATAAAGAAATAAAAAAGTAGAACAAAAGAAAAGGAAAAATATAGCTATTGTAAGAGGACTAGGCTTGGACATATTCGTTTTTTCGTGGATCTTTCTTGAGTAGCAATAATTGAGAAGCATGGATTTATTTGGTTAGGAAATTTTTACATATGATTTCTTAATCGGAGGTTCATATTTCATTTCTATCCATGTACTTATAGAGGTGCACTGTGCACATAAGCCTTAACAGATTTGACTGAACGCCTCCCACTAAGGCCGTGTTTGGTGGCATGTTTACATCAAAGCATTCAAAATAGTCAGCCTATGCTAAACCCACCTACACCCTAGACCTTACCTGGTACATACAAGAGAGTGTCCCTTCAGGCTTGTGTAAAAATCCAACTAGAACACCTCTGGGAGGTCAGAAACATTTGAGGTGTTCTTTCATCTGATTGGAGGTCAAAGTTAAAAGACCCCGTGATAGCCATGTTTTCCCTCAAATTAAATATGCATCAACCAGGGAATAAGCCTGCAAAAAAAAAAAACACACGAATATTCTGTCATCCTTCAGGGACCTACAAGAAGCCCTTAACGTATGATACTATGATGTAATGGCTTGACATAGGGACCCTACACAGGAAAATTAAAGCACATTTTAGCACCCAAATCAGAAGCGCAACCTTTATGGTTGCCCTATACTTTCACAAAACCATTTGAGCTTAGACACAGAATAAAGGATCCTCGCCAGAGACATCATTGTACATTGACCTGAAGACTTTGATGCTTATTCTCCGATCTGTTACTTTGACCTTTTAAAGTATGAAGCTATGCAATTTGTCTGAAGGACAGTTTGAACATTATAACTGACAATACTCTGCTTCTAGGGAAAGTGAAGGTTCATTTCAGTATGGAAATTACCTGAGAGAGGCAGATGATTTACGTTCTGTAATACAATACCTTTCTGGGAGGAACCATGCAATAACGACGATTCTTGGGCATAGTAAAGGTAATGCAGTTTATTTTACTTACTTTGGATATGAGGCTCAGTTTCTATATTCATTTTAAGCTATAAAGTTTCTGCTTAAGGTATTGGTGAAAATTTGACAAAACTTTAACGAAGGGTTATATTACTATATAACATATTTCATAATAGTCAAGAGGGGTGACTATGGGTTGAATGTGAAGAGACTAGACCTTGTGAAAGGCTACTAATATAGGTCTTCGTCAACCAACGATGAAAGCCGCTGAACTTAAGACTCGAGTGGAGAAAGAGGAAAGAGTTTATCATCATGTTTCAATGGATTCATAGTTCAGAGAGGAGAGGTGGGTAACCTCTTATGCGAATAGCCTAGAAACATCCACCAGAAGACCTTGTTGACTCCCTTAGCTTAGCAGCCAATGTTTAAGTTGATTTTCTGGTATCTGAGACTATTTGTTCCACAGATAAAACCCCATGTGGAGGCTGGTGATTAGGAGGATATTTGAATCCAGTTGAATTGGTCTCCTGCCACTTGACAAGAGCAGGTAGGCCAGTAAGACTTGGAACCCAGGTGTCAGTTCGACAGTAAAACTGCCTGAAACTCAATTTACTTAATCAACGGCCTTTGTCTGAGAGGTATACAATCAATGATCTTACAACTAGACTGTAAGCTCAGAAAATGATTTAACAATAATATCAGACCAAAATAATACACCAATATGCTCCAACAGCTTACACAAGTGAGTTGCGATTGACACATGCTAGTTCTTAAAATCAGTGATGCACTCCAGACGAATGAGGCTGGTTTTTCACAAATCCAGATCGAAAGTAGTTTGAATGATTTCAGTGTTTTACGCCTACTGTATACTCTTTCAATATCTGAGGACATAAGCTCAATTGACACGTGCTAGTTCTTAAAATCAGTTTCTCTACTGTATGATTAAAAGTATTTCATTATGCTTATATATAGTATATTGTTTAGCTAAATTTTGTTAGATCTTTATATAATTCTGAAATCTGAATCCATCGTTATTCAATTATTTTCTTTGAAGCATGTATAGTGACAAGATGAGGTTGTTCATTTCAGGAGGGGATGTGGTGCTCTTATATGCCTCTAAATACGGTGATGTTCCTACAATAATTAATGTTGCTGGCCGTTACGACCTTAAGAAAGGAATTGCAGAACGCCTGGGCAAAGATTTTATAGAAGTCATCAAGAGAGATGGATTCATTGACGTTGTGAGTAAAATAACAGGTACTGCTTTAGTTGATCACAATCACATAATGGAAGTTTCAGAGAATCGAATGTATGTATAGAAATTTATAAAGCCAGCACAACTCATGAGTCTAAACATATACACAGTTTTTGTGTAGGTATCCTGAATACATGATGCGAACTTTAAAGTATCTGTTTGTGACATATGTCGGCATTAGGCTGCATGATGTGATGTATTCACACTTTGTTAAAATGAGTCGGCATTAGTCTAAGATGTCTATGTGGGTTAATACACATTCCATTGGTATTGAGTGTCTGTTGCATGGCCTCCCTTGTTGTGCTGGAATTTTAGGCTTGGTAGCGTTCATCCTGATAATAAATTCGAAAGATCAAATTTGACACAATTTTACATCATCAGTAAATGAAGGGAGGCAGTTTTTCAGGTCATGTGTGAGCTGCTACAAGTCTATAACAGAGGGAGGCTATAATTCTACCTATCCAACTAGTGTGTCATAGTGGTTATAATTACACCCTCACCCGTTTTATTTTATCTTTTCAGTTACCGATGATATGATGATAAAAAAGAACGTGCTTAACAAGTGTGGAAATGTTTTGGGAGGTGTCTAATTAGCATAAATTTTATCCCTGATTTCGAAGACCATGTGTGTAGATCTTTTCAGTCAAGCTACTTATCTTGTTATTACTAAGTTTAATAGAGTGAAGTGTGAATTGCAGGAGTCTTTTACACCCAATGAACAATATGACAATATATATGCTTCAGTTTCATTCAGGTGCCAGAAATTATTTTATCCCGTTTTGACTTGTTTTATGTATACGATATCTTAGGACAGTTCCGTGTAACTGAAGAGAGTATGATGGAGCGATTGGGTACTGATATGCATTCAGCGTGTCTTTCAATTGAAAAAGGCTGCAGGTTAGAATACATTGGTTTAATCTTTTTATATATGTTCTATGATACGTGCAGTGCAGTATGGAAAATAATTTCACGTGGAAATTTTAAAGCATATTGTCTAGCAGTCTGAATTTGTAGTAACAATTTCATTTGTCAATCTTTCTTCTTCTATGGTGTTCCAGTCTGTTTTTTATACTAATTCCTATACACTGAATGATTGTGTTAAATTTAGCCACAATTAATCGGAAATATCACTGCTTACAGGGTCTTGACTGTTCATGGATCTTCAGATGAACTCATATCTGTCGAAGATGCCTTTGCATTTGCAAAGATTATTCCCAACCATGAACTTCACATAATAGAAGGTGCAGATCATAAATTCTCTAAACATCAGGCTGAGTTGGCTGAGGTTGTGTTGAACTTCATCAAGACATCTATTCAGGAAGGAAAAGATTAAGCTTAATTAACTAGGAGACAGGTATCATTACGAACCATAGTACAAAATATTGGTATCGATCTCCAAAAAATAGATATATCGGGATATATTGGAATCTATCGGTGGATATTTTACATCGAATGTATAGACTAATATATCAATTTGTTATACAAATATATATAAATCAAATTTGGAAGTATATTATCATAGTATAGTATTTACCTAAGAAACATCATATCTACTAAAAATGGAATAAACAAATTATTTCCAAAAAAACAAATTTGCAAAAAAATAATATTTCCAGAAAATATTGGAAAATATCAGTAAATATCGGTAAATATTGAAAATATCGGGAAATATCGGCCGATATTTTATAGAAACATTAAAGGGTAACTATCGGAAATATATCGTATCGTTTTACCAAGAAAACGATATATATCGCGATATTTTGTACTATGTTACGAACAACAGACGATGTAACAGTGAAAAAACAATTTTTTAGACATGAAGTTAATTATAGTGACATTATTTTGAATCGAAATTTTACTTCATCCTGATCGATATTGTTATTGCTTTTAACATATATATTCCCAAACGTAATTCAAACCTGTGAGCAAAGCATCTCCCCTCTATATATGAAGGTGTCTTAGACTTTGAATGGTCTGGTCATTTTCACCCATATCATAACAATTTTATTTGGTAGGAAGCTTACATGGAGGACATAGAAAATCGTCTGATCAAATCAAACAACCTGAAAATTCTATCCTGGTGTGAAAAGGTAGAATCCAATTTACGTTCATCTACAGTGCACAGGTTTTATATATATCTAGTCCAACTGTAGGTCAAAACCTTCCCTTGAAAAACTGAGCTCAATGGAAGCTTCATTATCCTGTATAAAGATAAAGATGGTGAGAGTTTTAGAGGTAGAGGAACTCAAAAGCTTCTGGTTTTCCAAAACCTACCAACATTCTAAGTTATGCCCTTGGATTCTGCATGACTGCATGAGATAGATGTTTGGATGTCAAGCCCAATTGGAAAACGTGTTTTTTTTATTCCTCTTTGGGTAATTGTGATTAGTTAAGGAATCGGATTAAGTGTTTACTTACAAACCTTAACGAGTTAACGATTCTACTAATATAAATATGTTATGAGCCCTATCTATTGATCAACATGCACAGCTAGTAAACTAGAGAGTATTCTCAGGTTAATCTGTAAGTAAGAAACTTAGAAGGTTTTTGTCAAGAAGTTTGTTTCAGTAGTAAAGAGATCATCAAGACGATGAGAGAAGAAGATAAAGAATGGGCTCTTTGTAGGATCAAGATGGAGAACGACAAGAAAAACGATGGAAAGGTGGAGGATGAATCTGCTCCTTTATGCAAAACTGATCAGAGTACTTTAAAAAGGACTGCTGAGATTAATGATGGTGATCACTCAAACATGCCAGAGAACAAACGTATGCGAGTTTCATATACTTCGGTGCTACCACAAACAACAAAGGTACACACCCCAACCCTTGATATAGGGGTTTCACAAAAATATCACAATCAATATTTACAATCAAACGTTGTTGGGATGCCTAATCAAGAGCCTGATCATCCTCAGCCTCTGCAGTGTGACCCTTGCAGTGATCTAATCAACAACGATAAATATGGAAGCGGACCATTTTCAGCTGTGTTCCGGTCAATGAATCCAACAATATTCGAGGATATGCCTGATAATTCTAAGCCTCAACCATATAGTAATAGTACTAATGCTGCTCAGCAAGACTGTCAGAGTGCTATCGATGACAATGGTTTGTGCTCATTTTTCAACCTTGAGCTCAGGTGTGAGTGTGAGTTACCTTCTGCTGTAGGGGATGAGTGCGAGCTACCTTCTGTTGTAGGGGATGGAGTGGATTGCTTGCAAGATGATATTGATATGCTGCAGAATATTCTGGATTTAATCGAGGCAGATATTAATATGGCCGTGCCTACTTATCACAGTGGTACGCAACTCATGGATGAGATCTTTTCAGGTGATGATGAGAATTTGTCTAAGCCTCAACCTGAATATAATAGTATTGATGGCTTGATGCTGCTCAGCAAGACTACTGTCAGAGTGCTTTTAGTGATTTAAATTATTACCCTTGTCCAAGCTATGAGCCCTTGCGGTTGCGGGAGCTAATACCTTCTGTCGTAAGGGATGGAGCAGATTACCCTCAAGATGAAATTGATTTGCAGGATTGGATCAATGCAGATAATAATGCGGTCATGCCTATTTATAATGATTATGATTGGTGCCCTTTTGCCAGCTTTGAGCCCTTGAACAAGGCAGATTTCACTCAAAATGAAATTGATGTTATCCTAAATTTTCTAGATTCGAACACTGCAGATAATAATGTGGTCGTGCCTACTTATAATGAAGCACTGTGACAACCTGCTGTATTATTTTGATGAAATATGGGGATATTTTCACTGTCCGATCCGTTCAGACCCATTTTGGAAACACTGAGTCAATTAGAATTAGCTTTAAAGAAGATGATTATGTGACTGGTTGCAAGAAGAAGATAATTTGCGTATTGATCAAAGAGCATCTGTAGAACCTGTTCTTGTTTTGATTATAGAATTACTGTTTTTATTTTCGTGTTGCAATATTATCTTTGTATGTGAAGTTTGCATGATATGGTTTGTCGTGTTAAGTTGATCAATTTACTATTATGATCCCAGAGATTGCAAGGCTTTCTGCTTTAAAATAGAGTCAAGTATTCCTCTTAGTTCCTAATATTGAACACTGGAAGGTTTTTTTTTTTCTTTTTTTTTGGTGGAAACAAAAAATGTCCAAATAATTTCATATTCATTAATTTTTGTGACTATTCGCAGTGATGCTGCCGAGGATCTAATTATACTGCAACAAAGTTTATCATGACCACTTGGCTAGTAATTTAATTTTAAGCTATGCAATTATTTAGGAGAATTTAATTTGATCCACTATGGCTTTACTAGCAATGATCTTAAAATCCTCCAATGATACTAAATATTCACCAGCCGACCAGCGTCAGACTCCCTATCACATCCCAAATTGCAGAGCTAATAACATCGTAAAACTTCCTATGCAGATATTATCAGTTTTTCTGACAGGTTAAAGTCTTCTGCTGCTGGTTTACTGAAGCGAGACACAGCTGCTGAAGTGCTGCTGAGTGTGTTATCTACACAGGTAGATTCTTCTGATCATCTGACAGGTTTTAGCTGCTGAAGCTCAAAGATAGAAAGATGTCTAATGTTTTTGCTGTTGGTGGTATCCAGAGACTCTGCAGGTCTGATGTTATGTGTTTTTGGGAGTCGTAAATACGTCTGTCTGTAATGGATTTTAGTGCTTTTATGGGTCTTCTTGTGACCACTTTATGCTTGCCATTCAACTGTACATCAAATGAGACTTGTGCATGCTTGTAAAATCTCACACCGATTGCTGCCAGGTGGCCTTGACCTTGCCAAAAATATAGGGGTTCAACAAGAATTTGGGTTCATAACTAAGAGCACATTTTCTCAAGCACTAAGGGCATCCCTAATGGACCATCAAACATGGTATCAAACCTATATTTGATGAAAAAAAGAAAAAATCCATCTCTAATGGACCATCAAATTTGAGTTGGTACCAAAGTTTTATCAAATTTTCACCAAATTTGGTGTTTTCATCAAATTTGATATCCCACTTGAGCGGGCAAGAGAGGACCGCTTAGATCTAGGCGGGCATAGAAGAACCGCTCAAATATAACTTAACTTAAAAATAACATAATATCTAGTCAGCTCAATTGGTGTTTTGTTTAGTTTTCATAAGAACAACCTAGGATCAAATCCTTTCAAAACCCAAATTTTTTTTCTAAAGGATTTCAATAACAAAAAATAATTTTGTAAAATTCTAAAACACATAAGCAAGACTCGAACCCTGAAAGTTCGGCAAAAATTGTTGCAACAATACCAACCTAGCCACAAAAAAACACTGGTTCAAAATTAGTAAATATATAATATTATTTACACCAGCGGGTCTACTAGAACCGCTTAACGATAAGCGGGCTTCTATTGCCCGCCCAACTTCAAAAACTTAAAAAACCATTAGAGATGAAATTTTTTTTGCATCAATTGAAGTACCAATTGAGGTACCAAATGGCTTACGTGGACCACCAAATCAAAAAAACCATTAGGGATGCCCTAAGGTCTAAGGAAAGGTCACTTGTCCATGCTCCCGGCTCCCGCCAACTTCTTAGATTGAAATTTTCACCAGAAACCAAGGAGACCGTAAACATTTTCATTTCTTATTCTACCTTCGTCAATCATATCACATATTATTGACAGAAAGAATACTTAATTAGGTTTTATTTATTATTTATCCCTTTAAGGGTATTATTGTAACTATACTATTGATCTCAATATAAAAAGAGTACTTGTTCTCATTATGAGACAAGTCTGTTTTTCCCAAACTTCTTGGTATCAGAGCCACGTTCTAATCCCTCACTCCTTCGTTCCACCACCACCACCACAAAAAACCACCACACCACTGCCACCATATCCCTAGAGAAGTTGCTTTCTTTAAACACTTTTCTTGTTGCCACCAGACCCTGTCGGAACATCTATCTCGCGGCCATTCATCAACACAAGTTTGGCCTACAAAGTTAGGTATTCCGAGATCTATTTCTGCCTAGGTAGGTGTTACCTAGAGAATACCCATTATAAAAGGTTCTTTTTAATGGAATGATCAGAAGATAATCCTGAGTTTAACCATCTTTAATCTCTTTATATGATCAACAATAGATATTTCTGAGTCTCTTGTTCTTGGCTTTTGATTTTTTTTACAAAAAGGTGAGCTTTATATTAATAAAGAATAAAGAATAAAAGTACAAGAGTAGATGCAAAAACACCTAACTATGCACTAAAGTCTCTCAAAAGCTTGGAAAACATTTTCCCATCTAACGATCCAGGGTGGTCTTCCTGCAAAGATGATATCATCTCCTGCACTTAGACCAACTCCTTTCTTGGCTGCTTGGTTAGCTGAGTAGTTTACCTCCCGCCAAGTGTGGGATAACAAACAGAACTGAAGCTTTTTACTGACCACTTGCCACCTAGTTGAAATTTTTCAGGGGAGAGACCCCTTTGCAAAAGATTGAATTACAGTAGTAGAGTCCGATTCGATCCATATTTTCAACCATCCTCTCTTCATTGCTTCCTCAACTCCTTCAATAACAGCTCCACATTCAGCCTCAAAATTTGTTCCAAGACCAATTCCTTTGGCTATTACAAATAGGAAATTGCTTTGCCAGTTCCTGAAAATACAACCCAAACCTGACTGACCAGGATTGCTCCTCGATGCCCCATCACAATTAATCTTCACCACAGATACGTCAAGGAGGTACCATTTACATTCTTTCATAGGTATTTGCTTCCTCACTCTAGAAGGAAGTCCCCACTTTCGCAGTACTTCAGCTTCATTGTAGCCACCATTAAAACCATCTTTGATCCACTTCTCAGCAAGGCGTACATGTCTTCTTACCTCAGACTGCAACCAGATGTCATTACTTTTACCACCCTCAAACACAACTTTATTCCTGTTCCTCCATAAAGACACTGCGACTCCCACAATAGTGGCTTGCAATAGTTTCCTTATCAGCTTTGGCTTCTGAAGAGCTATTCTGAAGGCTTGGGTGAAGCTAGTGAACTGGTCTCTCACACCAAAGTTTCATTCTGCCCATTCCCACAGTTTAGTTGTTGTACTACACTCCCATAGTAAGTGGTCGAGAGTTTCATAACTGACCTTACACACTTGACATTGCGATGCCAACTGAATTCCCATTTTTTGAAGCCTATCATTAGTAGCTGCACACCCCTGAATTAACTTCCAAGCCGTGCCTGCACTATTAGGATGAATGTGACTTTTCCAGATGAAGTTATGCCAGACTATTTTCTATCCTTTCTGTCTAATGACTTCATAAGCAGATGCCACTGAGAACTTTCCTTTGACATCTCCCCTCCACACCATACAATCCTCCTCATGTTGGTTGGTTCTCACCAAATTATTAATTGACAGACCACCAGACCCAACTATCTCTACTAAGGTGCCAGAAAGAACCACCTGGCCATCAATCATGATATCACAGACTCTAGCTCTACACCATTTGAGATCTCCCTTTTGGAGATGTAAGCTCTCCTTAATACTCAGTCCATCCATCGAGTTATCCCTCCAAAGGTCAGAGGTCTGGCCATTACCGATCACCTTCATTGTTCTAGGGGAGACTTCAAGTAAAACCCATTTTATACCACTCTAGAGGGAAGATGGTACAGAATATTCAACAATTTCCCCATCCTTAGTCCAATACCTTCTCCTCATAAACTCTGCGAAGATAGAGTTTCCTTGAATAATTTGCCAAGCCAACTTCATGAGTAAGGCCTTGTTAACATCACCAAGTCTTCTAAATCCCAACCCTCCTTCACATTCAGGTTTTTTGGGTTTCTTGTCCACAAAAAATTCCTTAACATTCTTTCTCCTTCTTTAATGAGACTTTGAGGCCATTTGAAAATAGACATGTTATACACCGGAATGCTGCACATGACATGTTTAAGTAGAATTCTCCTCCCTTGAAAGGACATCAGTCTACCCCTCCAACTATTGATCTTGTCTTTGATTCTCTCCAAAATAGGTGACAATAAACTCTTCGTGACTCTTCTAGTGTGCAAGGGGACCCCCAGGTACTTGTCAGGAAGTTTGCCTTTCCTCATACCTAGAATCTGCTTCACTCTCTGTCTTTTATCAACATTCATACTGCCCATAAAAACTGTTTTTTTCTGAACTGACAATTTGTCCTGCACTTGACTGATATCTTTTGAGTAGTTGAGCTATCCACTTAACTCCATCGATATTCCCATTAGCAAAAATAAATATGTCATCTGCAAACAACATATGGGAGGGTCCTTCCACTTTAATTGCAGATAAGAGGAGCCACCAACTTGTGTTTTCTCAAAAAATGCAAACCTTTGCTGAGCACATTTTCAGCAATGCCAAACAAGATAGGTGATAGAGGGTCACCTTGCCGTAGCCCTCTACCCACTCCAAAGAAACCACAAGGTCCTCCATTAACCAAAATAGACAACTTTGTAGTTTTCAACAAGGTTCTCACCCAGGAAATCCACGGCTGGTTGAAACTCATTTTGTCCATTACTGCAAACAGAAACTCCAATCTAAGTGAGTCATATGCCTGAGCAATGTCAACTTTAATTCCCATGCTACCATGTTTAGTGTGTGTACCCTAGGTAAAATACCCGACATGTGTCATCGGTGGCTGTATAAGAAGCTAAACTGAGAGCACCTGAACGATAACCAACCAGATCTGGACTGTCGGGTAGGGCCCAATTCGGTCTCAAGAAGTCCACATACGCTCTGTGGATCCTGACCCGTTGGATGGTCCACTATCAGTGGGTCAGCCAGGCCCACCTCAATCAAGTAGGCCAGGTCCGGCCCATTGAAGTCCATCAACGATGAAGGCTCATCGAAAGGCTTATCATAGAAGCCCAAATGACCTGGCCAGGGAGTATGCAATGCAGATTGGGCCTCCGGTCCGAGAAGTCTAGCCCAAGTCTTTGCTTTCAAACTTGGTTAAATCCATGTCCCAACTAACTGAATAAGTCTAGCAAGATTCCAGGCCAACAAAACCCACTGTTCTAGCCCGCTAGAGAAGATAAAGGAAGACCGAGGTTGAACCAGAGCTTATCAGAGGATGCCACGTGGCAGTCGTCCTGGTCAAAGGGGATTCAAACTGAGGGATAACCGCCAACCGACTTACACGCTATCTCTGCGGGAGCATCTTCATAGTTTGAACTACCTGAGTTCATGGAGTCAAAACCGGAGGAGTGGTTGAGCCAGCCTCCTCCGGTCTACTATAAATGCAGAGTCCTCAACCTCCTGAACTACGAGTCTTTCACTGAGTAACTCCATTAGAGCTTAGTGAGAGCAGAGATTTGATTCCAAGTTCATCACCTTAGATACGTAGGCAGCCTGATCCCCATCAGGTCTAGTCTCATTGTATACCCCCATCCCATCTCAGTCTGTACAAAGCTTAAACTTTCGATTAATTAATACAAATCTCGAGTTTGTGGATCCAACTTTTGCACCCACACTTAGTCCTCTTCATACCATTTATCATTTCAGAAGCCAGACAAATATTTTCTTGAATATTTCTTCTTTTTATAAAGCCAGTTTGCTCCTTACTAACAAGGTGAGGAGTATACATGTTTAATCTGAGCTGCATCACTTTAGACAGGATTTTAACACTGAAATTATTCATACAAATAGGTCTGAAGTGATGTACCTTCCTGGGAGACCTATCCTTGGGGACCAAGGCAATGAAACTGTTATTAACTCCAACTGGTAAGTGGTTCTCTCTGAAAAAGGATTGCACTGCTCTACAAACATCAACTTTGATAATGTCCCAACAGTTTTGGTAAAAGATGCCCTAAAAGCCGTCATGTCCAAGAGAACTGTCAGCCGTCATTACAAAACTGTCTTAGTAAGCTCTTCAGCACTAGGAATGGATGTCAAGAATTCATTATCCAACTGGGTTAAGTTGCAAGGAATCGGGTTCGAGAGTTGTTGATCAAAGCATGAATCTTTTTCAAAATGATCAACGATATGCTGTTTCAAAGCCTCCTGCTCCAACAACACAACTCCTTCCTCATTCTCCAATTTCGAGATAAGACACTTCCTACTCTTAAACTTACTTACTGCAAGGAAATAGTTGAGATTGTTCTTCCCTCCTGGTAACCATTTTCATTACTCTTTTGCCTATACATCACTTCTTTTTGCTTCATAGCTTCATCTAATAGTTTTTCTTTTTCTTCTAACTCCAAGACTAACTCCTCATCATTACTGCCATCCATCAACTTCTGTAACTCAGTAAAAGCTAGCCGAGCCTCTGCTACTCTAATATTAACATTCCCCACCACCTATTTGTCCCACTTCTTAAGCTCCACCTTTAGTCTCTTCAGTACCAGCCCGTACAAACTGTGGAGTTCCCAGCAAAGGAAGCTCCCAACTTGTCCTAACAAAGTCTTGAAAGCCATCCACCAAACACCAGAGCTTCTTGAATTTGAAAGGCACATTACCAGGTTTTGGTACCATCTGACAGAAACCCACCAACGGTGCATGATCAGCCCTTGTCTATTCAAAACCTTACACTTCCAACCCTGGAATGTCTCTTCCCAAGGCACATTATGTAAGGCCCTGTCCAGTTTAGACCTTACTCTTCCCAAACCTTTTCCTCTGTTACACCATGTAAATTTAAGACCCTCCCAATTAGCTTCCTGAAGCTCGCATTCAGCAATGGCATCAAAGAATTCTTGCATCTCATTGGTTCTAGGGGGCACTCTCCCTTTTTTTCGTCTGCAGACAAAACCACATTAAAGTCCCCTATGGCAAGCCAAGGAACATCAGAGGCAATACTCTTTATAGTTTGCCACAACACTTTTCTATCTATAGGTGAGTTGTAAGCATGCACAAAAGTCACAACAACACCTTGAACTAAGATAGTCACATGTTGTCTATCACCTTGAACTAAAGAAGACCCACAAATTGGCAAATCTACTGTCAGTACCATTATGCAGATAGTGATAATCCAGAGCATTTAAACCCAATTCTCTAGCAATATTAACATTGGACCTAAGCAAAGGTTCTGCGATACAAACTAAATCTGGAATATATATATCAACAAGATCCCTAAGCCGAGAGAGAGCTTCCGGCTTTTGAATTTCTCTAATGTTCCAAAAAATTGTCTTCATTGTGAAATAATGGGAAGGAGGGATTATACCCCAGTGTCCTTGGATCTGGTCACTCTGTTGGTTCCCAGAATCCCTTTACTAGTGGATCCTTCAATCTGCTGATTCTTTTTTTTGTTTGTTTTAAGTGCACTAGCCATCTGATCCACCTTCTTCTCAAACTGGGTTGGTGTTTCTTTGACAATTTCCACCGATTGCACTTCAACTTCCTGGTCACTAGGAGGCTCGTCTGACCGACTTCTTTCATTTGTAGTAGGAGTTGGCACCTTTTCCTGCTCACACACAGTCACAATGGCTAGGTGTCCTTCCTCATGTGAGTCAGTGACACCTTCTTTTTCCTAACCAACAACTACTTGCCCTTCCCCTTCCAAGTCAGTGGCTTTTCCTCTGTCATCCACGATGGCTAGTTACCCTTCCTCTTGTGAGTCAGTGGCAATTTCCTTGTCATTCTGAAAGTTTTCTAACATGAACACTCTGAATATTCATTTGAATCTTATTCTTCCTCACTAGCAACTACCACCACTACAGCATTCTCTGGAACTGAATTTACCCTTTCTTTCTGTGATGTCTCACCCACGATGAGCCCTTCAGCAACAGGGTTCTGTTTTACCCCCTCCTCTGTCGGAGCTTCATTTTTCTCCATTTGCTTTCTATTCCATCTCTTCCGTTGGTGCTTAGTCCAAGGCTCAGTCATTACTTACCCCCCAGATTTTTCAACACCTTTCCCTTTGTTCACAACTCCCTTCAAATGCCTACATTCATGAACACTGTGACCGATTCCTTTACAGTGAGAACAAAATTTTGGAAGGTTACCTCCACAGTTTGCCAGAAGCCAACCTTGCATTCTTCTACTTCCACCCACACCTGGTCAGAGATAGTATCTGCAAGATAGATATCCACTAGCACACTAGCATAATAACCTCTGTCTCAGGCAACAATATTTTCATCCACATGCATCGGTCTTCCTAAAGCTTTTCCCAAAGACATGATGATCTTTGGCTCCCAATACTCTAAGCCCAGTCCAGGAAAGCGAGCCCACACCAAGGCGTGAGAGTGAGATTGCTTTTCGGTAGAAAAATTTGGAGTCCACTTACTTAATCTCAAAAGTTGCCCTTCTATCATCCAAGTGCCTTTTCCCCAGATTCTGAGATAATCAACTTCGTTGTCAAATCTGAATATGAGATAACCACGCCCTAAAGGTGTTACCTTTAGATCTCCACTCGACTGCCAAGATTTCTTAGTTGCCTCTCTAATCATCTCCAAATTAGACTTCTGCAGATCCATTCTTCCTACTAAAGCTAGCTTGCAATACTCCAAACCCTTATCAAGTCCCACTTTCGCAATCTTAATCTTAGGGTATTCACCCTGCATCTCTGGTTCAGGAAGAGCAGAAACTTCAACCTCCCAACCATCCTTCGCCTTCACCGCAACAACAAAAGATTTTTCCACTAGTTTATCTCCACTAGAAACCTCCACACGAGCAATAGAACCACTACTCGAGCCCAACATCGCAGCATTACGGCTGTTACCCATCCCAATGGTAACCATGGTTGGAGGAGCACACCCCCCCCCCCCCCCCCCCAAGGGGAGGAGAAACCCCAAATTACTAAAAAAAGAAGCACTCACACGCTCAGAGCTACCTCACACATATCGATTACCTCATTTAGTAAACAAAAAGATAAGATTTACTAAAACAGGAAAGTGACGAACCACAGGAACACTCGAACTCAACTTAACTTAACTCACAGTAGCAGAGCCCTATAATCTCCGTAGGGTGCGACTTTTGAACTTTTTTTGTTCCTTTTTTGCGCTGTTGAATCCTATTTCTTTGTTGGAGTTCAATTCTTCACCATGACTAGAACAAAGAATATATCAGAATCCTCATCGAATGAACCACCAACACCATTACATAGTTTTAATTTTGTCCAAGGCCCTATTCAACGTATTGCAACTCCACCTTTGAATGGAATCAATTTTGCGTCATAGTCAAGAGCTGTCAAGGTTTTCTTACGAGGAAAAGCTAAGTTGGGATGGATATCTGGTCGTCATCCCAAACCTGCTGAAACTGACACTAAAAAGGTGGAGGAGTGGGAGACAAAAAACTATACTATTTTGGGTTGACTATTCGGGTCTATGGAGTCTGATATTTATGAGATGTTTATGTTTTATGATACTGTGACCCGGTTTGTCTTCCTTTACTCTTTCAAACTGCATTTCTTAATACATGGAGAAACATGGGCCTTTATGTTTAATGTTGATTAAAAACTGCATTTTCTCTTTTTTGAAATAACCAAGTTAAGCTAACCCACCTCCATATCTTAATACATTGCTTGCATCCCAAAGTGGCTCAAAGTGTCGTTACCTGGAAGATGCTCAGCGGGTATGTGATGAAATGACAGTCTGACTGTGTCTGACAGAAATATGCACTCTTGGAACATTTTAATTTTCTTCATTTGTGCAAACTCTCTTTAAAATGAATCATTATGATGTTTGCGGAAATTTCATTGAGCGAATTCGATGATTTCTGGGTTCACAAGAGCTGAGATTTTTGCTATATAAATAATTACGATAAATTAGCTGTTTTGGTCCACAAACTTTCACCAAATTTTCACTTGAGTCCACAAAGTTGTATATGGTCAATTTGGTCCGCAAAGTTTCCTTCCGTTTGCAATTTGGTCTCAAGTTAAGTCTATGTTTCGAATCACTTAACAAAGAGGGTGATTTGGTAGTTAAAATCCTACGTGTTCAGTTAAATCTAAATTTAAAATCGTACGAGTTTCTCATATTTTGACTTGTTATAGAAAATAATAATAAAAAACTTAAAATTTAAATTTAACGTAGAATTTTACCTGTCAAATCACCCTCTGTTAAGTGATCCAAAACGAAGACTTAACATGAGACTAAATTGTAAACAGAATGAAACTTTGCAGACCAAATTGACCAGATACAACTTTGTGGACTCAAGTGAAAATTTGGTGAAAGTTTGTGGACCAGAATAACTAATTTATCAAATAATTACAATGTGATTCTTGATGTCCTCTACCCAGCTATTGCGAACCAAGAATTAAAAGTGCAGAAAATGGTCTTTCCTTTTACTTGGATAAGAATAATGATGTGACAGGCCGCAAAGATGAGTGTGGGAGTTGATGTGTGCATAAACTATTGCAGACAGTTCTTGTTTAATCTTCCAGAAGTTAACATTCTCTTCATACAAATCGAACAAAGTTGCCTAACAGTTGGACGATGTGCAGCGAGAAGAAGTATTTCTCAAGAAGTGTCAGATACTTCCATTCTATAGAACTGCGATTTCTCCTTTTCTAACCTTGCTTGAGTTGTGATTGCTTGCATTGCTTTTGCACCTTTAGTGTCTTGATTACCATATACCTTTGTTGGGTTCAACAACTAACCAATTATTAGTTGCAAGCAATTCTTTTCTGTGCATATCTTTTATTGCAAACATTGTATTAACCTGTTTCCAGATTAATGCATTAACTAGGTCAGGTCGTTGTTTAGCTGACCCAGGTGGGAGTTTGAGATTGCCTACGTACTCTAGCTCGAGGGAGTGGAAATTAGAGATCAAACCATCGTAGTTCTGTTCTTATAGAAGGTAGAAGGACGCAGATCATGGGATCTTGCGGATTCTTAGACATCTAAATGAGTGCATAATCATGGCATTGATTATGTAACGGGGGAGGATATTTTCTGTGCATTGATTAAGAGCACGTGTGTATGAAGAGGTCGCCAACGGTCATATGGTCGAGCTGCTCTGGTCGGTCTTTAGTTGTGGTCGTGCAGTGGGCGACCTGGTGGATTGTTGGGCAGGCCACGTGTCGTGTTTTGATTGGATGGCGTATGTAGTACCCCTACATAAGTCCCCTCTTTTTAGCTCGATAGAAAATCGGGCTGGAAAGACTTTTTTGTTTATTGGGCGAGCTGGTTAAGTTGATCTATGCTTTTGAATTTTTGAAAGTACACACGTGGCTGACATGCAGTGTTATTGGGCATCATCATTGCGATTCCTGGGGAAGTGGAGTGGTTTCCTCGAGCAGTTAACTTGTAATATTTTGGCAACTGAAGTACTCTTTGTCTGATGCTCTTTTTGTTGGACACGTGGATTGATCCTATGTGGATGTAGAGAGTCGGAGTAGTGGGCAATAACTGCAAAGGTCGTGCTTGTCCACATGTGATCTTGCCCGTTTATTTAAAATTCATCGATGGCTGGGATCTCTCTTCGATTGGTATTTAAATTGAGGTGTGATATTGAATTTCTTACTTTCTTCATTTGCTCTCTCGAACTGCTGCCGTTTTCTCATTGCGACCTGAAGATCTTGAGAGCTTTTGAGGTGAGTACCTTCTCCTTTACTCTTTACTTCCCTGTTCCATTTTCTTTTCCTGTTTCCCTGTTCTTTTGAGAGATGTCAGAAGGTAGTGATTCATAGAACGAGCATTTGAGTGGAGAAAATGCTGGTTGCTATGAATCAGAAGATGAGAGAACTCGATCTGGAGACGATGCTTGCTCCCCTAGTCAAGTGGAGGAACATTTAGATGAGAATAGCCCTGGGTGCAGTGGTCCTCATGGGGAGGATAACTCTAATGACGAGATGGTGGAGGGTGATAATGGTAGCTTACATCGTGTAGTTAATCATTCTTACGTGAAGAGGCATCTTGCCTATAGGAAGAGATATGGGTTGGACTCCATTAGCAACCTGGAGATAAGGTTTCTGGGAGATCGTTTACTTACAGAGGCGTATCGACCTAACAACCCTTTCTCTACTATTTTTACTTTGGCCCAATTTCAAGCTGGGCTTAGGTTACCCCTTTCTCGTTTGGTAGTTGACCTTCTGAATACTATCAAGCGACCTCCTTGCCAGATGAATGGGAACTTCTGGAGAAATATGAGGGTTATAGACGACCTGAATAGGTTGCACAAGTGGGGGGGTTACTGTGGGTGATGTTTTAGGTCATTTTTGTTTCAAACGATCTGCAAAGTTGGAAGGGGGAGATTACAATATGCAGGTCAGGCCTGAACGTTTACCCTTGATTTACCCCGTCAGTAGTGAGCCTTGGTGGAAGGAGCCCATGCTGCTCACTGGTCGAGTTACTGAAGATAACCTCTTTTTATTGTACGTCACTAGGAATTTGTCTGACGAACGTAAGTTTCTAGTAGTCGGTCTTAGGTCGTTTAACAGTGACCTACTTCTGTTGTTCTGCTCATTGACTTGTTTTGTTTATTTTGCAGAGATTAAAGACGACCACCTTGTGAAGAACAACGATCTTGGTTCTGTCTTGAACGTGTTTGGGTCTTGGTCTGACGAAAGAAAGTTGAGGCTTCTTCCCCACCTGAAGGATTACTTTACTCCTAAAGGTGGTCCCAAGACTATTTCAGACGAGTTGGAGAGGAGAAAAGTTTTGAGAAAGAATTTTTTAGCTTTAATGAAGAGATCTGGTTCAAGTGATAAATCCCGAGCTGGTGGTAGCTCTAGGCCAAACGATCTTGTTTCGAGCCCACAGGTCGTTACTCCTTCGACCTCCTTTCCAAAGATGCCTTCTGGGTCGAGTAGGAAGAGCTCGTCTTCTGGCAATCTGAAGTTAATAGAGCAACCTCCAGTCATCCCTTCTTCTGTTCCTTCTAAAGTTCTGAAAGCTCCTGAACCTACTCCCTTATCCAGAAAGTGTGTTGTTCGTTACTCTGGTAAGGGTAAGGGTGTCTCATCTGAATTCCGACCTGGTCCCTTTGAGTATCTTGATGGCCAGGGAGGGAAGCACGCAGTTTATGACAATGAAAGTGCTATAGATGACCCCTGTGTTGCCCGAACTGTTAACGAGGGCACTATTCTGGACGCTGATGCTCGAATGGTCAAGTCTCAAAGCCTTCTTGTGACCTGTTCGAAGATCAATTCTGCTCTTTCTCTGGTGAACTGGTGATTATTGTTTGATTCTTTTAACTTTGTGTTGATTGTTTTCTGACTGTTATTGTTTTTTGTAGCTCAATGGTAGCTTCCAGGAGGTACGTCTGGTCGCTGAGGTTGGAGCGAGAGCTGAGATCGAGCAGAATGTGTTGAACGAAAAACTCGATCAGGCCAAGAATGTTGCTCTTGTTGCTGAGATTAAGGTGAGACATAGGGATGCGGAGATTGCGGCTTTGAGAAAAGAGATGGAGGGCTTGCGAGGTGAGGTTACTGTTGCTAAGGAATCTGTTGCGTACTGGGAGGGATTCTGCAGGAAAAATGGAGCTGAGTGGCATGAGTATTGTGATAATCTCAAGAAACAGCTATTGGGGTCGCCCGAGGGAGAGGAAACACCGGTTGTTGATGAGCCTACTCTAGCTACAACGCAGGACGCCTTGATGGGCCCTAGTGAAGAAGCAAGAGAACTCCAGAACGAGCAGATCGAGCAAGATGACTAGATGCAGCAGCAATGACCTTATTCTTCTTGTTCTTCTTTGAGTGATGTGAGGCTTTTAACAATTTGTTTGTCTTGAAAAGTTGTTTCTTTTTTGCGGTGGTTGGTGGCCCTTTGTGGCTTGAAAAATTTAGTCTTGAATGGACTTGGTTTCGACCTCGTCCATTCTTGGCGATCTGTTCTTGATGTCTTTGGTTGTGGTTCAAAAACAATAGTCTTAGATTAGTCAGACTTTGGCCTGGCTGATCTTTGGCGACCTGGTTGGTTGTGGCTTGAGGCCGAAAACATTAGTGTTCGATCTGCTTTGGCAGGTCGAATACGCCTTTTCTTTTCTGTATTTTCCCTTCTTATTGTGGATAATGTCTTCTGTCTCTTTGGGCGACTAGTTTCCAGGGAGTCCTTGTAGCTCGTTCAGAAGGCAGGTAGACGAGATGAATGGATGCAAGTAGGGCGAACTGAAATATTCCCTCTTGCATGCTTTTTGAATAAATTTGCTTTTGTTTATCTACATATCTTTCCTGCTCGTACTTTGCTTTGATTTGTGCAGGTGCTTTGCTTTGCGAGCTGTAGCTATTGCTGAAGTAGCCCCCAAGTAGTGTGGGTTGTTGTAATATAGCTGATAGATTGCTTTTCCTGTAATAGTTAGTTGATTTGACATAAATAAAGTAAACTTTGACTTGTTTACCTTACTTGTATACTTCTTTTGTTATTGTACTGTCTGCGTGGCTAAATGGCAAACATCAAATAATAAAGTTAAGTATAGAATTCGACCTTGGATGGGAGTTGGTCGTTAGATTATGAGCTCGAGTCTACTTAGGTCGTGGGATAGTTATGACCTAAGTAGGAGAGTGTTAGTTGGAGTATAGATGTCAAGTTAACACTTATAAAAATTATCAAAGGGACTAGAGTATTGATAATTTAAAGGTCTAGTGATTGATTTTGACCTGTTCAAGCCATTCATGTACGAACTGAGATGAAGGCAAAATCGAGCTCGTTTATTAAAATATGAGGACGCATGCTTACATTTTACTGGTAGAATTTCTTCAAATGATAATCATTCCAGGGATTGTTGACATCCTCTCCTTCTGGAGTCTGAAGGCGATAAGATCCATTGCTTTGAACCTTTGTGATGATGTAAGGTCCTTCCCAGTTAGCATTAAGCTTTCCAATATTCGCCTTTCTCTTATTATGGAACATTCTTCTTAGTACGAGCTCTCCTGGTTGAAAAGATCGAGGTCGGACTCCTTTGTTGTAAGCTCGTTTTAGTCTTTGTTGGTATTGCTCGGGCTTAATGGTAGCATGGTTCCTTCTTTCCTCGACCAAGTTTATCCCGAACGACCAGGCCTGATTGTTTAGTTCAGTGTCGACCAGTAATGACTTGGTCGTACCAAATGTCAGCTCGGTTGGGATGACAACTTCTACTCCATAGCAGAGACTAAATGGAGACATTCCTGTTGACGTTTTTGGAGTTGTTCTGTAGGCTCAAGGGATGTTCTCTAGCTGTTGTGGCCATTGGTCTTCTTGGTCTTCAAGCTTTTTCTTTAAGTTAGAGAGTATTTGTCTGTTCGCAGCTTCGACCTGACCATTACTCTGTGGGTATTGAGGAGTTGACCTGGAGTGCTCGATTTTTCACAGTTCGTAGAAAGCTGTAATGTTCTTTCCAACGAATTGAGTTCCATTATCAGTGACAACTCGTTTGGGCAGGCCAAATCTTGTAATGATGTTTTCCCACAGAAATCTCCTCACGTCTGCTTGAGTGACATTAGTGAGAGCAATAGCTTCAACCCATTTGGTGAAATAGTCGATAACGACTAGAACAAATCTCTTCCCAGACTTCTTTTCTTTAATGAGTGGGCCCTTGATGTCAAGCCCCCACATGTGAAATGGCCAAGGAGCAGTGATGTTGATGAGTGTGGTCGGCAAAACGTTGACACTTCTTGCACTTCAAAACAAATTTCTTTGCATCCTCCTTCATTCTTGGCCAAAAATAACTTTGTGAGATCGCCTTGTGAGCTAGTGTGCGACCTTTTGAATGATTTCCACATTCTCCCTCATGGATCTCCCGAAAGATGATTTGCCCATGCTTGGGAATTAAGCATCTTAGGAGTAGACCAGTTGCTGACTTCCGGAATAGTTTTTCTTTATGTAACTTGTACATAGTGGCTTTATGCAATAATTGGCTGGCCTCCTTTTTGTTTGTTGGGAACTCGCCAGTTTGCAAGTAATTGATGAAGGGTTCCATCCAGGTTCCTTTGATGTCTTCTGAGGTCGTGCTAAGTAGGTCGTTGATTTGGTTGACCTCTTCTTGCTTCTGTAAATACGCAGGTAGCGTGTTTACTGCTATTGTCAGAGCTCGAGGTTGATCAGATTCGACCTTAGATGCTAGGAATGCAAGTGAATCAACATGTCGGTTGTCATCTCTTGGGATGTGATTGATGGTGAAGAAACTGAACTTGCTGATTAGTTCCTTTGCTTTGCTTGCATATCTTATCAAATTGACTCCATGGATTTGGTAGTTACTCGTGATCTGATTCACTACCAGTTGAGAATCACTGAACGCTTTGAGTTGTTATGCTTGTAGGTCGATGGCCATTTGTAGACCTTGGATTAGGGCTTCATATTCGGCCTCATTGTTAGAGGTCGAGAAGTCTAATCGGGTTGACCTTTCATGTTGTGAGCCCTCAGGTGAGATGAGTACGACACCAATGCCACTTCCATTTGCATTGTGTGAACCATCAACATATAGTTGCCAAGTGTTTGGTGGATCGACTTGGACTAGTCTAGTTTCTAGTTCTGGTTCCCAGCTGGAGTCTTCAGCAAGGTAGTCTGCTAAGAAATCAGCTACGACCTGGCCCTTAACGGCCTGGCAAGGTACGAACTCAAAGTTCTAATCACCGAGCTCAGCTGCCCATCGAGCCATACAACCTGTTTTGTTCTTCTTTTCTAGGATGTGTCGTAGTGGCTGGTCGGTGATTACTTTAACAGTGTGTGCTTGGAAATAAGGTCTAAACTTGCATGCAACATATAGAAGAGCTAAAGCTAACTTTTCTAGAGGTGTGTACCTTATTTCTGCCTGCTGCAACACCTTACTTGTGAAATAGATTGGTCGTTCGACCTGGTTTTCCTCCTTGAATAGTACCGTGCTGATCGCTGTGGCGAGGTAGATTCGGAGCACATCTCCATCATTAGGCTTAGTGAGAACTGGTGGAGTGGATAAGTATGCCTTCAGCTCGGCAAAGGCTTGCTCGCATTCTTCTGTCCATTGATATGCAACCCCTTTCTGAGAATATGAAGCATTGGTCGACATTTATCGGATGC
Source organism: Aquilegia eximia (assembly GCA_023053565.1). Lineage (NCBI taxonomy): Eukaryota > Viridiplantae > Streptophyta > Magnoliopsida > Ranunculales > Ranunculaceae > Aquilegia > Aquilegia eximia. The sequence continues at coordinate 17,273,021 of JALIGU010000003.1, forward strand.
TCTAGAAATAAATCTATTAAGAGATGATACCATGTCGTTGAGTTTCTGAATTTGCTTCTTTGTCTTTGGGCTGGGCATATCGACCAGGGCTCTGATCTGGTCGGGGTTTGGTTCAATACCCCTCCTTGTAACTAGGTAACCAAGAAATTTTCCTGATGTAACCCCAAATAGACATTTTTCTAGATTAAGTCTCATCCTGAATTGCCTTAACCTTTGAAATGTCTGGTCGAGATTTACCAAGTGGTCTTGCTCGTGGTCGCTCTTGACTAACATGTCATCGATGTAGACCTCCATTGTTCGACCTAGTAGGTCGTCGAACATTTTGGTGACAAGTCGCTGGTAGGTCACTCCTGCGTTCCTGAGACCAAAATGCATGACTTTGTAACAAAAAATTCCTTCCTCAGTAGTGAATGAAGTCTTTTCTTGATCTGGTTCATGCATCGGGATCTGATTGTATCCTGAGTATGCATCCAAGAACGATAGTAGTTCGAAACCACAAGTCTGATCTACTAACCTATCGATTCGTGGGAGTGGGAATGAATCTTTAGGACAAGCTTTGTTCAAGCTTGTAAAGTCGATGCAAACTCTTGTCTTCCCTCTTTTTCAAGACTGGAACTATGTTGGCCAACCAATCTGGTGTGTCGACTTCTTTGATGAATCCGACCTGTTTGAGTCTACTAATTTCATCATTGACAGCCTGATGAAATTTTGGGGCTAGTTGTCTTGGTTTTTGCTTGACATGTCGATAATTGGGATTTACTCGTAACTTATGGCATGCTCTTGATGGATCTATCCCAGGCATATCAGTGTACGACCAAGCAAAGACATCTTTATTAAGAGAAAGAGAGTTTACAAAATTATTGTACGTATCTGTTCCTAACTCTGAGCCCACATAAACATACTTGGGGTCGTCCTCTGACCCTAAGTTCACTTGCACTTCTGGATCTGTGCTTCCAAGTGATAGCTGAGGGGAGCTCGCTTGCTCCTTCTCTAATTGTTATTTGGCCATGTCTATGGCCTTAACTTTCCCCTTTGATGGACTCTTTGTTTGATTTACGACCTCCTTGGTTCCTGAGGTCGTTGCTTTGTCATTCGCAACAGCTTCAAGAATTCCATGACATTCCTGTGCAGCGTTCTGGTTGCCTCTGAGCTCCATTATCCCATTGGGGCCAGGATAACGGAATACCTGATGGTAAGTTGATGGGACCCCTCGCATGGCATGGATCCACTTGCGACCCAGTATTGCATTGTACTTGCTTGCAATATTGAGGACGCTGAACTTTGCTGTGATTGAAACTGTCTTCCTTCTTGCCCACAGAAACGGGCAACAATATCTCTCCTTTGGGGTCCTCTCTCTCGAGCTATTGAAGCCCAAGATTGGAGTGAAATCAGGAATGAGGACTGAATCATGTAGCCTCATATCCTTGAAGGTCTTGTACATCAGTATGTTACAAGATGCTCCTAGGTTGATTAGGACCCTCTTGATAGTGTAATCTGCAATTCTCAATTCAACGACCAGGGCGTCGTTGTGTGGTGTAACGATCTTGTTGAGATCGTCTTCCGTGAAGCTAAGATCTGTTTCCTGTCAAGCTAGAATGTTGGTTCGAGCTGCTCGACCTGTGATGGAGTAGACGTGGTGTAGGTGTTCTACTCGCTTTTTCTTTTCTCTTGAGACTGGTGTAGAGATGGATTCGTAGATCATGTAGACCACATGACTTTTTGTCTCACTATCTTCATCTATCTTATTTGCGATCTGCTTGTTGATTTGGTCACGGAGGTCGCTTGTGGGACCTAGTCTTCTTGAGAGGCTTCGCACTCTGCTGCGTGCTGGACTTGAAGAGGCAGTTCTTGCATTGCTTTGAGATCGTTTAGCAGAACGTGGTGGTGTTCTTGATCTCTTCTTGGTTTTATTTTCACCAGATTCATCTTGCTTACCGTAGATCCAGTTGTTCAGCCTTTTTCATCAGCCCACGTCTAAAGAGATCGCTTCAGTATGTGGCAATCATCTGTTTGATGACATCGCACCTTGTGGACCTTGCAGTAAGGACGACCAGAGGTGTCCTCAAGTGGAGTGAAATCTGAAATCTTGCACCAGTGGTGATGCTTGATTCGCTCGAAAATATATCTTGCAGGTCGTGTAAATCGGTGATACTCACATTGCTCTGTGGGCAACGCCTTAACCTTGAATCTCCTGTTGTTGTCTAATCGAGGTCCTTTGGTGGACTCCCCTTCTACGTTTTAAATAAGATGGCTTTTCACCCTTCTGACCAGGGCTTCTTCCAGTTTGATATAACGATTTACCTTGAGATAGAGGTCGTCGAGAGAGGTTGGCCTCTTCATGGCCAAAGACTTGTGGAGGTCTGATCCAGGGATCAGACCGTTGGAGAACGCAATTGTTGCAAATGGTTCATGCTCTTTTGCGAAGTTTTGAATAGAGTGCAGTTCGGTTTTGAATCGAGCGAAGAAATCGCTCAACAGTTCACCGTCTCGTTGTTTGACTTTAAACATTGCGTCGATGGTGACCGGACGCTCTTTGTTATGGATATAGAAAATAACGAACTGCTTTTCCAAGTCGCTAAATGAGCTGATCAAACCTGGCTTGAGACGGTAGAACCAATCGAGAGCTGGTCCTGTGAGGCTGGACTGAAACAATAGACATAACAGATGATGTTCCTTGACGAGTGGGAGTGATTTGCGAAAACCTTTGATGTGATCTGTTGGATCTCCGACGCCTGAGTATTGATCGAACTTGAACTTCGGAGCGTTGAGTTTGTTGGGCAATTCTTGCTCTAAAATCTCCTTAGTGAATGGAGATTCCTGAAAGTGCTGCAAAGACTAGACAACGAGCTGTTCGGCTGTGCGACATTTGCTTAATTGGATTGCAGCCTGAGAGGCCTTGAACTCAGCAAGATGTTGACTGAGTTCCTCATACTTACGATTGTTGTCATTTGCAATGACTACTCCTTGTTCAGTGTTTGTGTCAACGTCGCTTGCAGCCTTTAGCTGCGCATTTTCTTCTTGGAGACAATTTAGTTGGTCTCTTAGTTCCTGGATGATTTGTTCCTGAGTAGCCATTTGATGGACAGATGGATGTGTATGACTTTTAGTTGGGTGGGAGGGCTAGTTTTTCGATATAATCGATTCCTTACAGTCGGCGCCAAATGTATTAACCCGTTTCCAGATTAATGCATTAACTAGGTCAGGTCATTGTTTAGCTGGCCAAGGTGGGAGTTTGAGATCGGGGGTGGCTGCACCTCGATGAGATCAAGATTGCCTACGTACTGTAGCTCGAGGGAGTGGAACTTAGAGATCAAGCCATCGTAGTTCTGTTCTTATACAAGGTAGAAGGGCGCAGATCATGGGATCTTGCGGATTCTCCGACATCTTAATGAGTGCATAATCATGGCATTGATTATGTAACGGGCGACGATATTCTCTATGCATTGATTAAGGGCACGTGGGTATGAAGAGGTCGCCAACGGTCATATGGTCGAGCTGCTCTGGTCGGTCTTTAGTTGGGTCGTGCAGTGGGCGACCTGGTGGAATGTTGGGCACGCCATGTGTCGTGTTTTGATTGGCTGGTGTATATAGTACCTGTACAAACATATACTGTATATGTTTAGCGCACTTCTCGCCTTTAGTATAATTATATTAACTCACCTGCCCACTAGAGAACACCCTTTTCCTATAATGACAGTGGTTCTATATATGATTCTAGTATATGGTTACGTTCGAGAGAACAAAAACTTGTGACTTGCAAGTGTCTGTATATATGTTCATTCTGTATTCATGCAATAATTGTCACTTCACTCACTTGTCAATCTGAACTGACCAACTGAGATTAGTAAATTGCAATTTTTTTGCTGTTGTTGTTTTGGCCCTTATTCATATCTCACATCTCTATACGTATTTCAGGCTCTCAGCTCAATTCTGTTTGGGTTAATGTACAGAAATAAGCAGTTTGTTATTATATACAATGAAGGGTCCTCACATGTCATTTTTATGCTTGCCTTTAGTGCAGGTAGGAAGAACATTTCTGACAGGTCTCTTCTTACTGATTTGTCTTTTGGACGTCTCAAAATCCTCCACCAGCACATGTTTTCTTAATTTCAGGGAGGACTTTGCCAACATCTTGCATCAGTTAACTATAAATAACTACAACATGTTACTTGTGTTTTCACTAATTTAAGCAAACTAAGCTTTGCTTTCTTCATTGAAGGTATGTCCTTACCATGCTTGATGGTTTGACCCTTGAACAATTCATGGAGTGTGTTCTGCTGCTGCTGCTCTTGGTGTGCTTTGAAATGCTGCAACTATCATGTGGCACTGGGCATGTCTCGTAAAAGCGGGAAACTTCAGCCTAAAGGCTTTTTATCGAACCCCCTGATGGCCCCTTGGAGTCTTGGTATGGATACAACACCAGATGCTATTTAGTAGATGCCTCACCAGATATGGGACAGCAGTATGTGTGCAAGTTGAAGACTGTACAGACGCTTTCACAAATTCTAAGGCCCGGAGAGCTGTTTTGTCCACCAGAGTGATGTTTGCAATGAGAAAAGTGACAACTCCCTGAAATTTGTTGTACTAATTCTAATAGCGTTGAGAAGAGAGTGTTGTGCAACGGAAGCTTTAACCCAAGGATTGATTGTAATACCGATAATCTAGATAATAGCAAATAACAGAGAAAGTAATTGAAAAAACTCAATCACACACAATAACACCAATATTAACGTGGTTCGGCAAACCCGCCTACTCCACCCGGCAATCGATCAAGAGGATTTTATTAATCAGAGAAAAAAAACAACCTAATTACAAATCTATAATTCCTTGTCTCTTTCTCTCTCACACACTAGAACCTGAGAAACCCTATTATGAAAACCCTCATAAATTTGTCTCTCCCTATCTAGTAATGCTTTCACCTTTGGTTCACTCTCTCTTCTTTTACCCTCCCTTTACAATAGCCAACTAATTGAGTATATAATACCCAAGAGTTCCTAATCCATACAAGGATTCTAATTGAATAACAATACCAATTACCAATTAGAATACCAAGTACTATGGGAGTAGAATTCCTACCTACATTGTTTCTAGAAACAAACATAAGATATGATCCTATAGACCTCACTTAATATAAGCTATGATCATGCGCATTGCGAGCCAATATACAACAATCTCCACCTTGGCGAGCCAATGAACTTGATTATTGTTGACTCCACCCGCGCCCGTGAAACCTTCTTGATCCATGTTGCCGCCTCCACCCTCAAACTTGCCCATAGGAATCCACTTGCTGACCATCTTTCCCTTTCTTGAGTTTCTTTCTTCTGCAACCATTTTGTTCATAATAGAACCTGTGATTTAAACATCACCTTGCCTGCCTTAGGACCAACTCTAGATCTTACTATTGTTTGACCCAATAGTATATACAAGCCACTACTACTCGGGACTCCTTTCATGATCATATTGGAATCTCTGCAATCCTCTACAACTCCACCTTTTCCAGTGAACTTGTAACCTAAAGAATCTAACTTGAAAAGAGAAATTAGTTCTCTTTGCAAACTCGGCACATGTCGAACACCTTCAAGAGTATGTATCCTCCCGTCATACATCTTGATGTGAATATTATCGACTCCCACTATCGACTTCTCGGAGCCATCACACATCGACATCCAGCCACCCTCACATCTTTCATACTTGTCGAACCATGACCTATGTGAACAAACATGTTTTGTGGCACCGCTATCAAGTACCCATTCCCGATGTAAATTTTTTTCTTGAGTAGTCACCAAGAGTAATTCATCATCAAACTCCACTTGATTAGCATGTCCGCCAAAATTAGCAATATGTTTGCCTTTCCCTGACCTGGAGCTATTTGCCAAAACCGCTCCACCTTTTCCCTCACAATCCCGTTTAAAGTGCCCTGTTTTTCCGCACTTCCAACATTCTATGTGAGTCTTGTTACTCTTGTTAAATCCTTTCCGTGATCCCCCATTAATCACCAAACCCTCACCATGAGATTCATCGTCTCTACCTTTATTTCTGATTTCATGAGATAAAAGAGCATTGACTACCTCATCCAATTCCAGAGTTTCCTTTCCATAGAGCAACGTGGTGATAATATGCTTATAGAATTGGGGCATGGAGTTCAGAAGTAGATGTGCTTTATCTTCATCCTCTAACTTCACTCCAACATGAACCAATTCAGAAAGCATGCTATTGAAGACACTGAGATGTTCATTAATACCTGTACCTTCTGCCATCCTCAACCTGTAAAGTTGTTGCTTGCGGTACAATCGATTTGATAACGACTTAGTCATATACAAACTTTCAAGCTTTAACCAAAGTTTTACCGAAGAACTTTCTGTGAGAACGTTTGACAAGACCTCCTTCGTTAAACACAATCAAATCGCACTAGTAGCCTTCAAATCAAATTCTTCCCAAACATCATCTAACATATCCGCCGGTTTTCCCTTTAATGCTTTGTATAGCCGAATTGTACCAAGAGATCTTGGACTTGTACTTTCCACAAACCAAAATTCATCTTTCCATCGAACTTCTCTACATCAAACTTCAAACCTGAACTTGAAAACCTTTGCACCATCTCGAAAATCCCTACAACCTAGAACCTTGCTCTGATACCACTTATTGTGCAACGGAAGCTTTAACCCAAGGATTGGTTGTAATACCGATAATCTAGATAATAGCAAATAACAAAGAAAGTAATCGAAAAAACACAATCACACACAATAACACCAATATTAACGGGGTTCGGCAAACCCGCCTACTCCACCCGGCAACCGATCAAAAAGATTTTATTAATCAGAGAAAAGAAACAACCTAATTACAAATCTATAATTCCTTGTCTCTTTCTCTCTCACACACTAGAACCTGAGAAACCCTATTATGAAAACCCTCATAAATTTGTCTCTCCCTATCTAGTAATGCTTTCACCTTTGGTTCACTCTCTCTTCTTTTACCTCCCCTTTACAATAGCCAACTAGTTGAGTATATATAATACCCAAGAGTTCTTAATCCATACAAAGATTCTAATTGAATAACAATACCAATTACCAATTAGAATACCAAGTACTTATAGGAGTAAAATTCCTACCTACATTGTTTCTAGAAACAAACATAAGATATGATCCTATAGACCTCACTTAATATAAGCTATGATCCTGTGCATTGCAAGCCAATATACAACAGAGAGAACCTCGGAGAAGCTATACCTAGTTCAGTTTCTTCATCAAATTTTAATATATCTGTTCTGAAAGAAAAAACTCCAATAAATTCTGAAAGAAAAGGTGAAACAAGCCCAAGAAGTGAATAAAGTTTGATAGATCTGGAAAAACCAGTAAAACGCCGATAACGCAAGCAAGGACCTTGGTGAAGAAGTGAATCAGATGAAGTATACTAACAATAAGGAGTTATTCTAGAAGGAGGCTTTCTGCGAGGAAATGCTGTCTTTTATACACACCCCAAGGGGTGCACTGCTAAATCCCAATCAAAGCCCAGGTAATTCTTTATATTGTTGTTTCAGTCATATTTGGCTTCTTTTGTTGGTGATTCTCTATCACAAACCACTTGCATGTTCTCTTTATTCAAAATTCAAACTATTGTACACAACTCATTGGAGGTCACTACTGCAAAGTGCGACCATTAGGGTTGTATGCCCAATCCTCGCTACAATGGAAGCTCACTTGTGCAAGCCTCGCGTTTTCTAGCATCTTGGAATTGAAATATGTACTAGATGTATTCATATGAGACTAATAAAAGAATCAATATAAGGAGACAAGTGTGTAGGATAGTAGGCAAATTCTTGTCATCCAGCATTCTTGTGGTTTTTATAGTGATATCCATGAAAATAATTATCTTATCTTTAGCAACTGAATTATACATTCTTTTAACCTGTCAAATAATTGTCTTGCTGCGATCTTTGCATGTTTGAATGTCAAAATGTTAACTTATGCATTTTATCCGTAGAACTCATCTAAATAGGACAAATAGTTTTGGCGAACACACTTTGTTGTGCCATTTATTTATTTATTTATTTTGGTTGGCAAGCGAGGTTGTGGGGACCCCTACCCCTTTTAAATTACGTGTGGAAACTTATATCAACAATCCGCTGTTGACGTGTTTCGAACCCACGACCTCTCCACTTTGTGAGAGGGGTGCTACCATTGAGCCACAGGCTCATTCGCAAAAAATGTTGTGGTAAGCCTGTTTTTAACGAGATCAGTAACTCGGTAATGCTGTGCCATTTATTTTAAACCTTCTTTGTGAGGTAAACGAGCATAATGTATTCATAAAACAGAGTTAGGTTCAACAAAGCCAAGGATAAGCTAGATATATCCCTGCGAAATAAAACAACACAGCTACAAACCAAATTACAGAATGCTACAAAAGCTGTATCAAGGACCACTACGTAAAGACTCCCAACTCCCAAGAGAATGTAAATGAGGCATAAATAATCTCCCCATAATTCTTTCAGCTCTTGCACCAGAGGAATAAGAGCCCTTTGATGTCAAGAATTGTACGTGGTAAATCGTGCTGAACATCGTGAAAGTGTCTCCAGTTCCGCTTCATTTTTAGTGATCTATTTTTCTCTTTAACTTTGAGAATGGTAGAATCTCATAACTATTTATTGGGTTGCTTCAGGGAACAATTGGCTCAACTGTTGCAGAAAGAAGGCCCTCCACATCTCAGTACCTATGCAATGGGTGATCTCAGTCATGAGTCATCTACTCATCTGGTAGATTTATTAATTTCTGAGAAAACAATGGGTTGAAGAGTGTATCATATCGCCGAGACATGTCCTTTTTGTAAAACTACAAATAGTGCTAATATAACAGTTCAAACAAATCAAACAATACGCAGAAAGTAAATAACACACAGAAATTTTTAACGTGGTAAAACCCAATATGGGAAACGTCCACGGTTGTCCTCTTGACAACAAATAATCCACTAGATGAAAAGAGATGTACAAACCTATCAACTACCTGCAATCACTGCGAGTTGACACTCTTGGTTATCTCTAACACCTTGACTTCACCAGAGCACCTTGATGTACGCACAAGACACTCGACTTCTTGATGAACACACAAGAAGACTCGAAGCCGAATTCACAAAGTAACTTGGAAGATAACAGATTTATGAATTGAGAGAAGGAGGAAGGAAGGAAATTGAGTTCAATAACCAAAAACACTTTCAACACCAAACCTAAACCAAAACTCCTGAACAAGAGGAATACTGGACGGCCAAAGAACTAACTTGTTCTTTGGAAGAGAAACCCTATTTATACTTAGGGTTGGAGAACACAAGAAATGGGCCGAAATAGAAGAAATCCACATTGGACGTACGTACGTCGATATGACGTTCGTACGTCTCCATCCGAAACAAGCTTGCTGACTGCTTGGACGTACGAACGTCCTAACAAGGTACGTACGTCCAGACCAAAAACTCTCCTGCTGCCTAACCATACGTACGTACGTCCTAACATGGTACGTACGTTAATCACTATGAAAGTCCTGCTGCCTAACCTGACGTACGTACGTCCTAACAAGGTACGTACGTCCTAAACCAAAAACCATACTTGAGACACAAGACGTGAAGACAAAAACACGGGATGACGCGCGTACAACAAGGTTTTCCTAACAATGAACTCAAGGCGAAATAACCATGGACGACCAATGTCACAAAATTGATGTCAAACAACTTAGAGCCGGTTTCAATCTCCCCCTTTGACATTGATTTTGTGACAAAAACCTATGACTCTAATAACACTTATAAAACGTGCTTACAAACCCAAACCATGGCATTTATAAAACATGCCTACAAAAACACTCAAGGTAGAACACATACCACATCACCAATTCATGACATCCAGCTTGAGCAAAACGCTTTAACTATCAGAGACCGAACGGAAGCAACAAGAAATTCTGAAACAAATCGAGCAACTGAAATTTCTCGAGCAACTCCCCCATACTTCATGAGCTCCAAAATTTGACACTTGAGCTCCCTCATAATAGTACAACCTCTAAATATCAACACGTTCAATCCCCCATACGTGTAGCATACCTGAAACATGACCCAAAAATATCCTAACAACAAAGAGACGATTGTTAGTAATTAGAGTCATAAATCTCCCCCTTTTTGTCACAACAAGTGAACAAGAGAACCAATTAACAAGAAAAACAATAAGCAAGAAACAAAAATAACCAAGTAAAGAAACCAACACCAAACAATCAAGACAAAACAGATAAAAAGAAATAAAACCTATCCAAACTCTTAAAGTTCACGAAAACAACTAATAACCAAACATAGGAATCCATAAACATAAGAAACATTAAAAACAGAACATAAAACCGAAGTTAACGAATACGAAAGATTCGTTCCCAATGACCTAGAGGAAGCTTGGAGAAGTAAGCTTCCGCACGACCCGAAGATCTAGTCCACCGAGCTATCACATGATCATCATAATCCTCCAGCCATTCACCTGTACAAAATAACTCCTCGATTCTGCTGTCCAAGCCACAGTCGGTGAGAGGAGCAGCAAGTCCTGAAACTTTCGGATATCCAACCAACTCCAAGATGTGGTTTTGAAGATGTTCTGGCAATCTCTCCCAATGATTGACATGAACCATGCACGGATTAAGAAAGGGTGGATGAATATAGTCATATCCATGAGGAACACGACAAAAGCGACAAACCTTCGAATTGTTTTTGTATTCCATCGCCAAAAACGACACATAACCAACAGTCGGAACAAATACCCTATGAAGGTCGTATTCTTCCATGGAAAATTCTGAACAATCAAAGAGAAAACTAGAAAGAGGTAAGTAGACATAATAGGAGTAAAAGAAGAGAAGACTCCCCTATATATAGGAAAAACAAAAGAAAAACCTAACTTGGGCCCAATTAGGAAGGTCCATTACCTAAGTAACAGGAATTTACTGCAAAACAGAAAGCAACTAGAACTAATATCAAAATATCAATATCCAATAACATACTCAACATCTAAGTGTAGAAACAAATATGAGATAGCAAAAGAGTAACGATTAAGTACAGAAGTACAGAAAATAAACCCGATCAAGAACTACTCGGACTCCGAGTCACCATCACTATGGTCATCACCCGAAGTACCAACTAGACCTTCGTCCTCACTCTCTCTATCAGAGTCAGCACCATCAATGTCACCTGGAACTGGAGGTACCTCTTCCGGAAATGTAGGCAAGTCGATGGGAGTGAAGTCTAGCTGAAGATGACGCATCTGGGCAACGTTCATCCTATGTAGATCACGGAGCATCGCATCATGCTGAGCAAGAATGACACCAAAACGATCCAAACGAGCGTCTGTATGATCTTGATGACGCCGAAGAGAGGAAACCCGAGCATCAACTGCAGCAACTGCCCAGTTGCTCCTAACTGAGGCCAATGGAGGGCGTCCAGGGGTCAAAGCCCGATCAAAATCATCATGACTATCAAGAGCCCGGCCTCCCCAAATTAGGTGATGCGTCAGACGCGCTCCCACGGACTCAAAAGCAGACTTCCTAAACTGGCAACCCTTCTTGATGGCATTGACCCAGTCATGACCAACAAACCTTGGAGGGCTCACCTCCATATATTGTCCCTGAAAACCCAAGTGCTTGAGTATTGTCATTATAATGCTAGGGAAAGGAAGAGTACCCTTAGCTGCATCGATTTGAAGCATCCGTGTGTAGATGACCTCAGAGAGATGAAGATGATGCACCGACATACACACCACTGATTTGACCATGTCGTCGGTCATGATTATCTTGTTGCCCTTAGTAGGATAGATGTTGGAATGGGCAACCATGTGCAAGAGGATGGCGCTGTACGACTTGGCATGATATCTTTCCGTGACACCATCGATGAACATCCTCTGAACTTGATCGACAAAGTCAATTTGAATCGAATCCGGAATGGGCCACCTAACATGAACAGCATCCTCTGAGAGACGATTATCATCGATCCCCAATGCCGCACGTATCACCTTCGGTGAGATAGTGTATCTCCGACCTTCAATCAAGACTGAGAAACTCGAGCGATTCTGTGAGGGTGTCTTCGTCTCATAGAAGGCAATCGTGTGCTCAACCGAGTACTTAGTGATTGGTTGAGCCACCCTTAACCAATTCCGAGTCTCAAAGAATGAGGATATGTTGCCGAGTTGGGTAGCCCCTAGAGGGGTGGCAGCGATGTCTCCCAAGTCGAAGAAGCGCTCAGGAACAATAGCCTTGGCTCGAGGATGAGCCCCACGTGAAGTGGGAGGAGGCGAGAAATCTGAAGAAGGACCTCTACCCGTCTGAGCGCGAGGAACACGTGTACCCGAGGACGAAGCACCCTTGGAAGCAGACGTCGTAGGGGTCGTTGTGGTGCGTGCGCGCTTTGGAGCCATTGTCTACACAACCACAACAGAAAACAAACCAAACACGTAAGAAAATTGACAAAATAGCCAATAACAAGTCCATAGAGGCATTTTATCAAACACTTGATGTGCATAAACATTGAGACATGCTATTGACAACAATGTAGCAATGGCAAGCACCCAAACACCAGGCATAACATAAACAACAAGAGAGATCATGAACAAAACACTTCCCAAGGCCGTCCACAACTAGAAGAAAGACGAGATCAAGTCTCGAAACACTAAGTTCCATTAAGGCATTATGTAAGCATACAACCTTAACTAACAATACTATAAAGAAAAACCAAACAATCAACAAAAACATGACAAGAGAGAAGAGAGAAAGAACAAAACAGAAAAAATACTTACAAGAGATAGTGATTGAGGATAACCAACAACTTTGCCAACAACACACCGGACCAAAACAATGACAAGAGAAGGAGAACAAATGCAAGGAAGAAAAGAGTAGAAGAAGATCTCCTAAAACAATCAAGGAAACTCAATAACTAACTGCTTGTAGTGTGCCAAAAAGAAGGAACACGATTGATATAACAGTTGGCTTTGTGTTTAACAAAAATTTGGTTTTAAACAGCAATTGGGCCCAACTGTATCAGAAACGTACGTACGGTATAGAGACGTTCGTACGTCGAGCCCCAAAAAAAAAATATCTGCCTGAACACACGTTCGTACATTCTATGAACGTTCGTACGTTGGAAAAAGATCTGGCCACCGAAGCGTACGAACGACAAGACAGCATACGTACGAACCCTTTTTTTTTTTTTTTTTTTTTTTTTTTAAAAAAAAAAAAAAAACAAGAAGAACCAACCTAAAAACCAGAAAAACAAACCGAATAACAACCCAAAACAAATATTGAGAGACATCACAAAGAAACATTTCTACTTATTGTAAGGATTCCAATTATAGCAGAATTACAACTTAAACAAACCTCAACCACAAGAAAATGCAAAATCGAAGAACTACATAATACTCCAAGCCATGGTACTTACTAGAATGATGCAAGCATGCAGAAGAAATAGATAGACTTATACCAACATCCGGAAACAAACTAAAAACATGATCATTGAATATATTGAAAGTCACTTGTAACTAGACATAAGTGAAAGTGAACCGGATCACTACAAAACCAAGGAAACACCCTTTTTTTTTTTTTTTTATAAACCTATGTGAAACAAATGCCATTCCCGTGTGGGAGTATATAACATCTCCATCTTGTACCAAAACACGAGGGTAGGGTGTAGCCTACATCTTTTCAGCAAAACACACTCAAGAAGTGCAATACCATGGTAACGTGCAACACAAGAACTAACATCTCCTGAGTGCATCCGTCAGAGCATGACCCTCACAGCCCCAACGGGTTCTTAGCCAAATGAGTATGCTCTCAAGACATTCAAATGGCTGGGGATTTTGTGAGTCATTGACCACTTACAAGAGGTATATATATATATATAAACGATGACCATGAAAGGAAACCATATAAGACTGGAGATATACAGGTATTCAAAATAAAAATCCAACGACATGTAAATGCATCATAAAGAACCTACCAAAGGCGATGAGAGTATGATGCAGCCCTACAAACAATGCACGACAGAAAACCGTAGTTGAAGATGCCAAAATAGAAATTTCTGAGAAATGGAATCCACACAATAAAGAAAGTAGTATGTCCTCAATACCCACAACAATAGAAAAGAAGCAAAAGAATAACCTAACCTAAACATCCTAAACACAAAAAGTTCCAAGGACAAATTAGGTATATAGATGCGGAAGGGGTGTAGTGACAATGAAACAGTTATCAGGTGAGCGACTACCAGTTAACAGCAAGACATGATTTGAATCAAAGACGTCACACTTATCATCCTCAAACACAACCTTAAACTTAGCATCACATAACTGACTAATACTCAAGAGATTGGACTTAAGACCCTTAACAAAAAGAAGCTCATGACTATTGAGCGATCCAACCTCAGAAAAATTACCTTTACCTTCAACTGGAAGCATTTTACCATTTCCAAAGGTAACCTTACCTCCATAACCAAGAGTCAGATTATCAATCAGAGTCTTATCACCTGTCATATGACGCGAACAACCGCTGTCAAGATACCATGATGAAGGCATTGGTTCAACCAAGCGAGCCATGTGAGATACCATTTTCCTGGACGCAACCATACTCCTATCCCAGAAATGTGGTGGTGGAGTAGGCATGGGTGTTGCTTGAGGGCGATTACCATAAGGAGAAGTTCTGGGTAAGCCCCACGGAGCATAGCCATTCCACATGTATGGAGCCTGCATGGAGAAGGTGGAAGACTTGTTCCAATATGAATTACCTGCAAAAGAAGAATGGTGAGCAGGATACAAATTGTTCCAACAAAAAGCAGAAGTGTGACCCATGCGACCACAGGTTAAACATTTATAGCCTCTGTGTCTAAGATTCTTTTTCGGGACATGCTTAACACGAGTAACCTTGGGTGGGGAAACCACACCAGACACCTGCACAGGAGCAGGAAAAGCGACACCTGTTGGTCGGACAAAAGTAGTATGGGAGGTGCTAGCAGTAGAAAGAGGAACAGATGTGTCATAACCTAAGCCAGATTTGTCTGAATGGGATTTACCAATTCCCAGCAGAGAGTTTAGACTATCACTGGCTTTACCAAACCCAACCAATTGTTTGTTAGCAGCAAACAACTCAGCTTTTACTTTCTCATGTTCCAATACAAGGGATCGATACCGTGTCTCCAGATCATTATTCTGTTTTTCCAGAGTGGCAATATGCACTTGGAAATCCTCCTTTTCCTTCACAAATTCTTCCTTCAACATGTTGGAGTCACCTGCAAGGTTACAAATATCCTGCCCAAGACTATCTACCTGTTCCTGCAAGACAGTGTTAGTTTTTTCAAGCAACTTTACTTGTTGCATGGAGAACTTATACATATCACATAATTCACTAGTAGTAGCATGAACACCAGAATCAGAAACATTAATATCATCAGTAGAGGATACAATACCTCCTGGATGCTCATCCAGGGATGCACTGAAGACCACATAGTTGGAGACAACATTTGAGAGATTGCCATCCTCATCTTCATCTGAATCATCCCATGTCACTGTGAGATTCGCTTTGGAATTATCACCAGGTTTGCGATCCACCTTCTTGTCACATTCATTAGCAAAGTGTCCATATTCACGACACTTGTAACATTGGACATCTTTACGATCAACTCGAGCTCTTCTTCCATCCACAGAGAATCGCTCAAAACCACGACTCCTAGGAGCATTTGAGGAGTCAGGAAATCACTTTCGAGGATCTCGATTCTGTTGATATTTCAGAATCTTCTGAAAGCTACGTGACAGAAACGCATAGTTATCATCCACAGCCTGTTCTTCATCATCAGAGAGTCCTGTGGAAGTATCTTTAGACGATGTAGCCTTGAATGCCACAGACTTGTTCTTCAAAGGTTCTTCCAAGGCCTGTTCCATCTCACACGTCCTTAGTTTCCCAGCAAGTGTCTCAATTGACATGTTCTTAATCACATTACTCTCCGTAATGGCATCCTTACGAGAACGAAACCGAGGAGGCAAAGCACGCAATATCTTACGTACCACTTGTGTGTCAGTATATGCATGACCAATAGCAGCACTGCAGTTTATAATGTCTTGGAGACGAATAAAGAAATCATCAAAAGTCTCAGAATTATCCATCCGTAGATTCTCAAACTGAGATGTTAACAGTTCCAGCTTGCTTTCTTTGACAGTTTCGTCACCTTCATGTGTACAGATAAGCCTGTTCCATGCATCTTTAGCCTCTTCACAGCCTTGCACACGACGAAACTCACTGGCATTTAATGCCATGAAAATAGCATTTAGTGCCTTGTTGTTATAATTTGCCAACAACTTCTGTTCAGATGTCCACTTTTCACGTGGCGTCAGTGATGTAACAGCAGTATCATCAGTACCTGTAGTAGTCAGAGGTTCTTTCCACCCTGTGACAACAGAAAGCCAGACTTCTTCTCCTAATGCTTGGAGATAAGCTCGCATCCGTACTTTCCAATGACCAAAGTCTTTTCCACTGAATTGTGGAGGAAGACTTGCACTAGCAAACTTGTGAGGTTCCATAAAGCACTATTGATCGTTAGCGTGAGCCTTTACGCTCCTTAACCAGCCCCCAGCGACTGATACCAATTGAAAAACTACAAATAGTGCTAATATAACAGTTCAAACAAATCAAACAATACACAGAAAGTAAATAACACACAGAAATTTTTAACGTGGTAAAACCCAATATGGGAAACGTCCACGGTTGTCCTCTTGACAACAAATAATCCACTAGATGAAAAGAGATGTACAAACCTATCAACTACCTGCAATCACTGCGAGTTGACACTCCTGGTTATCTCTAACACCTTGACTTCACCAGAGCACCTTGATGTACGCACAAAACACTCGACTTCTTGATGAACACACAAGAAGACTCGAAGCCGAATTCACAAAGTAACTTGGAAGATAACAGATTTATGAATTGAGAGAAGGAGGAAGGAAGGAAATTGAGTTCAATAACCAAAAACACTTTCAACACCAAACCTAAACCAAAACTCCTGAACAAGAGGAATACTGGACGGCCAAAGAACTAACTTGTTCTTTGGAAGAGAAACCCTATTTATACTTAGGGTTGGAGAACACAAGAAATGGGCCGAAATAGAAGAAATCCACATTGGACGTACGTACGTCGATATGACGTTCGTACGTCTCCATCCGAAACAAGCTTGCTGACTGCTTGGACGTACGAACGTCCTAACAAGGTACGTACGTCCAGACCAAAAACTCTCCTGCTGCCTAACCATACGTACGTACGTCCTAACATGGTACGTACCTTAATCACTATGAAAGTCCTGCTGCCTAACCTGACGTACGTACGTCCTAACAAGGTACGTACGTCCTAAACCAAAAACCATACTTGAGACACAAGACGTGAAGACAAAAACACGGGATGACGCGCGTACAACAAGGTTTTCCTAACAATGAACTCAAGGCGAAATAACCATGGACGACCAATGTCACAAAATTGATGTCAAACAACTTAGAGCCGGTTTCACTTTTAAACTGATTCATCCTGCTCGAGTGTCATCCTCTTCATCTAATGCTCATAGTTCGAACTTCAAAGGACTTGAGTTCATTATTTTCGAGAGGATTATCTCAGTCCAACTTGTGGAGATCGACCTCCAAATCATGAGAGGAGTAACGAAAAGGTGAAAGATGCCCAACCTGGAACAGGTTCA
This sequence comes from Aquilegia eximia, assembly GCA_023053565.1. NCBI lineage: Eukaryota > Viridiplantae > Streptophyta > Magnoliopsida > Ranunculales > Ranunculaceae > Aquilegia > Aquilegia eximia. The sequence continues at coordinate 17,290,733 of JALIGU010000003.1, forward strand.
GATGAAAGCATCAAAGAGCCTTCCCCACATTGCTCCCAGGCATGCTTTTATCCTATCGCTCACTGCGCAGTGTGCACTTCCAACCCAGGATAAACTTGTGGACTGGAAGCTGTCTTCTATCTCTAACTGTAATCTCTGCAACTTGACACTCCCTATCCACGCCACTACTATCACCTCAGTCCAGCATCCCCAAAGTACCACGAAACCCCTTTTATCTGATGATACACTCCCTGCCATCTGCAGCTCTGAGTTGCATGCTTACAACAATAGACCTAACTCCACCTCACTGCAGAACTGGAGTAGCATTCAGGTTGGATCTAGCAGGCTACCTATCAGTGAGAATGAACACCACCTTTTCTTTGATTGCCCTTGGTCTATGGAGATTTGGAAATCGGTACAAGTAAGTTGTGGAATTACAAGAAATGTCAAACTAGCTAACGAGGAGTGGATGTGGATCATCGGACAATTCAAAGCTGGTGACCTCAGAACCATGATATTGCAAACTGCTTTGGCTGCAACTGTGTATTGGATTTGGGGTGAAAGAAACTCAAGAATTTTTAAGGGCATACAACTTCACAAGAGCAAAGTACTACAAAGTGTTATGAAGGACACCAAGACAAGACTTACTGCAAAAGTCCTTAAGGTACAAGACACCAACTCTAACAGGGCTGCTGCTTCCTTACTGGGTCATGCCTCAAGTTGGTTCCCCATACCAACACGTACCCCTGTTTCATGGCTCCCACCACCTGATGGATGGGCTATGCTGAACTCAGATGGCTCACTTAAAGAAGACTCTGCAGGATATGGAAACACTGCAGGTGAAGTCTTATATGCCTACTGTGCACATTCCAAAGAACGATCAATTCTTCTTTTGGAACTACTTGCAATTGCAAAGGTATCCACGTGGCAAAGGCAGTGCGTTTCGAAAAACTTTGTACAAGATCTGACTCACTTCAAGCTGTGAGAATTATTATGGGGAAAATAGTTCCAACTTGGCGTGTCAGGGGTATTACCACTGATATAGAGAGTATGCTGCTGGATAACATTGAATGGGACATCCAGCATAGCTTCAGAGAAACCAACCAGGTTGCCGACTATCTAGCTAACTTGGGATCAAGTATGGAAGGTGATCTAACCTTTTGTAATCCCTCTTCAAGAGGAACTTCAAAATTTTGTAACTAACTATGCCATTAGCACCCTTTACTTGAGACATTGGTAGGGGTCTGCCAAACCCCAGCTTAAGCTTTGCAAAAAAAAAAAAAAAAAAAAAAAAACTCCAATGTGTTGATGGGACAACCAGAAGCATTCGATATGACCATCATTAAACCTTTATTTTTTAGAAAAAATGGATAAGAATTGGACTATCAAATAATTGGGTTACTCTAAACAGGCAGCATTGTTACAATCTATTCCGGGAATTGTAGGTTTCAATTTTGGCCTACGTTTTGACAAATCATCAAAAGTTATCCCATACATTTTGAAAGACAATGATCAAGATACTTATCGGCAATCAACTTAATTGGATTGTGAGTTATCCAATTTTACAGTGAAAGACAATGATCATGACAAATTCCAAGAGGAATTGCTTAAGCTCAGTTATGGATGTTGATGATAATTCTTATTTGTCAGATGTTTTTTCAGAGTCAGACGGACAGAGCTCGCTTCTACAAATTCTAGAATAATGGTACACGGACGACAAAGGAAACAAGTTAACAAGGAAAATCTTGTGGATTGCTCCAAAATTAACCTTAAGCCTTCATCGTCTGATATTTCGGTGGATAGCACCCTGCACCCATCTCGTCCAGAACAATGAACAGAAGAAGATTCGGTGTCATTTCAGATACAACTGATGAGAAGAAGGGAAATCTGGTAAATGACATATTGCATAGTTCATCTGATTAAAAAAATGCGGAGTTAAGAGAGCTGCGAGGGTTAGTGGGATGATTAAGACAACTGACTTATTGGTTTTTCAGACAAAGGAAGTTGAGGATGTAGAACGTATTTGAAAAATACAAACTTAGTGCATTTATTATGCAAGTAATGGAGTCTGTAGAACATATTCAAGAAATGCAGTTTAGCCCTTTGGTGGTACTACGCGGTTTGTGGTTGCAGTCTATTCAAGAGATGGTGTAATACTTGTTCACAGGTCCGATCCTATGATTTGGAGATCAGTGGCATATTGAGGAATGATGACATGTATGTATCTACTTTCTGCATTGTTTGCTAGCTTTTCACATATTTATGAAAATTTCAAGTACATCGAGTTTGCTCTGTGGTGCAGTCTTGTAACCATGATAAGCAGAAAATTTGATTTTTTTTCCCTAAATAAAACCTACATATATGTTCTCACAATTTCTATTATCAAGATTATTAAGATGAAAATAAAATTTTTATTTTTGATTTCTATCGATGTTTATAAATTAACTTGAATCTTTGTCTTATTGAGATGGACTCCTAATTTGCTGCAAAGATGCTGGTCTGAGAGTAATATGAATATGTTGTAGTTGGATTTTGAAGTTTACAACCAATTTCTTTTCTGGCCTGCAATAGGTAGATGACGTATGAGCAGACTTTTTTTTTAGTCTAACTCAGAGAGTGTTATCAAAGAAAAAGAAAAAAAAACCACACCTTATGTTTAATAGTATTAATATTATGTTGTAGTTGCATTTTGAATTCATTGCTTGATCATTATTGTTAATATATATTGTGTGACAAACTGGCAATGTTGATTCCGCCTGAGTGTTAAGAATGGTTTGCCTGATCTGTGTAGTACTTCTAGCAAAAGGAAAGCACTGAAGCTGCACAAAGGCTAACCTACATAACATGCTCTATTAAATTACATAATTAAAGGAGTATTAATTGTTGCAGAATTAGTTTATTTGTTATCGATCTCTAGTTTTCATTTCTTTGAGTTTTTATTTTTTTTCATCAAGTGATCGACAAGTACTATAAGATATCCAACAAAGGCTGATCCTGCAAAAACAGAAGGACCACACAGAGTCTAGAAATTCCGCCTAATTGTTCCTTCCAGTTTGTTTCTGTAATCCAATTTCTCTTCCTCGGCTTCTATAAAATCTCCTTCCTCGACTCGATCTACTTGATCAATCATATTTTTCTCTTCTCGATCTCAGTTTGTTTTCAATTGTTTTTTAGACTGGCATTTCTTTTTGTATCTTGACCTTTTCATCTAATTTGAGGTTTGGTTTCAGGACTCTGATCTTGCAATGTTTCTGTCTCAGGAGGTTCTGATTTTTAGCTTGTTTTCTTCTTCTTGCTTTCTCTTGGGAAAAGTCTTGATGTTCTGCTTCAACTTTCATGCATCAATGCATGGTACACTCCAAAGGATTGGTACTGCAGGTAGAATTTTCTCAGAACTTTCTAGCTTTGCCAAAACTCTAAGTTAGGCCGGTTACTTCACTTGTAAAGTATCTTGGCCGTTGATTAATCTCTATGCATGTGATAGATATTGGATTGGATGCATGCAATTAGTACGTGAACATGTTTTTCTCATGCATGCCACTACTTAATTAGGGTTAACGCGTTTTTCATTTAGTTTAGAATTAGGATTAGGTTAACTGTAAACCGCTTCAAGATATTCTACTAGTATAAATAGCTAGAGAGTATTCTCAGTTAGTTCTCAGGTTAATCTCAACGTAAGAAACTTAGAAGGTTTTGTCTCTAAATTATATTTGAGTTTTCATTAAGAAGTTTCAGTAGTACATCAAGATTATTCAAGATGATGATCAGAGAAGAAGAAGGTAAAGAAGAAGAAGAACAACAACAACAACAACAACAACAACAACAAAGAGTTGCGTTACAGTTACCCTTAGGATACAGGTTTCGTCCATCTGATGATGTGCTTATCAAGTATTATCTCTACAATAAAGCTTTTGGTAAACCTCTACCAGTGTTGAACTTGATTGTCGAGAAGACAATTTATGGGGATGATGCCAAAGAGCCATCCCAGATAATGGCTGGGAAAGCTGTTAATGAGGAGTTGTATATTTTCACCTTGATTAAGAAGAAGTTTAATAAAGTTGAGGCGAAATATATAAGTAGGGATGTGGCTGGTAAAGGAACATGGAAGATCCAAAAAGGCGACAATGTTTATGATTCCCCAAATAATAAGTCCATTGTTATTGGTTATATGAAACCTTTTAAATATGTTCCTAAGAAATATGAGAAAAAGAGTTGGATAATGCACGAGTACACCTTGAGGAATTATCCTCCTTCAAAGGATTGCCAAGGAGAATGGGCTCTTTGTAGGATTAAGAGGGGGAGTGACAACAAAGAGGATGAAATAAAGATGGAGGATGAATCTTCTTTATATAAAACTGATTTAGAAAGGACTGCTGATCAGATTAATGAGGATCAGTCGTCATACATGCCAGAGAACAAACGTATGCGGTATACTTCCCTAGTGTTGCCACAAACAACAAAGGTATACACCCCAATGTTTGATATAGGGTTTTCGCAAAAGGACCAGTACAATCAATATTTACATCCAAACATTGTTGGGACGCGTCCTCAAAAGCCTGATCATCCTCAGCCCCATCAAACGCTGTTGGGACCATTTTCGATACATACAACGTCAATGAATCCAACAATATTCAAGGATATGCCTGATAATTCTAACCCTCAGCCCTACCATAATAGTACTAATGCTGCTCAGTGCATTTTACCTTCTGTCGTACAGGATGATAAGGCTTTCATTCAAGATTACAGTAGTATGGAACTCAACGATACAATTGAAGAACAGGGTATGATGACATTGCCTACTACTGATGATTATCACTACCAAATTCAACCTGATCATAATGGTACTAAAATTGCTGCTCAACATGACTGTCAGCATGCTTTCAATGACAATGGTTTTTGCTCCTTTTCCAACCTTGAGCCTGCGAGGTGTGAGTTATCTTCTGCTGTAGGGGTTGATGTGGATCCCTTGCAAGATCACAGTGGTATGCAAGTAATGGATACCATCTTGCCAGGCGATGATTTGAATTTGTCTAAAGAAGATTATTTTTCTCCGCCACAACCTGAGTATAACGCTATTAATGCTGCTCAGCAAGACTACTGTCAGAGTGCTTTCAATGATTATGATTTGTGCTCTCTTGCCAGCTTTGAGCCCTCGAGCGAGGAAGGTTTCAATGAAATTGATATTATCCGAAATTATCTAGATTCAAACATTGCAGATAATAAGGTTGTCCAGCCAACTTATATATGATGAAACTATGCGTCAATCTGCTGTATTCTGATGGAATATGGGGATATGCTCACTGAAAACCCCGAGTGAATTAAATTTTGTTGTAAAAGTACATGATGTGACTAGTTGCAAAGTGAAGATAATTTGCATGTACTGTTTCAATTATGGAATTACTTTTGCTGTTGCATAATTATTTTTGTATCTGTAGTATTTTCTTTAATGGATGCATGATATCTTTTGTTGCGTTGTTCAAATTAATTTTGTTATTATGATCCCAGAGAAGATTCAAAGGCTGTCTTTCTTTTAAATACTGTAGTGTTTCGGAAAACCCATTATTTGCTCTTAGATATGATCCTACTAATGTACACAGAAGATTATAAATTAAAGGGCAGTTATAAGGTATAAGGTATATATAAGGCCAAGTATAATGCAGAAAAATCATGGTTTTATCGTAAATATACGTCCAATTCTCGTATTCATTTTAATGAACATTGATAGTAAATAGTGATGCTGGAGAGGATATAATTGTTGTGCGCAGCGGAAACATTGGGAAGCTGTGAAATGGATCTTACGCTACATTCAAGGTAGTGTGGAGGTTGGTTTACTATTCCAGAAGGGAAGGGATTTGAATCAGTTTTGTGTTGGTTATGTGGACGCTGATTATGATGGTCAAATAGAGAGACGTCGGTCTACTACTGGATATATTTTTACATTGGCAGGTGGTCCTTCGGGACATGTGTGGGAGTTTGTGACTTGCGTTTGTCGGCTTAGATTTATTGAATCTTCGCCGAGGTGGAGAATTGTTGGGTTTTATGTACAATTTGGGCCCAAACAGGCCCATAAATAAAGACTTCTTTGCACGAGGATCCAACTTACTCTCTCGGACATGATAGTAAGTTGGACACCCAAACACATGAAGAAAACAATAGTCTGAAGCAGGCTTACCAGACCAAACCTTCATAGGAGTTTTGCCATCAATTGCAGTCGAAGGCAACCTGTTAATAAGGTGACCGGCATACATAATAGCCTCAGCCCAAAACACTTTGCCTAACCCAGCATTAGACAACATACACCGAACTCTCTCCAGTAAAGTTCGATTCATCCGTTCTGCCACCCCATTTTGCTGTGGTGTCTTTCTTACAGTGAAATGGCGTTCAATACCCTCACCCTGACATACTTGCAAGAATGGATCATTTTTGTACTCTCCTCCATTATCTGAGCGAAGTACCTTGATCTTTCTGCCAATTCGGGTCTCAACTAACTTCTTTCACTTTATGAAAATTTCTAGGACTTCATCCTTGTTCTTCATGCTGTACACCCACACACGCCTAGAAAAATCATCAACAAAAGACACAAAATAATGCTTACCTCCCCAAGATGCATTCTTGGTAGGCCCCCAAACATCCGTGTGAACATAATCAAGAGCTCCACTAGTATTATGGATAGCCGTGCCAAATTTTACTCTTGTCTGCTTGCCCAGAATACAATGCTCACAGAATTCTGTTTTACAGGCGATAGCACCCTTTAACAACCCTTGCTTTATCAATCTTTGCAAGGATTTTTCACCAGTATGCGCCAACCGCATATGCCACAGTCGGGTAGTCTCTCTAGCAATCTTTGATATAGCCTCAGACACGGCCACATCCCCAGTAACTGTACTACCTTGAAGGAAGTACAAGTTCCTTTGTCGAACACCCTTGAGTACAACTATTGCACCAGCCACAACCTTTAGAACGCCATGTTCAAGTAGCACCTTGTAACCATTGGCTTCTAAAGTACTAACTGAGATAAGATTCTTCTTCATGTCAAGAACATACCTAACATTCTTCAGCTTCCTTATAATTCCATCAAACATCTTCAGACGAATGGTACCTATACCCATTATGTGACAGGGTTGATCATTCCCCATCACCACTACACCACTCTCCTGCTTCTTAAAATTAGAAAACCATTCCCTTATAGGACATATATGATAAGAAGCAGCACAATCTAAGATCCATTCATTACCACTAGTGTAACAAACCATTGATGAAACGGATAAAGAATAATCAGAATCTACATCATCATCTTTAGTATCACATGCAACATTTACCTCAGAGTCTTTCTTCTTGTCCTTTGTCTTGGCTTTAGGACAATCTTTCTTCCAATGCCCTTTCTCATGACAAAAGGAGCATTCATCCTTTGCTAGAAATCGACCTCTCGACTTTGACCGAGATTTCCCTCTACCACCTTGGCCTTTCCTGTCACTAGACCTTCCTCTTGTTACCAAGACCTCAGGTGTAGAGCCCTTGGACTCTTCCTTGTCCTTTTTCATACACGCATGAGTTAACAATACTGCAGAAATCTCACCATACACCAATTTTTCTTTCCCATATGTGAGTGTGATAGCCAAGTGTTCATATTCGTCAGGTAACGAATTTAAGAGACACACTGCCTTGCTTTCATCACTCACATCTGCTCCTAGATTCGCCAAGTCTGCAATTAGCTTGGTAAAATCATTAAGATGCTCCGCCATGGAAATACCTCTTCTCATATCTATTCGATAGAACTTTCGAAGTAGATAGTTTTTATTGTGGATAGTCTTTGTCATATACTTCTCCTCCAATTTTCGCAACATCTCCTTTGCAGAAACATCATTCATCACAAGATATTTAACGTCTTGTGCCAAACACGATCTTATGATTCCACAAGCTCGTTTGTTCATCTTTTTCCAATCATTCTCTTCCACATCTTCTGGCTTATCCTCCAGAACATCTTCTAGGTCTTGTTGACATAGAGCATCCATTACCTCACACCTCCACATACCAAAGCTATTGGTGCCAGTAAACTTCTCTACATCAATTTTTGCTTGATGGTAAACCACTGACTTGGTTTCCCCCTTCGAACTCTTCGAACTCCCTTCTTTTGACATCTTTCACCAACTTTCAAACACTAAACAATCATCAAACGAATATGAAATTCACACCGGAATTTCAACAAACACCTTCAAGACGCTCAAGTTCTAACCAAAGCTCTGATGCCACTTGTTGTGCGCAGCGGAAACTAATGCACAAATATGATGATTGAACTAATGTATGAAAGTAAAACGAAAAAGACAAAATAAACAAGCAACCACACACAAGACACAAGATATACGTGGTTTGACAATATGCCTACGTCCACGGGGAGAAAGGATGATGCTTTTCTTATCTAGACAATTGTACAAGCCCTCACGAAGAAACCGAAGTCTTCTTCCTCACAAAGTTCTTTCAAACTCTCTAATGGCTTCTCACAATCTCTCTCTTAGAAAAATTAAGGTTTTGTATCACTTCTATTTGGCTTTATAGTATAGCCCTACAATAGACCACGAATTTGGGCCCAAACAGGCCCATATTGCACATAAAACCCAACAATAATCATACTCAAGGTTTATTACAACCACTGTACAGTTAATTAATTATAAGAAAATCCTCCAATATCACCAACCGGTCAGCGTCAGACTCCCTATCTCATCCAAACTTGGATAGCCACTAACATTTTATAGAAGATTTGGCTTGGATTGAAGTTCATGTTCCATTTCTGTGAATGGCTGACATGTCAAATAACTCCAGCCTTCTGTAAATTCATTTGCTCGATCAAAAATAAACTAAACCTTGCCGGCCTGTACGAAGTTTGGAGAACACAAATTGATTTTGTACCTATATTAGCTAGTGTAATGTTCTATTTCTGTTTTAGTCTAGCATCTGTCGCATCGCATGATATAACTATATTGAAATTGAAGCCTTATAGAGTACATTAAACTTTCTAACTTGTATTATATACAAAAATCCACTGTATGAAAGAAAATATATAATCTCAGCTCATTTACTCATGAATAAGAAAAGAGAACATTTTTACAAAAGGAAAGTACAGTTTACCTCCTTATGGCAGATACTATTAGAATTGTGGCCCAATACTGTTAGAATTGTGGCCCAATAACCATTTGTTTAAGTCTAAATTAAATTGATATAATCTTTTGGCTTTCCACAATACAATATAAGTTGTAATAATTTAAGTAGTATTATTAGCAGTGTTCTTTATTATCAAGAACTCAAAAGGTCTTGATGGAAGACTATATAAGTACTACACTCCATAGCTCCCCCTCAATACTCAATCTCTACATTATAGGGACTATCACCTAGGTAGATTTAAGGAGAAATTGAGAGAAGTCAAGCTATGGTTTTGTTGATGTAGAAATTATAAGGTATGTTCGTTTATTTGTTTATTTTGTGACCAATACCTTATGCATATTCGATCCAATTTATCTAAGTTTATTTAGTTCTTTCATTTAGTATAATTTCATTCTTTCAGGTACAGTATAAGGCGACCATTTTGTGCATAGAACTTGAGGCTATATATGAAGGCATTAAGATTGTGGGGAGCTTGGGATATAAGAGAGTACAAGTTTGTGCGGATTCGAAGCAAGCAATAGATTGTATAAATGGTAATGGACAAATACAGTGGAGGTCAAGACACATTGTTTCAGAAATTATAGCAACAAGGCAGGAGTTCGAGCAAGTGATTTTTAAACACATCTTCAGGGAAAGCAACAGAGCTGCTGACTGGTTGGCAGCCATATATCAACCAAATGACCCATGCATGATGTGTTTGTAATCCTCTGAATTGTTATACTAGCCCAAGATGCTAGTGGCATGCAGTACACTAGAAGATAGTGATGTCTGTAGTGGATCTGTAAACGTTTCTTTTTATTATTTTTCTATAAACTGGTAGGGGTCTGCCTAACCCCAGCTTGCTAATTGCAAAAAAAAAAAGCGCTATACCAGATGCTGCCTTATGCAAAATATTGGAATAAGTGGACAATCGGACAAAGGAAATTTCAGATCAAAGGGACAGCGTGGGCTTTGGTGAAAGATGGATAGCACAAGTCAGAAAACTGAGAAAGAGTATAGGTTTTATCGATCTGCTGATGGCCGGCCTGCCAATTGATTGCAGATTTGCAGCATAATGGTACGTGTAGAGAAGTTTCCTAAATGTGGAAGGGGAAGACTCAGTTTGATATATTGACAGTATATGCTAGGGGAAGGTTAGTTTGTGGGCTTGTCGTGCAACAGTTTTATGCAAGGCTTAGGTTACTGGCCGGTTGGCCAGGTGGATTTTATTGTAACAGCGGGTGCTGCATCAGCTGAAAAGGATTCGACTTTAGATGCTGATATTAACAGTTTTTCTGACAGAGTATGGACTGCTGGTACTGGTTTACTCGAGGGAGACGCAGTGGCTGAAGTGCTGCTGAGGATGTTATCTACAAGATAGGTAGATGCTTCTGATTTAACAGTGTTTAGCTGCTGATGCTCAAAGATGTAGTCGTGCTTCAGTTGCTGGTGGTCTCTTGCAGGTGTCCATAATTACGGGCCTTTTAAGTCTGTGTGTTTGATAATGGTTTTGCCATGAAAATCAGGTTTTTGTCGGTGTTTGCCAGGTTTGACCGTTGTTTGAAAACGATTTTGGCAAAAAGGCAAAAAAAAATAGTTTTGCCAAAAACTAGTCACGTGACACATATTTGCCCAAATTCCATGGCAAATCCGAAAAAAGAATATCTCCACCTCCAGAGGTGGAACTTTTGGCAAATCAATTTTGCCATGAATATTTGCCACAATATGTTTTCCCCATGTATGAACGTAACAAAAAAAAAAAAACATAAAACCCTACTATTTCTCTACTCTCTTGTGAGAAGAAGAAGAAGAAGAAAAAGAAGAAGAAGAAGAAGAAGAAGAAGAATGAATGAATATTTGCCACAATATGTTTTCCCCATGTATAATGGCAAATAAGCTAATATAACAATTTTGCCAAAAATTATGGCAAACCGGCAAAACTTTATCAAACACACCCTAATGTAATGTTTTTTGCTAGTCATACAGCTGTAATGAATTTTAAAGCTTTTATGGGTCGAATTGAGACCACATGTGATCAGGTTTGAATTTTATCTCTAGATTTCCCAATATTGATAGTAATACTACTTTCATCAACAAAATAATGAACATTTCTACTGTTTGCCATTCAACTGCATCAAACGATAATGTCTGCAGGGTTACAAAATTTCACACGACCGCTACGGTGTGGCTGAGGCCCTGCCAAATATGAGTGCGAATTTGTTCCACCCTCTTTAAGAGTGCGGAACAATACTCTCCCCCAGATCTTGCCACGTGGCTATATTAAAAAATAAAAATTTTGATTTTTTTTTTTTTAATATTAAGTAAGATTAATTAAAAAACTAAAACACCAAGAGGGGTGCTGTTAACCCTAGTGGGACCAGTTAAATTAAAAAAAAATAAAAAAAATTAGTAGTACGTGGCAAAATCTGGTGGAGAGTGTAGAGTGTGGAACAAATTCAAACTCGCCAAATATAGGGGTTTAGCCCACCAAACTTTGGTTTGATAAAGAATTTGGGATAAGTGCACAGTTCATCATGTATTTCTCCCTTAAAGCCCTTCTTGTAACTTGTAAAGTTTGTAACCTACAATCCCGCCTAACTCCTCGCAAGCCACTTGTCCTTCTCTCCCCAACTCCTTCGATTAAAAAAAATTCACTGAAATAAAACAAGGTAATTGCATTTCTTTTTCCTCAATCAACCAAGTTAAGCAAACCTACCTCCAAATTTTAATTTCAATCCATGGCTGCTTCCCATGGTCACTTTTCAAATTGATTCGTGACATCGTGTACTAACTTACTCTAAGTTCCGTTACCTCGAAGACCCTCAGTGCGTATTTGATGAAATGTCTTAGAGAAAATGCTCTTTGAACATTTTAATTTCTTCATATATGCAAACTCTCTTTTCCATCAAGCATTAAGCATTTTTCATGAGTTTTTCAAAATTTGGATTTTTACACAAAGGGTGCGAAATGTGCAAAACTAGTTGATGCCCCTACGATGTTTGGAACAAAGCTGAATTATTTATATATCATTCTTTGGATACCAAAAGTCCTATCTCTTGCTAAAATCACTTCCCACTGTTTTGAAGCTTCAGACTGCACGTACGCGATGGTCAGATATTTGTGCATTCAGTCAAATTTTGTGAAATCGGTTGATATGCCAAGAGTAGTGGGTTTAGTAATTTAATGAAGTGGCGTAGATTTGGGAAACCCAGTAAAACCCCGATAATGCAAGGGAGGACCTTGGTATCAGATGAACTGTCAAACTCACTGTAAACCATGATTCCGGTTATATGTAGAGATTTGTGTTGTTGAGATGGTCCTCTTGCTCCCTCTCCATAGATGACCTGCAAAGGGCGCCGGAGATGTCTCCGGTGTCAACCCTCCGACGATCAAGTTAGCCATTGTAGGTAATGGAGAAGAAAAGTAAAAGAGATAGAGGAAGAGAGAGAAGCAGTGTAGAGAGTGAGAGCTCATACCTTAGTTAGTTTTAGGTTACCCTTTTGTGTTACCTATGTATGGATGATGGATCGATCTTGGCCGTGAGATGGTCTTCATTGTGTGATGTGTCTCTCTATTGTCCAAGAGAATTGTTGTGGTCCATTTGACTAGGGTATACAGTACTCCTGGAGTCATTTATAATCTTGAAGTTGGTTTATTTCTTGAGCGACATATGACGAAACCTATTTAGGTACTTACACTAACGAAGGAGTTATTCTCGATGGAGGCTTTCTGGGAGGACAAGCTGTTGTTTATACACACCCCAAGCTGTACACTGCTAATCTCCCAATCAAAGACCAGGTAATTGTTTAGATCTTCCTTTCAGTAATATTTTGCTTCTTTTGTTGGAGATTCTCTCCCACAAAATACTTGCATGTTCTGTTTATTCAAAATTCAAACTATTCTTCACACCTCATTGGAGGTGTACTACTGCCAAGTGTGACAATTAGGTTGTATGCCCAATCCTAGTTACAATGGAAATTCACTTGTCTGTGCCTCGCATTCTCTAGGATCATGGAATGGAAATACTGTATGTATCAAATGTATTCATTTCAACTTCTTATCTTGAAAAAATGAGACTAAAAAAAGAAGCAGCATAATGAGACAACTGTGTTGGATAGTAGGAAAGCTCGTCTTCCTACGTTCTTGTGGTTTTTTTATTCCTATCCATGAAACTTGAGTTTTATTCCTAGCAACAAGATCTGTACTGAAGGCCATCTTCTGCTCTCTAGTTAGAAGTATCGATTTACGTTTTTTTTTGTGAGGTAAACAAGCGTATTATTATTTATAAAAGATAATTGGGTACAACATAGCAAAGGGTTAAGTTATCCATGGGAAAGAAAAGGGGGATTTAGAGATACCCCCCAAAATAATAGGAACTCTTTGAGATACCCCCCAGATTTAGAAACTCTTAGAGATACCCCCCATTTTTCCATTTGAAGCCGGTCAACCAAGCCGTTGACCATGGTCTGACCAGTCTTCATAATTTGTAGACAATTTTACCCTCCCACCATTTAAACCCACATCCTAGTCATTTTGCCCAGTCATCAATAATGCCATGTCAGCAAACCCACTTACAACTACCACTTCTTATCCTAACCGTTCAAAATAGATCTAGATCTAGATCTAATCCTATGGGTAGAATTAAGTAACCGTTATGTGAACAATTTTTAAAAGATTTAATCACAACCGTCCAACCAAATCTAATCTAATCACATCTAACCTAACTTATCAAACTAACTAATTAAAATCAAAACTAACCTAACTTCTTATCTTCTTTCCGCCATTAACAGAACAAACCAGCGGGAAAGTGCACTACAAGTGAAGGTTGATCACATACCTTGATTTTCAACCAAAATTTCTCTTTTCTTCTTCAAAACTCTCCCATTTTCTTCCATTCTTCTAAATCTTCTGTTGTTATACTCTAATTTTCAACAATGGCCGCTCCTCGATCACGATTTTTTCTAGTATCTTCTGATTCTTCTGATTCTAGTGATGAATCCATATTCAACTACCAGGATTCAAGTGCAGAAAGCGAAGAAATCTATGATCCTGCTAGGATTCAGCGTCGAGAATACTTGTAAGTCCATTTTCTTCTTGATTTTTGAATGTGGTTGAGTATTGTTTTGCGATGGCGGTTATTAGTTTTGAAGTTAGGTTTCCCTTTTTATTTTATTGAATATTGTGTCGATTTGGATGGGGATCTTAGGTTTTTCAAAATTTTGAGGGCTTTTGGGTTTATTTGAGGTTTGTTCATCACTGCCCTCTTGATATTGTTGGAAGACAATGACTTTACTGTTTATGTTTTAAATAGCTGAAACGTAACTGGGGGGTATCTCAAATGAAAATATAATAATGGGGGGTATCTCAAATGAAAATATTGATTGTTGAATGTGAAATGCTGAATGCTCACTCCATGTTGATAACCAATAACAATGTCTTAACAACTGCTTTAACAATGTTGTATGTTCACTCTATGTTGATAACAAATAACAAATAATAATGTCTTAACAAACCATTTAACAATGTTGTATGCAGCAAATGCTTGAATTTTTGTCCATCACTAGGGTTCAATTGCATAAGACTTCACTTTGGAGGTAAATGGAATGAGAGAAGCATGGAAAGAGCCAATTGGAAGACACGAGATTATGCAGGAGGTCAATATATTGATGAAATGTTATGTAAAACTTTGGAAGAGAGGAACATGCTCAATTACAATGTGGAGAAATTTCATATGTATGTGGAAGGGGTATTAGGATGGAGTTAATGGAAGATTATGATTGCATTCAATGGTGGAAGTATGGTGATCAGGATGAAGAAGGGAATTTGCCTTTGTTTTATGAATTGGAAGAGCTGCAGCTTTTAGTCGAAGAAGCTCCTGAAGTCATTAGTACACCATGTAACACTGATGTTGACATGGAACAATCTCAACCTACCCAGGATGCAGGTATTAATGAAGCTCAACCATCCAGCCAAGCTCCTAAGACCAAACTTGCTAGGCCAAAGAGGAAAGGTACAAAAAACAAGTCTAAGAATTTTAACAAGCAGCTCCAAGGAAACAAGGCTTGGAAAAGAAAGAAATCTACCTATGAACAACTTTCTGAGGAGGAGTTAGATGAAATGCCTGATATGAATGTCAAGGATACAATGTTTCCTCCATCTGAATCTCATGTCCCACCTCCTTCTGGTTCTCATGTCCCACCTCCATCTGAATCCCATGTCCCACCTCCATCTGAATCCCATGCCCCACCTCCATCTGAATCTCATCCCCCACCTCCACATGCTCCACCTTCACCTTCAGCTTCACCTATGGATATCCAATCTGATTCTGACCCTGATTTTGATCCAATTGATAATATTGAAGCTGAAGAGGCATACCATAGCTATGATTCATCTTCAGAAGGATCCATTGGATTTGAACCTACAGAAGAAGACTTGGAAGGATATGCTGACTTTGAAAAGGAAACCGAAGAATTGTATGACTTTGATGATATGGGTGAACAAGCTCCCTACTTTGATGATCTGCCAGAACCAGAGGTGAATATGTCATGGCCAACAATTGCTACCTGCAGGGAGTACATAAGAGATTATGCAATCAAGAAGAAATTTATTTGGAAAATGCCGAAGAATGATGGCGACAGATTTATAGCAGTTTGTGTGAATGAGGATAAAGGATGTCAATGAAAGTTTGTAGCTAGGGTTGGTAAACCTACGAGAGGTGATAGGCACACTTGTAAGATCAGAACCTTACATAATGAGCATAGTGCTGGTTGTATTGGTAATAAAGAGTTCAAGAATAGTTTGGTTGATTCCAACTGGGTTGCAGCAAAGCTAGAGGATGATGTCAGGGATCATGTGATTGTTTTCAAGGCATGGGAATTTGTGAAAGCAATTTGGAGGAGGTATGCACAAAATATCACATACTTCATTGGATGGCATGCAAGGCAGAAAATAATGGAAAGACACCATGGTAACTATGAAGAGAGTTACAGAATTGCAGTTGAATGTTGTATGCAAGTGTTGAAGAGAAATCCTGGCAGTTTAGCTATATGCAGAAGAGGTGAGGATCAAAGGATGAAAGGTATCGGTGTTAGTTTTGCTTCATGCTTGAAAGGTTTTAGGGAAGGTTGTAGGCCTATTCTAGGCTTAGATGGTTGTTTTCTGAAGGGGAAATATGGGGGTATGTGCTTGAGTATCACTGCGCTGGATGGCAACAATGGATTATTTCCCATTGCCATTTACTTGTGTAGAAATGAATGTAGTGACACTTGGTTTGATTTTCTAGAAATGATGGAACCTCAGTTGACTAGAAGAGAAGAGAAGTTGGTATTCATGTCAGATCAACAAAAAGGGTTGAAAGAGGTTGTCGAGGCTTTATTCCCAAACTCTACACACAGATTCTGCTTTAGGCATATGTTCCAGAATTTCAAGAAGGATAATGCTGAAGGCAAGTTATTTGAGGAGTTATGCTGGGGTGCTGCCAGGGCATACAAAGAAGCTGATCACAAAGAATGGATGGCTAAGCTACAAAATGAAGATGCAGAAGCATATGACTGGTTGGTCAAAAGAAATGTGAAGACATGGTGTAGAGCATACTTTGAACCATATTCCACCTGTGAGCACATAACCAATAATTTTAGTGAAAGTTTCAACAATTGGATTGCAGAGTTAAGAGACAAACCAGTTACAGCTTTTGTCTTTGAATACACCAAGATGGTTATGTGTCTTCTATACAAAAGGAATGCTAAAGCAAAGACCATGGACATCAATGGTGTGGTTCCAAGGGTGTGGAAAGTCTATAAGAAGCTAGAAGAGAAAATAAGTGAGTATACATGGCATGGTGCAGCTGATGGGCAGTTTTCTGTTGAAAAGGGTAGGAATGATTGTTGGCTGGTAGATCTGAACAAAAAGACATGTGATTGCCATCAATGGCAACTTACTGGTATACCATGTGTCCATGCTGTGTGCATTATTGCCACTAGTAGATTGCACTTGACCAGGTACAATTGCTAACTTCACTTGAAATTTTTCTTCTAGTCTTCTTTGGTATTCCTTACTTTCATTTGAGATACCCCCCATTTTTTATACTTTCATTTGAGATACGCCCCATTTTTTATACTTTTCAACTGCTAACTATGTGAACTAACTATGTGAACTAACTTGCAGCATGGTTAGTGACTACCATACTATCAGAACCTATCAAAAGACTTACTCCAACTTTGTTCTACCTCTTCCGAGGGTCAAAGATTGGCCTAGTGTAAGTGACTATCTAATAATTGCAGTAATTTTACAGCTCCTAACACTACTACTTACTAGTTTGATTGTGTGTGTGATATGTGTGCAGCCACCATATGAATGTTTGCCATGGGAGTTTCTAAGACCAGCAGGAAGACCAAAGAAGAATAGAAGAAAAGATCCAAACGAAGCATCAAGCTCAGGAGCAAAGAAGAGGAGAGTGCATTGCAGTAGGTGTGGTGAATATGATCACAACAATGCTACTTGTAAGGCTCCAAGTAGGGCACAAGCTAGGGCATCAAAAGAGGACAGCAAGAAAGTCACATGGGGGGGACAAGTGCTAGTGGACACCAGGGTACTTCCCAAGACAATAGCCAACAAGGGACCACAAGAGCTGACAGAGGAGCAAGGACCAATGCTTCAACAAGTAGGGGGAGAGGAAGGACCACTGCTGACAGTGATAGAAGAGGAAGGACTACTGCAACTAGGGGGAGAGGAAGGACCAGTGCTGAAAATGAAGGAATGACCAGTGCTGAAAATGAAGGAGGAATGGGGAGAGGAAGGACCAATGCTGAAAATGAAGGAGGAAGGGGGAGAGGAAGGACAAACACTGCAGGAGGAAGGGGGAGAGGAAGGACCAGTGCTGAAAATGAAGGAGGAAGGACAAACACTGCAGGAGGAAGAGGGAGAGGAAGGACCAGAGCTGCAGCTGAAACGGAAGAAAATGACAACACCGTAGGAGGAAGGGGGAGGGGAAGGACCAGAGCTACTTCAACAGAAGGAAATGCCAACAGTGCAGGAGGAAGGGGGAGAGGAAAGAGCACCACTAGAAGACCAGGGGTCACCAGAGTGAGGTCAAGCGAGGGCTCCGAGAGGCCGAGGAAATACCAGCATGGGATACAACCACGGAGGCTATGGGATACACCCATAAAGTATGTCTTCAAACAATATTTTGATGTTTTGTTGTCGTTTTGAACATGTCCTTTGGGTTCTTGGTGTGTGAACCTTGTTGGTTGTCACGACTTTAAACAATATTTTGATATTTTGTTGTTGTTGTTATTGTGAACATGTCTCAATCTTAGTGTGTGAACTTGTGCGTTTTGTTATGGTCAGCATGTGATAAGATACTTTATGAATTGAATACATTTTCTTCTGATCACTATTATAGTGTTATTGTTTTTGTTATGGTCAGCATGTGATAAGGTGCAAAAACGGAGAAAAAGTAGATGCACAAAAAATTCATTTCTTATTAATTCTAGTGCCAGCAAAATGATCACAAAATTCTTGGAAATCCATTTTCACTGTTACAGTAGCATTTACATGATTTTGAAAGTCTTCAGTTGCTTTTTTCTTCTCCCTCTTGGCTTCACGCAACCACTGGAAGTTTCCACATGTATAACACTTCAAATACTTGTCCCCTACAGTACCTTGTTTGCCAGAAGTCTTCACATTCCTCCGACCCTTGCATCCCTTAGTTCTGCATTTAAAATCTACCCACTCGTAATCTTTCTTCCAGTGATCCAAGTCATCACAAATGAAACAACCTTTAACACTTGAACTAGAGGTCGTAGCTTCATCCCTCATAGCTTCATCTAACCATTTAAACTTCCCGCAAAGGTGACATCTAAGAAATTTTCTAGCTAGATTCTCTGGGGTATTTGAAGTTGTCAATCTCATAATGCCTTCACAATCTATCTTTTTGCAATGGCTATATACCCATTGACACTCATCTCCACAATGTCCAAGTTGGTCACACATTTGACAAATTATCTGTTCAAAACAAACAAAACTTTCATTAGAGATACCCCCCAAAATACAAGTTTCATTTGAGATACCCCCCAAATTGCAGAGAAAGGTAATTTGGGGAAGATGATGAACCAAATCTCAAAAAATACTAAAATACACAGTACAAAACCACTAAATACTATAATTTACCTTCATATCAACGTTTCAACTAGGTAGATCTAGTAAAACTACTAAAAATTGAAGTATTTATTGGTTCTTCTAGATCGAGTAATGGAGTGTCATTCTTTCACCAGATCTAGTAATGGAGTAATAAATGAGAGATGATAATGGCTAGATCTGTTAATGAAGAAGGAAGAAAAATGAAGGTGAAAGAAGAATGGTTTGATGAAGAAGAAGCAAGATAGATAGGTAGATAGGATGGAGAAGAAGGAAGAAAGAAAAGAAATGATGGTGAAGAAGAAAAAGTGAGAGATGGAGTTTGATGATGGTGAAGAAGAAAAGAGGAGGAAGAAGAAGGTGGAGTTTGCAAGTTCACTTTTGGAATTGCAGAAGTAATTAGAAATCGGAAAGGAAGTGATAACATTATAAACAATTATTGGTGTCACTTATTTCACATTACCTTCAACTCTTTCACCTTCCCTCTAATTCTTCCTACTTGCAAAACATCAACGAGTTTTTCAAGTTTCTCTGGTTTTTGTCCTTCTGTGTTAATATTATCAGTTAGAATACCACATTGGTATTTTGTGCAGAAAATACAATAACTTGGGAAGATTTTTTTGTTGAAAATTAAATCAGGAAGTTGATGAAGGAAGGGAAACATAGTAGTTGAATTATTGTCGTAACAAAAGATGGAACAAGAGATGTTACAGTTGCCAATTCTTGAAGTTAAATAATAAGGGTTTTCTTCCTTCTCATCTCCTTTTTTCCACATGTTGTAAAGACATGGCTATTTTTATTATTGGATCATAGTTTGTCAATTTAGATAGTTTCGATAATTTTAATGGATAACATAATAATACCATATCTATTAAGATTTTGCTACCAATCTAATTGTTTTTCTAACAATCCTGTTTTCGTCATCTCAACATAAGAACTGTATGTTGTTGCCCATTTTGTTAATTAATACTATAGCAATGAAAAAATGTCATAAATTCAAAATTCAAAATTCTTCTCTTTCAACTTTTTTTTCCTGCCATGGATTCTATTTAAAGCTCTAAAATTTCTAATTATCAGTGAATGGTGTTTTGTTATAATTTGCAGCAAAGCTTTGCACATCATTTATATAGGGAAACAAAGCTCGTAAAACTGATAGACATATCAACACTGCAGATAAAACTTCTAATGGACATGAGATGGGAATGTTCAATACAGCTACGGTTGAGATGTATCCACATGCATCATGACAATCTTATTGTATAATATTGTAAAAACTGTACCAAGAAGAAAAGGAAGCATAGTAGACGGCTGCATTTAGGACATTCCAAACAAAGCCATGTTTTTTTGATAAAGTAAATATTCTTGGTTAACAAGACATCTTCTTTAATTTTTAAGGCCATGTACCTTTTTTTCTTTATTTTTCCATATTAATATATCCACTGCTTAACTTCGCAAAAATCTAGATTTGAATGAAAGACACTGTAACTACCATATATTCAAGGTTCTGTTGATTCCTTATTACTAACGGTATATCGCTGTCTCTTAAAAGGTAAAAGTTAATGAAAGTATATTACATTTACAGCTGGAGAAGTGTAAAATATGATCATATGCATTTTGTTTTATTTTATGACTAACAAATATAGGTCATGTTCTTTGGTATACAAACTTTGATCTTTTACAGGAATTGTTATGGGGTGAAACCAAAAGATAGCATAGCAGATAATGCTAAACATTTATTAAATTTCAAATCAACCTGCGAACAATCACTAAAAGTTTTCGTCAAACCTAAAAGTACAAAATATAAATAAAAAAATAAAAATAAAAATATATATTAACATAGTTTGATTGTAGTAGCTTTTTTCATTTCTTTTCCTTTTTATTTCTTGACCTGATTTATTATTCTTTTCAACTTAAAACGCGATCAAGCTAAATGATGAAAGCGTTTTGAGTGATTAGTAAGAGGATACACCCATTATAACTTTGTTAAATCACTCAAAACGCATACATTATTTTCAACTTTGTATTATAATTATTTTTGAGTGAAAAGATTTGCAACTTTGTTAACAGTAGCGTGACGAAGCCATGGGTATAACTAGTCTATATATACGTAAGAAACTTGGGTGATTTAGGTTTTGGTCATTAAACTTTAATAAAAATTAGGGTTCACGGATGGGTTTTTTTTTATTAGGGTTTACGGACGGTTTTCTAAAAACACCACAGAAAACCAGAATTATTTTTAAAATACCTAAATATACCCCTAAAAATTTACGTGACCTGCACGTGGTAACTCAAAACATTACTGAAAATTCAAATTTTAAAACACAACGTGACCTGCACATGCAAACTTTATACAAATTAACAGGTGTTATAATCTAAGAAACAAAAAAATAAATAAAAAAATCCAACGGTCGTTGGTCATCTCCCCCACTTAACAAATCTTACACACAACTTTATATAAACCAAAATCTTAGCACATCTGAAACAAAAATTAATTGTACCTGCAACAAATATCAGCAAGAGAAAGATATGGGTGGATGTAACCTTTTTCAAACACCCCCTTTTGAAAATAGATTATTGAATGCAATGAAAACCCCCTTTTTAAAAATGAAATTTTTTTACGTACTTAATCGAAGACTCCTAAAACTTTAACTCAATCGAAGACTCCTAAAACCTTTGGCAGCAAACATCAACAATCAACACCAAAACTCTATCTTTGAATCACTTGAAAACTCTTTCTATTAAGTCATCTTGGTAATGATGATGGAGTTGTTGTTAGGGTGAAGAACAGCAGAGAGAGAGAGTATGAAAAGAGAAAAACATGTTGGTGTTGGTTGGGTATTGGAGTTTTTCACACGTATATAGAGATAGAGCAAATTCTTGAGATATGTGATGATCGTTAGACGGATGATCAGAACTGGACACTGTAGATTGAAGGGTCAAATGAATGCAACGCGTCACTTGAAATCTGAAAAGTAAAACTCGTGCAAATCACGTGCAGGGGCATTATAGCTATTATCAAATGTTAGTTGGTTAAATTTCTGGTTGATCTCTGAACCCTAATAAAGAAAAAAAAAACCATCTGTGAACATTAATTTATACTAAAGTTTAGTGACCAAAACCTAAATCACCCAAGAAACTTACAAGGTTTTTATCTCTAGCTAGATTATATTTTATATTTGAGTTGTCATCAAGAGGGTTTGTTTCAGTATAGTAAAAGAAATCATCAAGATGATGATGATGACGAGAGAAGACGAAGATAAAGAAGAAGAACAACAACAAAGAGTTGCAGTACATGAGTTAGCACCAGGGTTTAGGTTTCGTCCATCTGATGATGTGCTTATCAAGTATTACCTCTACAATAAAGTTTTTGGTAAACCTCTACCAGTGTTAAACTTGATTGTCGAGAAGACTCTTTACGGGGATAAAGCCGAAGAGCCATCACAGATAATGGCAGGGAGAGCTGTTAATGAGGAGTTGTATTTTTTCACCTTGATTAAGAAGATTAAAATTGAGGGGAAAAATATAAATAGGGACGTGGCTGGTAAAGGAACATGGAAGATACAAAAACCCCAGAATGTTTACGACCCCCATAATAAGTCCAATGTTATTGGTTATATGAAGCCATTCAAATTTGTTGGGAAGAAAAACCAGAAAGCTGAGAGTTGGGTAATGCACGAGTACACCTTGAGGAGATGTCCTTCTTCACATAATCATCAAGGAGAATGGGCTCTTTGTAGGATCAAGGGTGGGAACGACAAGAAAAAGGATGACAAAGTGGAGGATGGATCGCCTTTTTACATAACTGATCAGAGTACTTTAGAAAGGACCACTGAGATTAATAATGATCAGTCAAACATGCCAGAAAACAAACGCATGCGAGTTTCATATACTTCAGTAGTGTTGCCACAAATAAACGTACCAGCGTTTGATGTAGGATTTTTGCAAAAAGAGCACGATCAGTGTTTACCATCAAGCGTCGTTGGGATGCCTCATCAAGAGCCTGATCATCCTCAGCCCCATCAAATGTCGTTGGAACCATTTCCCATACATGCAACGTCAATAAATCCAACAATATTCGAGGATATGTGTATTAACCATTTTTGTGAAGTTGGTCAATACATTAATGAAAGATGATGATGTGTATGATATGAACAATAATAAAGTAGAGACGTGAACACCATTGTATACGTGGTTCGGCAATTGTGCCTACATCCACGGAGAGAGAGAATGAACTTTATTATAGTAGTGGTGATACAAAATGGGACCTCGATAATGGAGAGAGCTCAAGAGAGAGATGAGACCTGAGAGGTGAGGTCTCATGAGAGAGTGTTGAGGTCTTGTGTATGATTCACCATGAGACCATGAGAAGATGAGTAGTTTGCCTTTATATTTATAGGCTACAATGTAACTCCATTCTTAGCAATTAATAGGGTAATAATAGGGAAAATATCTTTGTAATAATAAGGCTTAACTTTGTAACTTGTGCCATCAAGAGAGAGCCCATTAGATGTTGACATGTGGCACCATGATGGACGGTAGAGATGGTGCCACATGTATGTTGTATATAGTACCCCTACATAAGCCCCCTCTTTTTAGGTTGAACGGAGTTCGGGCTGAAAAGAAGTAATCGAACCGATCCAGCCCCCAAGATGAATGAAATATGGGGTCCTTTAACGAAGTCGATCCGCCCCAAATTTTGATGAGCTTGATCATTGAGATTTGCAGGACGCGATGAAGGTCCCTTGTGGTAATGGCAACTCGATCATGAATTTGTGTATAGCGAGCTAGTTAGTTCCAAGGAGACCTGGTAGCTCGTTCAGAAGGCATGTAGACGAGATGGACAGCTGCAAGCAGGTCGTACTGAAGTGGGTCTTCTTGCATACATGGGTGGTTGTCTTTTTGTGGTCGAGTTGCATAGACCTGATACTTGTTGATAATGTTAGCATGTGAAATATTATAAAATTTAGTAAGAGACTTACACTGAACTGTATGTCTTCCTTATGAGTTTTGTATGTACTATCTTTGTTGCCTTGTGATTGGACATTCCGATAGATGTGGCACTTTGGAGTGCACATGTAGCTCGTTTGAGAAAGAGCATTGGTTGACCAAGTGTTTTGAGAGTTACTTGGAACCTTTTGGTGCCCGAACTTGTGAATGGTCGCAGCGTGGAGACCTGTTTGACAATTCTCGGGTATGTGGCCTTTGTGGGTCTGCATTGCGTTGAGAGTGAATGCGTTCGACCAGGCGTGTGGCTAGAGAATTGTGTTTGAGGTCGTCCCGCATACGAGTGACTCACTAGTCAATGAGGGTGGCCGTATTGTATATCAAGCATTTCACTTGTAAAGAGTTCAGTGAAAGCAATGTGGCACATTTGTGCAAAAATAGCTCATGGGGAGTGAGGTCGTGTTCATGTGACCTGCACATAGAGAGAGCTACAAAAAATATCACTAATAGCTAATTGTGCTAATAATAAGTTAATTTCATTAGATAAAGTGAGAATAGCCCCCTGTATGGCATAAATATTCTTGAGGTCGTTGAAAGACCTGTAATTTAAGGAGGTCGTTGATAGACCTGGTGAGGTCGCGATGAAGGATCTGGTATGAAGGACCCGGCATGAAGGACCTGGTATGAAGGACCTGGCATGAAGGACCTGGTATGAAGGACCTGGTATGAAGGACCTGGCATGAAGGAGCTGGTGAGGTCGCGACGAGACCTGAGAGGTCGTTGGTAGACCTGTCGAGGTCACGATGAGAGACCTGAACTTGAAAGACCATATGACCAAGGTAAAAAATGTGAATTAGTAACTGAATCCATTCCATGGTTTTTTGTAAATAACCTCGAGAATTGATGTGGCATGGCAAATGGATCTGAAATAAGTTGTTGAACCATGGCCACATGTTGAATTGATAATTAAACATATCAGTATAATGAGAATGTAAACTGATATTTGTACATGAAAATATATCACCAGATAAATATATGTGAAACTGTGTAGAATAAACAGTAGATGATGAGGTCGCTCCTTGATAGCTCGGTGCCTCATTTCAATCACAAAAAAATATTAAAGTGATACTTATCTTGCTTCTGTCGAGTGCAGTAGTTGTGTAAACAATTTGCTCCAAGCCCCCAACTGTGAGTTGCAATTCTATCTTTTCAAATTCAATGAATTTCTTGAAAATCACCATCAGAGAACCTTAGAACAATGGTGTTCGGTGGGGTTGGTGGGTGGAATTCGCTTAAGAAAATCCCAAGTCCCCTCAGTCGGCGCCAAATGTATTAACCATTTTTGTGAAGTTGGTCAATACATTAATGAAAGATGATGATGTGTATGATATGAACAATAATAAAGTAGAGACGTGAACACTATTGTATACGTGGTTCGGCAATTGTGCATACATCCACGGAGAGAGAGAATGAACTTTATTATAGTAGTGGTGATACAAAATGAGCTCGATAATGGAGAGAGCTCAAGAGAGAGATGAGACCTGAGAGGTGAGGTCTCATGAGAGAGTGTTGAGGTCTTGTGTATGATTCACCATGAGACCATGAGAAGATGAGTAGTTTGCCTTTAATAGGCTACAATGTAACTCCATTCTTAGCAATTAATAGGGTAATAATGGGGAAAATATCTTTGTAATAATAAGGCTTAACTTTATAACTTGTGCCATCAAGAGAGAGCCCATTAGATGTTGACATGTGCCACCATGATGGACGGTAGAGATGGTGCCACATGTATGTTGTATATAGTACCCCTACAATATGCCTTATAATTCTAAGCTTCAGCCTTACCATTATAGTTCTAATGCTGCTCAGTGTGTGTTACCTTCTGTCGTACGGGATGATGTGGCTTTCATGCAAGATTACAGTGATATGGAGCTCAAGGATACAATAGAAGACGACGGTGTGATGACATTGCCTACTGAGGATTATCACTATCAAGTTCAACCTGCTCAACATGACTGTCAGGATGCTTTAAATGACAGTGGTTTGTGTTCCTTTTCCAACCCTGAGCCCAGGTGTGAGTTACCTTCTGCTGTAGGGGTTGATGTGGATACCTTGCAACACAGTGGTATGCAACCCATGGATACGATCTTGCTAGACGATGGTTTGAATTTGTCTAAAGAAGATTATTTGTCTCCGCCTCAACCTGAGTATAATTCTCCTAATGCTGCTCAGCAAGACTACTGTCAGAGTGTTTTCAATGATGATGAGTTGTGCTCTTTAGCCAGCTTTGAGCCCTTGAGCGAGGCAGATTTCGATGAAATTGATATTATCCGAAATTATCTAGATTTGAGCATTGCAGATAATAATGTGCATGGTCTTGCGTACTTTTGATGAAACTCTGTGTCAGCCTGTTGTATTTTGATGGAATATGGGGATGTGCTCACTATCTGTTCAGACTTCAGACCGGTTTGGAAACTGGTTCTAAGAACTAAGAAGAAGACAATTTGGATGTACTGAAATGCGTCAAATAATTAAATAGAGGATCTGTTTTAATTATAAAATTACTGTTGTTTTCCTGTTTTGCGATATTATCTTTGTATATGCAGTTTGCATGATATCTTTTGTTGCATTGATCAAATTAATTTTGTTATTATGAGTTAATTTTTCAAAACCAGTTATTTCTCTTCAGATCCTACTAATTAATTTACAAAGAAAGACTAAAAAAGAAACAACGTACTTATTATTTGTAATGGAGGGAGTATGGCCAAGTTGTATAATGCAGAAAACGACGGCTCAACTAGTAATTAATTATAGTTTATGCAAGCATTTTACGAGAACTAGATCTACTGTGGCGTTAGTAGCAATGATAAAAAATCCTCCAGTGACACTAAATTGTCACCATCAAGATTGCAGAATTTCTATCTTTTAAAAAGAAGTGAGCGGCTTTGTGCAGTCGGACTTCAAGTGGATCTTTGGTAATGGAAATACTCTCATCCACTCAGGGATGAGAGAACGTTTTTACACGAGATAACATTTACTCCTTAATGCAGTAGCTTGGAATTGACTCTGCGAAACAGGGGATTTTTCGGAAGAACATGTTCTGGTTGGGTAAGGCAATTCAGAATGTTAAAGGCAAAGTGTGGGGTTTGGTGAAAGATGAACGGGAATTGAGCACTGTTTGATTATTTGAGAAAGAATATAGGTTCGGTATCTGCTGATGGACTGGCCAAAGGTTATGGCAGAATTATGGGGAAGAGACGTTTCCTGAATTTGGTAGGGGCAGACTCTTTTTTGTTGACAGTATATGCAATGGGCAGGTTAGTTTATTGGGTTGTCGATGCGCCAGTTTTAGTGTACAACAATTGACTGGGTAAATTTTGTTGTAAAATCGGCGCTGCATAAAAAAGGTTCGATATTAGATGCTGATATTATGTTTGCAGACATGATTACGAGACAGTCTGCTTTCAAGTAGAGTTCATTTTGCTAAACTTGTAGCGCGCTTGTCTTCCACCTTTGTATAAATTATTTATGTAAGAGCATTCCAAATGGGGGGTGGATTTTGGAGGTGGGGTGGATAAATCCACCTACTAGACAAAAATAGCTTCCCAAGGGGAGGTGGATTTTGGAGGTGGGCTGCCCACAGGTGGATTTGAAGGTGGATAAATCCACCTTCAAATCCACCTGTGGGTGGTAGAACCGGACGGCATGTTACATGCCGTCCTACTAAAAATTACAATCGGACGGCATGTAACATGCCGTCCGCATATTAAAACCAAACAGACGGCATGTTACATGCCGTCCGCAATATAAAACCTAGAGACGGCATGAAACATGCCGTCCGAAATCTAAAAACAATCAGACGGCATATTACATGCCGTCCGACCTGTAACGGCTATAAAATTCAAATTTTGCAGCAACGGTCATCTACTGGTTATTTTTTTGCCAAATCTATATAAATATGGACATCATGTATGAAGCCACACAAAATATTTTTACATATTAAAAAACAATCCATATCCGTCCGCACAAATTAAATATTTGTCCAAAAGTTTGAATACAAAAAATAAACTACTCGGTTACATCATAATCATCATCCATCCAAGCCATGCTCGTACTCGTGCTTGTTCTCTTGCGTCGTTGCCTCCTTGTTGGATGGGTTTGTGGTTGTGTGGCCATGTCATCCAAGCCCGGTTGAAATGATCCCAACTCCGCTTGCAATCGGGCATTCTCGTCTCTTTGTGCTTGAAGATTCTCGAAACTCGTACGAGATTGTTGTAAGAGTGTATCTCGCAAGCCGTACACCAAAGATTGCGACTGAATCAACTGAGCACGCATTGTTTCCTAAAAAATAAAAACCATATTATTGAAAATGATATTTGAGTTTTCAATATATTATTTAACTCTATAATTAAATAAAATGATACTAACCATATCCATATCCTGGAATTGTTGAGTGAGCTCGTTCATGTAAGTCTCGGGAGCTGAGTGGACTGGTATATACGTCTCTAAGCCCTGTGAAGTAACCACCGAGCACTGCCATGGGTCATCGGGATTGGGAACTTGGGGTACATGATCATATCCACCAGAGTGTGAACCGTACGTAGACGAGAACTGAATGTGTACATCACTACGCAATGCCTGACTAGTAACACCGTCAAAGTTCGGTCCTCGATAGGTAGTCGGTGGTAGTAGAGTCCCACGACTAACTCTAGCCCAATATCTCATATACTCCCTCTCATCCTCAATAGGTAATAAAAAGTCCGATGCTAGTGGCCATTCCAAGTGCTCCTTAAACCATGCCAAGGTACAAAGATCAACATCCATAGCTGTCATGTCAGATGGTGGTGGATAAGGAATCTGTGGTGTCCCAGTACACTGTCTCCAACACCTATCACCTAGGTACCAAGTCCTAAACCCATCGGGGGCCATCAACACCATCCTACGTCGACTCATTTCCCTAACATGGTAAACATCTCTAGATCGACGTCTAAGTGGTCCCTCAGTCACATCCATTGTGTCTATCTTAAACACTGATGCATCACTCCACGGTTGCCAATTAACTCCCCTATCACCCCTAAGCTCTATTTGGCCTCGTGCAAAATGGACATTGTGTTTCATTTCATTAAAATGTGGGATCCTACGATCTTTACCCCAAGCACGGATACGAGGTATAATATCATGATCCATAGTTTCATCCAGTGAGGGGTTCATTGTACGAAAGTACTCATACCACCAAAACTATAAGCAAAAAATAAATGCATGCGTGTAAGCAAAAACTAAATATAAATGTATCTAGTAAACACCTCAACTAGCATCACGTAAATGCAAAAAAAAAAGATAGGAAATATTTAAAAACTTACCGGTAAAATAACCACAAAGCCAGCAAGAGATCCGTGACCACTAGTTCGAACGGCGGCATCAAGACCATGGTACAAATGGGTCATAGTGGCTCCCCCCCAATCAAAGTCCCACATCTTATCAAAATTTAATAATCCACGTAGCCACCCCATACGAATATAACTATCTCGATTCTTAAAAAGAACATTACCCACAAAGTAAAAAAGGTATGCAAGAACATACTCATAAACACACTCATCCGGTAATGCCCAATCTTTTGGCTTACTTCTCAAAAAATCAATATATCTATCTTTGAACCAAGCCGCCCTAATTCCCCCATTCTTCCAATCTTTTTTTCTATCAAATCTTGCCGATGGATTGTCAAGACATGGAAAATAGTTGTGAAGATCATCAAACATCTCCATTGTATCATCAAATGGAACCGTATCCTCAATACCCACACTTAACCCCGTTAGCATAGTAAAATCAAGTGGGGTTATCCCGGCTTCACCCCATGGAAAATGGAATGTATGTGTACTATCCCACCACCTCTCTACTAAAGCATACTCTAAAGACACATCATTCTTTCCCCAATCAAAAGCTATAATTGGACCTAAGGGTGTACATGATAAAATAGCACATACCCGACCGAAATTGGGATGAGTTTTGCTCGTAAGTAATTTCCACCAACCTTGAGCCGTTTGATGAGCGCAACGAATCTTCCATTGATGGATTTTCTAAAAAACAATTAACAAACAACAAAACAATGAAAACGACATTCGTTTATGTATTTTTATTTCTAATGGGCATTTAATCAAACACTTTATAAACAACACTACCAAACCCCTAAATAAAGACAAAAAAATTGTAAATTCTTACCTGTGTGTTCTCCATTTCAAAGGTAACATGTGTCTCCCTACTTGGGCAAAGGGTAGGATGCAAATTGGGCGCAATTGGGTCGGGAAATTGTAAATGCGGCACAAATGCCTCATTTTCATCAATTGCATCCGTATTGAGATTACGAGGTGTTGAAGATGACCCTCTACTTGATTTATGGGTCATCTTCTTCCTATTTAACCATCTAGATACTGGTTTAAATAGGTCTGACATTTTTCTTTCCGGTAAAACAGCAAGAAAAGGGAAGAAAGCTTGGGGAAGATAACAATGGAGGTAAGAAAGAAGAAAGAAAGAAAGATCTGTCTACTGATTCGAATGGTTTAGCTTATATATGAAATACGGACGGCATGTGACATGCCGTCCGGTCTTAACAACATACGGACGGCATGTAACATGCCGTCTGGACTAAAATAAATACGGACGGCATGTTACATGCCGTCTGAAGTTAAAAAACAAAGGGACGGCATGTCACATGCCGTCCGCACGTTTAAATTTTTTTTTAAAGTGCGGACGGCATGTGACATGCCGTCCGCATTTTAAATCCACTCGAACCCCCACCCTCCCTTGGGAGACTACCACCCAGGTGCATATCCACCTCTCTCTTTGAGGTGGATTTTACCTTTTTAATCCGACGTGGCGCCTACGTGGAGGTGGATTTATCCACCCTCCATTGGGAATGCTCTAAGTAATCACAATAAAATATTGAGATTTTTGGACATACCCCCATTTGAAAGTCGAAATTTGAGATACCCCTATTTGAAAAAGAATTTGAGATACCCCCAATTCAAGATGTGGCTATTTGAAAAAGAATTTGAGATACCCCCAATTCAAGATGTGGTGTTATTTTAGCCATCCATCATAATCCATCATAAAACTCACCTACGGCTGTAAAGCTCTTCTGTCTTGAATTGGGGTATCTCAAATTTTGTTTCAAATGCGGGGTATCTCAAATTTCGACTTTCAAATAGGGGTATGTCAAAAAATCTCTATTTTTATATGCTTCAAAAAAATAATAATACAAGTATCATTATTAATGAGAATTATTTTTTCATGCTTCCAATTAAGTTTCCAACAACAACTGCATCAAACAATGACTTCTGCAGTTCTGCTTGTAAAATCTCACTAATGAACTCAGTTTATATTTCTCGCAAGACACTTGACCCTTCTCCCGCCAACTCCTTGGATTCAAATTTATGCCTTCAATGTCATATATAAATGCTGTTACCTTGTCTTCCCTTTTAAGAAATCGCATTTTTCTTTCTTCAATCAACCAAATTAAGCAAACCCACCTCCAAATCATAATCCATGGCTTCCTTCCCAACGTCACCCTTCAAACTGATCTCTTACTAGCTTACTCTAAATGTCGTTACCTTGAAGATGCTCAGAGGGTATTTGATAAAATGACTGACAGAAATATGCACTCTTGGAACATTTTGATTTCTTCATATGTGCAAAACTCTCTTTATCATGAATCATTAAGGATTTTTCATCAGTTCTTGAAATTGGGTTTTCGACCTGATCACTTTACTTTTCCATCTGTATATAAGGCTTGCACGGGAATTGGGGAGTTGTCGTGTTTTGGATGCAGTCTTCATAGTTTGGTTATTAAACTTGGGTTTAATTCCCATGTTATTGTGGGTTCTTCAATTTTGGATTTTTACGCAAAGGGTGGGATTCTAGTTGATGCCGGTAGGATGTTTGCGGAAATGACTTTGAGAGATACTGTTGTTTGGAATGCAATGATTTCTGGGTTCACAAGAGCTGGATTATCGATTGAAGCTTTGGCTTGTTTACGGGATATGCAGAGGGAAGGAGTGAAGATGGATTCTAGGACGATTCCGAGTATTTTGAGTGCTTGTGGGAGGGAAGGAGACTTGATGAGAGGGAAAGAAGTTCATGGACAAGTCGTTAAGAACATAGAATTCAAAAAAGATGTTGCAATTGGGAATTCTTTGATTGATATGTATGCTAAATGTGGGTGTTTGGACATTTCACAAAAGGTCTTCGACAACATGTCTCATTTTAATCTTGTTACCTGGACCACATTGATATCTTGTCATGGGGTTCATGGGAAAGGTGAGCAGTCTTTGCTTCTTTTTGAGAAAATGAGAGGTTATGGATTCCTACCAAATAGTATCACATTCACTGCTGTTTTAGCTAGTTGCAGTCATTCAGGTCTAATAAATCAAGGTAAAGAGATTTTTGACTTTATGAGTACAGAATATGGCATCGAACCCTGTCTTCAACACTATGCTTGTATGGTGGACCTTTTAGGCCGTTCTGGGTGTCTGGAAGAAGCACTAGAATTGATAAAAAAGATACCCCAAGTGGCACCACCCAGTGTTTGGGGTGCACTACTTGGTGCATGTAGGATACACAAGAATATTGTGATAGGAGAAATTGCAGCCAGTCAGCTTTTTGAATTAGAGCCGGGAAACTCCAGTAACTACATTGCACTATGCAGTATCTATGAATCTGTTGGTAGAGAAGATGGCATTTCAAGAATTAGATTAACGATGAGAGAGTTGGGTTTAGTTAAGACACCTGGATGTAGCTCGATTATTATCAAAGGTAGAGTCCGTAGTTTCTATCAAGGGGATATGTCTCACCGGAGGACAAAGATAGTATGCGAGACATTAGATAGGATTATTAGGAGAATGATGTTGCCTGGTGTTGTAGGATAAGGAAATTTGTTTTGCTTAATTAAATGAACTGATGATGCAAGTTTGTTTCGGTATGTGTTTAGGGAAAGACTACCAAGTAAAGATGAAATTCTATAATGAGATAACCTCTGCTACAGTTGCTTCCAGAAAAATACTGAATTTATTTGGTGTACTGACTTTATAATTGCGAGGGATAAAAATAGGGCCAAACTGAAAATGATAAAAGAACTGCAACCAGAGGAGTTCTCGAAGGAGTATGGTCACTTGTGTTTGTTAATGCATTTATTCGCAAGACAGATTTGAAGTTAAAGACAATATTATTTAGCGAGTAATAGAAAGTGGATGTGCAATATAACTGAGCCTTCGAAAACCTTGAAGCCCGCAATAGATAATTGTAGCTCAGTGCTTGTGTTCAATAAGATGATGACTAGAACGAGCAGATGACGCTGTATTGTCAGCGTTGGCAAGTAAATCTTCTTTTGTATTGCCCTTGCTTTGCAGACCTTCAGCACTATCTGTTGGCTTAGCATGGAAACCTTCACGACTGACCTCATTCTTCTTGATTTGCTCTTGAACATGGACATCATCCTCAATAGTTAGTACGACGGATTGTGTACCATTTGGACCAGGTGCAATGGCTTCGTGCACCTTTAGATGTTCATCGACATTTATGACATCTGATTTTTGAACCACTTTGTTCCTCTTTTTCTGAATGAAGATACATAGAGCCGCAGACAAGGATGCTAAGAGAAAGAGACCACCCAATGAAACAAAGAGAACTATAACAGTGGTATGGCCTTCTGATGGTGATGCTGCTGCTGCTGGTGGACTGCCATTATTCTGAGTTGAGGCCATGTCAGAAATTGTTTGTGAGTACTGAAGGTGCAGTTATTTGTGGGTTTGAAGTGATGTAGAATATCTAAATTGTTTGTGTATATATGGAGGAAGAAATAAGTATACATGAAGTGAATTCCTCCTTTGTACAACCTTGCAAGTCATTTATGACTTAATTCTTATGCTAAGATTTTGTGGGCCTTTCCTAGATTGCATTGAAATACACTCTTCAAGCTAAGCTCAATTCTTTAGAATATTAGAACTTTGTTGGATTGTTCATTGATCAGCATTATTCTCCTCATGGTTAAGCATTTTAAGGTGGCTGACCACACCTTTCTCAGGCATGTATTCCCCTTATTACAGTATAGTTTTTATTTCTTTTTTTGGTGTGTGATTTTCCCAAATTTAAGATGACTTCTTCATGAGATTTTCCTTACAAAGACCAACTGTCACCCTGTTTTTGTTTGTGACCTACAAGACCACAAAATTGTTTACCAAATACCAAGAAGCAAGCAAGAGTTTGTTAATCAAAATACTGTAGAAGAATACTAAGGCAAGTTTGTAGGCTTTGGTTGTAATGGTACATAGCCGATAGCCCCGCACCCCGCCCTGGCGCCCTTACCTGACATGAAACATAATCTATATAACGTTGTTGTTGCTTCCAAATAATATGAAACTAAGTGACTATAACATCAATTGATCAAATGGCATGACTTAGATTTGGGATCTATACAAAGATCATCACTCTTCAAAACCTCGTTGTCTGAGCCACCTTTGACTATTGAGAGCAGGGACGGACCGAGGATTTTGATTCAGGGGGTGCACAAAATAATCCATATATATAAAAAAAAAATTAATTATAACAAAATTTAATATTTGTTATGAAAATTTTAATAATATGAAAATGT
This sequence comes from Aquilegia eximia, assembly GCA_023053565.1. NCBI lineage: Eukaryota > Viridiplantae > Streptophyta > Magnoliopsida > Ranunculales > Ranunculaceae > Aquilegia > Aquilegia eximia. The sequence continues at coordinate 17,325,564 of JALIGU010000003.1, forward strand.
AGTAATATTTGTATATCAATATATTGGGGAATGCTGCAAAGGCGGAGAAATAAGCAATTTTTGTTCTTTTTGGCTCACTATTTCCTCAATTCCTTACTCTTGTTTGAAAATTTGAACAGTGGAACAACGGAACAACCCTTGTCGCTTTTGTATAGTCTAGTTGTATACAAGAGAGAGAGGCTAGGCTTAATTTTATTAAAAAAAAAAAAATTAGAAAAACATCCAAAAGTTCAGGGGTGCATTTGCACCCTCTGGCTCCTATGTAGGTATGTCCTTGATTAAGAGGGATGCAATATTGGCATGTATCAAGTCCTTTCCGAAGAGTACATCATGTGGGCGTGATAAACTCCGTGCCCAACACCTCCTAGATGTTACGAGCGGTGCAACCTCTGTTGTAAGTACAGACCCACAAGGTGAGCTGACACTACTACGAACATGTATGGGATTACCTAAACTTATCTTTGTTTTCTGCACTTGCCCTTTCTGGTATTCCATTGCACATCTACTACTTGGGTTGTTGATTGCTCAATGCGCCAAAGCCTACCTTGGGCTTGGGTTAGTGCAAGGCCTGCAACACACAGTCACACAGAGTCCCAAAGACTCTGAAACCGATGAGATGATGTTGGTCTTTTTAAGTTTCATTCCCAATTATTATTATTAATTACTTGTTCATCTCTTGAGTTGCAGTAAGCAACCCACTAGTCCACTGTTACTACTAGTTGCAGTGAAATGGCTCATCAGTCTAGCTCGTCTCTTGAAGGTAATCAATCCTTGTTCCAGTATGAGTATATTTTCTTTCCTTTCGATCAGCTTCAGAATTTATTTATGAATATAGTTCATCAGCTTTATGAATATGTATTGATTCATTATAATCTCTTCATTTTGCAACACATTTAATTTGGTGTTTTTTTTTAGTTCCAACTTATCTTGATGATGTTTACATTCAATAAAAGCTTTACTTTTTTTGTCATGAATTGGGGAAGACATTAACCCAATTAATCAGTTCAAATTTGCTGTTTTTTTTTTTTTTTTTTTTGAAGGAAAAGTTAGAATTTGACATTTTTGTATGTTATAACCATGGCTCCATTGTTTTCAGTGGTTCAAGTAAAAAGAATTACTCTGCAGAACAATTACGGTGAAAATCTAGTTGGTCTCTTACATGAAACCGGTTCCACTGAACTTGTAATCTTATGCCATGGTTTTAGGTCTTCAAAGGTTAGAAACACTTCTTTATTTCTGGTTACTGGTGCTTAGATATTTTATAGTGGTGATCAAGGATCCAATTATTAGTTAACATTTTGTAGTGTCTATGTTTTAAAATATGAATTGACCATGACTTTAAAGCATAATCAATTTTTCATTAATGATAGATATCGGTGATAAATATTAGTATAAATTAGGCCCTATTTTAATTCCTTTGCACATTTGCAATTATGACTTGTTCCCCCTTTTTGCTTATCTAAAAGTCTAAAACAATTTGGTCAGTTCTGATGTATATCAGTGATATTTGCCATGCATAAGATTGAAAACTTTGAGAATGTGCATATAGTATTGCCTGCATTATGAAGTACTGGACCTCCTTACTGTTGTCTGTTTGTAGATGAGCAATACGGGACCAATAGAGACACATAACATCAGCCCATGCCTCCATGCCTATGGTGTCCGGAGCCACTAGTTAATATCTTCCAAGCTTGATAGTAACATACTGAACTCAAGAAGGCTGTATTAAGGTATTGCAAGACACTGGCCTATGGACTTTCCAAAACACCACCTCAAGATACCCTTTCCTATATATTCATGTGCATACTGCTTACAAGTTACAACAATATTTGATGTAGTGGCACCCCATTGATTCCTCCGATCGTAAATATATCCGTTAATCAAAGCTAATTGAATATTTAATAGAAGAAGAACAAGACAAGTACATATACCCAGAAATTTTGTACGAATGTGTTTCTCTACTTGAAGATTTGGATTGATGAATTGCTTATACTCAGGAAGACACTACTATGGTAAACCTTGCGGATGCCTTAACGAAAGCAGGAATAAGTGTTTTCCGGTTTGACTTTTCCGGGAATGGGTAAGCTGTCCGAAGACCTGTAAGTTTTCATACACATTTTATTGCTCATGTTTTATGATTTTGAAAATTGACCAAGAAGATTTTTGTAAGTGAAACCCCTTCCCTTGGTATAAATATTATACCTGTTTGTGTTATGCAAAGAGGTTCATAGATTGTCTGTTTCGACTCCTATTCCAAAAAGGACAGATTCATATTTTTAAGCACCAATCTGTTATTTGAACGTTTCCATCCAATTGTATTCTACATTCTAACTGACAATATTCTGCTTGCAGGGAAAGTGAAGGTTTATTTCAGTTTGGAGATTACCTCAAAGAGGTCGACGACTTACGTTCTGTAGTTCTGTATTTTTCTGGGGGGAAACATACCATAATCACAGTTCTTGGACATAGTAAAGGTACATTCATTTCCTACATAAAAAATCTACAATCATGATTGTTAAGGGTTAAACAAATAATTATATGACCTTCCTTAAAATGCTTTTGAAGCTGTATGATATTAAAGAATGTAGTGGAGAAAAGTTTCAATGACATTCTAAGCTTCATTCCAGTCATCTCTTTTAAATAGACCCATGAGCATCATCTGGATTCAGCAAGGTGTAGACCTATACTCTTAACGTGAGTCATAAGTAAGGAAATGCTAAACCTCTACAAATGTACTGCTAGATATAAGGTAGTTTGTTATTCTTGTTCTTTGGTTGCTTAAGGTTTACATGGCCAATAGTGGGCTTTATCTTTTATAATTAATGATTATAAATTATATAAAACATATTCACAATGTAAGTTCTGGAGAAAGGTCAGATTTACTTCTACCATGGTTCAGAAGATTTTAACAAAAGGGCAATAAGGGAAAAACAAAATTCTGGAAAGTTAAATGAAAAATTAATAGAATACACTTTAATGACCATTAAAACCTATGTTTCTTAGATTATAATCAAGGACCCAAGCATTTACAGTGACCCAAGCTTCTATAAAGAACTGGTGAAGTGCCTGAAATACTAAACCTCAATTCTCTTCAACAGGCTCCAATGTGGCTATAAGATCTTATATATGAAAAAAATGAGTTCTGACCTAAGTTATATTTCAAGTCATGATCGGGGAAACTAAGCATCATCAGTGCTATTGCCCCAACTTTATTTTAAGAGCTATAAAAGGAGAGCATACAAAAGTGCCAAGGGATGAGATATGCCTGGTCGAGACAACAACAACTCCTAGACTAATTGATAGCAACAAAAGAGCTCAAGGCCCCATAGTAACTGACTCCCAAGAGAAAGCAAACCTCGGGAACAGAATGCCCCCATAGTCCTGCCAGTTGCACCAAAGGAATAACAACCTTTTGGTGTCAAAATTGGTATGATCAATATGGGGACGCCTCTCCCGAAGAAGGTCTGCAGTGCCATTCGAACGATTTCCTTTTTAAAATGTGGAATCTGATGACAATAGCTTACTTTTTCAAATAATTGTTACGATAATAGCTTACGTTTTCTAATGATTCCTACTTGTGCAATCGTTTGATGCTGGTGCAGCACTTATTACATTTTTTTTTTTTTTTTTGCAATGTTTCTCCACAGAAATGTTTATCTAGTCTCAAGTCTTTAAAAGTTCTGAAGAGCCATCTTTATTTACTTTTCCTCTTTAAGGTGTTATATAATATAGGTAGATGGTTTGTTCCAGGTGGGAATGTGGTGCTCCTTTATGCTTCTAAGTACCATGATGTTCCTACGATTGTTAATGTTTCTGGCCGTTACAATCTGAAAAAAGGAATTGAAGAACGCCTCGGCAAAGATTATCTGCAAAACATCAAGAGAGATGGATATATTGATGTGATGGATAAAAATGGTACTGTCTTTCATCTGATCACAATCTCTCTGTTTTGTATAACATATTATTTTATGTATGATCCAATAAAAATAGTGGTTGTGCATGAATTGGCTCCAAGGGTATGACATTATGACCAGCTTGCGACCCCAACTGGCCTAATATGGCAATATGCCCTCAACCCTTTTAGATATCTAGCTGACTTCATTTCACTGGAAGCCTATTCTGGAAGACTGAACCCACAATGGCCTAGAAGTGTAGACAGGACAAGAAACGGAAACAATAGCAATAAGAACTACACCAACTAAAAAGAAGAACCACTCAATTGTTTGGAAAAGCACGAGCTAACTGAATGAAGAACACGAATAATATACACCAATATCTTCTGACTATAACCACTATTTTTCTATAGAAGATGTACTAACAAAATCTAGTCCTCGAGCAACCTAACTTGCTATAAATAAATAGTAATAGAATATATTGTTTGATATAATAATATTATTTTATAAAACTTAAAAGAGAGAGAAATGGAGCCAGCTAAAATGTTAAACGTGGATGATGTTATCGAATAGGTGTCCCTGCATCACTTTATTGGTATAAATTTAAGCATCTTCATTCTGTATATCAGTATATGGCAAAAAATTCCGATCTTGTAACGATTTTGGAGCACTTTTTAACATCTCAAACTTTTTTGTTTTTCAGTTTGGGTCCCAAGTATATTTTGTCGGTCATGCTATGCTCGATATTATAGATTGTTGAGGGTCAGGATCCTTGTTACATATTCGGTCTTTTTTTTTTCAATTTCTAGAAGTTTTAATTTCATTAAATACCGACTTGTATACTAATTTTAGGAGAAGTCCAGTATCGTATAACTGAAGAGAGTTTGATGGAGCGTTTGGGTATTGATATGCATGCAGCATGCCTTTCGATTAAACCTTCCAGCAGGTTAGAAAATAGTTTCCCAATCTTGCAACGTCTATTATATGCTTGTATGTATTTTTGTGTCCAATGTGCAAAGATAGAACAAATAGACACCTATGAATCCGAAATCATTGTGTCCAATGTGAAATTTAGTTTCTCCTGTATATAGAGTAGCGAAGACCAACATATCATTTTAACCATCTATTTGCAACGTATTATGTAGTTTTGAGCAATCACCATTTACATTAAATGATGTGTTAACCATCTATTGCTTTCAGGGTCTTGACTGTTCATGGATCATCAGATGAAGTCATACCAGTTGAAGATGCTTTTGAATTTGCTAAGATTATACCCAACCACAAACTTCACATTATAGAAGGATCTGATCATGGATACTCTAAGCATCAGGCTGAGTTGGCTGGGGTAGTGTTGAACTTTATAAAGGCATTCCTTCATCATGGAAAAGGTGAGCTTAACTAGGGCCAGGCACTGTCAAGTCCAACATCCAATGTGACAGTTATACCACAATCCGGCATTTTAGCCATTTCATATTATTGGAAGATACTGCATTGAGTATGCATGTCGACTTTGTGTGTTCTAATATGTACCAAAATGACAGGATTCATACTTCAAAAATATATAATACTGCTTATCCATTTATGCCTTGTCAATATTTTGTTCAGCTTGTCTTTACGACTTTGTGAATGATATATTATGCCCGTATCTGCTACCTTTTTTGACGAGATTAGAAATATTTCTCATTGAGATGTTTGCCATATGTGGGTGTCAAACTTCTATCCCCCGTCACAAGTCATAACTTGCAAATCCCAACTTTTTCTTGATATTCTGTGATGTAAATGTTCATTGATGAGAAGACTACAAAAAATCAGTTAACTCCTTTTAATTAGTTAAGTCACCCTGAAGGAGTTACAAACTGCCCATTATCGTAAATGTGAGTGCTTATGAAGAATGTTTTTAGTTCTTACATACTGAGCTATGTCATTAGACTTTTTCCATTTGAACTTCTGTATTAATTACACCTTCTTGGAGATAATTCTGTTTGTTGAGTGATCTTAGTCACTTATATGAGAGCTAAAATTATGTACACATCAGAAGGTTTCGCTTTATTACATCCTCAATGCTTAGACATACATAGGTATTAAAGAACAAGCATCCTAAAGCAGTAAAATCCATACATATATTTTCTTCATAAGAATATGAACACCATTCTGACAAGCTCATAATATAACCCAGTAAGAGTAAAGACTAAAGAAAGAAATGTTAAATTGGCATTCAATCAAATATAATAATTCTCTACCAGAGTATCAAAATTGTCTCCCAATGGAAATAGGGCTACTTTGCCATTAAAAACAGAAGATTTATTTCTCTGTCTTAAACAATCATTAAAAGGAAATAAGGCTACTTTGCCTATGACTCTATTTCACTCAATATCCTTACCTAACATTGCAAATTGCATCTACTGCGCTTCAGACTTGATTTTTTTTGTCTCCCAATGGTCATGTTTTGTTTAGTGTTATGAAATTGGAAGTCAAAAGAGATCAAAGATATGTATCAGTGGATATCCTTCTCTTGGATATACATAATACAGTAGCAAGGAACAATATTACTAAACCCTTGAATCTTTTTGGTTTTGAACACTGACCATTTACATTTTACATTGTTTTTATTCTGCCTGCAATCCATCCCTAGTTTCAATTCTTTACAGGGTCTTGACTGTTCATGGATCATCAGATGATGCCATACCAGTTGAGGATGCCTTTGAATTTTCCAAGATTATACCCAACCACAAACTTCATGTTATAGAAGGAGCTGATCATGGATACTCTAAGCATCAGTCTGAGTTGGCTGAGGTTGTGATAAAGGCATCCCTTTAGCAAGGAAAGCTTAACTAGGAGGAGCCAGCTACTGTCAGGTCCAACAACCAATGTAACAATGATATTAGAATATGGCATGTCATATAATTGGCATATATATCCTTTGCACATTCACGTTGGCATTGTGTATCATCTCATATGTACCAAAATGATAACTAGCATTCATGGTTAAGTTTATTTTTATCATATTCAAGCATTGTCAGAAGTTTGTTCACTATAGGAAATAGTGTATAATTTCCCAATATCTAACCTTTTTGACAAGATTAGAATTATTCACACTATATTTACTACTGAAAATGTTTGTCATGGTGCGCATATCATCTTGACCAAGACTCCTCTATAAAACTCGTACATATATGATGTGGGTGGTGTTTGCTTGACCGAAAATTTTATATCACCTATCGCAACGTCCAATCCTTTTTATATGTCTGTAGATGTAATTTCTCGAAGTTCAGGAGATTATAAACATCAATGAACTCTGTTATAGTTGTTGCTGCATGCTATTTCTTTTTCTAAATATATTGCAGACTTTGTCTATTGTCATATATGTAACGACTGCATAATCAGAGAATGAGCTTGTGATGTTTGCTAATTGGATATGGTTATTAGTTTTCATATGTTCAGATATGTCATTTATCTTTTTGCATTTAAACTTCAAGTAACTCTTCTTTTTTAGAGTTGATTCTGCATTACTCATACATTTCCTTCGATATAATTCTGTTCTGTCAAGTGATCTCAGTCATTTAAATCTGAACCTAGTGGAGTTGTAGATAGTCTTAAAACATATCATATGATTTTTGCAGTGGATCAATGGACAATAGACCTTTTAACAGTTAAAAAAGGGTTCTGATTCGGGAAAAAGTACACACCAATATAAAGTCAGGGTCCTGCATTGTCAATGGAGCGCATTGCGAAATCCATTCCATCAAATTTTGTTTTTAAAATGAAAGAAAACAATCAAGAAATTTTGTGTTAACCAGGAGCCCTTAGCCATGAGTGTTTTCGTCAATGCTTGTGTTCTATAAGGTGATGAGCATTGGAACCAGAAGAGGAATCCCCAACCACTACCAACTTAGCATTCAAACCTTCATCAGTATTGGCAGACGTAGCATGCAAACCTTCACCAACGATTTCATCCTTCTTTTTTTGGTCATACATGAATATGCACATCTTCTTCTACTGAAAGTATCACAGCTTGCGGACCATGTCTTGGATCTTTATGTGTTCATCAACATCAATGGTTTCTGTTTCTCCAACAACCTTCTTCTTTTTCTTCTTAATAAAGCAAAATAGAGCAATTGAGAGGAATGCTAGGAATAAGAGACCACCCAATGACACAAACACAATTATGATGGTAGTATTGCCTTATAATTGTAGTATTGCCTCCTGAAGGTGATGGTCCGGGAGGATTTGGTACAATATGAGGAGGTGGAGCAATGGGATGTGGTGGTGGTTTCACACTTGCGTTGGTTGTGGTTTGAAACTCGGAGATGGAGGTGGAATAGAGTGTCGAGGTGGTTTTGCTGCTGGAGTTGGTGGTGGTTTGACACTTGGAGATTGAGTTGTAACAGAGTCTCGAGGTGGTTTTGCCGCTGGAGTTGGTGGTAGTGGTTTCACACTTGGAGGTGGGGATGGAATAGAGTGACGCGGTGGCTTAGCTGGTGTAATAATATGTCGAGGTGGTGGTGGAGAATAGTATGAGAAGCCATAGGTTTGGGTTGTATGAGATCGAGTTTAGTTAACTTTCTGAAGGTAAATGGACTGGTTTGTGTCAACTTGGAGATGAAGAGAATGTTTATGGAAGTATCTTTTTTAATATAGTACAACTTGCAAGGCTTTGTTTATTTGTACCTCATGCTAAGATTATGAAGATGTTTCCATGGATTGATTGCATTGAAATACACTTCTTAAGCTTGAACTTTAAAATAAGGAATTTTGATGGAGAAGATCGATGAGCAGTGTCCATAACATTTCTTTTTATACAACTGATATTATTATCCAATGGCAGTAGTTAGAAGTTGCAATGGCAGGCAAACCTCATACAAGTAACTACTGCAAAACAAGTCACATTAGTTTGGCATAAATTTTCAACCTTCTTCAAGAGTTGATAATTTCCGGCATAAATTTTCAACTGTCTTTGTTCTTGAACACCTTAAAGGTTAAATTCTTGGGTTTACAGCGCTATAAAATAATCTTACAAAAAGACAGCACGCGATTGCCTTTGACAAATGAAAATAAACACAAGGATATATGTGCAATTTCATAATAATGTACGTACTCTTGTGATATAATGAAAATTACACCATCATTTGAACTTTACTAAACAAAAATCTCCTAGCTTGACTAAACCTTTTCCTATTTGCAAATGCAACATTTTAACTACTGTTCTGGTACTATATATAACAGGAATGGAAATGAAAGAACAAAGTATGCTGGGGGCTGGGGCAAGCTTAAGCTGCCATTATTTTGTGGTGATTGGTCAACTTGTTTCAATCATCAGTCATGGGAGGATAAGTTGTATTCGGCAATCTTCTACCGGAGACAAATGAACTGAAAAGGTGCAATGCTCTTCCTGGCTGTGCATAGGGTACCATATGGGCAGCACCTCTAACTGTGGCAAAAGTCAGTAGGTTTCCATACTCCGTTTGCCAACCACCAACCTAATCATGAAACACCAAGGTGATAGACAAATTTTAATACCAGAACAACAAACATATTCAAATAAAAGGATTGCACAGATCAAAATGGAAAGGCAGGAACAAAAATCAAAGTACCTGTTTTCTGTGGAACCAAGCTCCATATGGAACGGTTATCTTAAAACTAAGATCTTGAGCTAGTTCGCGAACAATTGTTCGACTACCCAACAATGGCACAACAGAATCTTGGTCTCCACTACAATTGAAAAACACTATTGATAAACCATCGAAAAGATTTACGAGAGTGGTTATTACTTTTTACACTTTGAAGAAGAACTCACCTGAAAATCCAAACAGGTATCTTACTCTGGACAATTCTTTTAAGCAATGGAAGCATGTCGAGATTTCCATCTGCGTTATTATACTTCAATACACTGTAACCATTGGAATATAAAATAAATAGAATGCATTAGTTCAAATATATACTAAAAAATGTTTTAAAATATCTAAGCATACAAACACGACAGATATATTGGTCATTGAAACATGAAAAGCTTAACAGCAGAGTTTCCTTATGATGTTGGTGGACAGAAATTCACTTCATCATTGTTAGTAGAGAAACGTACTATACAGATCATTTCCAGATTTGGATATCCAAATCACTCTCTAAATAGATGTCCTTAAGTATTCCTAGAAGAATTCATCACTGAAGTTTCCCAACAAAGGTATATGGATATCAAGACACTAAAGTTGGAAGAAGAGCAGAGAAATCAATCAAATTATAACTTAAGCAAGGTTGGAAAAGGAGAATTTCCAGTACTATAATGGAAGTAGTTGACACTTCTTCAGAAAGACTACTTACTTGCTGCACATATCCCAAGCATAAGGTAAATTTGTTCGATTTGCATGAAGAGCATGTTGAACTTCTGGAAGGTTAAAGTAGAAATGCCTTTCATAGGTCATGCACACATCAACTCCCACACTCATCTTCGTGGCCTGTCACATTATTATTTTCTTAGAAAACAAAATATACAGTACTATACATGGAGGAGCATCCAGGTAAAGGAATTACCATTTTCTGCAATCTTAATTCTTGTTGCACAATAGCTGGGTAGCAGACATCAAGAATCACATCGTAACTGTTTATATATTGGCCAACCACCTTAAATGCGTCATTCATAGCTTGGTTGCACGATTCTGACATGTTGTTTGGACTGCCAAAAGTGTAGTCATCGAAATTGCAATCATTCCTAATCTTATCGCCAATTTCATCAGATATCATGCCATGGGACAAGTAGAAGTCAAAGATTGAACCAATATCTTTATCAAGGTTTAGAAGAGGATTCCCAATCTATACAGAAACATTGGTGCAAAATATGATCAGATAGCATAAATCATCACCTAATAGACACCATGACATCCATATATGAAAATTTGGCTCTGCAAATAAATGTAAAAATAACATTGACCAAAATTCCTTACAGCTACACCCTTGATCTTGAATTTCAAACCAGATGAGTGAATATTGTGGTCCAGCAAAACATTGGCCAACTGTGGTATATAATGCCCTGAAACATATCACTCTTTCTTGTAAGACTTCACTCAACATCCAAGCAGCAACAAGAACTAGGGACCCGTAAACTCAGAATTAATCAAACCAAAAACTGTACTTGGTTCTAGTTTATTATATAATTTACATTCGAAAAAAAATTCTTTAAGTATTGAAATAAGAGTGTAACATAAGTAAGAACATTAATATACGATTATGTCTACAATTGTCACACCTGCATAGCTTTCACCGGTGAGAAACAAGTCGCGGGACTTCAAGTCTGGAAACTTTTCAAACCATTTCATGAAAAATATGTGCATGTCATTAGCTGCAAATAAATGATATAGATCATGTCAAAATTCTGCTTGGAATTGATTATACCAACAATTTAATAGGGAAAACATACATACCAGTTTTGCTATCCCCAGTGACATAATCTGAGGTTGTATTTGAATAAGACCACCCGACGCCAGCAGGAGATTCAATGAAAAGGAGATTTGATACTAGAAAAGATAAAAAACAAAATGAGTTCTAACTTCTAAAGTTATACACTGTATGCAGAAATTTTCTTTTCAATAATTCGAACCTTTATTCCACGATTTTGGGTTTCTTACAAGTCCTCTACCATCTCCTTTTGGGAAGAATGGACCCAATTCCGTGAAAGCGCCTCCACCAACAGAGGAACAACCAGGACCTGGACACTAAAACTGTTAGCTCACATTCACAAAACCAAAGTCAGCAATTCAACAAAATGGATTCCAAAATATCCAGAGTAGATCAAAGCAGAACCCAACCAACCATCCCCTTTTGTTATTTTAAGCTCCAAATTTCAAATCATTTTGATGCCCAATTGCAGTCACACACTCACACTAAGGTCTACTATATTTCATAAATGAGAAACTCATAAATAAAAAAGGCCATCATCTCTATCTTCTTAACAATCACTCAAAGAATACTGAAACAGAATGGTCATTATAATTAACTTTGCATAAAATTCTAGTAAGATCATACATAATGAAGAAAAGTCCACAAAACAAATACTGAAAGTAAACAAAGTAGTACCAAATGAAAAATATAAAATCTTAAGAAAACCAACCTCCATTCAACCAAAGAGTAAGGGGTTTGTTATCTGCATTTTTCTGAGCTTCAACATAATAATAAAACAAACTCTTCCCTGTCTTGTCATCAATATCAATATACCCAGCAAACTGCCTGAAATCCACCTTAGGTTGACCAGGCAACTTCACCACCAGATCCTCCATTGGGTAGCCATAAACACTAGTTACAAACACCCCTAACAATCCTAGAAGCACTAAACTACCAAACCAAAACCTCCCCATTTCTCAGAATATGCAGATAGAGAATTTCACTCTATCTGCTTTACTACTAGTAGTACTCACTCTTGGTTTATTTGCTTTGAATGACAATGAATGATACCACCACAGTCCACAGTGGACACATATATATATAGAACTAGAAGAGAGGTAAAAGACCTGGAGCTGGAGGGATAAATCACAAAAGAATATGATTTCAATAGAATTCTGTTTTGAATAAGGCACGTGAATTTGGGCTTTTTTCATAAACTTTTGTAGAATTGGCTAAATATAGTTAAAGTAGGTTTGGATTGCAGTGTTTGTGTTGTTGTAAGCAGAAACAGTCTTCCCCCCCCCCCCCCCCCCCCCCCTTTTCTTTTCTTGCTTTTTCTGTATAAAATGTTTGGCTTCTGAAATCTGAATACATACTTGAATTGTCCTGTTCACTTGTTCAGTATTCAAAGCTGTTAGTTAGGTGATATTCTGATTTTATTGTATTAGTTAGGTGATATTCTAGTCTTCATATTAGTAACCAGAGAATTTTATATGTGTAGCTTACTTGTATATGGGTGTGTACATCCAATCACAAAATGCCATGTGGCAATAATAACATAACCTAGTATGGGTTTAGTTAACCCTAGTGGGCTTATCAGTTTTCAACCACTTTATAGACACGTGGCATCATATGATTGGGTGTACACACCCACATAGAAGTTGGCTACACATATAAAATTTTTTGTATTAGTAACACTAAACACATACGGAGTAATAATCATTTTCATTAGGCTCCAGATTTTGCCAAGGAAAAAATTGATTTAGCCAAGGGTCTAATTTTAATATGACAAATATACCCTCAGTTTTGATGTTGGTAAATAAATTTGAACTCTTAAATGTATGATTGTATTATGATTCATTATCAAAAAGAAAAAAATGACTGTATGATTCAATTCTCTGATTTCTAAGTATTTGTTTAACATTGGGTACCCAATATCCCTCTTCTTAATTGATGAGTTTGTAGTGAAAAAAACAATCAATTACTTGAAAATTGTTAATCAGAACTATTCAACAAGACAATAATATTTGGCAATTCTTCTTGTCATGGGTTTGCTGATGAATATTACAAGAACGAAAAAGAAAAAGAAGAAGAAGAATTTCCTTTTCATTTGAGTCTTTCTTTAGAAAAATGAAACCAAATAGCTATTAGGATATTGAAGAACATACAAGTTTTTTTTAAAGATCAAAAGACAATGAACAATTGAGATTGAAAAAGATGAGCAAATGACAAACTTCTTCACAAGATGTCTATATTCATATAAACATTTGAGATTGGAAACGATGACAAACTCCTTCACAAGATGTCTATGTCCGTAATAATTGAGATTGAACAATTTATCCAAAAATAAAATTGAGATCAAACAATTGAACATTATTATTAGAGGGTATATTTGTCATGTTGAAATTAGACCCTTGGCTGAATCAATTTTCTCCTTCGCAAAATCCGGAGCCTTTCGTTAGTGCATTAGTGAGAAAGATTATCTGGGCCATTAAATTAAAATACTAACAATGAAAGATCATCACCTAGTGTTGTAACTTGTAAGTGATGATGGTTGAGATAAAGTTGATGGTATTTAATATAAGAATTTATGTTCACGTGGTGCATGAACGTAGATTAGAATCTTTCAATCTTACAGGAAGATTGAAGAAGACTTGGTTAAAAGAAGCTTATCTTATGACTTATTCTCACCTAAATAGTCTAGAAGGCAACATCACTAGGGGATCCTTCAAATTTTAGCTCTCCAAAGTCCAACTTTTTTATTGGAAACCCAACAAAAGCAAGCAAACTCTTTTACTAACACATACTAATTTAATCTACATATTTGATTAATCATTCTCTCCTCCTTCAATGTGGTGGTAAATCCTTGAAATGTTGCTTAATGCTTATAGATTTATAAAAAGTAACATGTCAGTTTTATGTCTTGAAGCTTTAAAAATATAATACAGTATCACTCTTCTCTTCTGGGTGAAAAGGCTCTAGTAAGTTCCATGTCTTGAATGCTAGTGTGCTACTTTTTTCACCTAGCTAAAGTGCACTACACTACAACAAGGCAAATCCCTCCATTAACCCACCTCTCTGTAGCATTGTCTTTGTTTAGGTGTAGTATGTTAACCATCCACTTATATTGTACATTCTATAGACCACTATCCACTATTGTAGTGGATGTGGTTGACACCTTCGGAAACACCTAAACCATCTCCAATGGTTCCTTTAAATTTTCATCCAAATCTTGTTTTTTAGAGGTGGAAATGAAGGAAAATCGATTTTGGTCTCCAACCGTTTCTTTTATTTTTTTCTCTCCAAAATCAATGAAATAGAGGAAAATTATGGAGGAACGGTTAGAGATGGTTTATCCTCCGTAATCTTTATTTTTCTTTCTATTTTTACCCTCCTTAATTATTAATACGTATAATCACATAATTTACATAAATAATTTAATTAAACATTTAAAATTTATTTAATTAATAAAAAATATTATATAATTAATATATATGGACTTTAAATTTAATTAAATATTTAAATAAATTATTTAAAATATTTAAAATAATTTAATTAAACATTTAAAATTTATGTTAAATATTACTCAATTAATATAAACATATTATGTAATTAATATATATGAATTTTAAATTTAATTAAACATTTAAATGAATAAGGGTAGTGTGGTCTTTTATCACGTTTAATGACTATAACACACTTTATCACGCTAACCAATAGAAATAATGATTGGGACCCTACCAAAAATTCTCTCTCTACTCTTCCTCCAAAAACCACTATTCTCTCTACAAGTAGAGGAAATTGTAGAGAATAGAGGAGAATCTTATAGAGGTGGAGGACCATTGGAGATCAAAATATATGAATAGTAAGTATTTTTCAGAGGAATTGAGGACCACTGGAGATGGTCTCAATGTAGTTTCTGAAGATATTGGTGTGCCTCCTAAAATCAGAATTTTCTGTGTTCCATACAGCCATACTGTATATAACTAGCTGATTTATCTAGCTAATAAGACATAGGGGGTGTTGTCAGTCAGTCTATGGATGATTTCTAAATAAATAAAAAAAATCCATGAAAACCTATGTGAATTAATGACTTTCGGCTAGCATCATCCATAACAACAATGGAATATACTGTAATACCATTCCACTCTTCCAAAATGTTGTTTTCCTTATGTTCAATCAAACAAGAAAAAAAAAAAAAAAATTTCATAATTATATAATTAATGACTTTCACATTCATCAATGTACACTTTTCAGTATAGCATAAAAAAAAAAAAAAAATCTTACAACACTAATATTTTCGCTAACTACCCAGCTTATCTTGTGTAATGTCCTGTTCTATTGGTGTTCAGAGGATTGTAAGGCTGATACAGTATACTGACTTTTATCTTATATGGAAAATAATACCAATATGAAGATATGACCAACTAGTCATATGTACCCACCACTGAAAGCACCATCTATCATTCTATCTCTAAAAGCCTTGTACATGAATCTGAAGTTCAAAGATGATATAATGTAAGATATAAAAGCTAAGTTTGTGGCCATTCGTAGAGAAAGAACCTTTGTGGGGCTTGGTGGAGCCAATATACAGTCAATAAAGGAAAATAATAAAGAAGTCTACTGTTGTGATTTTTCTTTAGAGCTATCCAAAGAAGTATGCAATCATTGTCATTCAAAACAAACTTGGACAACCCTATGCATCAACTTGTTCTCTGTCCTAGCCCTACTTTCCCTCATTGTACACACCTCTTTCCGTGACCTTTAGTGCAGGAATCTTCCCTTTAGTTCATCATCTATATGCTTAATTCATTTAAAATTAGAAACACAGCTTAAAATTACACACAAAGAAAACAAAACATCCACCAAACACTTTGAATTCTGGCACAAACTTTGTAAAGACTAGGTCCCCCCTGTTTAAATTTCATGTACCTCTTTAAGCTCCTGACCAAGTGACCATGAGTGATGAATATCATAAGCTTCCAACTCCAATCTCTGTTCTTTTAAATGTTTCCTTCCTGTTCCTAAATGTTTCTCTCCTTGTAGTAAATCAGCACTTCCTCACATTTTTCTCAAATACATAATACTTAAAAAGGATTTTTTTTTCAGTTCAACCTATTCCAGATTCCAGAGTGAGTCCCCACAACATACATTTGACACCAAAGATTTTTTATTTTATTTTCCTTTTTAGTTCAATTTCCAGACTGAGCAGTCATTTGATACCACACACACAAAAAAAAAAAAAAAAAAAAAATATATAAACTCCATTCAATAATCAATACTAAAAAATTACTCCTAATTCTTTGGTCTTGTTTTTTTTTTATGATTTTATCCTTCTTAATCTTCAGCAAGTCAAGGAACAATGCTTGTATTGTAGGGTTCTATCGCCAACCTACGGTTTCACCAAGAAAGGAATTACCAAGTACCAACTAAGAAGTCTTCTACCCAGATGAAAAGCGATATCTGGGGAAAAAAAACATTACATACTATGACGAGTCCACCATCTCAATCAAGAGTTTTATAGTGATAACAGTGCCGCATTTTCCGAGATAAAAGTGTGTGATTCTCGTAAAGATATGCACAGTATCTTGCCCAAGTTAAACAATTGTGCCAAGGCCGAAAGCATTAAATTAAAAGAACCTCATTCGTGCAGCCTTGGCTTTACATAAGCTTTATGACTGCAACGACTCAAACACTTTCGATTAACTTAAAATAAATAAATAAACAAACAAATAAATAAAAATTGTATCTTTGATTTTAAATGGATGATATAAATTATAAAGTTCTTAGCTACAGCTATTATTCCATATCAAGTTCTTAGCTATAGGTTTAACTCTATTAAGCTTCCCTTTTATGTCAAGAAAAATAAGTTTTGTTGACAATACCATGACTCCATGAGGAATTTAGTGCTAATATAATTTTAGAAACAGTTGAGGGCCTACACATACTTTGTTAAACTCGGGTTTTCCTATTTCCAAATAAATAAATGACATATCTTCTGGCTTATTGTTTGGTTTGTCAGGTAAAACTTTCAGGAAGAAACAATTGTGTTACGTAGATAAGACAATACTGTTCAAACATATTATCAAAGCATCCGGCCTTCACAATTACAAAACAGTACTGTTGAAACATCATATCTTAGCAGGATCATCAACATATATAGCAAGAATGAAGCAGCTCAAGATCAAAGGAAGGCTCACTAGCATCAGAATTATCATTCTTCCTCATACGGAAGGACCATCAATTAATTATAAAAGGACCATAACTAACTAGGTGTAGTATGCCATGAAAAATCCACAAGGTGAGACCTTATCATTTTCATATAAGTGTGTGATGTGTGTGTAGACTCAAGTATCAATTTCGATCAAGTAGAATCATGATTTAACAGTCGGAAAATATACGTACTAAACATAAGGAGTCAAAGGGTGTGTTCAAACGCCATTCTCTTTGCTTTTTGTTCAGTGGTCTTCCTTTCCCGGATTTTCTCTATTTTTCTTCACATCAGCTATACCCCATGTGGAACAACCTGATTCCAGGTGAAAAGAAACTAATTTGAAAACACCATCACATTCTGAGGTTAGCCTGCCGCAGTTCCCTCAGTGACATACTTAACATACATTGGCCACTCTAAAACCGATCAAGATCTTGTGGAATCTGAACAATCCTTTCTACACCGGGAGAGGATACCTAAAAAAAAGTACAACTATTTAGAACTGAAGGACAAATAAGTAGATGGTATTATTAAACTATGAAAGTATCCTGATAAATATACAAGATCTATGATTTTAGCATAAGCTTAATTACCAGATACAGCTCCTAAACTTATTTAGAGTCCAGCTTCCTAAACCTAGATGCATATCAAACCTAATATAAGGCCATTGCCAGCACAGATGGCCACATGCCCCGCCTTAATTACGGAAGGCTTGTACTTCAAGCATGAAGCCTTTCTTATTACACTAACCATTTTGCTAGGGCCTCCAAAACACTGCAAGAACATTGTACCAAAGAAACAATGAAAACTGGAAAATACCACCCAGAGTTGGCTAAGTGGTTTAGGGGACTGCTTGATTGTGTGGTTGGCCGCACGGGTCAGGGGTTCGATTGCCCACTTAGACAATTCTGCCTTAAGTGGGAGGTCATGGCGGTGGATAGTTGTGCTAGCCTCCCCTGGAATTAGTCCCAGTAAACAAAGAAAAAAAAAATGAAAACTGGAAAACTAACCTCTAAATAAGTATTTGGAGGTATAGAGCCAGCTGGCTCACCTTCATCCAGTTTTACTCTATATGCTGAAGAGAATTCTTCACTATCAGCCATACTAGGAGAACCAGACCTACAAAATGCATTGCTGTTTAGAGTTAGAGGTAGATTTGCTTGTATTTGAATCTGGACTACAATTTGACTTCTCAGTTTCATAAGAACATGACAGCTATCTAACGAAAAGAGTTATCAAGGAAGGGCAACGAGGCAACGACTACCTAATAATGTTTATCATGGGAATGCAGTTCTGTTATTGTCGTCGTTACTAAAACTTCCCTAGTTCACTGTATAATCATTTTTTGAAGCCAGGCTATATCTTTTAGTCTCTTCATTGTGAGTGACACATGCACTATTTACAGATGGAAATCCAGGTAATTTCATTTCCAGTATTGCAGTTATTTTATAGGTCAAAACATAGTAGTCAGTTGGAAAGTAGAAAATATATTCCACTAATTCTCCTGAAGCATTACAACATAAAATAGTTTCTTGCAGAATTAGTTTGAAGATACAGATTAATCTTTACTTATTATGAAACAAATGCAGCAGAATATATATCTATATTAACTTCGTAAATAACTAAAATTGTTCTTAGGGCTGAATCTGTGACCGAACAAAGTACATATAACAAGCAATTTATTAGTATCTTGTCTCAGTTGGAAGGTCACATCAAGTAATAGATTATCCGAGAGTGAGTTTTATAGAATCAAATCTGAGTACTTCAAAGAGATACAGTAGTCACCTATTGGAAAGCTTCTCAATACGTACTCAAATTGTGGAATTTTTAAGGGTTTTGAATGCATATATCTTTAAGTCCACGTTGAACGATAATATACAATCTTCAGCATTAGCTAATGCTTCTCTGTCCCAGCAAGTGAAATGCTGGCTCCGCCAGCTCCATCCCCTACCTGATAAGAATATTTACAAGAACGTTAACTTTTCATAATTTTACTTTTACCAACAAATTGGGATGGTTGAATTAGAGTTAAAAGCTTACATAAAGCTCAGCTTCTTCTTCCTCCTCAAAAAGATCATCAGCATCCATGAGCATACCTGAAAAGTCATTAAAGTCCGTTTAGAAAGAACTTTTTTGTGCAACAAAAAGTGAAGAGAGGCTTCATTCTAAGACTATGTTAAACAAGAGCAAAATTAAAGTATGTTGAAGTAAACTATGTTACAAGCAAAAGAACATTGCAAGGACAAAAACCAATCACCTGTTTTCAAAAACAAGAGACTCCCATATAATAACAAAATGCTCAACTCAAAGCTCTTCTACAATTTCGGCCATAGGAATAGTGGTCCTTCGATAACCATAATAAGATCACCAAACCCAGTGAGCCAACATGCGCAGTTAATTTCTCTGAGCAGTCAGTTCCCCTATAATATTAGTATATTACAAATGGAACAATACACCACAAACAACTGCCTTGAGTACACTCTCTTTATATGATGCTAATAGATCTGTCACCAAACCTGAGTTTACCCAGGCCACACTAAAGGAAAATGGAATATCACTAACAGATTCACCAACTGATACAGAAAGCAGGCAACAGTTAACTGAAATCCTCTTTTTCTTAATAAGATTCTCGATAGTCCATATAGGCTCCATAGTAGAAAAACAATAACGAAAAGCAATCTGTGGAGGAACCACTGACTTCTAACTTACAGGTGCAAGGAAAATTAGGAATAGGATCGATGTGTTGAGGACTAATGACCTAGGAACACTGTGTGACATGAAACATCCAATAATCTGACTAGACGCCTATAACTGCCCTTTATCACAACAATAGCAATATCTAACTTAGCTTAAAGGGAATCAACTATTCAAACTTACTACTGTATGACCAAATAGAGTGATAAGAAAATGCATTTTTCAAATATCACAAGGTTACTATACGAGGGATTTCGAAAGCCAGAGACAGAAAGCAATCCGTATTAAATTGGTGTGGGGTGGGGAAGCTATTATAACCAAAATTTCCGTTTCCGTTTCTGTGTCTGCCTTATGAACCTAAAGTCGGTCTTCAACGTCCCAGTGGTATATTTTTTCATCAAATTCACCAAGACCATCATCTGAGCCACTAAAGCTTGGATTTGGAATGGACATGGTCATAAATCATTAAATCATAATCCTAGGAGAAGGGCATCAAATTAGAAGATACTCATTGTAATTGGTTTCAAATATATTTAATGTAGTCAATTTTAATTTTAATGTTGGCTTGTTCTCGCAAACTGTTATTCGCTTTTAAAATAATTCTGTTCTTGGTCCTAATAAAATGGGATTGAAGTTGAAGTTGAAGTTGAAGGTGTGTGATATACTGTAAGTAACAAGATACTTATTACTACTAATAACCCCAAAGCAAGCAATTGATTATAAGAAACCATGACACACAGACCCCATGACCAAAGATAATTACTCCAAATAGCAATAAACTACAGAATACCCAAAATAGTCGATGAAAACCTACCTGATTATAAAGAGGGAGACGGTCGGTGGAAGAGGATAAAAGAGACAGAGATTGACTGACATAAAACCCAAGTTCAGCTCAACACCAAAAACATGTCCTCCAAGAGGCCTCTCTAATAGTTACGGCCCAATTTGAGCCCAAAGATAACTATTAAACATAGAGAAGAGTACATGGTGAAGCTAATCTTACAATTGCGTTTTATAACCCCCTTATCAAATATTCAAATGTAGTTTGCTTCTGATTCTCCTTTATCATTATTATATATATTATTTTTTTCTCTGCATCTTAGTTGATGGACACAGGAGGGAAAAAAATCATTGGCGATGTTTCCAGCCAGATTTAGGAAGAGAATGTGGATTAAACAAGGTTTGTGCAGATAATTGAGATGTGTTTTCCACTCATTCATCATGTACATCATTGTGTGTAGATTAAGCATCCTCCTGCAGTTATTTTAGTAATTCAACATATGAATGTTTCTTTAAGTAGTTATCATTCACTGCTTGGTTTAGGGATACTTATTATGCAGAACCCACCAATTATATATTGTTTGAGCTTAATGTGGGTGGAAGAAAATGTGAAAGACCAAATGAAGATTTTGACAGAGCAGTGTACTAGTTTGTGTTTCATTATCATTCTAACCAACTATTAATGATGTCTATTTTGCCTTCGCTTCGTTATCTTAGATGTGAAAGGGAGAGATATGGCTCTTGAATCTGGTAGCAAGGTCACATGTATGGTTTCACAAGTTCTTTTTCATGAACAAGTTCGAAAGCTTCAGAAATCCCCAGAATGGTATGTTATATTGTTATTACCCCTGGTCTCTTGAATAAATATGCCTTCTAATTCTTCTTATGCCATCTGGATCATAACTAGCATTGGTAATGAATGAATCAAATCCATTCTTTATTTGTATGGACAACTCACTCCTCAATTCGAAGACACTTTGGCTAAGTGGACCAAATGAAATTCTTGTTTAAAGTATAACAATAATTTATACATTCCAACCTTGTTCTTGATTATTCTTCAGTTTAGTTATTTGTTGTAATGCAGGCCAGAAATATTTAAATCAACAACCTCAGATAGTGGTCATCCAAACTGCAGAGGAAATGAATTCAAGTGATGATGATGATGAGCTTCCTCCACTAGAAGCCAATATGAATAGAATCAGATTCGCTGAGTTATCTACAGATCCAGAGTCAGATTCCGATTATGAACCCATTACTCCTCCGTAAAGTATGGTCGAAGAGAGTTGTATTGAAATATCTTAGGCTGTTGGGAGTTTCTTCTATTTATTGCAGACTCTTGTTTCTTGTCCTACAGACAGGACTCTTTGCATCTCAATTCTGATAAACATGGGATCTTACCCAGATAAACATATAACCTTTTGGTACTCTATTAAGTTGAGAAAGAAATAACTGTTAGAATGTGAATTTTGTAGAGAAAATGGCAGAGAATGACATGTGGTATATTGTAATATACTAATATTCTAACATTGCCTGAAGAGGCCTGAAAGTTGACTCTGTTTTTTTCTGATAAACTGTTAGTTTACTGTTTGTATATAACTTTTTGTAATATTTTGACCTTGGTTCGAGTGTTTTGACCAATCAAAACTTAAAGCATCTTCAAGTTTTGATTGGTAAAAAACTCAATGCAAGGGCGATATTGAAGCCAAGTCTGAGTTCTCCATAAGACGGAACAACTTGGTGTACCAATGTAATATTGGAGGAAGTTGCCATTTTCCCACACTCTATATCATTGAGATGACATGGATCCATGAAGTCGAAAGTTGAGATACCCCCAATTCAAGATGGTGTTATCTTAGTCCTCCATCATAAAACTCACCTACGACTGTAAAGCTCTTCTGTCTTGAATTGGGGATATCTCAAATTTCGACTTTGAAATGGGGGGTATGTCCAAAAATCTCAAAATTGTATTGTGCCAAGTGCCACGAAGTCTATGAAGAAATCTCAAAATTGTATTGTGCTTCAAGTTGAATAGCCATATGGGGTGTAGATGGGTAATATATATAGGTTATGGATATGGGATTATGGTGTTGGGCTTTAGTGTATTAGCCCGATAGGGGGGTCCAATACATCGCCCCTTTTTTGTCCCATGGGTATGGCCATGGAGCAAAGAAGAAAGAAAAAAGAATTTGATGTAGGAAGTGATTGAAAATGGGTAAGTGAAAATAGACAGGTAAGTAAGCCTTTTGTGGAAGCAGTTAAGTCAGAATTGAAACGATTGATTGGAGTACGTTAGCCCCAAGTGATGATAGGGTGACAAGAAATGAGAGATATTGTTGAAGTAATATGTAAACTTCGTGATCGGGCTTTAAGAACACTGTAGAATATGTGATCCCCATGGGCGGAGTGTTGGATGTATGAGCACTTTAGCGGAGATATGAATTTGTGTCCTCATTAATCGATGTTTTGAATATATGACCTCTTTTGAATGGAGTTCATTGATACATGACTCCTCGTAAAACGTTTTGAATATGTGCGCTCCTAGGCAAGAGTCTTGAATGTCGCCCCCAAGTACGTAAGGCATCTTGTAATGAATGATAATATTGAATAAGTATTTTTATTCAATGTGTACTTGTTGAACGTCGGCGCCAAAGAATATTTCGACCAAATTCAACAAGATGACAACTTTCTTATAGAATTTGACTGGACACCCTCAATTGATTGGAATTAATGGGAAAGATGATGAAAAAGGAGATTGTTTTGATTGATTGTTGAGACTGAACCTCTCTTGTTGAAGGTTGCCTACGTACCCTAGTTCTTGAAGAAGCTAGGGATTAAGTCTCTTGTTCCGTAGTTCATGATGTATAGAGATTTGTGTATTTGTAGATGTGGAAAACCATAATTAAGGTTTCCTTGTTGGAGAAGACTTGTGCTTCAAGTTGAATAGCCATATGGGGTGTAGATGGATAATAAATATGGGTTATGGATATGGGATTATGGAGTTGGGCTTTAGTGTATTAGCCTGATAGGGGGGTCCAATACATCGCCCCCTTTTTGTCCCATGGGTATGGCCATGGGGCAAAGAAGAAAGAAAAAAGAATTTGATGTAGGAAGTGATTGAAAATGGGTAAGTGAAAATAGACAGGTAAGTAAGCCTTTTGTGGAAGCAGTTAAGTCGGAATTGAAACGATTGATTGGAGTACGTTGCCCCCAAATGACGATAGGGTGACAAGAAATGAGAGATATTGTTGAAGTAATATGTAAACTTCGTGATCGGGCTTTAAGAACACTGTAGAATATGTGATCCCCATGGGCGGAGTGTTGGATGTATGAGCACTTTAGCGGAGATATGAATTTGTGTCCTCATTAATCGATGTTTTGAATATATGACCTCTTTTGAATGGAGTTCATTGATACATGACTCCTCGTAAAACGTTTTGAATATGTGCGCTCCTAGGCAAGAGTCTTGAATGTCGCCCCCAAGTACGTAAGGCATCTTGTAATGAATGATAATATTGAATAAGTATTTTTATTCAATGTGTACTTGTTGAACGTCGGCGCCAAAGAATATTTCGACCAAATTCAACAAGATGACAACTTTCTTATAGAATTTGACTGGACACCCTCAATTGATTGGAATTAATGGGAAAGATGATGAAAAAGGAGATTGTTTTGATTGATTGTTGAGACTGAACCTCTCTTGTTGAAGGTTGCCTACGTACCCTAGTTCTTGAAGAAGCTAGGGATTAAGTCTCTTGTTCCGTAGTTCATGATGTATAGAGATTTGTGTATTTGTAGATGTGGAAAACCATAATTAAGGTTTCCTTGTTGGAGAAGACTTGTGCTTCAAGTTGAATAGCCATATGGGGTGTAGATGGATAATAAATATGGGTTATGGATATGGGATTATGGAGTTGGGCTTTAGTGTATTAGCCTGATAGGGGGGTCCAATACATCGCCCCCTTTTTGTCCCATGGGTATGGCCATGGGGCAAAGAAGAAAGAAAAAAGAATTTGATGTAGGAAGTGATTGAAAATGGGTAAGTGAAAATAGACAGGTAAGTAAGCCTTTTGTGGAAGCAGTTAAGTCGGAATTGAAACGATTGATTGGAGTACGTTGCCCCCAAATGACGATAGGGTGACAAGAAATGAGAGATATTGTTGAAGTAATATGTAAACTTCGTGATCGGGCTTCAAGAACACTGTAGAATATGTGATCTCCATGGGCGGAGTGTTGGATGTATGAGCACTTTAGCGGAGATATGAATTTGTGTCCTCATTAATCGATGTTTTGAATATATGACCTCTTTTGAGTGGAGTTCATTGATACATGACTCCTCGTAAGAAGTTTTGAATATGTGCGCTTCTAGGCAAGAGTCTTGAATGTCGCCCCCAAGTACGTAAGGCATCTTGTAATGAATGATAATATTGAATAAGTATTTTTATTCAATGTGTACTTGTTGAACGTCGCCCCCAAGTACGTAAGGCGTTGTGTGAAACTGTGATCTGAGTTTGATAATTGGATATTGAATAAATATATTTAAACAATATGTGTACTTGTTGAATGACTAATCTCCTCGTCAGGAGTCTTGAATATGTGAACTCCACGAGTCGATTTGAGATTGTATATGTATAAATGTATGAATATATGTATATATATGTATGAATGAATGCATGCATGTATATGTATATATGAATGTAAATCTATTATACTATATTAAAGCAGAAAATACCCCTAAGAAAATATCTCTTCAATTAGGCTATCAATAAGACTGAAATTGATAGCCTAATTGAAGAGAATTTTAATTAAGTTTGGGTATATTTGTAATTAGGCAAAAGTGGACCACCATCACAGATATAATTAAGCCCAATTAGACCATGGGAATAATTAAGCCCAATAAAAAAAATTAAAAGAATACCCAATCCCAAGTATAATCAAGTCCAGCCCGTACCCAGTTGGACCAAATCACAAGCATAATTAAAATACAGTAAAACTTCGATAAATTAATAGCCTTGAGACTAGAGAAAATTATTAATTAAACGAGATATTAATTCATCGATTAATTAATAAACTATTAATTTACATAAACAATATATTTTCATATATGTCTTTCTTTTTAGGGGGCTAACATGATGAAGCTGGATAATCATTTTATTCTAGAACCGGTTCCACGAAAAGAAACACTAAAATCGATAATGATATTGGAATAATTTCTTCTTGCAATACAAAATACAACACCAGATCAACTCATCACACTACAAAAATTTAGAGACGAGGTTCAAACCAAAATCAATTTTGAGAAAAAAAAAAACAATAATTAACTTTCATTATAAAAAAATATAAAATATATTTGTATATCAAAAAAATATTAATTTATATATTAGTTGGGCCTTCAAGGATTTTTCTAAAATGTATTAATTATCTAATACATTTACCGAAATATTAATTTATCAACATATGCCCAAGTTGGGACCAGCCAAAAATATTATTTAAAGGAGATAATTAATTTATCGGGTATTATCTTATCGAGGTTTTACTATATCTTTTCAATTATGCTGAAATTGATAAATTAATTGAAGAGAAATTCATTCAATTTTGGGTATTTTTGAAACTACACAAAATAAATAAAAATGGGTCAATATGTAATTTCACATATTAAATACAACAACCTTCATAAGTAACCCTAACTCGAATTCTTTATAAGCAATAAACCACATTATCACCACTAAATCTAATACCAATAATTGACTACCATTAATAAAATGCTCTAACTCGAATTTCTTTCAATTCAACAATTTTAACTTCAATAAGTTTACCAGTAATCTTTTTTAAATAAGTAGCTAAATAATTATCTGGTGGAAGTAGTGATTTACATTGAAATCACCAGATGATTTACTACATTTGTACAACTTTTTCATCTATTATACTCTATTAAAGCTGGAAATATCCTTAAAAAAACATCTCTTCAATTAGATTGAAATTAATAGCTTAATTGAAGAGAATTTTGATTGAGTTTGGGAATAAGTCCAGCCCGTACAAAAAATACAGTAAAACCTCGATAAATTAATAGCCTTGGAAATAGAGAAAATTATTAATTAAATGAGATATCAATTCATCTATTAATTAATAAATTGTTAATTAACATAATTAACAGTATATTTTTATGTATATCTTTCTTTTTTTTCAAGGGGGGGGGCTAATATGATGAAACTGGACAATCTTTTTATTCTAAAACCCGTTCCACGAAAAGAAACACTAAAATCGATAATGATATTGGAATAATTTCTTCTTGCAATACAAACTACAACACCAGATCAACTTATCACACTACAAAAATTCAGAGACGAGGTTCAAACCAAAATCAATCTTGAGAAAAAACAAGCAAAAATTGACTTTTATTATAACAAAAAATATAAAATATATTTGTATATCAAAAAAATATTAATTTATATATTAGTTGGGCATTCAAGGATTTTTCTAAAATGTATTATCTAATAAATTTAGCGAAATATTAATTTATTAACATATGCCCAAGTTGGGACCAGCTAAAAATATTATTTAAAGGAGATAATTAATTTATCGGGTATTATCTTATCGAGGTTTTACCGTATCTCTTCAATTAAGCTGAAATTGATAACTTAATCGAAGAGAAATTCAAAACTCACCAAGATTTACATTGAAATCACCAGATGATTTATTACGTTTATACAACTTCTCCATCTTCCTCTTCACTCAAAGTCTATGTCTGCTTATATGCTTATATTTGATCCATGTATATATGATGTTTGCTGAAGATCTCTCGACGACACAGAAATCAAAACTCACCAGTATTCTAAGTCAAATGGGCAGCTATGCACGTTTATTAATAAGATCATTAATAATATTAATATGATATTATTGTGGACACACGTCAAACATGTTTGTGATGGTCATTTTCAATTACATTCTAGATTTGACAAAAAGTATATTTTGCAAGAATATGGAGAACCAGTAATCTATTTCTTTTCCTTGCACTTATTAGGCATTGACAAAAAGTAAATGAAAATAGAAAATAAACTCCAATAAAGATGATGATATAATCTTCAATACATTTCAATGGTGGGGATACGAAAAGGGACCCAAGTAGCAGTAAGACTTATTTACTGCAATTTCATGAAATTTGAGTCCCTTAATTTGTGATCTAATGTACATAAATGTGTTGCAGATGAGACTATATCAAAAAATGTCGCAAGATTCACACAGACATGGATTGTATGGTTGCCTTCCGAAAATGCTTAACTACAGGCCTAACGGGATCTCTCCATCACATTACAAGTAAGTCATCTTTATCATCATAATAGTTTGTTAAAGATTTCGAATTTTCATGATGTTAACTGTTACAAGCCAATTAAGAGACGCTCGACTGCTAATGGACTACTGTGAAAAGATTGTTTTCCAAAGTGATGAAGCCTCAACAACCGAGCCAGACTAAATTCTAATTGAGACTTTGAGAATTGAGAGTACTGCAAAATCCCATTCTCCTGGATATCTTCAAATGTTTTGGGTTTAATTTTCATGTATATATAATAATCATTTAATTTCATTACTCAAAGATTTATAATAATTCTAAATGAAATCATACCAGATCATAGACTTTTGAAACGGGCTAAACAAAATATTACAAGTTACAAACCAAAAGTAATATAAAACCCCCCAAAAAAAAACTTTAAAACAATCAGATATGCCCGTGCATTGCACGGGCTTAAGGACTAGTGTATATATATATGTAGATGTAGAGATATGATGAATATTTATGCATAGTATATGTGCAATGAGAATACTATCATGAAATGGATAGTATGAGAATCGAACTCCCTATCGCCCCCAATTGTGAGGCAAGTTGAAATAGCTGCATATATGGCTTCATTAGAGTAATCCAGAAGGATGACCGATGCTAATGGTGGTCGAGAATCGCGCCCCCAATGGTGATACCAAATTAGGGAGAGTATGTATCCATCTTCGTTGAATTGATCTTGAGTGTTCGATATATAGCCATTTGATGTAAACTGAATGAGTGGTGATATCTATAATTTCTTAATATAAGCGAGTTAATACATATCCAATAAACCATTATCAAAGAAGAGTTAGACTTTGACATGTAGAGAACGACAATCCTCATTGTCTTAAGTACCACCAGTGAAATATGTAAGCAATTTGGATGTTACGAGTCTCCTTAATGTCATTCATTCATAGATAATAGTTTATATGGAGCTAAGACAATTCTTTTGCTCATGCTCACCCCCCCAAGTGTGGATAAGCAACGTCGGGCTTCCGAAATTGGAGAACTTGTCATAAATTGATTTTGTGAAACGATAGACTATTTGTATTTCTATCCCAACATGATTAATACCTCAAGAGTATGAGCGCATTGAGTGGCTCTTGTATTTGAGGTATCAAGATCATGACTTCCTTTCGAGTTGAAGAATTTGAAAGTAATTGGGACAGTTTCATACACATCTTTAAGTAAGAAGATGTCATCTTTTTAATATGTATCATAATCTCACAAATTATCAAACCTCGAGAAGAAATGAAAAATTAAACGTCATTAGAATAGTAGAGAAGTCAATCTATGCTTTGTTAGAAAGATATCTTGTCCTCTTCCGAACACAAAAAACGATGCAAAAATCCAAGCTTTGAGTAGAGAGATACATATTTTCGTATGATGTTTCCAATATGGACGAAGTTTGAAACTTTTAACCAAGGCGGCAGCAGTGCCAGCGGATGGGGAAGCAGCCATGAGAAGGAGGATGGAAAATTCGTATATAAAGCTTGTATGAGTGGTTTCTCAAAAACGAGTTTGAATTAAAAGGAGCATAAAAATATCATCTTGACATTACGCATCCAAAAAGTGTATTTGATTATGAGACTTCATTGGTTGAAGAATATATTGAATAACATCCACCGCGTTGATACCCAATATCGGTTTCTATTCGAGATAGAACAAGGGAATCGCTAATGCGTTCCCAAACCGTGTAGCTATCATTAAAACTTCATGGAATCTTCAAATTTTATTTGAGATAAATAATACGGCGCTTGAGATTTTGAAATTGACAAAGCAAATTAATGACCACATCCCCATGATCATTATCTCAAAAGGAAGAGCACACGTGCGTCCAACAAGAAGGGACATGATCATGACTTCCAATAAATCTGAAAAAATAACTTGGAAGTGGTAAAATTGTTGCGAACAATTTTGAATGTGTTTGTGTATGAATCCATCAAAGCCTTATTTTGTAGTATAATCTTCAACTTCATGAACGGAAAAACAATATGATTCTCTTGTCAGGTTTCATCACTGAAAAGAAAAATAGATCATATTCGAGAGTCTTTGTTGTTCCCCTCAGTCGGCGCCAAAGAATGTTTCGACCAAATTCAACAAGATGACAGCTTTGCTATAGAATTTGACCGGACACCCTCAATTGATTGGAATTAATGGAGAAGATGATGAAGAAAGAGATTGTTTGTGGTTGATGGACGAGACTGAACCTATCTTGTTGAAGGTTACCTACGTACCCTAGTTCTTGAAGAAGCTAGGGATCAAGTCTCTTTTCCGTAGTTCATGATGTGTAGAGATTTGTGTATTTGTAGATGTGGAAAACCCTAATTGAGGTTTTTTTGTTGGAGAAGACTTGTGCTTCAAGTTGAATAGCCATATGGGGTGTAGATGGCTAATATATATGGGTTATGGATATGGGATTATGGTGTTGGGCTTTAGTGTATTTGCCCGATAGAGGGGGGGGGGGGGGGGGGGGGTCCAATACATAAACCATTCTAACATCCCTATTCCTCATGCAATGTCATTACACATACCAAATCAACAAAATATTTGCGAGGCCTATGCTTTTTTACCTGTTTGTAAATTAAACACTTGAAATTTGTTACCAAAAATCATACTTCATCTCTTTTTGCAATCGTTAAGCTGGGGTTAGGCTAGACCCCTACCTGTTTATTAAAATCAATTTCTATAATACACTTTGCATGTGGTATCATTCATTACTATTTTCCCCAACTCCTCTTGTAGTGGAGGAAGAAAGTACAGAAGCACATTCTCTCTTGGTAGGCTAGCAAGCTAGTCTGCAGCTTGTTTCACTTGTCGAAAAATGTGTTCAATTTGATTCTTCTCAAGCTGGTCCATATTACTCTGGATGTCTTCAACAATCTGGTTTGTCCTCCATGTAGGTGTTTGTCTTCTTTGCAGAATTCTTACAGCAAGTTGAGAGTCCGAGTGTATCCTAAGCCTTCTGATTCCCATTGTAATAGCAACTTCAAATCCTCTCGCAATGCCCATCAATTCTAAGTAAAGAATTGATCTTATATTGGAGGAACAATTAGCTATTTTGGTCCCCTAACTTTGCTCAAATTTTCAGTTGAGTCCTCAAAGTTTAAACTGCTCAATTTCGTCCCAAATCTTTCAAAACATTTGCAAAATGGTCTCACCGTTACCAAGCATCTAACAAAGTTGCCTAGTGGCAGTTTACTATCACACGTGGCCTTTTAAATTCAAATTTTAATATATTTTTTTGCCAGGTCAGCAGAGCACGTGAATGGCACGCACAACATCATATTGTTTAAAAATAGAACACAAACCCAAACTGTGTAAAAATAGAACTCATTTTGTACAAAAATGAGAATTGTTAAATGCTTGGTGACGAATTAGCTATTTTGGTCCCCTAACTTTGCTCAAATTTTCAGTTGAGTCCTCAAAGTTTAAACCGCTCAATTTGGTCCCAAATCTCTCAAAATGTTTGCAAAATGGTCTCATCGTTACCAAGCATTTAACAAAGTTGCCTAGTGGTAGTTTACTATCACACATGGTCTATTAAATTCAAATTTTAATATATTTTTTTTGCCAGGTCAGCAGAGCACGTGAGTGGCAAGCGCAATATCATATTGTTTAAAAATAGAACACAAACCCAAACTGTGTAAAAAATTTATAAAAAAGAGAATTGTTAAATGCTTGGGAACGGTGAGACCATTTTGCAAATGTTTCAAAAGATTTGGGACCAAATTGACCAATTTAAACTTTGGGGACTCAACTGAAAATTTGGGTAAAGTTAGGGGACCAAAATAGCTAATTTATCAATGCTTGGTAACGGTAAGACCATTTTGCAAACGTTTCAAAAGATTTGGGACCAAGTTGACCAATTTAAACTTTGGGGACTCAACTGAAAATTTGGGTAAAGTTAGGGGACCAAAATAGCTAATTTATCTATATTAGAGCCTCATGTGTATGCAACAAAGACTTCTCTATTTTCATCCCCAATGAGTCCCCCATATCCAGCTCTTGTGTCAGTGAGAGAGTTATCAACGTTCAGTGTGCCATCCAGTATTGGGTGTTGTCGTCCATTTCAGAGCTCTAATAGTTTGCTTTTTGGTCATATCCATCCTACCAATTCTTTAAGCTGCAAGTTTATTTGCTGGTGTGTCCTTGTATTGCCTTTTCAAACTTGTCATTCTGATTGTGATATCTCTTGTGATGAGCTCGAACAATGGTCTGTTGTCTACTGCTTCTTCATAAATTCTTTGGTTCCTTTTTTACCACAACCAATACACAGTTGAAACTAGGGCTCGCTGTAGTAGCAACTTATTGAGGGATTTACCTTTCAACACATGACATATCCATATCCATATATTCTTCGGGTGCCTTGTTGATAATTGCCAAAAAGTATATATTTAAACTCCTAAAGCACACGTGTTTATCCCAAGTTAATGTATAAAGTGATATGATATGCGTGGTTTTGTTTATTTTACATGTTTATAGGATCAAAGCATGAAGAAAATGCAAAAGGAAGAAAATGAAGGAAAAAGGTACAGAAAACTGCGATAGCGGAGCAACTTCGAGCCTTTGGTAGACTAAAGTAGAGAACTCTGATTTATGATCTGAAGACATCGTTGAAAATCTCTCATTGTGTACTTGAAGACTGTTAAGAAACATTAGCAAAAGGAGTTGAAGAAGCATCTCGAAAAGAGGCCTGGAAATCTGACAGACTGCAGTTTTGTAGACGGCAAAATAGACAAGTCAAAATCCAAAGTTGGAATTTCATCCAAGGCCCACTTGCAGTCCATTCCAACCATGTTGAAGGTCTAAACTGGAAATTTATAAGTTATTTGGTCAATCCTAGGTCAAGGAATAAAGTCAAGTTTTCAAGCCTTAATGAAGTATTTCGGTGAAACTCTACCTCTTTGTCTATATAAGCAATGTTCTCCATGAATTTGGAGCATGCTTCACCTTAGAATTGAAGTATCAAACCCTAGATCTAGTTTCATTAATAAGAACTATCTTCATGTTATGGTACTTTTAGTAAGTTTTTAATTAATATATGCAATTTATCTTTAGTATTTATCTTTTCTAGTTTAATCATGTATTGACTTTTCTCTACCACCATGTCATCGTCCTCCATCTCCATTATGGGGTGAGCTAGCCTACTAGATGAATTATGATTTTTTATATGTATTTGATTCTCGTCCATAAAAAGGTATTATTTTAAGATTGACCACCTTAGGATAATTTTACTCATATTCTTAATTACAATAAAAGAGAGATTTTTTTACATATAGAGATTTTTCAATACCTCTTGTGCTTAGTTAGTTTATTTTGGCATCGAGGGAGAGAAAATTAGCTAATTCTATATCTTTTATTGAAATATAAGGCTTTACTTGCTATCCAGTGGCGGATCCAGGAATTTAGTTTAGGGGGGCTTCATTGAGCTAAAAAAACAATCGTACGTTCAACTTGTTGTAGTCCGGGCCTTACAATCGTTAACTCATAACATAAACAAAGACTCTTCCCCGCTAAGGTTATAAAGTGAACATTTTTCAATAATTGGTTAGATATAAAATCAAAATGCTAAGTAGGAAACCCATTTCATTTAAATAAAAGAAATGATTATAAACAACTACATTGGGTGACTAGGTTGTGCTGAATCATCAACACAAAGCTGAGAATTACATAGAGAACATTAATATAAATAAATGGGAAAACGATAACAACATTAGCATACTGGCATGGACGTCTTTCAATAAACATGTTAAGCATTAATTTTGTGTAAGTGTAAAATACATATTTTGGGTGAACTATATTGATATGGATGCTTAGATAGATGCACTGTGAAAAATTTATATCAATAATATGCTCAAGAATTCAACACAGTGGAATCAATCTTTGGTGGTTTTATTCTATGACATATTATTTTCTTATTTTATGAATTGTGATAAAATATGTTGATTTATTTTTTTCTTATTATTGAGATATCTATTGTTGGAAGCTATAAATTAATTAGGAATAAATTTTGATGTTTCTAATTTGGTCACTAAATTATGTGTAATATATTAGCAATTTTTGTATGTCTAATTAATTATAGCTACATACTAAAAAATTTCAGAAATTTTTTAGGGGCCCTTAGGTTTATGCTAAAAAAATTACCCGCAAAGACTTTAGTATAGCTTAAGGTGAGTGAGTTTTGGCATCAAGAGAGAGAGAACTCACTACTAACTATGGCATAGAGATAGAGATAACTAGTTGCATGAAATTTAATACATAGAAAAATGTCATGACTTTGTCTAGGATGGTGAAGTGATCCCCATACCCATCTCATATATTCACAAAACCTAATTTACTTGTTTTTAGTTAATGTAGTTGTATTTAATTATTTAGTTTTAATCATAATCAAAACCTCAAAACAAATCAACTTTCAAAACATCAATATTCCCTTTTCATCAAAATGACATCATCATCATCATCATGATAATCATCGTCATCATCGTAGGTATATTATTTATTTTGCACCGTTACATTATAACCCAATCCTTTGATGAGTGGATTGATACCCGGTGCTTATCACTTTGCTAGTTTTAGTTAATTAGTCTAGTATTTGCACACACAAAGGGGAAAATATTTGATATTAGGATAGATATTAAGTTTATCCCGATGTCACTTGTCAGTAAGTCTTTTAGTTCCACACCATTCCATAACACTTCCCCATAGTCTAGATGAGTATGGGCAACTGAAAAACATATGGAATGTGTGTTCCACAGCTGATTGGGCGCTTGAAGTCGCTGGAAGTTCTCTCCAATTCAATAGAGAGGGTAAGTTGGTCTCTCCACATGGTCAAACAATGCATTGCTGCATATGGGAGGGTACAAGTGTGTGGTGATTCTAGGCCTTTGTATTCAGGGATAGGTATTTGCCACATGCGATTGGTCCATTCCTTATAGGCCATTGCTGCAAAGCGTGCACAATTAGCTATATGTTCAGTTTTCCCCACTCATACAATCAATATGATCATACCTAATCACGTTGAGAACCAGGTTCAACCTTTCCAGTTCCAATAATTAACCCCAATGTATCTTTAAGCATAATTTCCATGGGATGCTCTCCGGAAGAAACATCCATGCTAATTGGTTCACTCAATCTAATTTTAACCCGTCCAGATTCACCATTTTTCAAGAATAGAGATAGATGCTCTTCACCATGCGTTATAACACTCAAAATTTTAACGACCATAGCTAAAACCAGATTTTCAGATATGCCACATACAATACTGCGACCAAATCCATCTCTGACCTCCCATGGGTAATCCTCCATTAATTGTAAATCTACAATGAGGACCGAGGTAGATATCGTCAAAGTTGCTTGTTCATCCAACCTACATAACCATTTACAAAAATCAGAATTTTGTTGAGAAGAATTGTGCTCAAACTCATATTTAAAAGACAAATTATTTAGGCTCCGGATTTTGCCAAGGGAAAATTTGATCTTGCCAATGATCATTTCCCAAGGTGACTTAACTGCCCTAAATTATTTTAGGTAGGATTAATTATAACATTTAACAAATTTTAATGACAATATTTTTACTCACCACAAAATAAGAAAAATCTTTTAAATTACCATTCATTTTTAAAATAAAATTTTAACAAGATAATTTGTGTGCTCACAATCATGTTCATCTTCTTTCCTTCTCTTCTTCCGTTTTTTCCTCCTTTCCAACTAATTAATCACTCTTTTATAATATACCAATTCGATTAAAATTTACTAAAAAGTTACAAAAGATTGTCGTGATTATTAAGATATATGGTGGATAAACGTATTAGAAGATCGAGTTGGTTCATTAGAAATTTCTACTTAAAAGTTATGAAAAATTGAAACAATTTATTAAGAAACAAGGTAGCATATTCTTCATTTTCTTGATTGCTTTTATACTCTATAGACAAATTTATAAAGATTTAATTATTTATAACAACTGTATATATTAAGAAAATAACTATATGTATGGAATTGTTATGTATGGTATAATTGAGGGCAATTAAGTCATCTTGGGAAATGATCATTGGCAAGATCAAATTTTCCTTTGGCAAAATCCGAAGCCATTATTTAACTTGAATGAAATGTTCCATCACATGAAGAGTGAAAAATTCTTAGAATAAACAGAATTTTCTTAGTAATATTGATTGTGCCAAAACTACATAATAAACTATTGTGTATGAATCTATATAACACAACACACTTCAAATTAACAGAATAATATCTAATAAATTGAGAACATAATAAACTACATATGGTCTTTACTGATATAACAAAGTGACCAAAAAAATCAATGGGTATGAATCGAACTCTAAGTATATGAGCAAGAAAGCATGAAATTGGAATGATTGGAGGGAAGGTATACAAACCTGGACTTTAGGATGTATGGGTGTTCTAATACTTCTTTAGCAGTTATCCTCTCAGCATGATTAAGAATTAATATTTTCTGCAAAATAAAATATCAAATCAATATAGATCCAAACAAAATAATAGTGAAGGAGAACTATGATGAAAGTTGGCAAACAGCCAGAATAATTACGAAGGCAAGTAGAACTTGCAAAGAAAACACAAATTCGACTAAACACGTAAATTCCAAATCATAACCAAACACTTAAATTCATATTAAAGGCTAGAAAAATGCCAACACTCAAATAATTAATTAATAGAACACCAAGAGTTCAACACTAGTTTCTGAACAATAACTTGAAATCGAAGCCATCAACCAATATTGGTAACTTCAATGCTACTTGTTAACCTAGAAGTACTATGACATAATCATTTAAGATGAAATAGGAAGGCAACTAGGAAAAAAATTGTAAGAACACAATAGCCTGAGCTATCATGAAATCATAAAAAGCAAGTTGAGATTTACTCTTCTATGAATAAAATTAATAAATACAGAAAAACGGAGCAAAATATAAAATAGATGTAAAAAACTAAGCAAACCAGTAAAACAAAGACATCAAAGTAGAGTAACATTACATGCAACAAAATCAACTAGCCCACTACATCAAAACATTAGAAATTAACAAATCTACTTGAAAGGTAAAACGATTAATACAACAAAAAAAAAGGGTACAAAAAGTGATGAATAGCATTGTGATGACAGCGGGTTTTAATGAATATGTATTTCGTAGGATTGGTTTTGCTATTCAAAATAGGCTTTCAGTGCAGTTTGTTGCGCGTTTGTCCTCTAACTTTGTATAATTTCTCAAATTTTTATCAATAAAATTTGTTTTGAAAAAAAAAAATCATAAAATTTCAACCAAGGGAAGAAAAGCTTGAATTATATATTTTATTTTAAAGCTTTTTAACAAAGATGCATGAAAAATAGTTTGAGAAATATAAATACTTGAAAGAGCCATATCGAATCTTGTTTGAAAACAAGTAGGTAATGGTCTCTAATATTTTCACTACTTATAACTAGAATCTGCAAGACATATAAAGAGATATTTTCTCCCTATTTATAGAACAAGAAAGTAAGTCTTTGGAAAGTGAACATTCACCCCAAGAAACATCAAAGATTCCAATAAAATTATATAGTCCTATGATATTCAGAAGAAGAAAGGTATATATGATGAAGGATGACAAACAACCAAAATAATTTTAAAGGCAAGAAAAACTAGCAAAGGAACCACACATTCAGATAACATATGAATGTTATCCAAAAAGTACTTTGACATAACCATTTCAGATGAAACAGAAAGGTAACCAGGAAAAAGTTTGGATGAACACAACAGTCTAAAAAATGACATTTAGGCAAACAGCTTACTCTCAGTAGATTGATGTCGTCTGCACATAGAAATTTCTCTACTTCCTCCTCCAATTTCTGCACACAAAAGTGTTGAGGTTTTCTTCTTTCGAGCAATTCAATAGATTAAAGAAAACATTAAGTTATAATACATTACCCTTGGTATAAATTCAGGAATAGGCTAATAATACTTGAGTTGTGTAACACCAGGCCAATTACTTTCATCAGGTACAACTCCACATATGTTTTAGAAGGAAAAAAAATATACAACAGGTTAGCGTAGAGGACAAATAGATAAAAAGAAGATTAATTAATATTAGTTCTTCTTATACCCATAAAGAATGGAAAGATGATGTTGACGCGAAGAAATAAACTCTAGTTAGAAACTTTTGAGTAACCAATTCATAGAAGATGCAGCTAAGCGACCAGATGTCGATGGCAGAGGAGTAACTAGTCGAACCAAGAATTACTTCTGGTGCTCTATAACTCAATTACAACCTAGAAAAGAAAAAAATAGTATGAGAACAATTAAGGTGTTAAAACAACTAATTAATAACAAACCCTTTTTACCGTCTAGGATCACATCACATAAAAAGTCTTTAAAAGAAGTTACCTCAGGAATCAAGACATCTTCTGACGGAACACAAGCTCTCGAAATGCCGAAAGTCTGCAAGCTTCAAAATTGTACGCTCCTTATTACCAGACAGCCTCCTACGTATTAGAATATTAGCTGGCTTCAAGTCTCTGTGAATCATATGGTTCTTATGAAGAAAATGCAAGCCTTCTGCTATCTCTTTGAGAAAATACTGAAAAAAGAAAAAAATAGTTTTTCAAATCACAATAATCCCCTCGTACGATACTCTAGTTGTGTTTAGAAAAGGTACGAGCATGTACTCATTTGTGTGTGTGTGCGCGCGCTAGAATTTATATATCAATCTTTTAAATGTGTCATGGAAACTTAGTTGTGTTATACCAATCTGATTTGATGAGATAGGTTTTGGAATGCCACATAATGAAAAATACACAGAAAAACACTAGTACTTGATTAAAATTTAGTCATTTCAATGTCGCCATCATAATTAGTAATCAAACATTAGTTCTGATGTTTAAAACACATCGAAATAACTTGCTATGTTGGTTTTGTAATCCTGATGTTTGGCGGACATACGTTGTTGTATATTTTAAAAATGGGAAAAGTTCCTTTCGCACAATTGTCTAACACTACAACAAACTTTAGAGCATCTCCAATGCTAGCCTAAATCCTTTAGTTTAGACAAAAACAACTAAAAAACATCTTCAATGGTAGCCTAAATTTTAGAAAAGTTTAAACTCGGACTAAAGTTTTGCCTAAATTTAGTCTAGCTCTTCGGTCTAAATTTCACAATGTGGCAAAATTAGCAACATCGTGTGAAATTGGCAACAACACGCAGAGTTCACAACTTCGCGCGGAATTGATAACATCGCGTGAAGTTAGTAATCTCGCTTCATCAACGCACTAATTCGGCAAAAACTTGCCAGTTGTTTTGATTTCAAGTCTGTTGTCTGTGTATTTTTTTGATTTCAAGTGTGTTGTTTGATATTTTTTGTATTAATAAAATTTAAGTGATATAAAATAAAATTGTATTTTGCATTATATGATTAATATAAAATAATATTGCATTTAATGATCGATAAAATAAAGTGATCAATAAAATAAAATGGTCAATATATAAAAGTTTTACAAAATCCAATACGCATAAATGTATCTATGATCTCCCCCTGCTTCCGCTCCTTTTAGACCTCCTACTCCCTCTACTCCCCCCTTTCGAGCTCTCACTAACGTAACTGTCATCGCCAGTGGTACTACTAGGTCCAGCCTCGTGATCATGTCTACGTCTCCGAGGTGGTGGTGGTGCATGCAGCAGCATCCTCAAACCTCTGTAGTCGTGCTTGTGCAGTAGCGTACATCCCTAGAAGGGTGTTGTAACGATGATCCTCTGGGGCGGCAACATCTCTGGTATACTCGTACACAGCATCTCGAATCCCATCAACCATCCGAATAGAATCAGTGTAATGAATGCGCATATCATCTTGCAAAATTTATAACTTAGTGAGATACAATTCTAAATACATTAATGTACATAATAAATTTTTAAATAAATAAATAAAACTTACCAGTGGTGGAGCATGGAGCATAGGCTCCAAGGTAGCAACACGAGCATCCTCTGTAGAAGGAATCGGGAGCTGAACATCACCGTGCCTAGTACAAACTGCAAAACTCCAAGGATCAGCTACAGAAGGAGGTCCTGCTGGAGGTGCATGGTATGTATGTGGGTGATCAATTGGGTGAGATGGCCCATGAATCCTCAAACCCCTCCTGATACCACCTCTCCCGACCAAGTCAATGTTCTCAGACCGATATAAATCATCAACAATAGGCCCATGGGAAACTGCAACCCAGTACAAATCATATGTAGCCTAAGAGGTAAAAAGCAAGAACGAACCCTGATCCAACCATAAGCTCTGATCCCAAGCAGTGTCGACCATCACTCTGGTGTATCCCATCCCGGTCGCCATATCCTCAAGGTATCAAATGGAATAGAAATACGACCAGTCAACTGCCGCCAACACCTATCACCCAGATACGGTATGTCGTGTCAACTAACACCCCGAAACATTGCTCGTCCTCGTGAAACTGTAAGAGTATGCTGGACACCTAGGTTGCTCACCAACTGAGCAGAATCAGTCTAAGGTCTCCAAGTAATAGACTGAGAACTACGGAGCTCTATCTGGTTATGGGCAATAATAGTAGATCGTCGAATCTGCTCACCACCTCGTAACCGCTCACTGGAACCCCAACCTCGAAGACGTGGAAACTGAGTAGTGATGTTCATAACAAAAGGAGTCATTGTGCCGATGTACTCATAAAACCAATGCTCTAGGAACACAAAGTTCACATCGATAGTCATCATCGTCGCAACCCGGTGAGTAACAGCTCTGTCGAGTGACTCCAAAGTCTGAGCATACATAGCTCCACCCCAATCATCATAATCTCCAAGTCGGTCTATATCCACAATCCCAGCCAAATAACCTAACCGAATAGTTGAATGACCAGTTTCAACCAGTAAGTTACCTACAACATATAGGTAAAAAAGCTCTCAAGTACTCAGTCGTCAACTCACTCTCCGGCTCAAACTGAGCTGCCCAAAGCTCTCTAGTATCATCATCTCCAACGGGGTGCATGTACACTTCTACCAAAGCGCTCATCTTCACTCCCTTACACTCAAAATGACCATCACCCAGTTTACTAAAAGTCTCAGTCATAACTGCAAATCCCTCATCAACAACATTATAGGGTATGCGCGATCCTCTACCAATCGGTATCCCCATAATCATAATAAAATCCAAGGGGGTGATACCTAACTCTCTGAAGGGGAAGTGAAAAGTGTGGGTCGACGGCCACCATCTCTCTATCAACGAACAAACTACGGAGTACGTGGTCTGAGCGACAACTAAGCGAAGAAAGAAATAGGCCAAAAGGGCAAAAGGGGAAGCTAATATATGGTCTCGAATATGTGCCATCCCTACTGTCGTGTCCAGTGCTCGCCACCAAGTAACGAGTATGTCGTTACCCACCCTCGGCGCCCAACCAAACGTCCTCTATAAAGTTTAACATAAATGTGCCATTAATCGTTTATATACAACATTCGGTCTATATATTAATTTTTAACCTATAGTCTAAATTAATCATTTTATATATACACACACTACGTATATATTAATTTTAACCTATAGTTTACAAAATCTTTAACCTATAGTCTAAATTAATCATTGTATATATAATCTATATATATATTAATTTTTAACCTATAGTTTATTACATTAAAATTCATCTAAATTTCTAAACATCAAAATTAACACATCAAATCAAAATTAATCTAAATTTCTAAACATAAAAATGTAATCAAAATTTATTCATCGAATTTAATTTAATTTTTCATAACATTATCAAATTTAACTAAACACCAAAAAAATTATCAAAACATCTAAACTAAAATAAAATTTTAAAACATACCCCGGTAGTGCACACGTAGTAGCTAACATCCTTGGTATCCTCACACGATGAAACCACTCTAAAGCTTTTAACGGCAACTTCTTGTGAAAAATCTTCAATCTCCACTTGGTGATATTCTTGGACAAAAGGAGGAATGTCATTTTTAACTTGTGGATTTGTGGTTAAAAGTATTTCCGCTTGTTCATTGAAATTTTCTTCATCAAACTGTTGTTCTTGAGAGTTTAGAACATCTAAATGCTCGAAATTGAGGTTATAATCCATTAGATTTGTGAAAGGAATCAAAATTTATGGCAAAAAATGGTTGAAATCGAAGTTGTGAAACACTC
Source organism: Aquilegia eximia (assembly GCA_023053565.1). NCBI lineage: Eukaryota > Viridiplantae > Streptophyta > Magnoliopsida > Ranunculales > Ranunculaceae > Aquilegia > Aquilegia eximia. Next base: position 17,367,977 of record JALIGU010000003.1, read on the forward strand.
AAAATCGAAGAATGAGTCGACAACCGAAAAATGCAGTGAACGAACCAGGAGGAGGAAGATGGTGGTTAGGGTTCGAAATCGCGCGGAGTTATCAACGTCACGTCTTTAGTATTTTTTTATGCCAGCATTGAAGAAGCCTCTGTAAACCTTGGTTTAACTCCTGAAAAATTGCCTAGGTGGCAGCTTAACTTTAGGCTAGCATTGGAGATGCTCTTAGTTACTTTCTGTTAGTTGACCTGCTTGCTGAGGTATCCTTATGCTAAACTGTCCAGTTAATATTGTTTGCAAGGGCAAATGGAAGAGGCAAAGTGAGTTTTTTATTTAATGGTTGTCAGACATCATGAACCAAGCATAATTAGCTATAAGCCTTTAACTCTCCACATCATGAAAGATCATCCAATATGTTGCATCCCTAGTGAACATTACTGAATGTGGAGAGATTCGACTTACCATTACACTTATAATCAATCAAAACACAAAGCCCACGCTATGTCTAGGAACTGTAAGCTCCAAAAAAGTGCAATTCAACAATAACCAATAAACAAACAATAAAGAATAAAGAATAATAGAGACACGAAATTTAACGTAGAAAAATCCAATCACTGGAAAACATCCACGACCGTCCTCACAACAATAAATAATCCACTATATCTATAGAAAAGTACACTCGGTCACTAATACAGTCTTAGATTAACTCAATCACAGAAGTTAATACTTGTAGTAGTGCTCCGCATAGTCTTCTATCACTGCAATCACTACAACACCTTCTTAGACTCTCTCTAAGAAACAACTCTCAAATCTCTATTGTTGTTGATGAAAATGACTTGGGATGATGAAGAAGGATTCTCACACAGATAAACAATCTCTCTAATGGTGGAAAGGGCTAGAGAGATATTGAATCCTTGAGGGTTTTCTGTTGTAGAGAAAACCCTTATATATTCCACATTGGGCCTCATATCCATGTCGGCCAATTACTATACATGGGCTTGAATAGCTTCAGCTCCAATAGTCCAAACTCCACGAAATGTTGTCAACCCTACAAGTATTGGGCTTAAGTTAATGGATTATGAATCAAAGTTGATAAAAGCTCAAAGTCCACCTTCTCAAGGACTTCTACACCAAAGAGAAAACCGAAATCCAAAAGAAGGAAGAGATTGAAGCCAAAAAGGAAACCACAATTGTACCAAGCTCAGAGGAGTATTTCCACCGAACCAAAATCCAATAAGATAGACTCATTGTGATACAGACAGAAGACAAAGTAGACAACGGAAGACTGAAAGTCAACAGTCAACTCGCCACTCCGCAACTGCTACTCGCCACCTCACGAGTTGACCATCTCCACAGTCTTGACCGTAATGGGCCCTACACTGACCTAAGTCTATCATATTGCTGACTTGATGTATTCATAGATGCCAATATGGCCGAACAGTATATATACTCTAGAAAACTAAGGTTTTACGTACATATAGAGAATACAACTCAATAATATTCAACTTCTTGTATCTTGAAGTAATAGTTCTTCTTATTAGGTTTTTAAGATTTAAGAGCATTAAAAGTATGTTTTTCTATTTGATGATGACTTGTTCTTCATTAATGGAAGGCTAAACCCTTAAGGGATAAGTAGCCTCCATTAATGAAACCATAATATTTTAATATAGTTTTATGTTTGTTCTTCATTGAATCGTTTTCATGCCAAATAGTAATAACAATACTTTCATGTTACCGTATCGGGAGAGAAGTAATATGTTAGTTTATCATTTTTAGTGTTTTTGTATGTCTACCATGCCTATATGCTTAATACTTACAATACCCGAGAGGTGAGTACATAATAGAGTTTCAATATAAACTTGGATTGCTTAGAAAATGACATATGTACCCTTGCATGAGTAGAACCATATGATTGATGTAGCGTCTTGTTGCTTTGGGCTTCATCCACTCCACTCATGCATCTCAAGTAAAATAGTTAGACACAATAGCTGAGAGGTGAGTGTTTATCTATCTCGGCAATAACTGAGAGGTGAGTCGGGGAGCTACAATAGTTGAGAGGTGAGTAGCTAAGAACATGCATATTAACTAGATTAGTATTATCGTGGATTCATGAGGTGAACATGTCCCTTACTCATTTTATTTATCTTACTCCGTTTTAGTAGTCGTAATAGATTAGAATTAGTTAACTTAGTTATTTATAATTTCTCTACAAAATAGTGTGACATCTCTTTGGTAGCTTCTTTGTTTCTTATTGTTTATAGTGGATTGATACCCTTCTTTGCCGCTATACTCGAATCTTTGGAAGGATTATTGTTATAGTAGTATTGAGTCAACAACAATATTTCATTATTCATCGATCACATAAACATCAACATCCGTATCCATCTCAACCATACTCAATACCATTACAACACCTCACAACCCCAACGGGCTTTCCAGCAAATGCATATGCTCACAAGGCAAACATAAGCCTGCGGATATAGTGAGTTGTTGACAACTACCGAAAAAGAAATCACTAAGATTATTAGGGGCATAATCAAACAACTCAAGAGAAGATATGATGCTCCCATAAGACCAATATACATGAATGGTAGCCACAAAGACTATCAAGCAAGTATACCGTGTATAGTGCATTTTAGCAAAATAAAATATCATGATACATATCAAATACGCATGAACAAATACTCAATGATATCCAATACATTATACCTTGTGAACGACAATAGAAGAGATAAACCACAAGAGGTGTGATATGCAAGCATACAGGAATGTCAGTAGAGAACCACTCTTAAAATTCTCTTCATTCTTTCCTTTTTTTTTTTTTTTTTTAACGAAAGTAAAAATGAAACACAAACTCAAAAGAAGATAAAAGGACCACAAAGAAGTAAGAAAATAAATATCCACACCGCATAACAAGAGAAGAAAAACTCACACAAGAATAAAAGGTAGACAAGAATAACAAAAACCCAAACATATAGCCTATGTGATAAAAGAAAAAAAAAACTAGTAAAATAACACATAACTAAAACAAACCATAATCATCCCGAAGATGGGAGTCCATTAGACATTTTTAAGTCTAAAACAACCTTTAACTCATATTTTCTCACCCATACTTGCTTGACACTCTTTGGTGTAGAAAATAGATGGGATTTCTCCTTGACATTCTTTCCAATAGACTTGTCATTCACTAACTCCGCCTTTTTCTTTGTCTTTTTTCTGGTGGCGTACCTATTTTTCTGAAACCTAGGACAAGAAGCATTAGACATCCAAGGTATAGAAAAAACACGAGGAGTATAAGCATCAACATGATTATAATTATAAGAAACACGAGAATAGAGTTTAACATGTGGATAATAATCCCAACAAAAACTCGCCAAATGACCATCTCGAGCACAATAAAGACAATCAAAATCATTGGTTTTTTTTCAAAGAAGTCTTACAAGAAGATGTGGTAGTATTGTGAGAAGTATGTGTGTCACCCTTATGCTTGTGACATTTACCTCTGTTTCTAAAACAAGAAGAATTATTAACAGAACCACGCTTGTTATTAGCCTTAGACTTAGACTTTTTATAACAAAAACATGCTGAAAAGTAGTAGTCTCAAGTCTAGCAGTAATGGATGGAGTAGACAAAAGTGTAGGCAAGGTAGAATCAACATTATGATTATCCTTTAGAGAGCCCTGCAAAACTAAAGAAGAATTAGTCAAATTATTTTTATTTGCCTCATATTCAACTAGAAGATAATTATATTTGTCCTCATCCTCATGATGGGCCTTCTCTAAGGTTGCAATTCTATACAACAATTCACCTTTTTCTTTTTCAAATACTGCATAACGAGTATTTGTATCACCTGCAGCACAAACTTGTTTTTCCCAAATCTGAATTTTGTCTTACAATGCGAGATTAATCTTTTCCAAGTGTTTGATTTTGGATTCATATACTTCCACTTCAAGCATATATTCTTCTGCACAAGATTTGAGTCGTTGTTCAAGATAATCAACCTGAGTAGTCTGCAAAACAATACCAATATCTGTAAAATAAACTTTATCAGAGATATTAGTCAAATTAGAATTAGCTTTATCTAATTGTACATGCAAAGCAATATTAGCTTTCTTTAGACTTTCACATTATTTAGTAGCAAGCCTGAAAGAAAGATCAAAATCATTATTGATAATAAAATGCAATTTATCATCACCATGAGCAGAAACATTATTAATAGACATGTTTGCACTTAAAGGATATACACTTGAGTAATTAAACTGTTGAACAAAGCGCCCTGCGACTGACACCATTTGTAAGCCTTAAATAAGTGCAATTCAACAATAACCAATAAACAAACAAAAACAATAAAGAATAATAGTGACACGGGATTTAACGTGGTAAAACCCAATCACTGGGAAACATCCACGACCGTCCTCATGACAATAAATAATCCACTATATCAATAGAAAAATACACTCACTAATACAGTCTCATATTAACCCAATCACAAAAGTTAATACTTGTAGTAGTGCTCTGCGTAGTCTTCTATCTCTGCAATCACTGCAACACCTTCTTAGACTCACTCGAAGAAGCAACTCTCAAATCTCTATTGTTGTTGATGATGATGATGACTTGGGATGATGAAGAAGGATTCTCACACTGATAAAAATCTTTCTAACGGTGGAAGGGGCTAGAGAGATATTGAATCCTTAGGGTTTTCTGTTGTAGAGAAAACCCTTATATATTCCACATTGGGCCTCATATCCATGTTGGCCCATGACTACACATGGGCTTGAATAGCTTCAGCTCCAATAGTCCAAACTCCACGAAATGCTGTCAACACTTCAAGATGATGATCTATGAAGAAGGGAAGTTTGAATCGGGAAGAGTGGTTAGACATATAAAGGCTAGCATATGGAGCTGTCTGAACATAGATACTATTAAGGCATTGGATCTGAGGATGCATTACAATTTTGGCGCTCTACAGTGATGGGAAGGACTCATTGCAGACAGCTAAGTAGCAAACATTGGGAAGCACGCCGGTAAAAAACAACATGAACTGGATTGCAGGGGTATATATATGTGGCAGCAACAACGCTAACAATGGCTATGTGCGTGAGAGAAAACCTGTGGCAGCATCAGTATATTGGTTCAAATGTTTAATGAAGGTCCAGCAAATAAAAATGCATTACAAACTGGACGTACGAGGTTTTAGTTGAATAAGGTCTTGTGTATGCTTTCATATTGTGAGTATTGTTTATTGGCCGGGGTAACGATTTCTCGACCAGTACTGGCTAACATGGCTTCTTGCAATTGGCCTGGCTAGTCGCTAACTTTTGTGAGCTGCACTGCTGCAGGTATATACTGTATATCATTTCACTAAAAGATGCACTCGGAATCCAAAATCATGTCTTTAAACTCATAATGTATTTGTATACAAAGGTACATGCCTGTGTATCTAACCCAGTTTTATACACGGCACTTGGCACACATAAAAAAAGCAGCTTCAGTGCTTCACCTATTGCCATGGTAAACTATGTAGCTGAAGAACATTAAGTGTTGCCTTCCGCAGCAAAGAACCTTCAACATGTCTCATCCCTAGTGAGCAATCAAATTACAAAGGAACCAAATAGTTATTTTTTCACTGTCCCATTTTTGATGATTATGCTTACAAGAATTTAACTCAAAAGTTCTTGCACCAATATACTTGTATATGGATGTTCACAGACGTACTCGGTTGAAAAACAAGAACAAAATTAATTAGATCATCTAGGGATTTTTAGACTTAACACCCCCCCCCCCCCCTCCCTTATGGTCACGTTTTGAGTAACAACCCCCCCCCCCCCCCCCCCCATTTGTTCAAGTTTGGACTTTACCCCCTCTTCGTCTGTTTCTATCAAATTTAATGTCAATTTTATTTGTAACTTCCCAAAATGCCCTTGATTGCTATTTTAGACTTAACTCCCTAAAAATATGAGAGAGGGGTATTTTAGGAAGAAAAATAAAAATAGACGTCAAATTTGACAAAAGTATACGAAGAGGGGGTAAAGTCTAAACTTGGATAAATAGAGGGGTTTACTCAAAACGTGACTATAAGGGGGGGGGGGGGGGGGGGGGGGGGGGGGGGGTAAGTCTAAAAATCCCGATCATCTAGGAAGAAATCAAAAATAAGGGAAAATTGGTCAAAACCCCCCAAGTTTTGACCGGGTTTGGCGTAAACCCCCTAATGTTGTCCAATCTTGGCGTAAACCCCCTTCCGTTAACCAACCCCCCAAGTTTCCATCTATTTAAAGTTTGACAACCCATTATACCCCTAATTCAAATGAATTTGTCTAAACCCCTCAAAATTGGTTATCAAAACTAACTTCAGTAATTTGAATTTGGGGTATAATGTGTAAGCAAATTTTTGGGGGGTTTAGACAAATTATTTAAATTAGGGGTATAATGGGTAAACAGACTTTGAATGGACAGAAACTTGGGGGGTTGCTTAACGGAAGGGGGTTAACGCCATTGGGGGGTTTACGCTAAACCCGGTCAAAATATAGGGGGTTTTGACCAATTTTCCCCAAAAATAATAATGCGTTGATTTTAATAAAATGACTAGATTAATTATAATTTGATTGCTAAACCATTTATAAAGTTCATTGTTAAATTTTTTATTGATGTAATTTCTTCTTCTAAATTCTTTATTAACAATAACATTAGCAATTTTTAGTTGATCACTTCATTCTTGACTAAATTGTAAACACAATAATATAATCTTATGGAAAACTTGTCATTTATTTGTGCTTAGAAATGTATGCAAGTGAATCTAAGACACACTGACACTCAAATCTGACAGACTAAATAATGTGCATATGTTCAGATATATGCTTACAAATAACACTCCTTTTCCAGCCTTGTATACATTACAAAACTCCTTGTCATGCATCTCACTAACATTGATTCATATACACCATATAGAGATGAAAAGGAGAAACCTAGAGAAAGTGTATATAGATTCAGAAAAAGAGAAGCATATACATCATATCAGCAAACACATGATTGCTTTTTTTTTTCTTGGGAAGGAATCAGGCCAACAAACTTTCAAGCCATTGGAGACTAAACTATATGAATATTATATGAAATGAAATCAAACTATATAATATATATGGATAGACGCAACTCAAGGAAACGGTTATGAATATAGCATTATTCTGTGCCACCTTAGTCAAAGAAATCCTAACAACCTTTGCTGAACGTCACTACTGATCTATATACATTTCCAATTTGCCTTCTTCACTATCAAACCCTAATTAACTCCTTTAATCCTTCTTATTAACACATACAATCAACAATTTTGGTAGTATCTGTTAATTACCTTTTCGATCAGTTATCTATCATGATCAGCTTGTTCGCGTGGGATGTTGCCGTTGATGTTGATGTCTCCTCCTTGGAAGGAGAATCCAACTTGGCCTAGTAGAGGTTCAACAGGAGAAGCAGTGGAACCAAGAATGTTTTCTGGTCTAATAGGCCAAGTATCTCCAAGACTTTGTGAATTTTGATCAGATTGTAGCTTCCGAACTAGCCTCTTTAAGAACTTAACATAACGAATTGCTTCATCTAACATGGAGGCTGTATCCATCTTAGTACCACCTGGAACTAACCTTTGAAGGATTCGGATTTTTTCACTTATTCTTTCACGGCGGTGGCGTGCAGCTACACTTTGTGGATCATCACTAATACGGACGTTTCGCCTTTTTGGTTTGCGGATTGTTGAAGGATCAATATCAACAGGTTGCATAGCTGCAATCTTGTACATCATCTCTTTCATGACACTTAATTTTTCTTCTTCTTCTTCTGGCTCTTCTTGTTGTAATTCCCTTGGGTTCTCTACTTGATTGTTACTAGGGTAGATTGGATCACTTAGATGTGTAGAGGCTGGTACTTCATGAGTTGTTTGAAATGGATAGTTCTGCTGATGGCAGACTAGATCATAGGTGAATTGGTCATGGAAGATGGGATTCTGATTGTCCATGGCCATGTCAAGCTCCCAAGGATTGCTATTATGATTGGTATTCATTATAGAACAAGAGAACTGTGGGATGAAGAAAACACAAAAAGGTGCACATAAGATTTTCCAAGAGGTTTTTAAATAGACAAAATAAGATGAAGGGTTTTCATTACCTTGAATAGGTTTGTGACATAAGATTACGAGGGCTATTAGTCCTAAAGTAAAGGATATGCCTAAGCCTAACTACAATCGATAGGTCCTATATTGACTGAAGAGGGTATAACACTCAAACAGTATAAGACAACATGAATAGTTCATACTACACAGATTTGGTGGGAACGGTTACGATCTTCCTTTTATTTTATTATCAAGGGTCAAGAAGTTCTTGGTGCCTGGTGGTAAACATAAACTTTGAAAGTCTTTGTAATTAGGGTTTCCTTCCTGATTATTGATCTTCATTCAAAGATTCCTGTAGCCCAAAAGTAAAGGGAAAATTGTCAAGAGGAACAACTTAAATGCAATGCCATCTCCTCCCATGTTTTCATTTAATGTAAAGTTCTTTGTGTTTTTGGTAGTCATGTGGAAAAGGTTAGCTTTTGGGAATTTCACATTACCTCATCATCATATGTCATGTTTTAAGATGAAATAAGATATCAGAAATATGTTATGTTATTGACTTAAGTTAATGACAGACTTAGTTTGATCAGTTAATCTGTAAATGCTGAATAAGATTGGCCAATCATGTATTAAGCTAAACTTTGGATAATCTACAACCATATAAAAATATTCTTCTTAGAGAAATGGCCATCATTTTGGTTTATTTGAGATGTACATTGCCAATTGATGTCGAAACTAGCTGACAATAAGTAGCCATCTTTGAGGAAACTTATCATCAACAAGGAATCCATGGAAAGGAAAAGGAGCTTATGTCATCTTATTGAATTAAAGCATTAGTTTTGTGTGGCCGAGGTGCATTATACGATTAAAGAAGATCGAACGAGTGCTCGTGTGTAACTAATCCGATTGCCGACCAAGAACATAGTATTGATTGACCTCAGTCTAATTATAAGCATAATCATGTAACGATTTATCATTCACCAAAGGTATGAGCATGATTAATATAACTAAGAAAACAAAATAATTACGTACCTTAAGCTACTAGGATTCATTTAGGAACATATTGGAGGGAAGATGTAATATAATGTCATCGCAACAGGATGAAAATTATTTTAAAAAAGACGGTTAATTATACAAAATGATTTCGGTTTTGTTTAGGATTTACTTTGAAGCTCTCATTTGATAATGACTAGAGTACTGAAAAGTTTATTGATCTGATCATCAACAAAACTTAGCGGTCCACCAATGCTTCCAAGGTGAAAAAAACAAACCATATATATATACCAGAAAATATGGTGGTCATCACCATATGATTGTCATTGTTCTATCATACATATTTGCAAGTTCTTGGAAATAGTAATTATTGCAAAACCACATTTTGAAACTACATTTTGTGTTAAGCAGTACAAAGACAAGAAAATTGCATAATGATCAGCGTAGAGGATCAAAAGTTTGTTGTTTAGGTATCCATTCCAATAATGAAATGTTAAAACACTGTTTTTTGGTCGATTTCATTTTGATGAAATTATAATGGAAATGGCGTAGTGGTAGCTTGTTCATAAGTCCATTTTCACTTTCTCTTTACATGAAAAAGTTGGAATTTTCTCTTCATTACTAACTTTTTGACTGCTGTAACAATCTCTTATAATTGTACTGCAGTACTGCTTAATGAATTGATAGGACCAATAAGTGTCCATGATAATACACAATTATATGAATGATTTGATTAAATCATCAGTATGGAACCAAGGGCAAGATGGTATGAAGAATGAAAAGTATACCTAAGAATAAGGGACCAGATGTTCTTGTTGCATATATATAGAGGAAGGCAATTCCTTGTGCATTTGTTAGCTATTAGCTTGAAAATTGCAACTTTTTTGTCATTAGACACAAGACACCCGACCGGGGTTGATACAGAAGTGCCCAACAGTCACAGACTCACATTATCGCAAAGACGACATTAGTTCAAGTTCTAAATAAGTTCAATAATGAGACTAAGTTCAATCTATGTCAAAAATTTTAGACAATGTTACAAGCGTGGGTTTGGAGAAAAGGAAAATTTGCTTAACGGTACTAAGAATAATACTAAGTGATTAAAAAAAGGTTTAAACTGCAAAGAATGCAAAGAATACAGGATAAGTCAAGCAAACTCTAAACCTATATAGTATGTAGGTAACATGATGCCAAACATTCTAGACATGCCTAACAAAATCAGGCTTGCTACTCCAGGGTATATAGATCCTCTTTTAGCACAGGTGTAGGCAGTAGATACAGGTAATCCAAACTTCCAAAGCTATATAGCTAGCTTAACTTAATTACTTCTTCCTAGCTAGGACTCCAGTGAATCTGATTTTTTGTGAAATGACTGAAGATCTGCTCTAAACTATACCCTCAATCTGGTTTCGCAGTTCCAGGAGAATGCGAGAAAATACTGTTTGATCAGCGTTGTGCTTTTAGCGGTTGTTCATCATTCCATTATTCAATATGATGACTATATGAGGGACTCTGGGAGGTTGGTGACGTTTCAAAAACCTGTAGTGGCCGGTGTCTTTATTAAGAATAAAACTAATAAATAGGTGAGCTTAAATACTCCATAACTCCATTGATGGATTTAGCCTACCACCCATGTCTTTTGGATTGAGATACACACACAAGTTCACTATCATAATCAAGATTATGTATAGATTTGACATGACTGTCCATGTAAACATGACATAATAGGGTCCTGAATTTCTTCTGGTATACATGCAGGTTGTCATAAAGATGAACTTAGGTAATCAACATTATTATTGGGGTTTCTTCCCTGTCACTTGTATCAACTGGTCTGTATAACACATGCACAAAATATTTGTGAACATATGTCAATGTTCCTGAACACTTTTCCTTTTTTGAGCCAAATCTTATTTTAATATGAGAAATTGCTATTTTATATATTTGAAATGTAAATTAGGACCATAACTTATCCAATCAAAACTGTGCCAAAAGAAGAAGTTCATTATTCATCCATCCACACTTCCACAGTGCCACTAATAAATGTAAGCAACCAAAGTCCAATATATAGTTAAACCTTGATTTCAGAACACTAGATAGCTTGCAATAAGGTGATATGTAAGTAGGTTTACATCCCACCAATAGAGACTAACTTTATCAATATTTTGCTTTATTAAGGAACAGCATGTTCCTCATATATAGAATAAATAAATAAGATCTCATCACCTCATTGATTATCTCTATAAAATGATGATAAAGAGGTCACCAGATTCACTTTCAATTTAAGTGTTCCAATGAAAAGAAGGATTTTCTTTTGAGAAGGACTTGTCAAATTTCTAGTATTAGGTAAGAGAAGAAAAGTTCAATTCCTCTTGATGGTCCTAATATTGCATTTAGATAACTGCTTACAAGTAGGATATTAGCCTTTTAGTCATTGGGAAGGAACACAAAATCCGTTTTGTTCAAACACAAAATCTATTGAAATGTTCAATAGAATAGATGCTCTTATTTGAGAAAAGAATTTTGAAGAAAGTTTATTTTACAGTCAGGATCATCTGCGAAAATAACTACTACTACCACAGATAAACAGTCACGGGATCCTTAGAGAGCACACTTCCATTGAATAAAGACAAATCACAACAAATCAAACACTAAATGGTGTTTCTCTAACACTTTGAGTTTTTCATTATAGGTTGTATTTTTTCAAGTCTTTAGGAAAGTTTGATTGTTATTGTCACGGTTCCTTGGAATAAGTTACCAAACGTCTTTAGGAAAGTTTGATTGTTATTGTCACGGTTCCTTGGAATAAGTTACCAAACTAATATCAGTGACCAAATGAGAGATGAGAGGACTTAGCATGAGAGAAGACCTAGAGGGGTAGTATGCTCAGATTAAGGTTGAGATAAATCAAGAGCAACGAAAAAATAAAAGAAACTAAAAAATTTTGGTTGTGTTTTTTAGAGATGTATTACCTGATAGGGTCTACTGTAGTTACATACAAAACCCAGGCGAAGCTCCATTACCAATTGGGCTGAATTACTAAAGGGTGGGGTACCTATACTGGCGCTCTCTGCTTCTCCACTATGAGGCCTCCACCGAACCCTAAGGTTTATGTTGAGATTAAAATAGACGATTCCTTAGTTCGAGTATTAAGTCTTGTTACCTTATCAAATCATTTTATACCCTAATGACAGGCAAGATCCTCCCATAGCAACAGACTTCCGCTGATCACAGAAAAATCATTCTCTAAGGAGAGAATCAGGCGGATGCTAACATCCTTATTCAGCAATGTCCGAATCAACTACTTAAGGAAGAGAACAAAACTGAGCACATCTAACCTAACATTATCCAACAGCTTTTGAAACACAGTCAACACTTCGAATGCTTAGCTACAGTTCTGGGACACATTAGCCAACTCATTAGCCAATGTAGACATTCATTCAAGATTCAGCAATTCACCCTTCAAAACTTTTTATTGTTGTCTTCTATTCAAAAACCCCCAGTTGTAAACTCCTCAGTACTGCACCTAACCTGAGTATACTAAGGTCTATGATTCCTAAATAAAATAGTGACACTGTACATTTCACATCAAGATCCATTTAAAGATGAAACCGCGTTGTTTCACAAAATGCATATTATGCAACTTATGGTAAATAATAAAGAGCACCATAACAGAGTTTGGTGACAATAGGAAAACTTTTGATGTGCTAATGAACTAAAGCAATGGCCCACAATAGAATTACCACATTGAGAACAAACGTCTATTTCCTATCTAGCGAAGTTACATACGGAACGAAACGAAGAAAAAAGAAAAGTACCTCTATATAGGGAGGAACAAACCCAACAGTACAAAGAAGTTTCCCAACTGGAATTAAATATTTGCAATACTTCTTCAGTACAGAGAAAAACTATAAACGTCAAAGTTTCCTATGTTGTCTCAAGTCTTCGAATACCTCTCCACATATGCCTGCACATCAGGAGTAAAGAAATAATTACTTAATCACAGTATCCAATCTGAAACATAGAAAGAGTACCTTCTATCACATAAATGCAACGCTAAAAGAATGGGACTCACTTCTACGAGTTTGGTAAGCTTGGTCTTCGAATACGCCAAATATTGATCAATTTTTTCTTGTGTTTGAGGAATATGATCCTCTTGAACAGAACCAGTTACTTTATCAATCACTTTCTTAACTACTGTTTTGTGAGCATCCTTGCTCAATTGCCCTTCCTTCCAAGTAGGCTTTAGAATCTCCTTAACAAATTCGACGAGTGCAAATTTGAACATGCGCATTCCCTTTGTATCCTTGCTTTTCTTAGCATCCTCATCCCCACCACCATCACCATTAGCCTCACCTGAACGAACAGTCTCTTGCTCTTTCACAATGCCGTCAATTGCTTTACCATTCTTATCTATCTCCAACTGGTTCAACTCATTACTCTGATGATGACCCATCTTCTCCTTATTGTCATTATCAGAAGGATCAACTCCATTTGGTCCACCAGCCAAAGATGATGGAACACTGCTTTGCACTGGAGTTTGTGATTCATGATCAGCCTGAGCTGCGCTGTTCTGCTTGACAGGCATTTCTAAATTCCCCGGGAGTGGAACAGTGGCCTGAGAGGATTCCATGCTACTACTGACAGGATCATACGGCTTTTGAGACCATGCATTTTGATTAGACTGAAGATACGATCCACCAACAGATGCACCTAGCCCTGTAGAGTTAGGATAAGGACTGGTGGAATTCAATGTAGCATAAAGCTGTGGAAGCTGCTGCGTGTTCCCAAATATCTGGGCTAGAGATGCTGAAAGATGTGAGATTTTAGCAACCTGCTCCGTAGTTATATTTTGAGTTATTGGTGACTTTTTGGGGTCATTTTCACCTCTTCCTTTAATTGTTTCTCTCGTATAGAGAAGTGTCTGGGGGTTTGGACTTGCAAAATCTTCGACAGGTCCATTTAAGTCAAAACTTTGTAGTCTTGGAGAAGGGGAAGAGAATATATGTTGACTTTGTGCATTCATAGCAGATACCGCTGGATAGATCATGACTGTGGATGCAGGATGTGTCACGCCTTCTGGACGCATAGCGATTGTGGGATGATGTTGACCAGATACACTAAGAATACTATTTTGTTCATGGGAGAGCATTGTGATCTCTCGCGAACGAGATTGTATATCTTGAATTCCAAATGCAGATCTTTCATTATTAATGAAGTGTGGATACTGGTGTGTCTCAGCCCCATCAGAAGACACACTTGTGAAATCAAGGGTTTCCTCACGACCCCTTGGTAATTGAACACCCATTCTTGCGCTCTTATTGTCACTAATCCATGGAGGTGATTTGTGCACATCTTGATCTGAAGGTATATCACTCTGTGTTAAACCCCCCAATGTTCTATTCGAATCATCCATAATATAGTCCCTCCTATCATCCATAGACCTTTGAGTAGGCCATGTGACAGGTAAACTGTTTTGTACACCATTGTCATTTCTCCAGTCTGGGATCTTTGTTGCCTCAGAGCCAATAGCATTATCACTCCATTTTGGACCACCCAGAGATGTTTTCTCATCTTCATTGCCACTTTGTCCCTCATTATCATCTTTTCCCCCCTTAGAGAATCTTTGCACTTCTGAGTCAGCAGCTTCACCATCCCTTGTGAGGACGATTGGTTTCTTATTCCACCTTGCATCATCCCATCCACTTTGGATTCTTCCATCATTCACCGACTGTTCTTCTACAGTATCATGTGCTGAGTCACCAGCTTCATCACTCCATTTTGGACCTCCCCATGATTTATTCTCGTCACTCCGCGTTGCACCTACAGACCTTCCTTCTGGTCTATTACCCGGAGGTTCATCATCATTCCATGTCAAACCAACCGATTGCTTATTCGACCTCTGGTCATTTAATCCGCTATTTCCAATGCGGCCAGACCCCTCAGTCGGTGACCATCCTTGTGCACTAACATGGGCTGAATCGGTAGCTTCATCATTCCATTTAGAACCTCCCCATGATTTTTCATTGCATCTTTGTGCACTACCATGTGCTGATACAGCTGCTTCATCACTCCATTTAGATCCTCCCCATGATCTATTCTCATCACCCAAATTACGGCCTCGCCTATCATCCACAGATCTTCCCTCTGACCTATCATGAGCTGCACCCTCATGAGAAAAATTGCAACTGATCCCTTTCCGGCAATTCCCAGCAGCAAAAAATTTACAAAGAACACCGTTGTTCCTGTGTGGTTCAAGCCTATGATCAAGTCCGGAATATGACTTTATGTCCCTCTCATGGGCCATTTCACTTGTTCCGTGCCCATCAGCAATAGATGTTTCGTGGATAAATCTGCATGATGAACCCCTAATGCATTTGCCTCTGAGAAAGTTTATGCACATTTCTGATGATCTTTTGCTCCTTTGGGATTCATATCCATGGGAAAGCTCATCTCTAGAGTAATCCTGCTCTAAATTGTTCGGATGCACATATGATCCTACCCTCTCATGTCTACTTCCCCAGCTATCTTCTGGGACACCAACTGAATGCCTTCTGTCCTCATAGTCATTGTTCTCTTGATGAAGAAACCTGCATTGACTTCCTCTCCTGCATCTCCCCTTTACAAAATCAGTACATAGAGGGGGTGATACTCCTGATCGACCCCTTGTCCTCTCATTCCATCCTTCTAAGTCACGCTTAAGACCATGTGGTGGGCTTCTGCTTCTACTTCTAAGACCACGTGGAGGGCTTCTGCTTCTACTCCTAAGACCACGTGGGGGGCTTCTGCTTCTACTCCTTAAACGGCGTGGGGGACTTCTGCTTCTACTCCTAAGACGACGTGGAGGGCTTCTGCTTCTACTCCTGCATATCATATCAACATACAATGGAGGATAATGAAACAAAATCTAAGAATCTATATCTGCATTTATATAGGTAAATAAAGGAAATTTGGGCTGGGAGATAGGTAAGGGTTGAACATTGTGTCATCTCACCTGTGTGACTTGCTCCAACTACTCCTCGGGGAGCGACTACGACTTTGATGTCTCCAAACATCATGACCAGGAGACATACTTGTACTGTAACCTCGATTCCTATCCCAAGTCTTCATGGTTTGTGAGACCTCATTAAAACGTCTATTGTCATAATCGTCCTTCGGATCCGCGCTATATCCAGATGGGGGTTCCCACGATGACCACCTTGAATTACCTTCAGACTTCAAACCACTGTTCGGATTGGTATCAGGCCACTTTGGATAGCGATTGCCGGTGTTCTTTGAGGAGTTCCGCTCGTGTTTTGATCTACTATCATGATTGGATTCATTCCCTCTTCCAAAAGACGAGTTATCTTGTCTGCTCATTATTGGAAATTTTGGAGGATCTTCTGTTAAATCCCATTTAGATGTCCGTTTCCTGACTCGTTCAGTCATTATAGTTCCTGCTTAATAACACCACAATACTCCTCAAATCAATATCACAATAATCTGAAAACAAGAAAACAACAAAATAAATAAACATATCAGTAGTTGTAAAAGAATATATTACAGATCATGAAAACAACAAAACAACAAAATAAATAAACATATCAGTAGTTGTAAAAGAATATATTACAGATCAAGTGAAAGGATCCTCTTCATTTCTTCTCCATGTGAGTGTGTGCATGTGTATGCGGCCATAAACACAACTCTACTATTACGATGCTAATGTCAAAACATAAATCAAAGTAACAGATAGATCTCAATAAATAAAAGACAGGTTATCAAAAATAAATAAAAATAGATCTTTACAACAAAATGGAGCTTAGGAGCTAATTCAAAGCATTATATTCCAAGAAAAAGTAACAGTTATTTTTTGATAAGCCAAGAGAAAAGCATATGAATGTGGCCATATATAGTGATAGTCCTGCATATATATAAGTTATAGATCAAGCTTAGGTTCCCTGATGACTTGTTCATATTAATATTGCACATTGTGCTGATTACACCATCAAAAACTGTCAGCTGCTGATGATTCGAAACACTCTTGCTGATCAGTGATCACAAGAGCTTCTTCAGCCTGATCACCTCCACATGAAGACCATGTGAGAAATAAACTATGAACACAAATTAGGCCCTATGTGTATGACTTGATGATGATACTGAAAACAATTATTGATAGGTGGAAGTCGGAATGTTAATATCAGGACAGGATAGTAAAAAAATTCAACAGAACTAAAATCTACTGATATTGAAAAAAAAAATATTAAAAGATAAAGAAAAAAAAACACAACAAGCAAAAGATCTTATATTACTGAAATGGAAAGAAGAGACATTAAGGACAAAACCTAACTACATATAAAAAATATATACTACGGTTACCAAATATAGCCCAGAAGAACAAAAATTTAGTTGCAGCCTCAATACGAGACCCAAGGTGTGTGGGTGTGTGGGTCAAACTATCGCAGGTGAAACTTCTCCTAATATACACATCCATAAACACTTGACTATGACTCGAGAATCAATCTGAACAAAATATGGAAATTTCACTTAGTGAAACATTGTTAAGGAAATTTCCCTTTGCGTACTCAACATGCAACCAGTAACCACAAACTAAGGTAATTTTAAGCAAGGGTCCGCTTGATTGCAGTGAATTTTTTTACCAGAAAATAAATATGAATTTCACATAAAATTTGAAGAAAAAATAAGACTTTTTCTTTGTTCTCCTCGTCTTCTGTAATTTTTAACCTCTATATTTCCGTCTGTGTCCCTTTTCACCGGTAAATTGATTCCCCAAAAGAAATCAAACAGACCCTAAGTAATAAATCAAGAATAAGATATATTCAATGATTTATCAAGTTTTGTTTCAAGGTGGCTAGCTTAAAAACACCAGGGAAGAAGGATAAAGAAGAAAAAGTAAGATTGTGAAAAACAGATGACAGAAATAAAGATTAAGCACTTGTCCAGATTAAAAAAAGTCATAAGTAACCAGTTGGAAAAAACAGTTCACTTCTAAACTTTTCAAAAACAAAAAGCTTGTTTTCGAAAAGCATTATCTAACCAAAGTAAAAAAAAAAAGTCAAAATGATTGTTTGGCTATCATTCAACGTCGAAACGTGTTTTTGTTCAATCAACACTACAGGTGGCGAAAATCATGTAGTGATGGTGAGATCAGTCAAGTGCCGTTGGCAATGGTGGTGGTTTCTGTTTTAAACAGGTGGTAGGGCATGAAACTTTATCAAGGTGGACCAAGTTAAGTGCATAAACCTAAGGTAGAAACGTCAACTTGAAAGTAAACTAGCAATATAATAATAATTATTTTCATAGAGGTCATGCCCCCAACACGTCCCCGTTGAATTTCCCTCGTGATGGTGTGGAGGTGATGCTGGTGGCAGCGGCAATGCTGATGGTGTTGAAGGTGTTAATAATGCTGCTAGCAGTGGTAGTACAAATCGTGACGATGGTAATTGAGAGATTGTGCTGGAACAGGTAAAGTGGGGCTATTGTGGTGGGAGATGTGTTGGGGATGATTGAATGGATAAGTGGTATTCTTTTAATATGAACAAGACACTTAAAAAGGTTTATACATTTAAGTATTTAACAAATAATAATACAGCAATAGCACATACAGATGTCTACAAACTACATATAGAGCAAACATAGACTTAAATCAAAAAAATTTAAGCAACAATCTTTAAAAAAATAAAAAATTCACGCAAAAAAGACTAACTAATGTTTGAGACACACAAACAGAAGAGGGGGGGGGGGGGGGGGGGGGGGGGAGGAGAGAGAGAGAGAGTTTGCTTTATAATTTGTTGGTGATAATTGAACTTCAGAAAAAATACTAAAGGTAAAGTACCTGATTTGAGATTATGCAATTTTCAATAAATGCAACTTAAAAGACAATATAAAACGTATGTGATGTGTGAAGTTCTTCAGTTAATGTATTTATTTTTATATAAAACAAGTTTAAAATGATTTATTCAGAAAAGAACAGAACGTGTCAACCATAAGTTTTAAGAAGTGGGGAGCTCTAACCGAGTCGAAAGCAATGTACCCCACAGATTGTGGCCCTAAATTAGTTGATTGACACAAGGGAAAACTTGAGGACTGAGAATCGAGTCAACTAAAGCTTACCCAGAATCACATTTTAATCTAGTTCAAAACACCAAATATTTTATGAAACAATATAGCACAGCACTTCTTAGTAGACATTTTGCCAGATTCAAAGTAATGTTAACAATTATAGAGGCTTTTTGTTCAGAATAAGAACATACAGTGAGAAGGTAGAAACATCTAGAGATATCGAACGTGGAAGAACCCTTTCGAAGGCAAGTATCTGAGATACACAGTATAAATGACGTAAAATCCATCGGATATATATGCCTTTTGGGTGTGAGTGATAAGCCAAATGCATTTCACATGCAGGACAAAAGATGCTAATTCACTCAATACATTGGCTATTTCCGCACATCAAACATAACTACATAATAAAAATAAATATTAAATTAGAGATAATTAAATTATCAAGCAAATTAATATATTTATTTTAATATACAAATAAACAAGCGTACACCAAAAATTCTGCAATATACACCTCTAGTCCCTAGGTTTGACTTGAGCATAGTTAATTATTTCTTGGGTGTTTTTTTAAGAAAGGTATACGAGCATAATCTATTAATAATAAAATAGATTAGTACAAGAAGGACCAAGGGATAAGATATCTCCGGTCATAGCAAAAAAGCTAAATACCACAATACAACCAAGGTCCATACAAAGCTACATCAAATGCCACTAAGAACGGCCTCCCAAGAGAAAACAAATGAGACATAGGAATCTCCTCATAGGCCTTGGGTGCTTAACCAAACTTATTCCACAATTAGAATCTCCTTTGGTGTCTTTTCATGTTTAAAAAATATGAAACAAAAATTGAGCCTATTCAATTAGAGGTCTTATTAGTGGTTTAATCAGTTTACTTGGACTTAGTAGTGCTCCAATCAGACTGACTAGCTCACTAATCAGTCCAGCAAATCCAACTGATGAGAGACCCCATCCAAAAACCAGCTTCAATTCACTCGTAACATAGCTCTCCTTAAAAATAGCACTCTTTCATCCTATTTTACCGTTGACCCATGGGACCACAGAGTGAATGGGCCCAGATGACTTACTACATATTACATACTGAAATTTGAGCCTATTTCCTTGATGATTCAATGCTGATCAAACTAGAAACAAAATTGACAAAATTACAGAATTTAAGATTGGCTTCTAGTAGATGATAATTTGCTAGCTAAGCTCTTATAATAATAATACCACATACTTCTGTAACACTGACTCAGACACTTAAGACAATGATCTCAACTTCCACCTTAGGTTTGGAGGCATCAAACTCTTTCTTCCATAAGCAGTCTTTTAAGAGTTTTTCAGGAGTAAGAATTTAAATAGTATACAAAACGGAATACAATTTGGTTGACAGATAGGGAAAAAAATAAGCAAGACAATAAATTACTAAACAACCACATATGACAAGTCAGGATGAATAATTCCACAATTGGTCCTTACACCACTTAGTAGGAATTATTTTTATTAGTATTGTCTTATTCCACTAGTAGGGTTATAGAGAAGAGTGATTAGATAGCCTTTAATTTAATTACATTTAATTGCCCTTTCATTTTGTGATCATTTGTTGATCATGTTGGCTTTCTAGTGTATTACCGGCTGAATTAGTCCCAATACTTGCCTATAAGCAAATAATCTTAAAAGTTTACATATATCCATTCATACTTTATTGGGAAGAATAAAAAAAAAAAATAAGCAACTAGAACACCGAAAAAAAAAAGGAAACACAAAAGCCAAAAAATAAACAATAAGAAAAAATAAAACAGAACAGAAAAATTCAGAAAAATAAATAACAAGTCAACATCATATGCATTGCAGAGAGTAAATCACTTCAGTTGTTAAGTAAACTAAATGATAAAGGATCACTTTAAAAGGACACCAAGATGATCTTCGACGCCATTTCACTATAAAAGCATACAGTCAAGTCAGCAGTCTGAAATGAACACAAACACTTACTGTGTATCAAATCCATATACTACTAACTATTGTCTGGATACTTGACAATGCAATTCATAGTAATTAGTCATAGTCATAGAGAAAAGAGCCATTGTTAAGTAGAATCATTAGGCACAATAAGATTCCAGAACATCCCACCATTTCGGCATTTCCGCACTTTTAACTGACCCAAACAAGTGACCCCTTGATGCAGAATCAAGGTAAGGCGTTATAACCCACAACACAAAAAAAGGAAAGAAGGGGGTCCCATATTAAGATGCATAAAGCCGCATATAAGGCAATTGTGTCATTCTAAAACCAGAAAACCACAGAGATGTATGTTAATCATAACTTAAATCTGCTAGGTCTATGGAAGAATCCATCTGCGCCACCTCCCAGTAATTCATGATCTGTCAAGGTTAAGGTCCCACCCGGTCCTTCCACCCAATAATAGTGGTCACCAAGTCTCAATTTGTTGCAAGTGTGAATTAGATAGGGAAAGCCTCTTTGAAGGGATGTATATCTTCACCAAATATCCATCCGCTTCAAACAACTATCCTGTTATTCAAAAGTGTTCTTGAGTTGAAGGATCTCTCTCCATTTGGAAAAATCAATAAGTACATCCAATTAATGTAGAGGATTGGTTCAGCACATGTCTAGGTACACCAGGTGAACTATAGTGCAAGACCAGTGGAATTTTGCTCCAGAATCCAATGACAATGTAGTCCCTAAAAACCCGGAAACTGAGAGTCAGTCGTCATTTTTGCGGAAATCAATCTACAATTTCTTTCTTATTCTTTACCTTTAGTTTTTCTTGGTTGTTTTTCAATAGAACTAGTTATGTTCGAACACAAATTATAGGAAAAGATGATCAAGATCCCCACATGAGGAACATAAAATGCAACAAAAACATCATTCCATTGTTCGAACTACATCACTGGATCAAACATCTCGAACCTAAACCCCTGATAAGTCATAACTGAACAGGGTTCAACACCATACAAGAGTCTTAGACATTAAAATGATGCCCCCTCGTGTGGGGCCATCTAAAATTCTCTTAACTCTCCTTCTGAACTACCAGGCAAACAGCAAAACAGATTCGACTTCAGAATAACCGCCTTCCATTCTTCGATCAATTCAAAAGATGTGTCAAATATTTTAGACCAAAGAGCCCTAGGAAGACTTCGATATCTCACTGGCTGCAAGCCTGCAAGTTGCTGAAGCAAGAGACCGTAATCCAACCCCCCTCAAACTCGAACACTATTTAAGTTTTTCCTAGCTTATTTTATCCAGAACTGCATTCTGTGCTAAATAAGTGTTTGATGGGATAATACAACACAAATGTGATGGGTTCTGAAGTCATTGCATGGGTAAGCAGACTCTGATTGCATGTCCTTGATAAGGCTGGTACAGAATGACAAAACGAAAAACAGCATAACTTTTCAGCAGCATTTGTCATCACCCTCGATTGACAATGCGTTAGATAAGAGCCAATGACAGATATTCAACACTGTATTGACCTCCGAGTCAGTGGAATTACGTCTGGCAATCAAACACAAGGCTGTTCTTCTTCACCAACATAGATATAGGTGTAAAACTTGTCTTAAAAGAAACTTGGAGTACCAGACCCGCTATGAGTTCAATTTATCCCATCTTTCAACAAATTTCCTGGCTCCCACCAATCACCTAATCCTTTAGCCACAAGTGCAAGAGTCCCAGCTCAGTATAGCATACATATATGCTTCTTTTTTGGATCTTAATATTTGTATGAAGCTTTTTATACACTATACAGGGTGTACAACTAAAGTAGAGTCGTGGACAAGAAAAGTAGAGTTGTGGAAAAGAAAAGTAGAGGAGAAAGCTGGCCAAGCAGCATCTACGAAGGAAAATCTGCTCACCTCTCCTCTTGTAGGAGGTTCCTACAACTAGACAATGAAGATGAGAACTTCTTTATTGCGGGATCTCAATTTACATTGAAAGGTCTTCCTCCAAACAGCAATCCCTAAGTATCTCGTAGAGAGAAGTGCCAACTCTGCACCGTGATAACCCAGCTTAACTCAAAATCTAATTCTAGGATAGGTCCACCTTCAAGCTAAACACCACCTCAAACCAAATGGGAATTGCCATCAAATGATGCTACTATATCAACAGATGCATCCATCACAGACTATCTTTCATTCGCAAATTAGATGGTACACACTCCAATCAGATTCCTCGCAGTCCAAGTCAAGATACTACCCTTCTTAGATGTTAAGTGAACACTAACTTTCGGAAACTGTGTCAAGGAAAAACTGAAATTGATAGGGCAGCAACTAGAACTGATTTTCTTTTAAAGAATCTGATCTGAATCACTTCACCATTTATATAAAGTAGTTATAGATAAGCATGTCTTGAAACTCCATTTCATGCCGAAGTGCATCATTTTTCGCATCATACTCATGGTCTCAAGCTTCAGTATAAGTTTGCAAATTACTCCTGACTATCTTCTTAACTTTTAGAATCAGCATTCTCATCGGCAACGAGCACGCCATCAAGAATTTGTCTTCCCTGCACAAATGCACCCAGTAAACCCGTGCATTTTATGAAAAGACCATCCCTGATTCTCATTGCCGATATACCTATAGATGCCATACATTTGACATTAATTATTATGTACTATACTGCATACAAGTCCTAGATGAACATTACACATCAGCGCATGAAAGGCAACAAAAAACTTCCATGTTTGTTTACCAAAACTTAGGGGACCAAACTAGGAAATATATACATGACTCAATCATCCAGTAAAAACATTCTTTCAGCCGAAAGGTTAATAGTAAAAGATACTACAAAGGTGCTAAGTCTCAATTGTAGAATTCACCACAGATAGGGTGATGGAAACCTTTGAGCAAATTGACGCTAGGGCTTTTTATTTTATTTTTTAGAGAGCGAGAGAGATTCAGTGCTATTTAATAAATTTTTACCATTTTCATTATAAAGGGTGGTCGCATACCAAAAACACTACCATTGTCATGTATGAATCCAACTGAACCCATACACTTTGCTACTAATGGTGTTCAGTCATCCCTTTCTTCCATAGGGAGCACACAAGAGCAACTACATGTGTTTCTAGGAATATAAACAGGAAGTGACACAGATCCATGCTTCCAACAACAAATTGTCTAAAAACTTGAGAAGCTAAAGAAGAAAGAAGCATCTAGCTTTGTACAGTGAGGAGAGCTATTCTGCACATGTGTCTCGTTTGCGTTAACTTAACCAAATTTCTTCCTTTTCAAGTAAGAAAGTAACCTTTTACCATTAATCCCATTACTAAGAAATATTATTAACTGGTATTGAGACAAAAGAATTGGTTGCCATAACGCGGATGACAGATTATGATTTTAACTGTAATACCCATGGTTTAAAGAGAGAGAATAACATCTGTCATGCTTAAGCTTTACTTATCTCTTTTTATCAATTGTAATAAGACAAAGAAATGAATTCTTACTAATCTCCCTCCTTGTTTCTCTATGTTTTCTTCTGCCCCTCTTCTTTTTTTTATATATATTCTAGAGTTCAAGAGAAGGTTTTTTCACTTCAAAATTATATATTTATATGCATTGTAGTTGTTTAGTTCAACATACGTACTTGTGTGATTCTTCAAAAATATGGTGTATCCAAATTTAAATATGTGAAATTTAGACCAGCCAAGATAATTTTGTGATTTGCACATTCACTTGAAGATTGTCATTGAAATTAGAGACTACCTAGTCACCTAGACCTACACCACTTCAATGTACAATCATTTTGTCTAAATGTCATCACAAAGACATCACAAGCTTAAAAGATAACATAAACACAATGTGACATGAAACAATCAAACCAACACTAATGAGCTCATAAAGCACAATCAATCAATCAATCAAAAAGTCCAATTCAACACATACATAGCAAGGAAGAAAGAGAAACAACACTTAGGTTTGGTTAAACCCTAAGTAAATGAAATCAAAACATACATCCAAGAAAGAATCGAACTTGATAAAAGTAAAAGATGAACCAAATCAAGAACAAATAAAAAACCCTAGAAAGCATAATTGAAGAAGCAAAGTTAAGAAACTAACCTTTAATTCAATGAAATTCGATTAGTTTGAAGCTTTAATGGTGTTGAAGAAGCAAAAAGATAGCTCCTTTAAGTGAAGAACCCAAACTCGCAAAGAGAGAGAGAAGAGAGAGAGAGAAAGAGAGAGAGACTGGTTTTTTCGAAACTCTGGCATTCAAAGTTTTCCGCTTATCTTAACGACTTAACCTAATATTTAAACCGGGTTTTGGAATCGGACTGAGTGAGTTACGATTCTCGTTTTACTTTCTCACTCGTTCATTTGCCTTTTTACCTTACTACTTGTTATCTGGGCAAAACCGAACCGTTTACGTGTTCGGTTGTAGTTTCTAATTTTGTAAAACACGGGTGTTCGGTTGCAGTTTCGAAAACTTTTGAACACCCAAAACTGAACCGAACATATAATTTTATATATAGTCCAGCTCATCATATAATTCTATATACAGTCCAGCCCATCTCTCCAGCAGTCCAGCCCATCTGTCCAA
This sequence comes from Aquilegia eximia, assembly GCA_023053565.1. NCBI lineage: Eukaryota > Viridiplantae > Streptophyta > Magnoliopsida > Ranunculales > Ranunculaceae > Aquilegia > Aquilegia eximia. The sequence goes on from JALIGU010000003.1 coordinate 17,393,655, forward strand.
AACTCCAACAGTCCAGCCCATCTACTAGGTATTTGGTTCGGTTTTATTCGGTTAACCGAACCGAATAACATGTTTGGTTATGTTTCGGTTTTAGTAAAAAAAATTCGGTTCAGTTTTAAAAATGAAACAGTTCGGTTTCGGTTTTAGCTTTTACAAAACACCTACTAGGTGTTCGGTTGCCAGTTTTGACCAAAACCGAACCGTGCCCAGTCCTTGTGAGTTGTTAACATGGATGGATTTGGGGCTTTGGGCTAGTTTTTGTTTGGTGAAATGGACTTGGGCTTGGGCTTGTTGATAATATTTCTTAGTTTCGTGATATTATCCAAGTTGTCATGGTCTTCAGCTGTCAGGGACTTCTTTATTACCACTGCTCTGTAATCACTAATCACATATATCTCCACCCATAAATCAAGTCAGTATACTTGATCTTATTTCTCAGCTCCATAGCAGACAGAAATATTCAACCAAGTCCAGGAAACTGCTTTGATCTGCTACAATACATTACCAAAGTCAACTGTCTCCTGAACACAATATGGTGTTTTCCAGGTAACCCAGATGCAGCACATCCCAGGTAAAACATATTATGCAAAATCGAAGATAGCAGTAATAACCTCACCTAGATGGGTTTTTTTAGAGGATTTGGGGCATGTGTACTAAATTAATAACCTCACTAAATACGGTACAAACACATGTCCATCACACAGGTTAAATAACTGGTATATTGTCGTGAATTATATACAAAGTTTTGTGTTTTCTTCCACTAAAAGCTCTGAAAATTATTCACATATTCTAATTACCTTAACTATATACAATGGTCCACCTAGGCCTGGCCATATGAACCGAATACCCAAGTTTGACCGAAAATCCGACAAAAAAACCCGCTCGGTACCCAAACCTGATATGGGCCCGAGACCGATCCGAGACCGAAATTTTCATATAGGGTTTGGACATTCCATCTAAGACCGACCCGAAACCGAGACCGACCTAATTTTTAACCCGAAACCCGACATATAAGCCCGTTTAGCCCAAGCCCGAGCCCGGCATAAATTAAATTTAACTACAAACTATTTTTCATGTACATGGCAACAATTAAATTTTTTGACTTTTCTATCAAACCACTAAAAAATTTATTAGGTCATTAGGTGAGACTTTGTACTTCCAAAGTTCCAAGTTTCAACAAGACAACGATGCAATAATTACTTCCAAAGCTAGTACATTTAACTTATTCTAAAAATAGATTGTTGTTTTGACTACACAACCCTTAAAAAGAGTTGTTAGGAGTTTCAACAACTTTTTTTAAGGTTAAAATTGTCTTTGTAAGTAATATTTGAATTATATCATATAAACCATATAATTTAGAACTTTCAGGTCTCAACAACTCTATTTTAAGACTAGCATAATTTTTGTACGATAGAACCCTTAAAATAGAGTTGTTAGGACTCTCAACAACTCTATTTTAAGATTAAATATGTCTTTGTGACCAAATTTTTTATTTTACCATTTAGACCATAAAATATAGTTGTTAGAACTCTTAAGTCTTAACAACTCTATTTTGAGGCTAACAGTCTTTTGCAATGTTGAGTAAAATATAAATTCAATGCATTAATACACTTCAATTTACAAGTTCACAAAATCTCTTAAGCTTTCTCAATCTCTCTCAAACTCACACTTCATTTTTTATTATAGCTTTCAAGTTAAGAAAAACTCAGAGTCAAGATCAAATATTTTTTCGAAGCTTGGAATCAAAAGTTCAATTATCCAAGTGAATATTCAAGATCAAAAGGCTCAAATGTTTGGTTAGTTATTTACATTCATAGCAAAACTTTATATAAATTATGTCGGGTAAATAAACTCGACCCGAGACCGAGCCCGATAATTACCCGATAAAATCGGGTACTATACCGGGTTTGAACACCTATTTTTTATATTATTCGAGACCGAAACCGAGCCGATTTTATACCAGCCCGAGTAGGATAACCCGATACCCGACCGTACCCGATATTTCGGGCTCGGGTCCCAATTTGGACAGGCCTAGGTCCACCCACTTAAATTTAGACCTAAGTGGAAACACTATATATGTAGGGCTTTTTGTGGTGGGCATTTAGTTCAACCAGGCCAAGTTAAATGTTTTTGATTGATTTGAGTCATTGAGAGGAAAGTCTCACAAACAGTACTCTACTAGTCACATTAGTCCTGTTTTTTTTTTTTTTGTTCTTCTTTCTGTAAAGCACATTTATAGTCTTGTGTTTGGGGACCAGATGACCCAGCTTAGTTATTAATCCAAGGAGAACACTTTCATATATTGTACTAGTAGGTGACCCGTGCCTTCGGCACTTGTGGGTAGACCTCTTAGGGTTGTTGCGGTATTGTAAATTGTCTGATTTGTTTCCCGGTTGATATGAGAAGATAAGAATGTTATCTATGGTAAATCATTTAGGGTTGTTGGTCTATGGATGTCGGTGGTTTTTTTGTTTGTTTGGTTCGGGTGATTTTTCTGGAGTAGTTCAAATTATTATTTATTTCAAAATTGTGTCAATATGTGCAAATATTACTATAAGTGATATCATTCAACCTTGTTTCGGCTTCATGTTTGATAGAATCTCTTTTATTGGAATTTGTAGTAACTGCGGGAACAATGCAATTTTTTCCAATGTGGGGGGATTTTTATAGTATGAGGATTTATTTGGTGTATCAGGGTTTCGATTTAATTTATCGACCGATTTGAGGAGGTCCATGATGCTTGAAGTGGTAAAAGAAAATTTTCTGTCCGTCCATTTCAAAAAAGGAAAAAATCAAATTTTATCTATTTTCCATTTCTTCTGCTCATCTCTTTCAAATCTTTTTTTTTCCTCTTTTATTTTTCAATTCTTCTTCTTTCTCCTCTTCTTGTTTCTATATTTAAATTCTCTTTCTTCTCCATATTTTATCTTCTTCTTCTTCTCTTTCCTTCTCTTTCTCTTTGCAATTCTCCTTCTTCTTTCTAGCTTTCTCTAATTTTTCTTCTAAAGTAGGTCCCTACTGTGTCATTATTTTTCTTTGTTTTTGTATTATTATTTTGATTTTTTTTATTTTTTGGTTGTATTGTTGTGAATATGAACTTATTTTGGGGTTAATTTGTTGGGTTCAGATTTTTAGTTTTTTTTCCTGATAGGTTGCCTCGATTTGTTCAGGTGTATCATTCGGATTGAATACAACCATATGCATGTCGTTCAAATGCAACGACAGTCTTTCAATATGTGGACTTTCTTTATGCATAGGGAATTCTAGCAAATGCCATGCAGCTTCAACAGTACCTCATGCGTACAATTAGGATAGGAAGGCGGTGATTTTGTAGGATAACGTGTATGGATTATAAATTAATATTGGGTTTTTTGACAACTTTTAACTATGTCTACAATTTGAGTTTTTTGACGACTTGTTTGGGTGGGAAGAATAACATCCTTTTATATTAGGGAAGTTGGTTCTCTTTATATTAATTTGTTTGTTTATTAGTAAAGTAGTTTATTAGCAATTTATATTCTGTGATTTAATTTTGTTGTATTTATATTATCTTTTGCAAGAATTTGGTATTGGAAGAGAGGTTGTACTATATAAGAAGAAATGTTTCCTGTATATTGAATTTTTATTTTTGGTGATTTAGGTTTTGGTCACCACTTTTTAGTATAAATTAGGTTTTGGAGCCGGTTTTTTTCTTTATTAGGGTTTAGAGCTCATTTTCGAACCAACAACTAAAAAAACCCGGTTGAACCGAAAATATTTTCAAAATACCTAAGTTTACCCCTGAAACTCACGTGATCTGCACGTGATCACTAACCCTAATATAGTTTTGATCAGGGGTATTTTGGCCATTATAAACAATTACTTGGGTCAATTGTCGGTTCAGCTCTAAACCCTAATAAAGAAAAAAACCGGCTCCAAAACCTAATTTATACTAAAAAGTGGTGACCAAAACCTAAATCACCCTTTTATTTTTGGAGGTTGGAACAAAATTTGTTGGACTGTTGCAGGGGCACAGTAGAAATGTTGTTGTAGGGTCATTGGAGTTTAATCTAAAATGTAGACCATGTATTCTGAATATAGGGTTTTTTTATTTAGTATATAAATATAATTTTCAAATTTTTTAGGGACTTATGGTTACTGTATTCTAGATTAAATCACTGGTTGATGGTAATAGGGATCAGTAGTGACCAGTGTTTACATGGATATTCTTAAAGTCATCGTCAAGAGACTATTTTGATTACAATTCATATGCATTCAAGGAAAGTGTCTTTACAATCCTTTTGAAAATATGTTGGAACCGGTTATTTTTTTCTTCTATTTTGTATTCATTCATCTTCAAATATTTTTGGAGTAAGTGAGATGACCACATTTTTGGGGCCGTATATAGGAACCTGGGTGTAGGTATCAGATTTTATACACAGGAATAAGGAACGGTTTTTGTTGCTAATATTATTTGCACAGATGGTATTTATATATACACAAATGGTTTGTTTAATATTACATATAGTAGTACGTTACATCCCAAGCTTCTTCAATAACTTGCGGTGAGGTCGGTTGAATGAAAGCTGATTGTCTTAAGGGACTCGTGCCTTCGGCACCTGCGGGTAGACCTCCTAGGGCTGTTGATGTAGGAATGCGATGGTTTGAAAAACAATTTGGGTGACATGTAGGTGGAGGAATGTTATCGGTTTCTATGAAATGCGAAGCTAGTACTACCATTTTATTCCTACCGATATTGCCCGATGTTGTATCAGTAATAAATAACAGTTGACCTGTGTCTTCGGTACTTGCGGCCAGGTCTGCTAGATGATAGATAAATGTTGTTCTTGTTAGGATCATTCTGTAGAACAGAAGTGAAGGTTGATGCTAGGATTATGGATGCAGATTCTTGTGATAGCAATAACAACCCTTCAAGAATATGTGTGGTAGAAGTTTCCTGTCTCTAATGCATGTTTGTGAACTTAAGCTAACAATATGACAATAGGAAGACATTTAGTTATACCAAATGATTTTTATAATAGTCTTATATTTGAATCATTCATTTTTGAAAATATTTGAGTCATTACGCATAATAGTTAAGTTTATGTTTTTGAAGCGAAAGCATGTGTATATTGTAAATATTTATGATGCAATTGATATTTTGTTCCCCTAGGAATGGATATGAAAGTAACGTAATAAACGCAGTTTAGACTTTCATTAAATTAAACAAAGTCAAAATACCTTCTTCGTGAAGATACATTTTTTGATAATCCCATGAGGACCAATAGTATAAACATTACTCATTGAGCATATGTCAAAACCCAAATAGTATTGATTTTTTGAAATCTATAATAATTTGAACCTAATTTAATCATACACCCGAACGAAAAAGCTGGAATGAATCAATGAACTTTAGTTACAGTATTACATAATAACAACATGTTTCTCCCTAGAAAGTATTGAACTGTAAAATTGGCATTTTAAAAACAACTGAGATGTTTGTCTGATATATACAATTAGTAAAATTTAGCTATTATCAACATCTAAGCAATATCCTATGACCTATATCCCACTATAAAATATGGTCTGTGGATACCTCAAATTTGTTTCAGTTTGCAATTTACAAAGATGAACACTTTCTTAAGCAACAAAGTAAAAGTACCATTGATCACATGTCAAAATGTGACTGACCTACAAAGTGTGCATCCATTAGGTTCCCATCTCCAAATCTGATAGAGAATCAGGTCTTTCATTCCTCTGGCAAGTGACCTGGTTCACTAAATAGGCGCAGTCCTCCTCTGTGGATGGTGGACGACTTGCATTGTCCAACACCCATTTACCCTCGTAAATATTGCACCCTTTTGCAGCATAAAGCGCCCAAACATCTAATATGGTAATATTCTGCATACCCACTGCCCGAGGGCAGTCATATTCAGCATGTGCCAGTGCGTAAATAGCCTTGCTGAGATAGCAAAAATGCATTAGCATGAACCAAATAGATTTGAAACTTCAGACAAACAGACTTGTAGCCTCAATATCACACTTAAATAAAGAACAAAAAATATCAAAGAATCTCTTTGATGAGTCCTAAAATTAATCATACAGATATCAACTGCATATTAGCGTAAGAAGATTATTCAACTTAGAGTTTTCAATTTTTAAGACCTAAATTTTTTGCAGATTCCGTTGTTCAAAAATAAATAAAACTCGTCTATAACCATCACAATATAGTTGTCAAATATTTGTACATAACATACTAAACTCATTTATCTTCACATTTTAACATATATTTCGTCATAGGGATATACAGTAAGACCGAACCCAATATTCAATAAAACAATTCTATGTATGAGTGAGTACTAAATTCAATGACACAAATTCAATTGTATCTACATTCGAACATTATAAATGCAAACGTCGAGAAAACTTAGGGATGAAATAATAAGTAGTTAACTAAATACGAACCTGGATTTAAAGCCCACATTTGTAAAATTGATGTAGCTGCTTGGAAGCAGATTCACTCTATGGACTATATCTATTACATTGCCCAATCTCTCGCTCAATAGTTTCAGTCTTTTGAAGTTCCTAAAAAATGGAGATGTCCTCTGAACTTGGTGGCTCCTAAGAGCAACTCCGTTTTTGTCATCTCCATTACATCAGGTGTTGCACTTCTCGAGCTTAGAAAAGCCTCAAGGTCTGCTATTAGTTTGCTCATTTGGTAGTAACTTATGATTTGCGGTAACCAGGTTCATCAGGACTTGTTCTGCAATTTGCACCAGCATCCCTTTTTCATCTACCCCCTCACGAATTTTTCATGGAAATTTTCTTCAGTGCCTCAACCTCAGCTTTATCCTGATCAATTTCTTTGGTCAGTTTATCACACACTTCTTCCAGTAACACTCAAAAGGTTCTCATAGTCTTGCATACTACGCCCTGTCGAAAGTTCATTGGTCAACTTGAAGTGAACAATCCATTTGATGACAATATTTCCTTCATATTTTCAATTCATCCTTGAAATCATCAATAATCATCCGGATCTTCTCATGCTCCAGGTTATTTCTTGTAAGACCGTTGCTCAAGCTCCAGGTCATCAATACAGGGGCCTAACTTGCTCCTACTCAGTCCTAAGAGAAGAAATGACTAATGCTACAAACCTGCTGGTCTTCAAAAAGCCTCATGTGGCGATAAAACCTATAGACCTCATCCGATAATTGTGGTCATACTTTGTCCCATTTAGTAGCTCCCTCCATTGTAGGGTCATGAAATGGCAAAAGTTCAACCTTAAAAAAAAAATTAAGAATAGAATCAGGTAAAGATGAATCAAAATATTAAAGAATAGATAAAACATTGTACCTTAACGATTTAAATAATAAATTTTTGTTATAAAAAATTTGGAAGGGATCTTATTAGTTCTAAATTAATTGAAGGTTTAAACATTGAAGATAGATGAACATGCAACATAATTTTATGAATCCAGCGTATAAAATTTTAGAATTTGCTAAAATTTTCTTAATGAACAAACTGCGTTGTATTAAACTATGTCATTATGGAGAATTTATGCACAGAAGATCTGAAGAGTGAAGGTAATGAAAGTTTGCAGCATCACCGCAATATGCTTAAGGTACACATAGGACAGGACCTAGGTGTTCTACCAAGTGTAAAAGTCCAGAGAGGTCTATAAGTCACATTAAGAAAAATATCATTCACCTTATATGCCATTCCATTATTTGGAAGAATCATAATGTTACTTTGCAGCATCGTCGTAATCATCCACCTAGGAACTCTCCAATGAACTCCCCAGTTTGAAGCCATCATCTGCTCTGGAACCCTAATAATAAATGCAAATCCACCACGCACAAAAGTTTCACAATCAAATATTATTTTAGCTTAGATATCTTCTGTTTAAAAGCATTTGTAATAGTTTTATTGACACATTCAACTCCAGTCCAATCTACCAAGTTTAGTAAACCAACCTGAATCAATTCATCATGAACAACATACTTTAACAAAATAAATGAACAAAGAGAAAATTTCAAATAAGGAAACGATGCAAATTAAAGTAATCGCAAAGAAATGGTAATGTATACAACATATACCTTTGTGCAAGGTGAAATACATCCGCCTACATAGAAGTCAGCTACATTGAAATCTCTGACAAATTACCTCAGATATTTGGTTCTCTTATACAGGAGGTACATAGGTGAAAGTTATATCTCAGCAAACATGCTAAAGAGAGATCTCTGCTAGATCTTCCTAATTATTACCTCTGTATCAAGGTCCCATCCTCACCTGGCATCAAAGCATAACTGATTATCATACCTCCATCTATTTTCTTCAGTGTTGATAAAAGTTTCGGTAAATTCAGGAAAAACTATTTCAATCCAACATGAAAACAATTTCACTTACCTTGGAGCTTCAATTGATTGAAAATTTCTGTATGCGAACCTTAGATCAACAGTTATTTTCAATGGATTGAGGCCCTGCGAAATCGAACTTTTCTTAAACAAAACTTGTAGGAATCTTAAGCGTTGGACTCTCTGACCTTGTAGAATTTAGATAATTTTCACCGTCCAATCAGTCGAAAAAATGAAACAAATTTGAAAGTTCATAAATCAAAAGGAATTGACAAACACAACAACAAATATGAATTGAAGAGAAAACAGACCAGTTGGGGAGATTGAGGCAGTGAGATTAGCTTTCGATACCCAGCACAGGTGAAACGAAGGAAATCAAGAAAAACCCGATCCAAACAGGTTGCAGGTGTTGTTTTGGCCTACTAACATCATTTTTAAACCATTTGGGGCAGAAAGTTAAGTGTATTTTTTCTAATGCGGTCACCTGTCAAGGAAGCAAAAGGTTAATGTTTTGAGCTTGGTTTAGTGAGATTTGGACGACTACGCAGTTCAATAGGCAGGTAGCTTTGTGGTAGATATATACATTATATTGTGATTGGAAACCTTTGGACGCATTCGCAATTATGTCTGCTGCCTGAAAACTTACATTAGGCGAGTTAATAACCGCCAAAAGAAAAAGAGATGCGTACTGGTATCATGTTCCCAATATCAACACTTGCTAAACTTTGATTTTCGTACTGAACCGGAAATTTCTAAAAAACGGAAACTTTGGGTCTTCTTCCTCATAGAGATCTAGGCATTACAGGTCCTACTTTTCAGAATGAACAGAGCAGAGAATGAACAAATCAGAAAACTGAACCAAATAAACAGCAGCAGCACTAAATCGTGTTTTTTTTTTTCTTTATCAAAATCCAAATTTTTTTTATTGATAAGCTAAACGAATTACACAAAAGTAGAGGATAAACGCGCTACAAACTGCGCGCAAGTCCTTTCTAGATAGCAAACCCGATTCTCCTAAATACATATTCGTTCAAACCCGCAGTCATCACGTTGCTATCCATTACCTTCTGCACTCTCTTGAGGAGCTCAACTGCTGCAAAGGGAATGAAACTATGTTAGTTAGCCCTACAAACTCTTTCATGTTTCTCCACTTTTGCTGCTGCTGCATTGCTAGCTGCTAGCCCCACCTCAAAAATCCTAGCACCCCAGCCAACCATCGAAGGGGCGACCTGTAACATCAACACACCCGCATGTTTACCTTCAGACCAGTTGTTAAGATAAGCGGAAAACTTGGAACGCCAGAGTTTCGAAAAAACCAGGGCCTGTTTACTTGCAGAAAACTGTTCTCTGTTTTCTATTTCCATTTTTCTTTTCTATTTCTAGTTTTTCTTTTTCAAAGAAAATTTTAGAAAATTGGAAAACATGTTCACTTATTTTGAAAATTAAAAAACTATTTTCTGTTTTTCATTTTTTTTTGGGTCAATTTGCCAATACACCCACTTTTTGTAACGAGTTTGGCCAATACAGCCCATAAGTAAAAAAATTAGATTTTCCACCCCTTTAAAACCTTGACTGTGTTAAAAGAAACAGTCAACTATCTTTGACTCAGTCAAACCCCTGAAGTTACCTATATACCCTCATCTTTCAAAATACCTAAGTTACCCCAACTTAATCTAAACCGTCAATCCAAACTTTTCTTTTAGATGTATTCTTAGCCATTGATTCTTTTGTAGGAATAGACTAAGTTACCCTTTTCTTTTAGATGTATTATGACATTAAAAAAAAGATTTTTATTTGGTTCAATCAAAGGAGTTTTTTTTTTTTATAAAAAGAGTTTGAATGTAAAATTTGAACTTAAATTCTTGTTTGTGGGTTTATTAAAATTGATATGCAAGTAGCAAATTTGATGAATCTTTGTGAAATTGATTGTAATTGATTAAATTGTGATAGAATTTAGGTAAAATTTTATTTAGGGTTCATATTAAGTTAAGAACTTAAGATATATATATATATATATATATATATATATATATATATATATATATATATATATATATAGGGGTTTAGTTTGAACAATGGATGAGACGAGAGAAAAGAAGAAAGAATAATAACGAAAATTCCATGAAACGCTTCTCAATATACTCATCATCATCTCAACTCCCCTTCTTCTTGTTCTTCCCCTCACTTGTAAATAACTCTTTTTAAATCCTCTTTCAATTTTCTAGTATTTAATATTATTATTTTATCTAATTAAACTTAACAAACAAACAACAAGAAGATTTTTGTGAAGAAGAACCACCATCATCACTCCTATTTTATTAAGTGATGATTTCTCTAATTGGGTTTCCTCATTTTTTTTTTATTAATTTTGTTGAAAAATCAACAATTTAGATTAGATCTAAAAGAAAGAATTGGATTGACGGTTTAGATTAGACAAGGGTAACCTAGGTATTTTAAAATTGAGGACAAAATTGTAACTTCAAGGGTTTTATTGGGTCAAAAAAAGTTGACTGTTTTTTTTAACAGATTCAAACTGTTAAATGGGTGAAAAACTTAATTTTTCGACTTATGGGTTGTATTGGCCAAACTCATGACAAAAATGGGGTGTATTGGCAAATTGACCCTTTTTTTTTTCATTCTTAAACTTTGATGTATTTGTATAATTTTTATACTAACTCTCTATATAAGCTATTTTGGCTTCATAAGAACTAATAAACCATTTGAGAAAATGAATAAGAAGTGCTTGATAGATATCTCTTTGCTTTCGCCTCCGAACAAAATTTACCTAATGCAGTCGAATGTAAAAGACACATAACAAGCTTGAGAGAGATTCATTAAACAAGTTGCACAAATCATTTTCTCAAAACAAAACAACAATATAAGCACAATAAAGAGAAAATATTCAATAAAATATATGTCCTCTACAAAAAAGAAAACAAAGTATAATTCATCGTATTACAAATCCAACATCCTGTAGCAAATAAAAAAAATCAACGACAATTGTAATCATTCCATATCTCATTTGCAATGACATCTCTCATTACAGCCATCTGGTTTTGTTGCTTGATAGAATATATAACCTCTCTGCCATATGCTCACGATAAATTATGTAGTGGAGACCAAGATGCAAAATTCCACTCACATAAACAAGGATTATTGCCAATATGCTTGCCAAAACTTCAAAGCTCACCCATTTCACAAAATATGGTCTATGGTACAACAAAACGCAGGTACAGTATATACAATCTCTAGCTCAATTGTATGTAATTTCAAAGCTCACCTCCTTCTTATGCTTATCTTTCTTTGCCGAAATCTGCACAAATATAAACAATGAGAAACAATTATTTTTCCACAAATTCTCTTGGCGGAAGATATGCAAGGACAACCGTAAACAAAGAACCGTAAAAATTATGTGTCAAAGGTTTTCACCAAATACACTCACTGTCTCAGTCTAACTCAGATTGATGGGGGGTTAAACCTGCACTAGAAAATATAGTATCCAAATATCATCCAAGATGATTTAGAGAACACATTAAAACTTCAGAATCATTTTCTAATGTACCTTAAACTAATGTACGTATAGACTAGAAGATGATCAGGTGGCAAAGGGGTCAGATCTGATTCTTATAAATGATTAGGCTAGGCCAGTACCACTACTAGAAAAACAGATAAAGATAGCTTTAAATTAATAACATTTGCAAATCAATGCTATTAAAGTTTTTTTTAATAGCAAATTTACTAAATGCTATCTTTATTTTACAAGTGGTTCAATGTAAGATAGCATTTAAATAAAAATGCTATTAAACGATTGCATTTAATTTAATGTTATATTTAATTCATTGATAATGTCAAAAGATATAAAAATGAGACGCAATCCGACCCATTACAGACTCAATTGTGATACACCCAAGCCCATGTGTGTGAAGCCCAATCCAACAAGCTATAATTCTTATCCATAGTTATTTTATGATCACCACAAATCCACAATGACATAGAACAAGGGCATGGTGATTATAAAAAAAAAATAATATTTTAATTTATTAATTTTGATAAAATAATATTTATTAATTTAGAGATCGGAGAAAGATTTTATTTTATGTGTATGACTTATAAATTTAAATAAAAAATGTGATTAAAATAATTTTTTTAAAAAAATAAGATGTTTCAAGCAAGACAAAAAAAATTATAAATTGAAGAAAAAAAAAAATTCTAAATGTAGTGTTATTAACTAAGTAAGGTTGTTCATTTTGTTGAACATTCATGAATCAAAGTTTTACTATAATGTAGTTTTTTTTTTCTTAAAATCATAAAAAACACACAAATTTTGTGTTTTAAATAATCAAAACAGATTTCTATTTCAAAGATTACTCTGAATTTTTTATTTTTTTGATTTATATATATATTAGTTAATTTCATCAATCATATCTGAGTCGAGATCTAATAGTATGTTTTTAGCTAGATAATAAATTTTTTATTTATTAAATACGTAAGATAAAAACCGGTAGAGATATTGCCATGATAATACATCTAATGGTGCAATTTGAGCCAACCACGCAACTCGGGATAGACTCGTTTTTAATTGAGTTGAGCTTGAACACATACCAAAGCTCGGTGTGGCTTTGGCCGAGTAATTCAAACTCGACTCAGGCTTTGCTAGTTTTTAGCTCGGTTTGAGCTCGTTTATTGTTTAAATGAGCCGAACTTCGACATAATAAAAACTCGATAATAAATTTGGGCTCAGTTTGGGATCTACTCGTTTCTAAATAAGTCGAGCTTTAACATACTAAAGAAATAAGTCGAGCTTCAACATATTACGGAAACTAGCCGAGCTTGAACATACTAAAACTCGACTCCTTTGGCTCGAATTACAGCTCTAAAAACCTTAAATTAAAAATTAGGTTTTAATTATTATTTTGAATTTAAGCTAAGTTATAATTTGTAATTGTTATCCGTTGTACAATAGTTTTTTCTTTTTGTCTTAATAAAAGAAAAAATTAGAAGAACACAACATTTTTTTTTTTTTTTTCCTTCTTCGGATTGTATTAGAAATAATAAAAATACTTCGATCTCATATCTAAAAAAAAAAAAAAAAATTCTAAAAAACCTGATGTAAAATATAATCCATTCTTAATTTTTTCCTTTCAAACTATTTTGGGTCCAAAATTTATACCGCTTTCTTTTTCATTAGCCCGCCCATATTTTCGTGGCTAGTTGCTAGAAGTTAAAAAGCCCTAGCTAGTTTCATTTCACATTAGGCACTAGGCAGTTTAGTATTTGACGGTGCTAAGAGCGGCGCAAGCGAGAGAGGAACACAGAAGCTCTAACTCTCTTCTTCCATCTTACAAATTTTACATCTCCCTAATCTATAAGCCATAGTTGTCTGATTACAGGTACTAACAATCTTCTTTACTTTTTTTTTTCTTTTTGTTTATAAATTTGTGTTACATTATTCACTCCTCATGGCTTACAAATTTAAATTTTTTTGGGGTTTTATGTATTTGGGGAAAATGGCTTGGTGTGCTGCAAGATCTTTGTCATCTACTCCGACTACTGCTTCTGCTGTTTCAATTGAATTGTCCAGTCTAAGGAAACGAGTTCCAATCTCTTTATGGCAATCTCGATCATCAATGAATCAGAAGAATCGTTTATTCGCTTCTTTAACAGTTTCTGCTGATACAACAATAACAAGTAAAACCCTAAACACTTTCTCTCTCTCTCTCTCTTCTTCTTGAAATTGATTTTATGATTTGGTGATTATATTTGATTGAATTGTTATTTATTAAGTTTTCTTTGATTTAAAATGATAAGAAAATAATGAAAATCAAGATTATCTAATTATGAAATTTATTGTCGGATTTTTAAATGGTTGTAGGCCAATTTATTTTCTGTGACGGTGGTGACTGTCTTATCATTCATCATTGCCGTAATCATAGCCATAATCATTCTCGCATTACGCCATGTCCTCAGCTACGCCTTCACGGAGGGTGAAACAGTAGCCAATGCAGTATCAGAACTTACTCCACTCTTGGCTGTTACTCTCATTCTTAATGGGATCCAACCCGTTTTATCAGGTAACTACTTAATACTACAAACACTTTATGTGATTAAATTTACAAAAATGACAACATTTTCTCTCAATTAAGATAAATGTTGGTTTTATGCATTTATATGAAATACTGCAATTGTCAATGGTAGTGTAACGTCACTCCAAAATCCAAATAGGCAATAGTCCAATGTCATGGTCAGAGACTCAGTCCGGCTATTTGAATTATTGTTTTTGTATCTACTTTCAAAGTTGGAATCATCAGTCCTATCTTTGGGACATATGTGTTTGTGGTGTAGTATTAATTATATTGGATATCACTTATGACTTGTTGAGTTAATTAAATGATGAAGGTGTTTCTGTTGGATGTGGTTGGCAAGCTTTTGTGGCATATGTGAATGTTGGATGTTATTATGTGGTTGGGGTTCTACTTGGCTTTTACTTCGACTTTGGTGCTAAGGTATGTACAAGTGTACAACCCCAATACCCCATGTTTGATCCAAGTACAGTATGAAGTTATATATATTAACAACTTATTTATGAACTAAGTTGGGAATTTAACGCAGGGAATTTGGTCTGGGATGATTGGTGGTACATTCATGCAAACAGTCATTTTACTATGGGTTACATATCGAACCGACTGGGTTAAAGAGGTAATTATCTTAATTTTATCGTTCATTATTAGCGACTCTGATGAGGTAGTTCATTTTGTCCATAAACTTCATAGTGTATTGTGGAGAAATTTGAAGTTCATTATTAGCGACTCTGATGAGGTAGTTCATTTTGTCCTAGCTATAACATTCTCACTATCTTTAGTAGAAATATAAATAGTTCTTTGTGCAGATTTTGACGAGCTTATAACTCTAATGATAGTAAAGGTTTATGTTTATTCTCCAGGGTCATGTTTTGCTGCAATGATAACCAAGATCGACTAACAAGTAAAGATGGGAAATATGGAGTGGTAGGTATCTAAGGCCTTGGATCATCAGCCCAGGCAAGCTAACTAACTGTTTATACTTGAACTCTATCACCTCTATTTCGATTTTTTTCTTAAGAAATCATTGTTGCAAAATTTGTACTATCATGACTAACTTATGGTATTAGTAATCGTTTGCTAGTGTTTTTTTGAAAGTTATGTTAAATAGTCCTTTTGATTTGGTTTTGGTCCAAAATGAGTTTCTTAATTTGATCGGTTTTGGTTTCGATATGATGGATCCATAAGCTCTAAATGGTAAGAGCGCTCGTAAACTGAGAGGTTGGTGGTTCGAATCCATCTGGATCCGTATTTATTAATATTATATAATTAATTATTGTATTTATAATAATCTCATCAATTACCATATTTATTAATTATTATTGGGTTTTTTAAAAGATTTATAGACAAAAGGATAGCATTTTCTAAACGCTATAGATGAAAGGACAGCATCATTTTAAATGCTATACTAAATGCTATTAAAATAATAGTGTTTGTGGATATACTATCCTAAACACCGTAGCTTTTAAATAAACGCTATTAAATAATAGTGCTTTTTTGTAAACGCTATAAAAAAAAAGGATAGCACCCGCATAGATAGCGTTTTTTAAATGCTATTAACAACTTTTAATATAGCATTATTTGAGCGTTATCTTTATCTGTTTTTCTAGTATACTTTTCCATAATGTTATTCTATAAGTTAGTTTAATTCTACATACTTATAGTCATGAGTTCCATGTGAACATGCAACAACAAAATTGTTCTAGTGTTTTAGACTTGTTGAAACATCAGCTACAAAGAAATTACTCGCAGCCATCACACAATGATGGAGAAAGAAAGCGACTGCAACTATAATAAATTTACCTGCTGCAGAATTCTTCATATTCAGTGCCAGAGGCATTGCATCATACTAGTCTCTGCTGCCATCAGCTCCATCATCCCAACCTGACAGAAAATTAAAGAATGCTCTTTTCTATAGTGCGTACATGTTCGGTATTTCATGTTATGTTCAAGCCAACCACAAATCTTTGCTTGCGACTGCCTTCCTCACACGAAAAGAGGCATTCTCATCGATCATGACTAATATATGGGATGATGCTCAGATTTTTTTCACCAAGCCTACCAAATAATAATTTTTTGAAAATTGTAGGATATACAGTACTTAAATTGCCAAGTTGAAGGATTGAGACATGAGACAATTTCACAGGCTCGCTCAAACGAATCAGAAGGATAGTAGAGATTATTGTAGCACATCATGACATGAGTAAACACAATACAACTCATGGCCATTCTTCTGTAGATTTTTAAAACATAGTTGTTTTTTAACTTCACAGCTAAAGGAGTTTCAACTCGTTATGGGTTTTATTTTAGACTTTGAGAGTAAAGTACTAATAATTCAGTGCCTTTCTTTCCCTATACCCAATATCGCAAAACTATAGTAGATAATATGGTGGTTTTGTTGTAATATATTAGCGATAAATTGAAAACCAAACCACAAAGATTATTTCTTCAATTCTATTGAAAATCTGAAATCGACAGATCGTCTTAGAACAAACATACTCATAAATGTTTAAAAAATATCGTTAAAACTCGCAAATTTCATCTAAACTATCAATTGAGTATTACTAATTGATATCGATAAATATTCAATCAAACTATAAAACTACTCCAAAATCAGTGAATACACAAATTCGAAAAAGAAATTCTCAAAAAACACAAATTTAAGAAATAAACATCCAAATCACAAGATAAAAGTCACATGAACTTACTAATGGAGCTTGAACAAACCAGAGTGAAGAGAGTTACGACCAAAGAGAGTTAACTAGAGAGAGAGAGAAAAGAAGAAGAAGAAGAAGAGATCGATATGTGCAATCATTTTTTTTTTTTTTTTTTTTTGAGTTATGTTTTTTTGTTTTGCAATGCGTGTTTTCTGATTGGAAAACACTAAATCGGTGTTTTCCTTTTTTAAGTCGAAATTAAAAAACGGAAAAAGGTAGAAAACCAGAAAACTGTTTCCTATAACTGTCAAAATATCTCAAGTAAACACGTTTTAGAGATAATTTTCCGAAAAACTGAAAAGTTCCCACAAGTAAACAAGCCCCCAGTCTCTCTCTCTTTCTCTCTCTCTCTCTTCTCTCTCTCTTTGCGAGTTTGGGTTCTTCACTTAAAGGAGCTATCTTTTTGCTTCTTCAACACCATTAAAGCTTCAAACTAATCGAATTTCATTGAATTAAAGGTTAGTTTCTTAACTTTGCTTCTTCAATTATGCTTTCTAGGGTTTTTTTCCTTTTCTTTATTCGAAGAGAAATCATGATAATGAATGAGGGTTTTGAATTCTTCAATATTATCAACTAAGGTGAATCATCCGGACTCAAATCGTTATGTTTGTAGCTTTTATTATTTGAGGTAAGTTTCTACCTACTTCCTTCTTGCCCGATCGATTTCCTATCTTTTTTTGAGATTTGCTGGAAAGGGACAACGATTATTGAATTAATTGTGGAAATGAAATTATTTGCAGGAAAGGGTTGACACCATTCTTCCTTTCCCAGACTCTTATGTAGTGTACTCAATGATAATCTGTAAGTTTTCTCTTATCATTTTTTTTTAATATCTGATTCTATTTCAACTATTTTTTTTTTTTGTTTCTTTTCTTTTCTTCTAAATATCGTTTGTCTTAAATTTTCGTGAGATTTTCTATTTGATTTTGCCGAATTTTGAGTTTCATTTTATGATATGATATATCAGATTGATGTGTGTGTGTGTGTGTGTTTTCCTTCCCTATATTTAAAATGGGTTTGATTGATTGTGAATATTGGTTTTGTTGTTGATAGGGTTATTTCCTCTTTTGATCTCAAGGACTTCAGCATTCGTCATTCATACTTTTATCCCATACTATCCCACATTCCCACGCCTAAGTGAAGACTTCCCAGACTCATTCACATGTCTAAGAATGAGCCTGGGAGTCTTCTTAAACTGAAATGAGGCCTCCAGGTTTATGATGATAGTAGTTTAAGGTTTTCAGCACATGTTAGTTTAGAAGAGAGAGGATTTGATGATTGTTAGCCGAGGAGGAAGAGGATGGGGTGAAATGCATTCTCTATTTGTTGCTTTCATTTATTTATGTTTTCATTGTTAGCTTTTTAATTTGGTTTGTTTGCTTATGTTGTTGTTGATTAGCTATTTGTTTAAAAGTAGCATTATTAATACAAAGGTGATACAATGTGTATTCTGATCTATTGCAAACCAGATGAGTTGATCATTTCGTGAGGTTCTGTTATGGGTGATACATTGCCAGTTTAGCTTGCTGCTGCTGTGGATTGAGTTCTTCCTTTGCCATTTTTGTAAGGTTAGTTCGAGTTTTCTTCTTTTATTTTGTATGTTATGTCGTTATAGAATGATATATCAGGGTCTTTAACAGGGAAGAATAAATATGTTAGAATGGTAATACCAATCCATTTTGAATGAATCCTCCTTGGTTATTGTTGTGGAATAAGACGATAATTTTTTTTTTGTATAGTTTTCGATTATTAGAACACTAAATATGTGATATTCTATCTGTGAAAAATATTTGTTTGACAAATCTCGGGAAAAAAATTGGGTTGAAGTTCTGAATTTCTGTTTCTTATATGTTGTGAGAACGGGAGCAGACCATTTCATTATTGACTTCTGAGGCTTCTATTATTCCACATAATGTATCGTTGTGTTTTCTAGGAGTACGGTCGTTTTTTGAAGATTTATATGCAACCACATCTGAGAGTGTACTGAATGATATGAAGTGAGTGTTAATATCTTTTTTTTTTTTTTTTTTTTTTTTTTTTTTATAATTAATAGTTTCTAACTTATTAATATTATTTGATATATTTCGGCTATTTTCTCCAGCTTGAATGATGCGATGATTGAAGATATGACACCAATAGTAGAACAGACATGTAAATGTAGACACAGCCCTTTCTAATCTTTTACAGCATTTACCATTGTGTTCTTCTGGTGTTGGACGCAGCTTTCTTCCTCTTTTTTCTTTTCTTCCCCCTCTCTCTCTCTCCCAACACTCATTACATGTCAGCCACGCTTGATGCTCACAAGTAGTTCTGAGTATACAATTTTTTCCTTTAATACTTATATAAACCTAGATGCATGCCCAATACTATGAATAAATTAATATATCTACTATACAAGTAATACAACACCATTACACCAACATCGTCATTTGCTGTAAGGGTTTCTTCGAATTGAAAACAGTTGTTTCTAAATTAATGACTTCGAGTTTCTTTAAAAAGAAGTACTATTATTACCAAGTATTTGTCATAAAATTTAAAAGAAATTGATTATTAGAGGACATATTCTTGATGTACGAAAACTGTTTGACGAAATGTCCCACACAAGATTAGTAATGGTTCAGTTCATGTACTACTGTATTACAGCTAACCTTTTTGTCAACATTTCTTTTTTTGTTCTTAGATTTTGATCACGCAAAGGGAGGGATCACATGTGTCTGACCAACATTGGGAAGTTGTATAGCCATATATGAAGCACTTAGCAATGAACTGATAAGCGGAATGTGATTTGTGTTACTGTTTAAACTCATTACTTGATAGAATATCAAGTGATTCAGTAACACTGTAAGTATAGAAATGACAGTCATTTGGCTTTCTCGAGCCTCTCGCAAGCTGAAGCCATCTCCTTTTTCGTTCTTACTAACCCAATCTATTTCTGACCCTTTATCTTTGATTTCTCAAGTAAACCCCAAACTCTCAGAAGTGTCTCACAAACCTACGACTATTCATCCCAAAATCTCAGAAACCAAATTCAGCTTTTCAAATAATCGTTGGCTTGGTGATGTTCATTCCGCTAAGAAATTTTATCGTTCCAATTTGAACGCATACTTTTCTGGTATTTGCACCTCTTCTGGATCATTAGAGGGAGCAAACAATGGTGGGAAACAACGAGATAATGAAAAACAGCTCTCATGGATCGATCTCTATCTTCCTAAGTCTGTGCGTCCTTATGCTCATCTTGCTCGATTAGATAAGCCAATTGGAACTTGGTTACTTGCTTGGCCATGTATGTGGTAAGTTTTATTTTGCACCTGTTTCTCATGTTTACATTTTATTTCAAATTTATGTATGGATATGGCTGCTCTAGATCTTGAGTAATAGCAGAAAGAGGTTACTTTCACCAGGAATTTCTAGTAGAACTACATGTGTTTCTCTTTGAAAATTGAGTTTAAAACATTTTGTTGTGCTACTGGTAGATACACATTGGTCTGGAATCATGAATTCACCTACTAGAATTAGCAATTTTCAGATTATTAGTAGATTGTGAGTACATACTGTACATTTATATGCGTTTTGAGGTTTTATTTTTTTGAGATTACATATATCTGACTCTGTTAACTTCCCTTCTTTCTGGTAAATAAAATTTCAGAAGCTTGTTACTTGTTAGTTTGTGTAAAATTTGTGCTTCCCATTCCATTCCTGATTTAAATCCTGTAGGTCGATAACATTGGCAACATCTCCAGGACACCTTCCTGATTTCAAGATGATGCTACTGTTTGGGTGTGGATCGTTTCTTTTGCGAGGTGCAGGATGCACAGTGAACGATCTCCTAGACCGTGATATAGATACAAAGGTATCTTTCTTTCTTTTTCTGTTAAGTTTAAAATTCAAGGTGGTTTCTCTCGTCAATGAATACAAATCTGAAACTTGCATTTTTGATAAAGATCAAATGTTATAATTTGGATTTTTTTGTTTATGTGCAATTTGTTGGAATCTTCTCATGACCTTGTCTCCCAGAACTTGTTGGATGAAGTAGATTTTCATAGTCTTAGTACTTCAGTACCAAATGATAGTTGTAAGCGAGTTTGATGTACATCTGTTTGTTTGTTTGTAGACTGCTAATTTAAATGTGACACATTTACCTGTGTTTCCCTCTCTCTTTTTTGGAAATTGTATGATTTTATTCACGTGATACAGTGAGTCTGACAAAAGGGGTGATGGTTTCTTGATCTCTTGTTTACTAAATTCTTCTATGCGATAGGTGGAACGTACAAGGTTGAGACCAGTTGCAAGTGGCCTTCTGACACCATTTCAAGGACTCAGCTTTCTTGGTTTTCAACTGTTTCTGGGTCTTGGAATTCTCCTTCAGCTGAATAATTACAGGTAAGCTGCTATTTTGATTTGTCTGTTAAAACCATTCTAGGCATCACAAAAAAACATCTTAAATAGTTGGCTGGTTTTAATGCCTCTCATGCTGTGGGATGTTACATATTTGAGGTTTCTACTGAAGTACTTGTTCATTTATTATGTTTGTACAGTACATTCAATTTTGACTTGAGTTATATACTTATATTGCCTTTCTGTAGTATATGGAGCTAAGTAACTATTTTCTTTCAGCCGTGTCCTGGGAGCTTCATCATTATGGCTTGTCTTTTCGTATCCTCTCATGAAGAGGCTGACATTTTGGGTAAGTGATTTTCTGAGCACCCATTAGCTTTTTTCTTCCTCCTCTCTTTGACAAAAATTGATTTCATTGTCAATTTCACTCGTGTCACATTCATTGCTTAATACAGCCTCAAGCATTTTTAGGTTTGACCTTTAACTGGGGAGCTTTATTAGGATGGACTGCCGTTCATGGGAGCTTGGATCCTGCTATTGTCCTTCCGCTGTACAGTGCTGGAGTGTTATGGACACTTGTGTACGATACTATTTATGCACATCAGGTATGTGATTTTTCTAAGCAGTTATTGACCTAGTTATCCGAAATTTTCAGTATATTTATAAAAGTTTAGAAAGTGTTTTAACAGTATTGGAGATATTGCTACGTTTTTTCGGAAGTAAAACCATTCTTTTTACTTTATCATCACGAATTCAGGATAAAGAAGATGACTTGAAAGTGGGTGTTAAATCTACAGCCTTGAGGTTTGGAGATCTGACTAAGAACTGGGTCACTGGTTTTGGGATTGCATGTATAAGCAGCCTTGCTCTCAGTGGGTATAATGCGGACATTGGTATTTGCTCTTTGCCTCTCCAAGTCCTCATGTTTGGATTGACAACTGAATATTGCTTATTTGGATTGACAACTGAATATTGCTTATATTCTCTATCTTTTATGTATGTCAGGATGGCCATTTTATCCCTTTTTGATGGCTGCATCTGGGCAAATGGCATGGCAGATATGGACAGTTGATTTGTCAAGTCGTGCGGATTGCAATAGGAAGTAAGTAATATCATTGGTGTCACTGATTGCTGTAAAAGTATTTGTATCCTCAATATATGTGGTTGATGCAGTCACCTGTCCCACCAGGGTTAGCCTAAAATTTATCCCTAGGGAGCAAGTCAGGCTAGTTTACACAATTTCTATTGATTAGATGTTCATCTTGAAAAGAAGAGAAACACATTTTGCATACCTACTACTCATCTGCACAAGAATTATATGGATTATTCTTTTCCTTGCTTAAATAATTAACATGATTGTATGCTGCCCAACGTAGAACTAACTTCTCCCATTGGGTTGCAGGTTTTTGTCCAATAAGTGGTTTGGAGCACTTGTATATAGTGGGATCTTATTCGGAAAACTCGCATCCTAAGAAGGTAGAGCTGATGGTAGTATTTACGAGTAAAGGCATAAATTTTCTTGAATAACAACTTCGGGTCTAGAGAGATTTGAACTGAGAAATTTTCTTAATTTTTTGGGAGTTGGAGATTTGATCCTTTTCAAACCCTCCCAATATCTGGGGGTTGTAGTTTTGACTCATTAAGTTCATTCTGTCAACTTCATGGAGGGATTTTAGTGACGAGGAAAGTTTTAGTGCAGGAGAATGTGAGGAATGAAAACCAGTGAGTCAGTGATCATGCGAAGTTTACATGTATATTTTGAACTGAGAAACTGTTTACAAGTAATTATTCATTTATTCGTAATTGTTAAGGTGTTGTGGCAAACCATGATCCACCTGTATTGTTGTTTGAACAGAGTTTGGTTTTTTGATACTGCAAGTGTTTTGGGATATCTCTATACCTCTATTAGATGCTGTCATATCTTTTACTTGTGATTTTTGTGAAATCTGATGTCCCCAAGATTTTTTTTTTTATGGTGGCTTATATCATGAAATAGTCAGCTTATTATGAATTCTGTCCTTTGGGGAAATATGTAATTATCTCACAGTTCGGTGACTCGGTGTACTGTATTGCATTGCATGTGGTACAGAAAAACTCCAAGCTTGACGTTTACGTTAATTGCAAGTTATAGCTGGAAACAAGAGCCTAAGAAAGTTTTAGAGACAAAACAGAGTTCAGTGCACAAAGTGGTTTTGAAGATATAAAGTTGCCACCCATTGTTTTGCTTACAGGCGGTGGTGGACTATCACTATCTTTATTGCATGGTGTCCACGTGGATACTTGAGAGTTCGTCACCATCCATGACGTTTAACATTTTCTGTTTCCTGTTTCGAGCTCATGCTTATCTTGTTTATTCACTAGCAGCCGCAGGTGACCCGTGCCTTCGGCACTTGCGGGTAGACCTCCTAGGGTTGTTGCGGGATTGTAAATTGTCTCATTTGTTTCTCGGTTGATATGAGAAGATAAGAATGTTATCTATGGTAAATCATTTAGGGTTGTTGGTTTATGGATGTCGGTGGCTTATTTGTTTGTTTGGTTCGGGTGATTTTTCTAGAGTAGTTCAAATTATTATTTATTTCGAAATTGTGTCAATATGTGCACATATTACTATAAGTGATATCATTCAACCTTGTTTCGGTTTCATGTTTGATAGAATCTCTTTTATTGGAATTTGTAGTAATTGCGGGAACAATGCAATTTTTTCCAATGTGGGGGGATTTTTATAGTTTGAGGATTTATTTGGTGTATCAGGGTTTTGAAATAATTTATCGACCGATTTGAGGAGGTCCATGATACTTGAAGTGGTAAAAGAAAATTTTCTGTCCGTCCATTTCGAAAAAGGAAATAATCAAATTTTATCTCTTATCCATTTCTTCTGCTTGTCTCTTTCAAATCTATTTTTTTTCTCTTTTATTTTTCAATTCTTCTTCTTTTTCCTCTTCTTGTTTCTATCTTTAAATTCTCTTTCTTCTTCATATTTTATCTTCTTCTTATCTTTCCCTCTCTTTCTCTCTCAATTCTCCTTCTTTTTTCTGGCTTTCTCTAATTTTTCTTCTAAAGTAGGTCCCTACTCTGTCATTATTTTTCTTTTTTTTTGTATTATTATTTGTTTTTCTATTTCTTTTTTGGTTGTATTGATGTGAATATGTTTATGTAAATGTAAACAATCTCCATCACAGTTAATTTATTGCCAAGAAGACTGATATTTATTTCATGACTGAGCATAAATGCAACAACATATATATAAAAAGGAACCAAAAAAAGGAAATGAGAAAGTTAGATAAAAATAGGTAGATGTGAACGAATAATTTTAGGTAGGCATATTAAATCTGGTGAGGGCTGTTGGCAAGAGTTGCAAGGTCACTGCTGCAGTTGCCATCGGTAACCTCCTGACTACAAATAGCTGGTTCTTGACTAAGATCATTTACAGTTTTTGTTATATTTTTGGGAGATCGTTTGTAAATATATTGATGAACATATTGAACAGCTGCAATGGATGTACAAACATCTAGGTTAATAGAAAGAGCAGACATGAGAAATATAGAAAATAAAATAGAAGCTACAGGAAGAGAGAATATATTTGGAATAAGTAGTTTTATATATATAGAGTATTCAAAAGCAGTTTGGATGAGGATATAATAAAAGGAAGCCATGCAGATTGACATGTGGTAGGATGTAGTTGTATCTGTTTTTGTAAACAGGTAAGATATAGTTGTAAGAATTTATAAATACTTTGTTCTTGTACATATCTTCGTGAACAAGTACGATATTGTTAGTATACAATAAATTATAAACATTTAAATGCCAGAAATATAAGGATTTATAATAATAGGAAACAATATATTGTTAAAAAAAATTGAACCTCAAATAGGTACAAAAACACAACTAATGAAAGAAATGATTTGGAATAAACATTGAGGAAAGAAATGAAAATTTTCGAGTCAGATGTCTTAGAACTGAACATTGCTGGAGTAAGATCAACCGAATACCCAATTAGAACCCGCGACATTATATGCTGTTTTCGTACGTCCATTGCTAGTCTGGATTCTAAATGATAAACTCTGACGATTCAGATAGGTCGAGCTTTGGCAGTTTGATCCCCAGTTTCTGGACATTGGTTCCCAGCTATTTGTTTTGGACCCTTTCATCCAGACCTTTGCTATATCTCCAGTTGCTCCTACATTATTTATGAGGACCAGGTGGAAGTAATCTCGTCTGGTGATGGTCAATCGAATCCCTCCAGTTCTCTTGCAACTACCCCTGAGATATACAGACAGAGGTAGATAATATATCAGTCACTAATTCATGAGAATGTAAATTTGGTAGTGGTTGATATATGATATGGGAACATACTTTCTATAGAGCACAAGTTCAATGCCGGCTTTGGAAACTGCAATCTTCTGAAATGCAGGTTACGACATGTCAAAGTGTTGTCGTGGCGGGTTGCACCATCCACCATTGTTACGCAAAATCTCCAAATGCAAAAGTTTTTCTGCGATAAGTTTATCACAATCATACCTTATCTTAACCTAGATACCTGCTGTTTTATTGAGAGATTCAACTCCAGTCCAATCTACTTGATTCAATTCATCATGAACAACAAAATTTAACAAAACAAATGAAAACAAAGAGGAAATTTCAATTAATGATTTGAAGCAAGACCTAACCTAGAAACTAAGAACAGTAGGTGATGATCTTCAATTGATTGGAGACAGTATCTTAATAGAAATGAATTTTGGTTACGACAGTTTTCTTCCTTTGTATTAATCTGTCCAACACAATCCACCACATTTTCTCAACAAACATCATATTTCCTTATAATTATAGATAACACTACCTACCCATAAGTGCAAACTTCAGTTGCTTTAATTGCTTTCTTCCCCTGAGGTCGGTTAACAACCTACGTGATCTGACCCACACAAATTTCATAAACTTCTTCATCACGGTCCTCGGCCTCACCTGGCATCAAATTCAAGGAACTTTAAACATAATAGCATGTAGAACCCTAAACCAATGTTAGATCCATACCTGTGTTTGTTCCAATGACTTTTGAACATGGATTAGCAATGGACAAATTTTTGCTGACAAATTACAATGCAATTACTTTCTTTCTCTGAAGTTGATTAACAACATACATAACCTGTCTGCTAAGAATGCGCAAATACTACTGATCAGTTCCATGTAATTAAGGAGTTTGAAAAATCAACAAATAAAACTTCTGAGATTAAAGGACATAATATAGGTTATTGAGAAGTAACTAAATCTAACCTGCAGCAAAATCTGAATGAATCTTCGTCTGAAATAGCTAGCAAATTGAATCCTTATCTGCGGAAGAGGAAAAAGGAAGAGATGGAAGAGAAGAATGTGAGACAGTTTATTTAATATTTAATTATTTATAATAGGTGAATGTGCAAGTTGAGAAGAATGTGAAACACTTTCTCTGAAGTCGATTAACATCGTACTTGGCCTGTACTATACAAATTTCATAAATGATATTGTGTTTTTCTCAGTGTTTATTTTACTATCAGATTATCATCTACTGATGCACTTTCAGCAAACCATGTTAGATGCAGGTTTGAATAAAACATTCGTTGGTGGCAGTACTAACATCATTTTTAAACCATTTGGGGCAGAAAGTTAAGTGTATTTTTTCTAATGTGGTCACCTGTCAAGGAAGCAAAAGGTTAATGTTTTGAGCTTGGTTTAGTGAGATTTGGACGACTACGCAGTTCAATAGGCAGGTAGCTTTGTGGTAGATATATACATTATATTGTGATTGGAAACCTTTGGACGCATTCGCAATTATGTCTGCTGCCTGAAAACTTACATTACGCGAGTTAATAACCACCAAAAGAAAAAGAGATGCGTACTGGTATCAGATATGTATTCATATGGGCTAGAGTTGATCTACAGAACAGATTGTAGCTAATGTAAATATGTGAAACTTGAAATCTTTGTTTGCATGAGAAACTATAATGGCTGTGTATGATGGCAACTCAACAAACACAACCTCTCCAAGATGGCTGAATAGTAGAAAAAGCCAAGTTTCGGAAGTTTATAAAAAATGCTTGATTCGAATGGAATCTAGATCATAATATAAACTCAACCTAAATCCACTCGTCTATATATGGTCTCTAACTTTAAACAATTGCATGACCTATATACATTTTCCCTTGCAGCATATATGGAACACAAATGGTTTAGAAGCTAAGAGTTTCAAAGTGAGTGAAAATTATAAGTGACCTACGTAATAGAAATTCTATCAGAATAGAAGAGTACACGAAAATGAAACACCCTTTAAACGTGCCAAATTAGGAACAACCTAAAGATACCAACAGTCCACATATATGTACCTTTCTTATGCAGGAATCTGCCGTTCCAAATCAGACGTCATGATCTACAGCAAGTCAGCAACAGGCAACGAAAATTCAACTGTCAAAAGGAAAGAAAGGAGTACAAACACAAAATACTAACAACAAATTTGCTCAGAAGAATTGATCAAAAGGAAAATAAAAAAAAACTTGGAGTCTTGTTTAACGCACTTCCCAAGACCTACATATCTCTATAACTCTTTTTCCATATTACAATATATAATACCCGTTGCCGTATCTACACAACTGTTCCGCTGTAGTTTCAAAGTATTTCCCTAAAGACACCACGTCAATATCTTTCCATGATGCCAATTTTTTTCCCCAAAGAATCTTTCAATAAATGCTACTGGCTTTCCCTTAATCTCTTCCTTCTTGGTCACTACTACCTCCGTAGCTTGTACATAATTTGCTTTCCATATGTGACTCACGATTGAATAGATCAGAATCTGCTGACCTATTAGGTACGTTCTCAATAGTTTGCTATACATATCTCGAAATGGGATTCAAAGTATTGAAATGAGAAGAGATGGTGAAGGAATATTCTGAAAATAAAACAATAGTATTTTTTCTTTAAAAAAAAAAAAAAAATTGGCGAAAACACAGTGGCTGGAACTGCACCAGCAAGTCAAATTAAACCCGACCTTGTCACTGATCCCCTCAGTCTCTGATTGTTTGAATATCCAGTTATGATGAATGGAGTTGGTGATGTAAAACAAATTTGGTACCATCAGAATGAATCACATAAATTTCTAGAATGAATCTTAACTAAGAATTATATGAGTATTATTGGGACAGTGGGAAGTTGTATTTGCAAGGCTATAAAACATTCAAAAGACCTCCTAGGTCATTCTTGTTAAGCAATGGTAGTGGCCGGTATGTGACTGTGATTACCATGTGTATGCATGGTGTGGAAGGTGTTGTCTAAGGCTTAAAATAAAATAAATGGTTTGGGTTTTCTTTGTGTCTTTCTGTTCAGTTCGAATATAAATTCAAAAAAGGCTACAAACCCACAACTATTTTGAAATACTCCTTCCCTTTCAAATACAGGATAAACAAATGAAGGCGTGGTTCCAATTTCATCACTTCCATTCCAAATTTTCACATACAACTACAACCTAAAACTGCTCATTGATTACAATTTACCAAAAAAAACAAGACCTGAACGAATGAACAAAGTACATAGAGTAAACAAAAACACCAAAGAAAAAAGAAAAAAAAATTGTATATCGACCTGGCGACCTTCATAATTGAAAATTGAAAATTAAAGCACAAAGGAAGAAGTTCCTTTTGATGAGGAAACCACAGTAGGAAATAGTTGTAATCAAGCAATTACAAATATACCTCTCTGGCTGCTCAGTGCTGCCGTGCCCATTCAGAAAAAAATAACGATGATCTTAGATTATTAGATGGTGTTCCACACAACTGATGCGATTGCAAAGTTGCAATCAGGATCGTGGTACTCTAACAACCATAGTACCATACACCATTTTGATGACAACATTTTGATTTCACTTCTTCAAGAGCAATAAAACGGAGATATATAAAACCTAACTAATCTGCCCTCACATAATAATATGACAGATAAAAAAGCGAAATATATTTGCACGAAGAAATAAATGAGTACCTCAAAACTGAGAGTCAGCAGCTTATCGAATGATTTCTCTACTAAAAATTCTCCCTAGTTGTCAAAGGCAGTAACTTTTTTGTTGCTGTTTGATCTTGAATTTCAAATTTGATTCTGAACCTGTTAAAGTAGTTCATAATGGCAACAGCAGTGATTTCCAAAAGATATGTCTGCCTCTTGAATACTTGCTTACCAAGAGTATGGCATCTAGCTTCTCCAATGCAGGAAGGTTGATGTAAATGTTTGATCCTGGTGTGCTTTTCATCACCTAAAGTTAAATGTTCATATGCATTAAATATTTATTAGCAGCACATTCTATCTAAGAATCAGGCATAGAGATTTATCATTATTTTGTTAAATGATGATAGATCGATGCAGGTTGAAAATGCAAAAAACCAAAACGCAGGAAATTGACGCAGTTTTATTATTAGAAAAGATTAAACTTTACGCAAAGGGTTAGGAGGGAAAGACATGGTCCATAAAGCCAATGGTTCCAAAGAATCTTTAGTTTAGCAAGTGTTGATATTAAATATATCTAAAAAATGGTTCAAAAACCAAAAGAAAAAAAAAAATTGTTAACTCACCTTGAATGAAACTCTGGCAGACAGAAGCACAACAGCAAAGACCTCACTTAGAATTTGATAATAATAATTACATCGGAGATAAAACCATCTGAAAAGGTGACATTGGAAAGCAATGTTATAAAACTTGAGTGTGAGTAAACATTCATGAAGACAAAGAGTCATGTCCCAATGAGCTTGTGCCTGCCTGTGAGACCTATTGCAGAAAATGTAGGAAATCCTGGATACACATATTTGAGAATATTGAAAAATAGGTTTTAAAGCATCTACACAGCCATCTTAGCTTTCTTAGATCATGGCATACCAGTAGACCTATTTTTTAAGTTGTCGAGTTTCCTCCTAGCGAACCTTGCATTCATAGCAAGCAAATGTGACTAATATTATGAGTAGAGTGCACATTATAAATTTAATGTGAACTCAAACATGATATATACAAAAATGGAGAAAGGGATATAGAGGAATTTGTTACAAACCTAGAAAGTGGCCTCTTCCCAATTGGGTTTCATAACTCAAATGATGATTTGAGAAGAGTGCAATTGAGAAGATCTAAGAAGCATAAGCGAATTTGAAGGTCGAAATGAATCAATTAAAGAAGTGCACCAATAAAATCCAAATAAAGTAAACAACAGTTCAATCCAATAAAATAGATGTAATAAATAAGTGCAATAATTGAACCTGAAAATCATTGAGATTAAGAACTCCAAGCGTTCGAAATGGCCTGGATTGAGGACGACATATCTACCTGGATTGGATAAATATAGGTTCGTGACGTATGGATCTGAGTAATATCACAGGGTATTATTGAGTAGATTTGTGAAAAACGTTTAAAATCACCAATATAAAATAAGATACAAAATTCACAAAAGCAGATTTTTTCGGAAAAGATGTCGAAGAATGATAAGTTTCTTAGAAGGATGGCAGTGTTCTGAATGATCAGGAAAAAAAAAAAAACCACTTCGTAAGGAAATTATTTATTCCTCCTTTATTGAATCTTAATATGATCACCAGGGTGTAGATCATTCATCATTCAAACAGGCAGATATATGAAGGTCATAAGGAGGGGTATCAACTGGTGATGTTCTTAGTCTATCCCACCCAACACCCTCTTTTATTATTAATGTTCGACGACCATGAGGAGGGTACCTGCATCAATGTCTAATTTTTGTACTCCCACCATTTAAAAAAATACCCTGTGGAAGAGGAAAAATGAAGAGATTGAATAGAAGAATGTGAGCCGATTTGTTAATATTTATTGAATGTGGAAAAGAAGAATCTGAACTATACACTTACCTTCAATTCCATACTGCAAGAGAAGAACCCTCACATAGTCACATATCGAGCCTCTCCTTAGGATTTTTGTCTTTGAATGGCCCCCAAATGTTTTTTTCTTTTTTCCAATCAAGTTTAAATTGCCGCAAACATCAATTCAGTATACCATAGTATCAATCCAACTTTTCAAAAACAAAGAAATATATATGACAAAAATAAAAGTAATCCTACCATTTTACATTTGTTGGACCTCCTTGTCGAGGGAATGATTGGAAATTAATAGGAAAGGGGAGAGAGATTAAAAGTCGCAGCCTGATCCGAACCTGTATCTGTATAGTAGCACCTGCAAATGGGTTCGGAATGGAAATCGAATACGTATACACAAAAGCCAACATATAAGAAACAAAAATTCAGAACTTCAACAGATGCACCGAAGAAAAGGATATCGGAGAAAGTGAATGAGAAGAGAAAAAGGAAAAGACATGGATAAGAACCGAGGGTAAAAGGCTGAGGGAAGAAACAGGCGGTTGAAAAGGAGGGAGGTGCGTGGCTCGCCGGCGTGGCAGACGTAGGCCCACACAGAGCAAGGGCCATCTATTTCGTAAGGGGCCAAAAAACCAAAAACCGGGCAGCCAAAGGGGAAAACCGGGAGGACAAACGGGAAAACCGGATTTAGTAGGCGGACACACAAACGGGCGATCCCAGCCGCGGATGCCCTGCCCGAAGAAGACGGAGCGATCCCAGCCGGAGGGGCGACCTGCCCGCCCGGGCTGCCCAAAACTCTGAGTTATCTATCTAAATTATAATCTACAAAGGTGCATAATTTGACTAGGATTAATATTTAGTATGACTAGGATTAAATAGTGTGACTAGGATTAATATTAATTTGACTAGAACTAATATTTATTATAAAAGGTGCATAATTTGACTAGGACTAATATTTAGTATGACTAGGATTAAATAGTGTGACTAGGATTAATATTAATTTGACTAGAACTAATATTTAGTATGATTAGAATTAAATAGTGTTACTAGGATTAATATTTAGTATAATTAGGATTAAATAGTGTGACTAGGATTAATAAACAAATGACTAAGACGACTCGGACTAAAAAAACTCTCTCTCTTAAAACCTACATCGATCTTCAATTCTTCATCCATCTTCCTAAGGGCATTCCTAATCTTCTCATCATCATCCTAAAAAAACTCTGTCTCTTAAAACCTAAAATTCATCACAAACGGCGAGTCCATCATGATCTACAGATCGTATCTCTCTCTCTCCAAATTCTTCACCAATCGATTGGTCACAAAAAAAACTCTTAATATCAACCAATTCAACTGTAAGTACAATCCGAATTTTTCTTATGAATTTTATACATCAACCAATCAAGTTGTTTTTTTATTTGGATTTTGAATTTTGTTTTACTTTTTATTACGAAAATCTAACCCCATCTCTGAAAATCTTGCAAATATATATCGTTTTTTACTTGCAAATATATATCTTAGAAATTATCTAAATTGGTTAAAGGTATCAAGAATGATGATCCAAATATATCTTATGAGACTGCACAACCAAAAGTACATTTGAAAGCCCCAGAGAACCTGGTGTAGCTTTCTTATATATCAAAAAATATTCAAATATATCAACTTTAAAAGTTCCAACTGAGGATTTAGTTAAATAGCTATTTTGTTTTCCTGTTGTCCCTCCAGTAGTGAAACCTATTTTATTCTTGCCATTATCCCAAACCAGCCTATAGTTCGACGAAGAGCCTTTCATCCAATAATTCTGAGATTTCCTAAATGAAACCGAATCTAATAAATTTAATCATTCACTGCTATATTTTTTTTATCTCATCCTCTGCTCACTTTCATTTTGTTAGATTTTTTATTCTATCATATTATTTTCTTCAACCTGTTAAAGTTTTATGAATATTTTTATCATCCAGTTTTCTATCTTTTAGATTCTATTCATATTTTAGGAGGTGGTCACACATTTATTCTTTGCCTGTTATATTCTAATATGACAATTTCCCACTGTAGGGTTTAATTCATATTCTATCATCATGTTCAAGTGTACCAGTTCACATGTTAGAACGAGTTTGCAACCATTTGTGCCTCTCCTGCTATAACCAGCAGAGCAGGTATGGGGCCTTATTGATTACCTGTCAAATGAAGTGCATGAGTCTGTAATAGAATTTATAATGTTAGTTCTTAATGAAGATGTCAAGTTGTAATTGTTATTTTAAGCCTATTTGTGTGTATATG
The DNA here is from genome assembly GCA_023053565.1 of Aquilegia eximia. NCBI lineage: Eukaryota > Viridiplantae > Streptophyta > Magnoliopsida > Ranunculales > Ranunculaceae > Aquilegia > Aquilegia eximia. The sequence continues at coordinate 17,427,227 of JALIGU010000003.1, forward strand.
TATACTATAAAAGTACAACACGTATAAAATCCAAATTCCAAAGTAATCATTTTTAATGCTATTACACGAAACAAATACTTTACAAAAAGGTTTTATTTAAATGATCAAACAAATACTCTAATTACTCTATATCAATGAAATTATTGTCACTGCAAAGTATCTACTGAATCTAATCCAAGTGGCTAAATCTCTTAATTAAAGTAGTTTACAATAAACGTACTCTATTTCTCTGATGACTCTCTGGCCTTTTTGTTTTATCTACTGCTTCAATGTTATTTTCTAAAATGCAAATATTTATAGTTAATAGAACAACTACTTCAACTTCACTTCTTCAATTTTAAACAATCATTTCTAAGTCGACATAGCCTTGGACCGTCTATTTAGCATTTAACAATCATTCCTACATTTTTGAAAGTTAAGTAACTTAGTTAAGAAGGAAATTTCTATAGTTGTATAACTATTGATGGCCTTTTTAATTGTGCAGAGGCACGAAAGCCATATCTAAGATCAACCCAACCCATGATTTTGATCCAAATTTAAGATGTCGTAGGTTTCGTTCAGATATCTCTTCAATTCATCACTGAAATGCAAAGGTTTAGCATATTAGGATATTTGAACGAAAAAATTAATCTGTTGTAAAATTATTTTGTGAGTTTGTTGGCCTAATCAAATTTCCATTGCTTGGTTTCATAAATATGACTTTGTGCCACAGCCCGCAACAATACAATGCAATACCCTCACAATTGGTTAGGCCAACAATGTAGTGATTTTTATTTGGTTGAATTAATCTACAGGTTCAAATTGGATCAGCAATTTGCTTTATGATAAATACATTAACATGTTATAACTTCTATAGTAAATGTGTATAATCAACTTATATGAGTCGCAGTCAATAGCATAGTAGCATACCAGTTGCAGTAGTCAGTGTTAGCTACCCATCCAGGTGGGAATATGGTTTTATTGATTTAAACAAGAACCTTATTGTCATCTGGATGGCAGCGATGATTAGTAGCAGAGTGAGTATAGGGACTAATAAGACAAAAAAGGTATGAATGAGAATAGAATGAAAGTCACCAGTGCAGATTGGTTTCTGTAGAGTAGAGGTTTCAACATATGGATATGTAAGCTTATATCAAATAAATTTGAATTTTTCTTATTGTAAGCAACATTAATGTATCGTGATTGTGTGTATTCCATAAAATTTCAGCTGCCATCTCCTGCCTTATTTAGCCAGCTCTTAGAGCAATCCCAATGGGAGGGCATTTGGGAAGGACGGTAATGCCAAATGTCGAATTCAAACAAAAAAAACCACTTCCAATAGAATGGTATGTTAACAGAGTACGACAGTGAATAAAAGAAAGGGTTTACGATCATTTTAGACAAATTTGAGTTTTGCATATGTTTGGCTGGAAATTTGTTGTACAGGAAAAAAATTGTTTACCAAATTAATTATGGGTTAGTATTATGTTTTCAATAGAATTCTTAAATTGTGAGAGGAATGGTTTTTTCCAGTAGAATTTTGTAACAGTGAATGATGTTTCTTGCAATTTTTATACCAAAGGATGGGTTATAATATAGAGTATTCTCTTAAGTTTTTATTGTCATAGTATAATATTGCTTATATTAAGTTCAATTATGCCTATTATAAAAGCTTAATTATTTTGTTGTTGGCAATAAAATTTGTAGACATATTGACAATAGTTGTTGTTAGAAATATGAGACACAAAAGCTAGGACTCACAAATAGTTGGAATCCCATTTATCCCGCTAATTCAGATACCTCTACAATTCGATCAAGGCAAGTATTGTTCAGTAACTTCTTTTCTACAAGTTTGTGTGTATAATAATTTACAAGTATTAAAGTTGATTGCTTAGTCGTAATAAAAACATAAATACTGAATGTTTTACTGTAAGGTCACAGACTCCAGGAAAAACGAATTGCATTAGTTGCCTCAAATAATCTCATCTTTCCTAATCTCGGATTTAAAAAAAAAAAAAAAAAAATTCGTGGCAAATAGGACTATGCATTGTTTTTTTCTTTTTCTTTTTACTCTACAAAAATTTACAATCACAAAAAACCTTAAGGTTTAAAATCAGCTTATCTTGGTTTGTTTGAGGTGATAGAATTAATAGCCATAGGCCCTGATGTCATAAGCTTAGTCCGTACAATTAATTTATAGTAAAGGGGGGTTTCACCTACCTTTTTAGTTATTGAGCTATTTAATGTAAGCCATCGTATACCAAAGGATGGGTTATAATATAGAGTATTCTCTTAAGTTTTTATTGTCGTGGCATAATATTGCTTATATTAAGTTCACTTATACCTACTATAAAAACTTAATTGTTTTGTTGTTAGCAATAAGATTTGTAGACATATTAACAATAGTTGTTGTTAGCATTGTCAGTTATATGAACGCATCACGTTGCCTATGTTCTTATTGTAGGGTTCAAACAATCATTTAAATCAAGCTAATAGGAGAAGATTTCCATAAGAACTGTTCAATATAAAGAAGAATGCAAGCACTAATGTAATCCAGATGTTTAAAAGCGAGGGTGGAAAAGAGTTGAGTTTTGGTATTCAAGTAGATTTTTTGCTATTGTAGTTTCTTTCCTCCCAATGTGTGATGATGACATAACATGCTCTAGCTCTACTTTTTACCTGTGTAAAGTTTTTGCAGACTTGACAATGTATATAAACTTATCACTTTTTTAGTGGATGATCAAATAGTTCTTTTGGCCTGCTAATATATATATAACACTTACATTAGATATTTTGTTTTGCAGAAGCATTTACTTGGATAAGAATGTATGTTGTGTTAGATGTTGAATTAGACAATTCCTATTTCATTCCTTCATTGCAACGTAACTGAAAAAGGTGTAGAGCCACTTTTCGCAGCCATTATTTGCTTCTTACCATAAAATGGTTTTATTGGCGATAACCAGTAATTTTAGCTGAGATTATGACCATTGGCTAATTGAATTTCGATTGGGCCCATAGTAATTTCTGCATAATGAATGGAATTTACAAATTAATATTATACAATCATGTGGGCATGTGGAAATCTATAAAAGCAAAATAGACAAGTTTGAGTATGTACGATCCAGGATGAGTTCATTGTATTATGTGTTTTGTAAGTTCACCATTGAGAAAGAGTAATTATATGTTTCTTTAATGTATAAATTAAGATCGAAGTCATTGAATTATTTGCTTGACTTTTCATACTTTTGCTCACATAACATCGAAGATAGAAAAGTTTAACCTATATATTGACTTACAAAAGTATAGCATCCAGTATTGAGATATTCAGTACTTTTATATATTCAGTATTCAGATATTCAGTAATTTTGTATATGGTAACCCGAGAACTACTAATATATGTTAGGACTTCTGGTAGCTAAGTTTCAATACTACAAGCTAATGGTTTTCCTCACTTCTGACATTGTGAATACTGTATGTTGATGCGTAAAAATGCTGATGCATAAAAATGCTGCTCATTTGAAGCTTTATGTTAGCTTCTTGAAGCAAATGCATTCCCATGTCTAAATCACTGCCAAATCCTTCAGATCACTAACAAAAGCTAGGACAAACCCTCTTAACCAAAGACAGAATTTACATATAAAGACCCAACTACCCAGCAACCATTCCTGTATCTTCAGAGCTCTGTTTGTCTTTATTACCATGCTTCCATCCTTAATATAGACCATGCGTTGAGCAGCTCCCTAAACTGGATATTCCTCATGAAAGTCATTTGTTCTGAGCTAAGTCATTAAATTCTAGAAATATAAGCCTCAATTGATCAATACCAAGGAGTCCTCAATAACATTAGCTAGGAGTTTGAAAAATAGTAGTGTCTATTGATGTTGAATGATAACACATGCTGAATGTGCCCATTTGTGAAAGGATGTAGCAACAAACCTTGATTTCACAATGTTCTTATACTTGAACATGAAAATTTGAGTACAAAATGGTAAGAATAAGCCCTCTACAATGCTTCAGGTTACTGGTGTAGGTATCCTTTTTCTACTCTAGCTATATTAAAAAAAAATTGGACATACACTATTTTAACATCATAGCTTACAACCATTTGTTAGATAAAGTTGATAATCAGAGCTATTGCAGATAAGACTTTGTATCCTAGATTGGATGGGATGGAGGAAGTTCATATTTAGATAAGACTTCAACAACATATAATTAATTGATACTCAACAAAATACAAATTGGTTTTGTGTGACTCAATTCACCGCAACTTTCTTAACGACAAATTGAGGATGATGTGCAATTAAACTCGGTAATCATTCTCAATAATTGTTGTATTTCAAGTTAGCCATGCTATGAAACCATTTTAAAGGCTCTAAATGCTGAAGAAGAAGATTAATGTGACTATTATGGGCTTACTTTAACTATTAGCTATATATGACTAACAATTATCAATCACATAAGTCCAATGAAAAACAAACATGTGGTCCATAAAACAGTCAAATAAAATGCATGAATACAAATTGTGGTGTAAAAAAGATTTTAAAAGAAGAAGAATGCAAGGAAATAGCAAACAAAATAATCTATCTATACACAAATGAAAAAGAAAGGTATTTAACTCAAAAGAAAAGGATGAAAAAGAATTTGGTAGAAAGTGGAATAGTGTTTCATTTTTAAAAAAAATTAGTTATATGAACAATGCAATCAAAGCCAAAATTTATTTTATTTAGAGTATTATTTATTTTATTATTTCAAATGTTATTTAATTTTGATACCTTAATTACCATTGCGTATGTTAGACCATTACCGCTGAGACTGCCTTTTCCATAAGGTAGACCCAATCTATTCAAAATTTGTTAATGAATACATTGAACAAATTAATGCAGTTCATGTTAAAGGAGATCAATATCTTTGCCTTAAAACATTGCTATAAAAGATATATGGGTTTCCAGAAAAATTCTACACAAATTGGAAATCAATTTTCTTATCACCTACACTTATATTTATTTTATTATTTCAATAATTTAGAAGACAATTTTATTATAATCATTGATTCTTAATTTAAAAATCTCTATCTATATTCAATATCCAAACTTAAATGTTTATTTGTAGTATACAATTAATTGTATTATCGTGGCAGCGCCACGGGTATTACTAGTATTATACTGTTCGTGGACACACAAACTTGGGAGATAAACATAACTAGACAAAGACAAAAAATGGGCTTAACTTGCTGTTATGTTTCGAATTGGGCTTGAGATGGGCTTTAGTTGAAACTTTATTGGAGACAGAATATGGGTTTAAGTTGTTATGTTATATGGGCTTAAGTTGTTCTTATGTTTCGAATTGGGCTTGAGATGAGCTTTGGTTGAAAATACTTATCAACCTTTACAAGAGAGCTATCAACTGCTCCTTTCACTCCACCGCCGGAGTTGAATCACTTCACTACTCCATCCTCTCCCGATGTGCCTTTTGCTCTGACCTTTTTATCTGCTATGAATCCCAAAAGCATCAGTAAATCAAGTTATGTCACTGCCAATTTTAACTTCTATCAACACTCAACTTCTATTACCAAAATACTTAACTTCTATTACCAAAATACTTTTCAATTTCAATTTCTATTTCTATAACTTTAACTTATCGATTTCAATTTCTATTACTTATCAATTTCTATTGCTTAAGTTGTTATGTTGGGCTTAAGTTGTTATGTTGGGTTTATCTCTTCGACTGCCTAAAACCTTAATTAAACGAAAGATTCTCTTTGTCTGTGAATCAAATCGAACACAGAGGTAACTCTCTTCTTCCACCTTCATCTTCTACTACTTGATAATCCAATTTGTCTTTTTTTTGTTGTTCTCCCAATGAAATTTATTTTGCTAATTGTTTATTTATTATGAGTTCAAATAGGTTGTTCCTTCTGCATAGAAAGGTTATTGTTTTTCGATTTAGTTACTAAAAGAGTTGGTACTTGGTACAGAGATATCAAAGAAGAGTGTGAAAAAAACAAAACATTGATGAAAAAGTTGTGATTTTTTCACATGAACCTGTTGTTCCTACTTCCTAAGAAACAAACAGTGGCTCTTCTTCCTCTACAAGTCTACAAGTTGGCTCTTTTCTTAATCTTCCTCTCCTCGCAACAAGTAACTAAGTAAGCACTTTCTCTTTTTTGTAGGTTGTTTATTTTCTTCACTTTTTGTACTTTTTTTATGTGTTTGCATATGGTTTGTAACCAGCAGTAGTATGCCAACCCCTTCAATCATTAAGATTATAATCACTGAGTTATCGATAATAGGAGAATCCAATGGGGTATATAGATTTATGTTAGAGAAATTTAATATCATTCAAGATGCCAAATCAGTACCAATAATAGTAATTAATAATAAACGGGAGAAAATATTTTGGCCCTTTCGGGAGAGATCTTTTAGAGTAGGGGCATCCCCTTGTGCTAAAATTCACAGTTACTAAGTCAAAGCATTGACTCAGTAACGAAATGAACCCTCATATCAGCTCAAGGTGACTGGCCGGTGAGACGATGTTTAACTTAGGATCGAAGACATCAATGCCATGGATAACTCAAAAGAGTCCAGAGAGTGCAAATGTCATATGACTAATGACTTTCATACTGTCAAGAAGGTCCTTGCTATATTGAGAGAAAATTTACGAACGTCTTTTCAATATAGCTTTCTTCATGCTTACAACTTAAATCTAATGCCTCAAGGTTTTGGGTAGTGATATGCCTTCCCTTGATGCCTTATAGCACTTAAGATATATACTGGATATATGCCAGATTAGGATAAATGATAGGTCTCTGGTCCAAAAGGTTACTTTCAAGTCCATCTTGCTTATCCTTGAGCAACCATACAAATTTATCATGACTTCATGTGTCTTGAAAATCTGTTGCATGGAACAAAGTTCTTTCTACATTAGGACGGTTTTCTGTTACTTTAAGCATGCAAAAGCTTATAATTGGTCTTGATTTCTTGATCAAATAAATGGGGTTTAATACTTGGACAATATGAAATATGCAGTTTAATTCATGCTAACCAATATATAGTTAGTTATTGAACTGTCTAGAGTAGTAGTCATATACAGGAGGTTTGATATGAATATTTTATTATTGCATTGAGCCCAAGGCCGAGTTCCAGCCTACAACGTGGCTTAGTGATCCCATCACCCATGATCCTCACAAGTATATTAACTTATAAGCTTATTAGGTTTTTTTTGACAATCATGGAACTTTTCTGAGTAGTATGTTAATACATTTATGTATAAAAACTTCAGAGTTCAGATGCAGTGATCATTGGTACTATTACAACTTTGACATCTACTTAAATCCAAGGCATTTGAAAAATAATTGTAGGGAAGTTCATTTGACGATCAATGAACGTCATGTCATGTTGTTATTTTATAATGTTGTGGTATTCAATGTGTTAAAAAAGCTTTGAATATTATGAAAATTGATACCCAGAGTTTCAAGATTATGATCCAATTGTTAGTATCACAATTTACCCAATTAGGTAAATTTATTAGTTGGGATAAATAAGACGGTCAACGGACTGCATTTGAGAATGGAGGTATGCAGAGGTATTAAAGATGCTAAGTGGGTTATTAAAGGTCACACGAACAAATCTGTTAGTGATTTTCAGTTGCTGCTGAAATTGGGAGTTGAATGTAGGACTGGGACTTCTCGAAGTATTAGAGAGGTTTGCGACCACCTAATGTCACGATTGTCAAAGCTAATACTGATGACGCCTTTATAGGTAACCCAGGACAAGATGACATAGGAGTGATCTATAGAAATCATTCAGGAGAATTTATGGGGTGCTTGGCACAAGGACTAGGCATCACAGATAACTTCACAGCTGAGTGTTGGGCAATAACTAAAGCTATTGAAGAAGCCATTGATCAAGGATGGCTGAACTTATGAGTGGAAACTGAGTTCATACCAGCTGCTTAGGTGTGTAGTAACCAGAGTCCTCCATAGCAGGTTCGAGCTCAATTTATGAGGGCAACTAAAAGAATCCAATCTTTGTGTATAACCCATATTTATAGAGGGTAATTTTTCAGCTGACATGGCAGCAAAGAGAGGGTCAACTCTGAACTTAGGTATGAAAGAGTGGAGCTTAATTAGACCCACATTCATTACTTGCTTGGAGGAAACCTACAAAGCTTATTATAGACTTAAGTGATGATTTGATGTAAGCATGAAGAGCTTGGAATATATACCCAGTTCCTCAAATTTCTTTTGTATTTCCTTTTCTTTTTATTAATGAAGCTCACCTTAGCAAAAAAAAAAAAAAAAAAAAAAAACAATCCATCAATTTTTTGGAATGTAGACCGTTTAGAAAACCAAATATACATACTGCCTATAAAACCGAAGGACAAGTTTATTGCAGTATTGATCCATTGAGTGTGGAGTTGTTTTTGAAGTTTATTGCTTTGATTCTGCGATAGATTGAAATCTACCAATGGTAATAACTTTTAGTAACAATTATTCAGGTACAATGATGATGCCGAATAAGAAGATGCTCTAACTTCAGGTACATTTTTCTTGCATTATCAGCTAAACTACGCTTATCTCTTTGTGAAGTAAGATAAATTATGTGGCTGAAAGTGTAGTTCCTAATATATATTTAGTTATTATTATATATTTAAAAACCTCTCATATTCCCAATGGATTTTGAAGTTTAAGTTGTAATTTTTGTGTGTGGTCGTTTAATAAATATGTATTAACTAGAATATGGGTAGGAATATTGAGGAATTTGCTTAAAGTAGATGTTCATCAGAGCCAACCATGGGAAGCCTTCAAAAATAAAAATGAAAGTTAATAGTGCTCACTATATTCTTGCCTACTGATCAGAGGGTAACAAAATGATAAACATTATATTATGAAGACTGATAGATAATACGTATGAGTGTGCCTTCGGCAGGTTGAACACAACCCAAACTGATACAAGAGCAGAATAAATTTGATGTTGTCATTATTATTTTAGGCTTGGAGATGAGCTCATATTTAAGATTTCCTGTTATTTTGTTCCATTATTTTGATTTTGAATTTGGATTCCTAAAGAGATCAAGATGAATGCTTTATTTTAGTTGATGCCTTTTACATTGTGTTTTTAATGAGAATATCAAAGCATTAATAAAGTTGGTATCGTGATTTTTTCATTATTGATAGTGCATTGGTATGTATGAGCTCCCTACAGTATGTATTTGCCTCCGTATTTGTTTTAAAATATTATGGACTGTTTTTGGCTTTATGTCTTTAACAATGAAAAGAATTCAACCAAGTACAGTTATATTTAAGCTTGATTATGTTTCAACAACCCAGCTAATTATATGAGGAAGTCCTGGCTCCCTTTCCCAATTACATTATATTGGGGAGTTTCATTTATTTACTCTTATTTTATTGTATTTGTAAATAACTATACCTTCTATTTGCAATGTGGTATTTTCTAAAATATAATTGTTAAAAGTGGGTTTTTTTCTTCCTCTCTCTCTCTCTCTGTTATTTTTTCCTTTTATAGAAAGTACAAGTGATTAATATACGACCATAGAAACAAACAGTAGACTAATTTATTATCTGTCAGCTAGAAAAATCCCTATTTTGTCTTTCCAAAGAAGATATTATTGTATTATACTATTATCTGATAGCTGGAAGTTGACGGAAATAATGGTTCACTTTTTTTTTTTTTTTTTCTGAGTAACTTTCTCCAACTTACTACAGGCAACCCCAAGCAAAATGTGTGATTTAAATGTTAAAGCTACAGCTTCCGGAGATGACAAGGAAAACAATCTAAGGAGTTCTTATATCATTATATGGAGCACCTGCACTGCACGTTTTTAAGAAATGAAGGTGAGATGAGCAAATTTGTCTGCAATGCCTTCATAAGAGATGTAGCTTATGTGGTCAATCTCTTTGAATTGATACGGTGTTATGGAACACAATTATTTTCAGTTCTTGCAAAGAACAAATTTTATAACGAAGGTTCAAGAACATTTTGTGAACTGAGAAAAGCAGGGTAGCAAGCGACATAATTACATGGACTTTGATGGTTTCAGGTTATGCACATTATGGGTTGGTGGATGTGAGTCTAAAATATTATGGATTAACAAAATAATGATGTTGTTTCCTGGAACAAAATGATTGAGGGATTTGCAATTTATATATGGGAACACAAAGTTGCACTTGCTTTAATGTTGTGTGCAGGAGAAATCTCTGACAGTGTTACATTCATAAGGGTCCTCAACACATGTAGTCATGTTGGACTACATGTGATATCCAATACAATAGTGCAAATATCATATCAATTTTGTGTTTGGATGCACTATATGCGAGAGATGTAAGGAAAATGTGATCCAATTTTTCTTTAGTTCTGCTATGAGCAAAGTCGCTCCAATAAATGTGAGAAACATATTTGATTATATTGATGTTAATGTTTTCTAACGTGTTTTATATTCTCAACAAGTTTGTATTTTGTTAGGAGTTTGTTGCATTTTTTATTTATTTTTGGTAAGGTGATCATACTCAATTGTTTGTTACCAGTTGTATCTCAAGTGGTAAGGGATCCTACTCAATTTTTAATTCTCAATTTAAACATCGTACAACATTGTTCAAAGCAATGGTTGCAGACTTGCAGAGATACAACGATGGATATAACTACCCTATCAGCCCATTGATGAACTGCATGTTGATCAGTTGTAATTCTGTTGTGTGTAATGGTGTGGTAACAGGAACTGGGAAGACTGTGCTGCTGAGTGGTCTATTGTAGGGTGCCTTTCAACTGATTTTTGCAGGCTGCAGTTAGTTTGTAAATTGCAGGGACAGAGTGCAGCATAGTTTCTTGACAACTAGAGTATGAATAAAGATGTAGTTAATCATGCCTGGTTAGTTGTAGGTTTTTGTATGTGTACTCTATGTTGTTTCTGTTTTATGGGTGGGTTATGTATAATTCTGTACGAAGAGGAGCATGTCCTCTAGGAGGTATTTGATGGTGCATTTAAACTAGGGTTATTTAGGTTTTGGCCATAAATTTATGGGTGTAATTAGGCTTTAACTATTTTTAATCTTGTAATTAGGGTTTGGCTATTTGGTTTGACCCGACTCATAAAAAAACCCGGTTTAATTGGATTGTTTTCTTCAATACCTATCATGCCCTTGTAAAACACGTTCTTCCATCTGAGCCATTCAACCTGATCCAACGGCTAAAAAAGTACAGCTATCGAAATCAACACAAAGAATAACAAGTTTATTCTTCCATGAATCCCTAACCATTTTCAATACACTTTGAATGATCTCTCTTGCTTTTGCTTTACTGCCAATTTCCCATCCATCCAAACAAATTGAGCATTCCTTCTCTTCATCTAATCATCTTCACCAGTAATTATTACTTTAGGCACAACTTCGATTGATGCTTTTGTAGCTGGTTTAGGTCCATCTTTTTTTGATAATTCACACAAGAAATCTTCTAAACTTCGACTACATCCAAGCACAATCATACCAGCTTGTGTATTAATTAAAAGTTAAAACGATTCGATCACGAGGACTTTGCTGTTCTTGTTGGTTCTCCGATCCATCTTGATCTGACTCATCTGATGACTTAGTTTTACTTTCTCCTCTTCTTGCTGTTGCTGAATTTGAAAATCCCAATAGGGATTTCTGTTTCTAGAACTTATTAATTGCTCTAAAAACGATGAATAGAATGTGCAGATTCATTGGAAGCCATTGATGATGATGATGAATGAAGCTTAAAGAAGCATTCAAAACAGAGACGAGATGAGTGTGCGAAGCGATTAGAAGTTGCAGAGGAGAGAGACGAGATGAGTAAATCAGAAATATGGGTTGTCTCCAGATGTGTGTAGAGTATCAGATCGATGGTTATAATTCGATCAATAATATTGGACAGTCAGATGAGTGCAACCTGTCTCATTCATGTAGACCTCGTGCATTTCACGTGATATTTGCCTGAGGTTAGTTTTGCCATTTAAAAAAAATATTTGGTTTAACTTCCGGTTCATGGCTAAACCCTAATTACTAAATTAAAAATGGCCAAAGCCTAATTACACCCATAAAACCATGGCCAAAACCTAAATAACCCTTTAAACTATGTGTGCTCATCAGACTTTATATATGGTTTGGTTTTTTTAGTGTTTAATAAAATACAAACTACTATGTAGACCATCAAATGATACCTTAAATCTTCAATTTGTCCATCTATGTTAGAGACCATTGCTACAGTTACGAAGATAGAAATGACCACCCTATCAGCCTACTGATGTTGAAAACTAACAATCCACTTGCTTGGTATCCTTCCACTGCCTTTACAGTCACACTTGATGTCACAATACTCCAGCTGAAATTATTAAAAGTGATCATAATGAACAAGAATATATTTTTGGTTCTATAAAATATATAAGTTGATAGGATGTGTTTGATTCGCATGCATTTGATTCCCGGGAAAATGAATAGAAATGGCTAAGTTTTAAAAGATTTTGAGTAGGAGATCGGAATTCAGATTCCGGGCATAGCTATTTTATTTGAATACGGTTTTCATTTAAAAAAAAAAAAAAAAAAAAAAACCATTTTATATAATTATTAGGACAAAGCAGACAAGTGTTTCACTTTAGTAAGAATTTTGTCAATCTCTATCTCTATTTCTCTCCCTTTTTTGCCCACTCTCTCTCCCTCTCCTATCATTCACTGTTACATTAGTACCCTTCATTTCTTTGGAATTTAAATTCCATGAACCAAAGACAACCGATGATTATAGTTCTAAACATGATGTTATTAAAAGTGACTTAAAACCATTCGGGATATGACTTAAAATTTCTGTCATTTAGGGGGACAAAACTACTAAAAAATTCCCAAGAAAACCATGAATCCAAAAGGTCTGTTAACAATCAACACAAACATAAACAACAATAAAAGCTTCAATCCAACGTTCAGATACAAAGCAATAAAGTACATCTACAAATACATATATCGAAAAAATAAAAGATTAGAAAATACTTCGACAACCAAAATAAACAATATTGGTATGGAACATATGGAAGTTCAAACAAAAATTGGAAACAAACATATACTTGAAGCAACAATAGATGTGATGGAACAATGACAAAAATATATATTTTTAATACTTGATTTTTAGATTTATTTATCTTACTCCCATAGTCCAAGTTCTTAAGATTTAAGTTTAGTCTTGCTATCTATTATTTACCACTTTCTGAGAATCAAAAGCTACTAGCTTTTGAGCCCGTCCTTCAGACGGGTGGCTTGAAATATTTATTCCATGAAGTTATATTGTATTAGGATAAAGACTTACTCGTCTTCACCCAAATTAAAGGTAATGTTTTGTAAATATAATTTCTTGGACACTAACACAAAAAAATTGGACCATCCAAGTATCTAACTACTGTCCACCCTGCAATGCAGAATTGTGGGATTCTTGTAAAATAGAAAAGAATTTTGTATCATAGAACCGAAGAAAGAAAATGAATTTTGCAAAGTAATTACTAATTAGAGTACAGTTGACAAATCAGGCTCGGACTTCACAAATAGTAGTTCCTAGTAACATAATATACATACCATTGTTTTGGAATAAACATAGTTTATTATACATTTTTGATAAAAAGAATCGTAGCACTTAGTAATAACAGTAAGCAAGCCCTGACACTGGTGAAGCAGGCAATGCTAAGTCCTCTTGTCCATCTCTGTAAAGCAGAAGCTAAGTAGCAGGTCCTGCCCATCTCATAGTTTTGATCGAAACACTGGCTAACTAACAGAAAATAGATGCCCCTTGATGCCTTTACAAATGTAGGATAACGAATGGGGTTCTAAGCCTAGAGTAGCCTCAATACGGGAAGCCCGATCCCCTACCACGACTTTCACTCAGGAATTAGCCCCTGTTTAAAGCTCCCAGCCCCTGATTCCTGTCTAAAACACAAGATAACCTTGCCTTGTGGGTGTCCGATGCCGACCCACAAATGAGCTACTAAAACTGATGTTCTCTGGTAACGGTGGTGCCTCGAAGCCAATGCCATGTCAGGCATAGCCCTTGACGTTCATACATATAGTCAGATTTCTGGGAATTGTGATTGATGATAAAAATTTATAAGTGCCGAGTGTGGCACATATTTTTTTTTAGGTGAAGCAGTGTGGCACAGATTAATTCCTTAAATAGTAAATCAGTAGATTTGAAAAAATATAAATACGCAGAACAAAATATTAGAACATTGGCCATGATTTTTATTCTTTAGAAATAGAGCTACCTTAAACTTCATGCAAGTTTTGAAGTTCTTTGAATAGATGTTGTAAGCAGTTCAAGTGAACATCTGAATCACAACTTGACTTCATAGTGCATACATTGATAATAACCATCCAACCTAAGCACCTTAAATATACTTGATGATTTGCATCTAAAGATATGCTACTTATGCAGCTAAAGGTAATGTTCAATAACTACTATCTTGTGAACAACACAAATATGTCCACCCATGGATGATGTCCTTGTTAGACCTGGTGATGTTGCCTATGATGTTGGAGGAACTAATCCATAAAAAATCTCTTTCCTCGATCTTCTTCCAGCATCACCACCATGCCTCTTTCCCCTTTCTATGCATTGTCATCACTTCTTGTTTATCCCAAACACTTTGACCTTGCTAACAAAATTGGTAGTGTTGCTCAGCCCAAGGCTCAATGCAAATGAATCATGGCCATTGATTTGATTTCAGTATTATTTCCACCATATCTTAAAACCTCACCACCACTATTGATGAGTTTCTTCTTCTGACTAAACAAAAAAAAAACACCCAAAAAACCTGTTTATGAAACTCGCAGTACTAATTAAGAACAGAAATAAAGAGAAAATGGCCTAGATTGATGATTGTTACCTTAGGTACCATGTCCTATCGGTGATCCATACTTGATATAATAGTAGTCATGTGGGTCTAACCTCTCTTATTACAGTGACTTCTGCATGGGCAGTTGGATCTGTGTTCTTCAAAACCTCATAGTCCAAATCTCAAAAGGATTAAGGAAATTTGCAACTTACCTTGAAAAGGTAGAACGTACTCCAAATCTGACGTTGCTCTATCTTGAGTCCACCGTCTTAAACATCCTTATTTCACAACAATGACTCAAATGTAACTCAATTCAGAACACCGTGATTGTTGCCGTAACAGCCATTTATATATCCCATCTCAATGAACTGAGGCTTGTAAACCAGCAAACATCATACACAACACAGAACTTCATATGACATTGACATGGAACAACTGAAATAAGCCTTAATTTGGCTTCTATGTATGCGTCGTATACAACGTTCCTCAAATCTGATGTGAACACTATCTCTCAATGTTGTCATGCATCTAACCAACTGTAAAAATTCACGTATTTGTTAACATGCATGTGAATGCTAATTAGAAGAAAAAGATAAACTTGAAACTCAAGAAACATGAGTTTTTTTTTTTTTTTTTTTGCTGAAAATGACATGAGCGTTCATAAACACTGATTACTTTCGCATAAAAAAACATCATATTTATTCGCATAGTGTCTTTTTAGTCTCAAAGTGAATGACATTCCATTTTCTAGAACTTTCACTTTCCACACCGTAGTATATCATTGATATGAGATAAGTTATGATAACCATTGCGAGCCATTTCCATGTACACCTAGGCGAAATAACACATAATGTTATCGAAAAAGTTTTAACAATTAATATACCGTAAGCAACTCTATGAAATCCAATATGAAAATATTATTGAAGTGTGAATTTGTATTATATAAGAGATGATACTTCATGCCCTCTGAATCGTCTAAATTATGGTCATTTTCAAACCAAATGTGGCCTTCATCTTCCAAATTGTTTAGAGCCAACATGCTAAAAGAAACTTTTTTTTTTTTTTCCGTAAGTACAACAAAAAGAGAAAGAAAGAAACACCCATAAGTCATAAGCATAGCCCAAGAAAATCAAAAGGTATTGATTACTGAATATAATTGTTGTAATCGATCTTCTCTTTCTCTAAATAAAAACCAAATTGCAGTGAATATAACCAAACGTAACAAATTGATTGTTCTTCTAACTTGAAGTATAAATATGGAATTTAAAAACAAAAGCAAAACACCAAGAAGAAGAAAAGCGAGGGGGACTAACCTTTCCAAAATTGGTTGTTGTTGTAAAACAAAAGAGATGCACACAAATCAGTTTGTTTTGCAAGAGAGGAGAAGCAGAACAGGAAAGTGTCGAATTCCTGTTCAATCGATTGTTAGGAACAGCGCAAATACCTATTAATTCGCCGACACAAAAAAAAGAAAAAGAATAACAATTGTATTCAAACCTTATCAAAATTTGTTCTTGATTTTTTCGCAGATGAATAGGAAGACTGACGACAGAAGATGAGAAGAAGAACAAAGAAGTGATAAATTCATTTGCTGTAATTTCAATTTATAACTTTCTAAAGATTGACCAATCGATACGACCTTTGGATATACTGATTAAACGATGCGACACTCGGTGTAGAGAATTACATCCACAACTTGATGATGGGAAAATAGACCGATTAAGGACGATTGGAAGAAAGAGAACGATTGGGGATTCTACTTTAATATGTACTTATAGTAATTTTGAGAAAGTTAAAGGGACAAAATTGGAAATCTACTTTTATTATAATAATTTTTAAAAAGTTACAGGGACAAAATTGGAAATCGACTATACTTTTGCTGATGTGGCTGTGGGATTATGTAATTGTTTTGAAGAAAATTTTGCCCCTTGGTGATGCGCTTTATATTAAAGGAAGAATTTATCTGATCGAAACTAACGTGGCATAGCCACGGGTACAACTAGTAATAGAGATAATTTGAATTTCTATCATCAATAGTTGTACACCACAAGTGACCACTCTTCCAAATCCCACTCACCGACTTGTTTCTCTCTCTCTCTCTTCTCTCACACCAAGAACACCACACATATAAAACACAAACCCGTGAATCCAAAACAAACAATATCTTTTCACATGACTCACTTCTTCCATTTGATTTCATAAAATCTTCTCAATTAAATCCAAACAATGACTAACAAATCCACTATAAAATCCCCCCCATTTCTCTATTTCCATTTTCCTAGTAAACCCAAATTTCTCTCTTTCTTCCTCATGGCTTCTCTTCTTTTTCTTACCCTTTTTTCTCTCATTCTCTTCTTCTCTCTTACTTCTGCAAATCATAAGCATCATCATCATCATATTCCTTCACTTTCTTCACCTCCCCAAGATCAAGAGATTATTCATTTAGCTTGTAAAGCAACTAGATATCCTGATACATGTGAATCAACATTATCCCAAGCATCATCTTCATCAAATCCAAAACCACTTCAAATCATTCAATCTGCAATGTTGGTATCTTCTCAAAATCTTAAAACTGCTCAATCTATGGTCAAAACCATTCTTGATTCATCTTCTGGTAATCTTAATCGTACAAATGCAGCAAATAATTGTTTAGAAGTATTACAATTATCTCAATATAGAATTCATTCAACTGCTGATGTTCTTCCACGTGGTAAAATTAAAGATTCAAGGGCTTGGATGAGTGCTGCTCTTCTTTATCAATATGATTGTTGGTCTGCTCTTAAATATGTTAATGATACTCAACGAGTTAATGAAACAATGGCTTTTATGAACTCTTTGATTGGTTATACTAGTAATGTTCTTAGTATGATGCTTTCTTATGATTTGTTTGGTGATAAAATAGATTTATGGAAACCACCTGCAACAGAAAGATCTGGGTTTTGGGAAGATGGTAGTGGTTTTTCTGGCTCAGATATGGGATTTAAAGGTGGTTTTCCATCAGGTTTAACACCAGACGTAACTGTGTGTAAAGAAGAAGGAAAAGAATGTGTTCAAACAGTGCAGGAAGCAGTGAATAAGGCTCCAGATAATGAAGGAATGCGTAAGTTTGTGATTAAGATTAATGAAGGGGTTTATGAAGAGACTGTTAGAGTTCCATTTGAGAAGAAGAATGTAGTGTTTTTGGGTGATGGTATGGGGAAAACTGTCATTACTGGATCTTTGACTGTCGGCCAGCCCGGTGTCTCCACTTATAACACTGCAACTGTTGGTATGTTTTCTAATTCTAAGTTATGGGACTTGTTGATTACTTGATGATCCGTGTTTGTTTATTATATAGTTACCCAACTAATTTGCTACCTAACTAAACTTTTTTCGTGTGGAAGTTTCATTTTTATAAGGAGTGGTTTCTTTTGAGTGGAAGTTATGTCCTTAATTGATTTGTAGTTTTATGCCAATAGAGTATTATCACACCACCATTTATGTTAGTATGTTAATTCTCAAAATGGTAAACTTCATATTGAAGTATTAAGCCAATATTTAATAATTTTAGTTATGAGCAATTTATGAGTAACGAAGTTTATGAAGTATCATTAAGATCAAATGCTTAAAATTGATGACCATTAATGTTATCAGTTAGGGTACACATGCTATGTTTGTTACTTGTGAATATGTTTCTTGTATATTTTGAGGAAGTTAGGGGTTTACTTTCAAATGTGTAGTCTGCTAGATCTGGATCATTTTTATTCTTTTGGACAAGTATCATTTGTTTCAAATGTAAATGTCTTGGACTATAATTTTCGATAATTGGAATGTAGGAGTTGTTGGCGACGGATTCATGGCTCGTGATATCACATTTGAGAACAAGGCTGGCCCTGTAACTCGCCAAGCTGTTGCATTTCGCTCAGATAGTGATCTTTCTATTGTCGAAAATTGTGAATTCCTTGGTAACCAGGACACACTCTATGCACACTCATTGCGGCAGTACTACAAATCGTGTAGAATTGAAGGCAATGTTGATTTTATTTTTGGTAACTCAGCTGCAGTCTTTCAAGATTCAGTCATTCTAGTTCGTCCCCGCCAACAAAAACCAGAGAAGGGTGAAAACAATGCTGTAACAGCACACGGACGAACAGACCCTGCACAAACTACAGGCTTTGTTTTTCAGAATTGTCTTATCAATGGTACTGAAGACTATATGGCACTGTATTATAGTAAACCTAAAGTTCACAAGAATTTCTTAGGCAGACCATGGAAAGAATACTCTAGGACTGTGTTCATACACTGTACTCTAGAAGCTCTTGTCACCTCAGATGGCTGGATGCCGTGGACCGGTGATTTTGCATTACCAACTTTATACTATGGTGAGTTTGAGAATTCTGGCCCTGGGGCTAATGTCTCTGGTAGGGTGCCATGGAGTAGTCAGATACCAAAGGAGCATGTACAAGTGTATTCCGTGCAGAGTTTTATTCAAGGGAATGACTGGATCCCAACATCTTCATCTTAATTCTAGGTTGCCATTTTAGAATAGCATTCACAGTGTTGATATTGTAGAAGAGAAAGATGAAATGTAGTTAATTCAAAAAATTTAGAAATAAAATTTCTTCCCGAAATCTACTTTGTTACTTCTGAGGCAAAATGCAGAGTGACTACATTGTCAGAGATGGTTCAGAAATTCCTAGCAGTTAGTTTGTGTTAGCTATCAAATAACAGAATTGATCCAAGTAAGAAGCAATCACGCAAATGATGTTGTCACCAACTCTAGTGTATAACCATAGGGCACAGTGATGGCACACTGACGTTGCAGCTTGGGTGGGTTGATAAAGGGGGCAGCTTGTGTAATGGGGAGATGTCATGCTCAATTCCTAACAACCAGTAGCTTTGAGTTGTAACTTGTAAGTAACAACATCTATGCAAAAAGAGGTCTAAGAAAAAAATGGAAAGAGAGAGATAACAAGATATGGGAGTCTTAGAAGTTTGCTCAGTGGAGATAAAGTAGAGCACTCTTGAGAGTCACTCAACAGAATTTAGTGGAAAGCCAGGGAAGAAGATTGTTAAACTAATAAGTAATAACCCTTAACAAAAAGGAATGAACCTTTAAGAATAGTTTGTACTTTGTATTGAGGCTAAAAGGTCAAAAGTTGTCCATATCCTATTGATTGTAACAAGTTCTAGGCTGTGTCATGCTTTCCACCTTGTGTTAATGGCATGTGAGCAAGACTAATTCTCTATCCTATATTGTCCATTTCTATTGATTGGAATTTGGAACAACCTCTATGTTGATGTTTTCACATGATTACATTGAAGGCTATGTCTTACACATTCCACCTTGTCTCATCTTCTTAGTTAGTGGACATGTGAACTGATTGGTTTGTCTTTTTGATGTGCAAGCAATGGATAGTACTGATCATCAATTATAGAAGTGGGGAGAAAGAAAAATTACAATATCCTTGTATCTGTTTATGTTATCCATTCTCTTCAATATTGGTTGAAACATAAACTGGCCCTGCTGGTAACAAAGCAAGTATGTGGTGCAAACATTGTCAAAAAAAAGAATGACAACTCAAATATAGTAATGTATAGTGGACAATGTGAAATCATCCAGTTCTAAAATGTCCAAACCTCACCTACAAGTCTACAACAAAACTTGCTTCTCTTTCCAAACAAATGTTGCTTGTGGCATATTGAAATAGTTGAGTTACAGGCTTACAGCTTACAGGCCAATTGGCCAAATTTATGCCAGCAAAATAGAACAAAAAGGGGGGTGGGTTGTTGGTGGACTGGTGGTGCTATTCGCACTAGTTGATTCCACATATTTTTCTATCTTACATTTGCCTATTTAGTTTGTGCTCTGAGCTGCTGAAGGTGCATGGAGTTCATTAAAAAATAATCACCACACACTATGTGATACCTCCATTTATGGATTTAGTCTCATATCGTCGAAGAGTAGTTGTAAGTGTGGTATCTAGAGCTGAAACTATACTATTGACAGCATGAAAATTTGATAAATGTCACTCTTACATTTTTTTTTTTTTTTTTGTTATTATGTTAAAGCTATCCAAAACAGAAGTACTATGTCAAGTAAAGAATTATAAAACTAAAAGTTATGTTTTCTGTTGAAGCTTCTTATGAGTAATCAGGATACCTAGACCTAATTAAGGTGACTTGGGCCTCTTTTGTGTAAATTGTGTGGAACAAGCTAAATGCATACATCCCAAACTTCAGCTATTGCTTGGAAGCTCTGTCATGGTTGTGCAGCAACTAAGGTGGCAGATCAGAGAAGAAACATACAACTAGCTGCTAGATTTATGGTATGTGCAAACTGATAGGAAGACTTGACACATATCTTATGGATCGAGATGTGAGCCTGCAAGACATATATGGATTTGGTTGCACAATGTTTTCGCTACAACTTGACCATTTTAATCTCACTGACTCAGAAGCTAATCTAAAGAAGATGAGCAGTCTATTTAGACTAATGTGGGGAGCCGCTGTAATAGGCTCCATGTTGGCTATATGGTAGAACATAAATAGAATGTTGTTTAATGAAGTCGAGCTGGACATGTCTAAATGCGTGCATATATTAATTAGAGATACATTAGAACCCAAGTTCACACAGCAGCGCACTGCACAACACCTAAAGTCCTTCAATGTAGATGGCAGTTACCTGAATTGGGCATCATGAAAATAAATATTCAATACAAATGACTCTGCGAGGGGGAACGCTGACCAAAGCGGGCATAGGAGCTGTGTTTATAGAGATCACCATGGGAACTTTGTCTTGTTTCCAGGAAGAGTCTTGGGGTAGCAGACAATTATTTCGCAAAGTGTACTCTGCTATCTCACAAGCCTTGAAATTAGATTTTAGCAAAGCTTGGTTGTGTATCTGGTGGAGTCAGATTCAGAACTTGTTGTTAAAGCTTTTGGAAGTGAAATCTTGCGTTGGAATTAAAATGATCACAGATTGGAAGGGGTGCAAATATCATTTTAAAAGCTCTTAGAATTAATCATACATGGGAAGAGAGAGTAATTTCCAAGCCCACATAGCGGCTAAGTTGGCCTCACTCTTAGATGAATAATGTCAGAAGAATTGTATATTAAAAGTACTCATGGCTCTATAATTGGAAGATTTTCAGTGATCCTTCTGGGCACTTGTATTCTTTTCTTTCTCATTTTTTAATGAAATTTCTACTTAGCTTGCCACAAAAAAAAAAAAAAAAAAAAAAATGTAATAGTTAACACTCTAATGTATCTAAAACTATGATGCATATTTCGACGAATGCATCCAAACTATTAGCCTTAAATCACTCACTTGAAGCATCAATCGTCGTCATTTGTTTTCATGTATGGAATCATGTACTTAAATTCTATCTCAGCATTGGAAGGTGAAGAAGAATTTTGACGTGCAAATGTCAATGATGGTTTTGTGTCCATAAATTTAAGCTTCCAGACTTGCAATCTTGGAATGAGCATCCTTCAGTTCCTGCTCAGCCTTTTCCTCGGAAAGCATGAAGTCATCAAGTTGTTCATAGGATACTGTTTGGTTAAACAACCATAGAAATATGCAAAAGAATCATCTCCCAATGATTTCTTCAAGCTTTCTGTAGACAGGAAGGCAAGTGAATCACACCCAATTAACTTGCTCGTTTCCACAACACTCTTTGTAACGCCCCTGAAATCCGATCCTAGCTGGCCAGGCTAAAATCGGGCAACAGAGTCATAATGATCACCATATGTCCTCCATGAACCGTAGGGTCACACTACTGTCACGTGACATCACATCTCTAAACTACAGAAGAACATAATAAAATAAACAATAAATATTAACTAACCGCGGAAGACTAAACAAAATACAAACTATATAAATATAAATCAGAGTCATGCTCGAAGGTTACAACTCATAAAACTCCAACTAGACATATGAGCAACTCAAGACAACCTCCACCAAGCTCTTATCGAACACTTCCTCTCTAAAACACTTGTATCCTGAAAAGGAAAAATGGAAGACGTTAAACGCCAACAAGTTACAAAACTTGAGGTTCGATCTTAATTCCCAGAAAAAGAATCCGCGCATCCTAGAGATAAACAATTATAAATACTAATCAACTTATTCTAACATTTAAAACAATGATAAATAAATCAACAAGATCAATCTTTGGTAATCTGCAATGTCAATCATGTTTCCAGTTCCAATAATCAAATAATCAAAATCTATCTCAATCAATCAATCAATCTGCAATATCAGATCAAGTCCTTATCCAGTAATTCCAATCCATCATATTACGTCAATCCAAATCCATGCAACAAGTGCCAAGTTATGCAGTAGCACCGAGTCGTACGCATCGCAGCCATACACTCATCAAGCTATATCATTTGACATAACTTAGGGACGTCTCCCAATGGGTCCTGTGTTATAATAATTAACACGCCTAAAATCCAAGGGTCCTGTGTTAGTATAACTAACACGCCCAAATCAATCTAATCAATCAAATCCAGTTCATTCCCACAAGGTCCAATCTGATTCATAATCATCATTCAAAATCATTCCAATCTGATCATATAAAAATGCACCAACAATAACGATAATCATAACATCCATTTTCAAAAGCTAATATCTTAGTCATCTTTGAAGTGTATTTATCCTTCAGTCCTTTGTAACTATTTATTGTTCAGTCCACTCAACGGTGTTTCATTCAAAGAAAGATTATAAACCAACCCAAATTATGAATTAACTTTTAACCGTAAGTCCACATACGTATATGCTTAATTTACTTCTTCTAATTCTAATTAAACAAATAAACTATCTGATATGTCATAGAACATTCTAATGTAATACACATGCTTCGATTCCACACATTAAAAATACTAACATCATCCTAAGATAAATTTCAGCAATATTAATAACTAAATATTACCAAGTTTGCATATTTATCAAATTCTAATTATTAAAACATGTATTGTCATGAGAATCAATTATAATTCTACTATCTAAACATGATAACCAAACTAACACTTCAACCTAATCTGAAAATTAAGAGAAAACATCAAGTAATATAACTTACCTCATAAGAAGACCACGAAATACCAAAGATACGAAGAACACAACCTAAAACAAGCATACTTCAAATCAGTCACAGATTTTCTGACCTCCAAAGAATCAGTCACACAGGTCACATCCGGTAGATTCACATGCTCTACTTTATATGTTCAGATGCGTATTTTTAATAGGGTTCTAATGACATAAGATTCAGGTCATTCCGAGTTCTGTAGAGAGAGTTATGGCCGAAATACTAACAGGGTGTTTTCAAAAACGGGAATCCATATATTTCTCCTCAAGTTTAAGATCTAGGGTTTCTCTTTTTCCTTAATAACTAAAAATATTATATATACTAATATTTGTTTATGTGGACCTAAAGATGACTTTAAAATAAAGCCCAAAGGCATAATACTAACAGAGAATTAGGCTCCAGGACAAGATTCCTAAATGACTTTGTCATAAGGAAAAAACTTATTTTCAATTAGTATGCAGGACACGAGCTGAGCAAATAATCTGCCCAGCCCAAATGTCTAAAATACCCATTGTAACTGGAAAAAAAAAATCTAAAACCGCCTTTCTCTATATCCGCTCGTGCTTTCTCTCTCTCTCTCTCTCTCTCTCTCTCTCTCTCTCTCTCTCTCTCTCTCTCTCTCTCTCTTTTCACTTTACTACTGTTAATTGATGATTGAAATGAAGAAATTAATTGCCAATGAACTAAATCCACCATCATCTTCATCATCAACATGCACATTTCAAAGAAATGGTGGAAAGTGTATGAATTTGGTTGTGCAAGATAATTTGTCTAAAGAACACATGGAGGAAGGTGCAATTAGGTCAATAACAAGATAAATTGATGTTATTGATGTTATCACTATAGTTGTCTTTGGGTATTGAAGATAGGACATATTTGGGTTGTGAACATGTCTTAAATACAAAGAAAATGATTAGTAATGGAGAACCATTTGATTTTTAATTGCAATTATGAAGTTGGGAACTATTGTAATTATTAATTTTAATTTTCAATTGACAACAAAACTATTTTACAGATCTTTCATGGAGAAGAAGATTGAGCCAACCCAGTTCTTTTATAACTTAGCCATTAAGATTGAGTCAACTCAGTTCTTTTATTGTGATAACATGATGTTATCACTGTAGTAATCTTTGATAACATCATGTTATCAGTCCTCTCATTAATTTATAAAAAACTTAAAAGTGATAGCATGATGGTATCACTGTAGCATCCATTGATAACATCATGTTTTCAGTCATCATGTTATTTGTAAACAACTTAAAGGTGATAACATGATGTTATCACTATAGTTATCTTTGATAACATCGTGTTATCAATTTCTTTTTTATTTGTAAGAAAATTCAAGCTTATAACATTATGTTAGTATTGTAGTTGTCTTTGACAACATCATGTTATCAGTTTTCTCTTTTATTTGTAAGAAACTTAAAGCTGATAACATGATCTGATTTTTTTTGTGCGATTTGTGGGCAAATAAAACACTACCACGTATGTGTGTTATTAACCATAATCGGATTTAAATAAGTTACCCAACTAATTTTATAAACACGTATGAGACAAATAAACCACTACTACGTATGAGTGTTGCTAACCCTAGTGGGATTTGAACAAGTTCTCCTTGATAACATCATGTTATCAGTATTGTCTTTTATTTGTAATTTATTTTTTTAAAGTTGTTAACACGATGTTATCACTATAGTTGTCTTTGATAATAACATCATGTTATCAGTCTTGTTTTTTATTTGTTAAAGTTGATAACATGATGTTATCGTTATAATTGTGTTTGATAACATCATGTTATCAGTTTGTAGTTTATTTGTAAAAAAACTTAAAGTTGATAACATCATGTTATCACCATAGTTGTCTTTAATGACATGATGTTATCAGTCTTTTATTTTATTTGTAAAAACAAAAAGTATGATAACATGATGTTATCATTGTAGTTGTGTTTGATAACATCATGTTATCAGTCTTTTATTTTATTTGTAAAAAAACACCACCACGTATGTGTAACCCTAATCGGATTTGAATAAGTTGTGCAACTAATTTTATAGACACGTATGGGACAAATAAACCACTACTACGTAAGGGTGCTGCTAACCCTAGTGGGATTTGAACAAGTTATCACTGTAGTTCTCCTTGATAACATCATGTTATCAGTCTTGCTTTTTAAAAAAAAAAAAAATGTTTTTAAAGTTGATAACATGATGTTATCAATATAATTGTCTTTGATAACATCATGTTAATTATCAGTCTTGCCTTTTATTTTTTAAAGCTGATAACATGATGTTATCACTATAATTGTGTTTGATAACATCATGTTATCAGTTTGTATTTTATATGTAAACAACTTAAAGCTGATAACATCATGTTATCACTGTAGTTGTCTTTGATAACATGATGTTATAAGTCTTATGTTTTTATTTGTAAAAAAATTAAAACCCTGATAACATGATGTTATTATTGTACTTGTGTTTGATAACATCGTGTTATCAATCTTTTATTTTATTTATAAAAAAACACCACCACGTATGTGTGTTGTTAACCCTAATGAGATTTGAACTGGTTAGCCAACTAATTTTATAGACACGTACGTATGGGACAAATTAATATACCACTACCACATATAGGTGTTGTTAACCCTCGTGTGATTTGAACATATTATAGACACGTATGGAACAAATAAAACACTACCAAGTATGGGTGTTGTTAACCCTAATGGGATTTGAACAAGTTACTTTGATAACATCATGTTATCTGTGGGCTTGTACTGTGATAACATGATGTTATCCCATTTTTTTTTTACTTTGGAATAAAACTGAAGGTGATAACATCATGTTATCAATGGGCTTGTACTGTGATAACATGATGTGAAACTAACTGGGGAGGTAAGATTTGGTTTGTTATCATTTGTGGCTTTGTCTGATAACATGATGTTATCAATTTTGGTATCTCTGATAACATCATGTTATCAATGGCCAGTGTAGGTTACCCTGATAATATGATGTCATCAGTTTTGGTATCGCTGATAACATCATGTTATCACTATGGCTAGTATAGGTTTATGTTGATAACATATTAATTTTTGTTTATATATATATATATATATTAAAAAAACAAAAGCTAATAGCAAATTAATTTTGCTTTAAAATTAGAATAGCCATCTTGTACTCCTAATCAACAAAAGCTTTAGGATGGAGCTGTAAAACGAATCATTAAAATTGGATCTGCAATTGGAAGAAGCTACAACACCACGACAAGGTCAAACTAGTGACTGTGTTATTTATGTTGGCTTGATCATGGAAGTTTTGACCTTTATGAATCTTGTACCAGATAATGTAGATGAGAAATTGGGACAAAAAACACGTGTTCAATCGACAGTTTCGATCCTGAATGACTCCCCAAAGAGTTGGACTGAAGAATATCAAAATCTTGTAGATAGAAGACTTACTTTGAAAAGATAGTAGAGTTTTTATAAGAACTTTTGTTGTTATAAATTATGGATAGAAGACTTGCTTTGCTATTGCTTATATGTATGTTACACACATCTTTTGATAAGTACAAACATGTACTGTTTGTTATAAATTGTTTTAGCTATTTCTAAGTTCATGAATGTTAAATTTATTCTACATTCATATCTTGGTATCACATTTTTTTTTCAATATTTTACGCACACGTAAGACACATTTAAAATACTACCACGTATGGGTGTTGTTAACCCTAGTGGAACTAAATTTATGTACACGTAGAATACATCTAAAACACTACCATGTATGGGTGTTGTTAATCCTAGTAGGATTTGTACAAATTACCGACGTACTTTTAAACACACTTAAATTTAAACTTGTGGAACTAATTTTACGTACACGTATGATACATTTAAAACACTACCACATATGGGTGTTGTTAACCCTAGTAGGATTTGTACAAGTTATCGACCATTAACACTAAATAAAAACCTTAAAGCCTAAATAAAGATAATAAAATGATGTTGTCAAGCACAAGTGCAGTGATAACATCATGTTATCATATATTTGGAGCTCATGTTATCAAGGACGGATGTAGTGATAACATTATGTTATCACATATTTTCAGTGATAACATAATATTATTATAAATCTGAAACTGATAACATCATGTTATCATATATCTGATAACATTACATACTCTCTGATCACATATAATCAACAACAAAGAAGTAAGTTCCTTTATCCTCTACTCGAGGCTTTTTTTGTTAGGTTCCTTTTTTCTTCATCCTTTTTGTCACTACATGAAACCAATTTTCAATAGTAAACTTTTATTGGAATTCTGAAACATTACTGTGATAACATGATGTTATCAAGGATAAGTCTATTGATAACATCATATTATCACACATTACAACTACAGTGAAAACATGATGTGATCACAAGATAACCTAGTTGACTCAAGAACTGAGTTGACTCAATCTTCTTCTCTATGAGAAAATTATAAAATTCGTACCTTGTCGACAATTGAAAAGTTTCAATCACAATTAATAATTAGAATAGTTCTCCATTAGTCACCATTAATAATTACAATAGTTCTCCATTAGTCACAATCACAATCATAATTGATCACAATTAATAACTACAATAGTTCTACATTAGTAACCATTTCTTCAATACATATATGTGTTTGTTTCAATACCCACAGATTGTTCTCCACTAATAATTAGTTTTGTACATCGAACAACCAAATGAATTCAAACTCCTAAAGAGATTTCAAATGAAATTCTTCAATTCGAAAAAAATCAAATTTGAAGAATTTAACAAAATCAAACTTCTTCGATTTTTCAAACGAATAGAGAGAGGTGATAAACAAAAGTGGAAAAAATCTCCAAGAGATCTTGAAACAAAGAGATAAAAAAGGAAATAGAGTTTCAAACAAATGAAACTTTTCAAATTTGATGATCTATTTACTATATCTATATAGGGGTAAAAAGGTCATTATAAAATATTGTTGGATCATATGTCGGGTAGATATTACGGCCATGTCCTTGGGCCTAAGAAAATCTTATGTCCTTGACATAAGAACTATAAGTTTGTCCTTTTGATAGCCATTTTTTTAGAAATGTCATTTTGACCAAATGGGCTCGAAATTTGGCCTTTTGGCCCAATTCTTTGTAATACTAAACCCATTCATAAAACCTATTTATACAGTAAAAGAAGTCCATATGAAATCCATTTTCTATTAAGCACAAGCCTATCAAAAATACCGGGTTACTCTTGCCACTCCAAATTAACTCCTCGGAGCCTCTTATATATGTTTACTCCACAACATTCTTGCCGCTCAAGTGAACTTCTTTTGCTCCAGCTTCTCTGATCATTCTAACTATATTCAGTGTAGTTGTGCCCTTCACAATTGAGTCATCTGTTGTGCGCAGCGGAAACTAATGCACAAATATGATGATTGAACTAATATATGAAAGTAAAACGAAAACGACAAAATAAACAAGCAACCACACACAAGACACAAGATATACGTGGTTCGGCAATATGCCTACGTCCACGGGGAGAAAGGATGATGCTTTTCTTATCTAGACAATTGTTACAAGCCCTCATGAAGAAACTGAAGTCTTCTTCCTCACAAAAGTTCTCTCAAACTCTCTAATGGCTTCTCACAATCTCTCTCTTAGAAAAGTAAAGGTTTTGTATCACTTCTATTTGGCTTTATAGTATAGCCTTACAATAGACCACGAATTGGGCTCAAATAGGCCCATATTGCACAATAGAAGAGGCTGACGTACGTACGTCGAAATCACGTACGTACGTTGCAACACGGAGAAGTTATCTGGCGTACGGGACATTCGTACGCCCTAACTACGTACGTACGTCCCTGTACAAGTAATACAACGTTCGTACGTCGACTTGACGTTCGTACGTTTCTTCCCGTCAAAGTTATCTGTCGAATGGAACGTACGAACGCCCTATTTGAGCCCAATTCTGTATCGAAACATGTAAACGGAACCGCCAAAGACCACAGACTTGGGCGATGAGAAGTAAATATGCTCGAAAAAGTATGAACTTATTGGATTGTGATGTGGGGGCAATAAGCAAAACGACTGAATACTATGTTTGTCAACCACTATAAATTCTCCTGGTTGCACCTCACAATATTGCTTCAATTATATTTAAAGCACAGGTCTCTGATGCGAAAACTATAGACCTTTTACTCCTTCTCCCCATGACCAATGGCCTAAAGCCACGTGTGGATCCCGCACTGCAACGAATTTGTCTTCTGCAAGGAAAACCATTGAATAAATAAGCCCGTTCAAGCTGTTCACAAGCATCTATGATCCGAAGAACAAACCCTTCTTCTTTGGACCTGGCAATCAAGTGAAGAACAACTTCTGTATCTGATCAGTTTGTATAGAATATGAACCTTTTTCATCAAGCATTTTCTTGAGCTGTCCATAGTTTGTTAGATTACCATTATGAGCAACAGCAAAGTCAGGTTTCAGCGACAAAGGGTTGGACATCCTCAAGACTCTTAACGCCAGCAGTAGCATAGCGAACATGCTCGAATTCCCAACTTACCAGGAAGTTGAAGGAGTTTTGATTCATCAAAAACGTCTGTTACTAGACCAGCATCTATGAGAAGATGAAAAGATAATTTACCGTTGTCGTCGGTCTTAACAGTAAAAATACCTGCACCATCTTGGCCTCTGTGTTGGATGGCATGAAGAGCACGGTAACATAGGTAAGAGGCATCAGGGTCTCCATGGACACCCACAAGACCACATTCTTCTCGGATTGGGGTAAGAGATAGAACGGAAATGAGGAGCGTTGGTAGAGGGGAATGTAAGGAAATTAAATTAGATGTCACCTTTCCAGATAGTGAACGTGATGAGAAAAACAAACCTCTCTTCTCTAAAGAGCATGGTAGTGAAGAGAGCTGGGTAGTTGCCATTGAATGGAATGGAACAAACCCTGGTTTCCTTCTGGAAGAAAATGATTAAGTTGAAATTCACTTCTATCATTCTACAGAAGACAAAACCAACTTTCAAAGACTGATGTCGATCAGCTAGGGTTCTGAACAGTATATTCCATTGCACTAGAAGATGATGCTGGAGTGCTGGACCTTCAAAAGCTTTGCATAAGGATTAAGGAAGGAAACATATTTTCGCTAGGGTTTAGGTTTTTTGTGTAGTAATTAGTGTTAATTACCAATTAATTAGGCCCGTTTAATTTGGTTTTGGTGGGTTTAAGACAAAAAAATACGTTTGTGTCAAACCTTAAACAGTCTTACAACATACATCCTCCATATTCCACAAGAGTATATAATCATTATGAGGATTAAACTTCTACAAGATACAATGCATCAGCATTACAAGACATGAAGACAACACATCCTCAAACCACAAAGTTGTCCTCAAATAAATTGTCTAGTCTACAGCTTTATTGATGAACTTGAATTACTGAAAATAATGTCATTATGTTACATCAATACATCTATGGATTTGGAAAAGAAAGTATGTTTCTGACTTATATCTAAGCTAACTCTGAGATGATGGACTTATTGTCATTTGTATTACCAAATAATTGAACAAATCGCGAAACAAAACTCAGCACGAGCTACAAAGTTGGGAGTTTTTGTGTGGTTATTGCAGGTATAGCTGGGGTGGCTGTTGCATTGTCTGTCCAGTTAGTCTCCCCCCAGTGCCATAACATACTCTCCCAGAAGCAAAAATCCTCAAAGCATGTGTTTAGGCGTGGATCCTGTATCTTTATCTTCCAGTGCCCATTTGTATAGTTACCCTTCTCAGCTTGCCTCCGATCCCACTCCAAAGCCGCTTTCTGTTTGGACCTCAACAAGCAAAACTTTTGCAAATTCTCTGGCATTGCATCATGTACCATCCACCATCGCCTGTGTGCAACATTACTAGCAAACTCTTGAAGAATGTCCACATTCCAGTTGCAGTCGTAATCCCGGAAGCATAACCAAGGTTTGAGACCCAAGTAGTGCAGGACATAGAGAATTGGAGGGTTAGCTCCAAAGAGACGAGTCTTCATTTCTTTCTTTTCTTCCTCGTCGCCTTCCCAGAAGTGCTTCAAGAAGTTCATGTGCTTTGGGATGCGGTGCCACCATGTAAAGATCTCATTGAGATACCCCTGATCCCCACCGTTATAGGACTCAATCTCATTGATATGATCCATCAGCAGCTGAAATGTGCAGTTTGATGGTTCAACCACCATCACACCAGAATTGAAAAGGGTCGCATTGTTTCCTATTGCGGTGATTTCAGGCATCCCAAAGAGGAAATCGATGTTCCTCAGGATGAGCAGGTCTGCATCAATGAATATTATCTTATCATAGTCTGTCAGCTGCCAAAGACGAAACTTGCTATAGTTCCACTCATTATAGGCATCTCGCTCAGCTTTTGGGTTTCTTATCCTTTGGATTGTCCTGATCTTCCATCCTGCCGCCGCAAGACCCTCTCTGTGATACTCACTAATTGTTTCATCAACAAGTATAACAAGGTCTCTTGTTGACCCTACCATGCGGATACTCTGGGCAGCAGCAATGGCACCACAAACATACACATGAGCTGAATGAAGGATGGTCGCATATGCTTCCCGATGCGCAGTTCCTGAATATACTCGCCCTGTTTTGAGTAATCATATGAACGTCTTTAGGACATAATATCAAGGAAAATCATAGTAACTAGCAAAAGAAAAAAGAAAAAGGTCAATATGTGTAGCTTTTCTTGTTCCTCCCAATAAACTGTTTAGAATACTTGAGTACTTAAAAGATCTCAGCTAATAATATGGCAAGCATCTTAACTACATTTTACAACAAAAGGCAATGGATTAGGGATGCCTCAGAAGTCCAAGCTCTCACTTAGTATTCCTCTCACAGATCCACTATGCAGACGATAACACATAGATGATGCATAATTGCGTAAAACGGCAATAAGATATGCTGCAAGGAATGATAACATTATCATAGTGGTAAAAACTAAAAGAAATTCACTTGAACTTACCATTGGCCTTGAGTGGGACTGCAAGTTCGCATGATCCGACTGGTAGCTGAAGTTTTCCCCTCAAGGTATTTAACTGGGGCTTGTAAAGCCATGCATTTCCTTCACGTACAACAAGGTCCTTGCAAGTGAAGAGGTTCGCGGTTGGAAAGCAATCTGTCACAAAGAGCACGTGTATGGTGTTGTGACCTTTTACAGAGGCAGCAAGCCTTGCTGCTGCAAGTTGTAAGTGCAACCGAGAAACGTCTCTTGACCAGTTCTCTGACTTGTGGCAGGGAAGCTTGACGGCAACAACATGAAACCGTACCTTTTGAGGAACCTTAAGCTCTGGAAGAGATGGGCAAGCAGGAACTTCAAATTCTTCTTCCTCATCTATCCATTCAGGGTATAAGGACTCCCAAGTGACATCGTTCCTGACATGATCCAGTTGCAGAACAATGTGCTCAGCACCCTGTATTACGTGCTTCCACTGGTCAATCTCAGTGTTATTGAAATTTAATAGGCCTATTCGCAACTGTCCATGTCTGTCTGACACTTTCCCAAAGATCTTCAATATTTGGTCCCAATCAACATCTAAGTATGACTTGTATCTCGGATCTACAGCACGAC
This sequence comes from Aquilegia eximia, assembly GCA_023053565.1. Classification (NCBI taxonomy): domain Eukaryota; kingdom Viridiplantae; phylum Streptophyta; class Magnoliopsida; order Ranunculales; family Ranunculaceae; genus Aquilegia; species Aquilegia eximia. Next base: position 17,460,713 of record JALIGU010000003.1, read on the forward strand.
TCTCCCATATCCACCTTTCTACAAAACCTGGTCTGAAACAACGATTTAGCAGGTCAAGTCAAGGGCTGGTTATATCTACTTTTAAGCTTAATTTGCACCATATATGAGGATCTAAATTGTTAAAGATAGTATATTTTCATTTGTATAAATTTACTTTAGTTGATAGTTTAAGCAATAGTCTGTGTACAACATATGGGTGCATGCAGGAGCAGGGACTTGTCACTTGTCATGTCTAATTAAGCATGTCCTTACAAAAGAATAAACTAAGCAGAATATTTTAGCCATCCAAAGGTCACATGTTTGGATGATCACCGTCTTCATACATGCCATTACTTGATAAGTTGTTCCCAGAATGGTGTGCAATTACCTATGTTAAGAAAATATTTTAACATTTCAAACAGAACTTCACAAAGCACAAGCAAGTAAGGGAAAGAGAAATAAGGGCATACCTTGAACCAGAATTTGATATATGATCGTTGGCATACTCGGTCGGACAGTAGAAGATTGTAACAAGTGTGACACATAATATAACTACTAGTATAATCCTTAAAGTAGAAAACTTGCAGCTGCAACACCTTTCCTGGTTGAATACGTGCAAGGGCTTCTCGGAATCTTTTAGACTCTTGCTTCTTTGAAACCTTCTTTTGTTTACATCATCACTGAGTCGAGCAATACAGTAAAGAAATAATAGTAAGAAAAATGAATCCAAGACTCCAAGAGAGATACTATGGAGAAGAGACTTAAAGGAACGATGTGATAGCAGGTATATAGTAGTATTTAGACGGAGTCTAGAAATGCGTGTGTTCCGTTTAAAGAGCCGGAGAAACTGAAAATGAGTGATCTGATTCATTCTTAGAAAGAGAATAGAAATAAAACTATATCTCTTGTAGCTGTTACATAAAGGGGATTGTTATTTCACAAGAAGATGTCAGGGTAATGATGCAATTTCACAAGGGACGAAAATTTAAATAATATTCATTAACAATAGATAAAACAAGGCTACTGGAAATTACAACATACAGCTACTCAAAATATTAACTCCAGACATAAATGGACAAAGAGTAACCATTGTAATGATCATGCAAGTATGTGCATTCTGCAGTACTTCCCTTATATTTTCTTTATAAGATAAGCAGATAAGCAGCACTGGTAATTTCATTATAGGACCCATGTATACGAAGACTGGAATAGCATTTACGTTCCATAACCCAAATTCATGAGTGACTGATCACTTTCTACTTAGCGCTGAAAGCTAAAAATTTCACATCTCATGAGGGGGTGGTTATGTAGGGACTGTTTTGGACGTAGGGTTTCAGGATCCCCGTAGTAGACCGCTGAATTGTTAAATAAGAACAAACTTGTTTGGACATATTGATATGTTACATACAGTGCTTATATGTGAAGCATTTGATACGGAATAATACTAAACAAAGTATGTTAAGAGATTGTGAACAATATAAATAAAAAAAAAAAAAAAACGGGGGAAAAAAAAAAGCAACTCACTTTGATCCAAAAGACCTATGTCTATGCTCAGTAGGACTAGACAAGCTACCGATAGTTCCTCTCATATCGACTCAGTTGCAGCATAGGAATTCATTATCTGATTTTCAACATATTTAAAAGAAGCTCAGGTGAAGAGTCACAAACCTAAAACAAAAGGATGCCACCAAATTTTTTAAAAGACAATTCATTCCATGGTAGGAAAACCCATTATCTGATGATAAAAATGGCACACAACACACAATGAAATGCAGAAAGAAATAGAATTAACCACAGAAATAATCACAAGATTGCGAGTGGAACTGCAAAAACTCAAACAATCTAAAGAGAGTACAAGAAAAGGCAGAGTACTTATATAAAAGCAGGACCAAATGACTTATTAAATATGAAAGTGGGGGGAAAAAAAATTCTACATACCCAAAGAATCTAATATACTTAAGATAACAATAACCCAATAACGAGAAACCTTACCCTCTAAGCTAAAAGGATAAAAATAAACATAACAGGCTGAATTATATACACCCTTCTAGAGAATAAAAAATCTCAAATGCTATGTAAAACAACATCCAACCCATTCAAAAAAATCAGAATAAAGAATTACTCAGAAGGAGAAATGGATCAAACCAAAAGTAAACAAAAAACCAAACTGAACTAATACGCATAAATTTTGCAAGAATGAGTGATTTAGTCAGAAAAGCAAGAGACCATTTGATTCCCAAATATAGAGAAGTAAAATTGCAGTCTGACACTCACTTTGTTACAACTCATGAACTGCCACTAAAGCAAATAAAAGAAATTAACAAATTTACAAATGCTATATAAACAACATCCCTCCACATTGAAAAAATCAGACAAAAGAAATACCCAAAAGGCGAAATTGATCAAAACCATAAGCTGTAGCTAATATGCAAGTGGTTTTAGCAGAAAAATGGGATTTGACTTGTTGTTTTTTAAGGAAATTTAGAGTAGTAAAACAATGGCAAAGAAAGACCAAGTAAACGAATCTAAGCTACAAAGTAGAAATCAAAGAAGAACCCATTTACTAAAATCTGAAAACAAAGATACCCAAATAAAAAAATGAATCAAATTAAACAAAGTGAATTTAAGTTAAATAGAGAATCAATTATGTAACAAATAAAAAAAAAAAAAAAAAAAATAGTAGTAGTAGTAGGAAGAATAATGACAAACCTATCATTTGTTAATTGTGAAGACAGATTGGAGTAGCTTTCATTAAACTTTAACAAAATAACAACTAGTAGAGATGATTGGATTGGATTGGATTGGATTGGAAAGTGAAATGAAATCAGAAGAAAATGATTGACTACTGTAGTAGTGTCTACACGATGAAGCCGAAGGAGTGAGTGAAAGTCGGTTGTGTAAGAAAAGAAAAAAGATGGACTTGCTACGGTTCGGGTCGGATATAGGGTAAATTTAGTGCCGCACCGGAATACTTTGAAATTGAAATTAAAGCAATTTGACCAACCGGGTTAACTCGTCTGATTCATTTTATAATCATCAATTCATGATCATCTTCTTCTGCAAACCTAGCAGATTCAGATGAGCAAGAAGTGGGTGTTGCAAAAAGCATAGTGAGCTTTTATCTTTAGAATAACAATGTGGGGTTTTATTGGCCAGCAACATGTTTTTAGGAGGTCACCCATTTTTAACTCTGGACTTCTTTTGAACCCTGGAGCCAAGTGAGCTCAAAAGACCTCGGTGATTATATATGACGGATCTATACCTATATTCCAATGTTAGGACATCCTCATCTCATGTGTCGTAGGACCCTACCTCCCGGGAAACCACTTGCCGACCCGGAGTGATATTGTCCCCACTTAGCCATTGCGGTCATTCGACAGTGTGAGGTTTTCTGGACAGCAGCCTGCTTCCCAGGACGTCACCCATCCTGAGACTACTCCCACCCGAGCACGTCGTTTAACTCCGGAGTTCTTTCGAACTCTGGAGTTAAGTGAGCCCAAAAGGCCTCAGTGATTATATATGACGGATCTATACCTATATTCCAATGTCAGGACATCCTCCTCTCATGTGTCGTAGGACCCACCCCCTCGGCAAACCACCTGTCGACCCGGGGTGTTACAATCATGCTCTGAATTACTTACAATATTCTATTCATGATTATATTGATCTTGCAAGAAGTAGAGAAGTGAGCTGTACTTTGATGATGAGTCAATGAAGTAATGAACTAGAATACACTTCACAATTTGAGTTAAAAGCTCAAATGCTCAATTTACAACCAAAATAGAATAAATAGAATGCGTCTCTACTTTGTCTGGTTTTCCTGTTAATTGGGTATACGCAGGAATCTAAAAGATTTGGAAGAAGCCCAGAGAATAACTAAATCTATGTCCACGTGGAGTGTGAAGTAGATATATACATGTTTGTAAAGTGGATCTTTTTATTGACTACTCTTTCGGTACAAATTTTTTACTAACCATTATCTTGTGAATTCCCCTTTCGAAGATGGTCATTCCCTTGTTTTATTGTTTGGATTTTAGAAGAATGGGAGAAGAATAAGTGGACTAAGCTCTACCAAATGTATTTTGAGGGGAGGATAGATATTCCATATGAGTGCGAAAAAAGTTCTTGTATCTGTTTGGGCTTTAATTTCTCGATGTTTGATTTTAAGGATAAATATTTGGTTACATTTTATTATCAGAAAGAATGTCTGTATTCATATGATGAATGGATTCCTCATTTCAGTAGTCTTGTTGATCTAAAACAGCCAAGGAAGAAGAGAAAAGAGGCAACACAAGTGAAATAACGCTCCAAGGAACCAGTTTTTAGAATTGATGTCAAACTTGGCTAAACTGGTAAAATATTTCCACCTAGCTTCTTCTTTGATCGTTGCTAAAATTGCTTTTATACATAAGGATCTTTTCATAAGTTTTATTCTGGTTCACCCTCTTGGCTGGATCATATTCAATTTATTCAATTCAAGCCTTTTTAACTTTTAAGGCCTGGAAATTAGGTGTGGATACAATTCTCAATCCTGTCACACACAGTTATATGATACTTCTTTCTCCACGACGATAATTTTTGAATTGTAGGTTGGTTTATGATGCATGCTAGTGTAAAGGAACATAATGTATAATAATCGTGGTCAAGGGACACCATTCCATGGATTAAACCATCTTGGAGGAAGTTGCATATGCCTAAGGGTGATAAGACACCATTCCGTGAATTAAGTGGTGAAGGGACAGTTTCTTTGGCTGATAATTAGTAGTGGTCAATTTATAACTCGTTCATTGAGTATAACAAATGGGAACAAAAAAGAGATTTTGCTGCCAAAGTATAACAATTAGCGGAAGTTGAAAATAATAGAGATTAAGGGATCTTTAGAGCATCTCTAATGCACGGTCCAAAATTAGCATTTTCTATAATTTCATCTCTAACGTTTGTGCTATCACTCGGGCTATAAATGGATCTGCTAAAAAGACGGTTTAATTTAGAACAAAATTTACAACCTTCTATCTCTGATAAATTATATTTTATTATATATTTTGTAAAATATATCAATTATTACTGTTCAGATCTGAATGTATGGATAGTCTTCTTCTTCCCCAATCTTTTTACTTTTTTTTTCTCTGTTTCTCCATTATTAACAATTTATGGATAGGCGAATGAGCCTGTGGCTCAATGGTAGCACCCCTCTCACAAAGTGGATAGGTTGTGGGTTCGAAACACGTCAACAGCTGATTGTTGATATAAGTTTCCACAAGTAATTTGAAGGGGAAAGGTCCCCTCAACCCTGCTTGCCAATAAAAAAAAAACAATTTATGGATAGTCTTCTTCTTTCCCAGATATTGATCTGTTTCTATAGATCATCTTCTTCTTCCTCATACTCCTCTATTATTCCTTCTCAATTAACAATTCTACATTCCCTTCAATGGCACCTGGAAAAAGAACAAAAAATTTCACCAAAAACGAAGATGTAGCTCTTTGCAAAGCGTGGGTACATATTTCTGAAGATCCCGATACCGGTGCACTCCAACCCAAAGGAGGATTTTGGGAAAGAATTTTGGTTGAATTCCATTTTATAATGCAGAAACCTATGGGCACAAGAAACATCGACTCAATTACTTCTCGATGGAACAAGATCATGCTAGACACTACCAAGTTTTGTTATCATTTTAATAGAGGAGAGCGTGCTAATATATCTAGAAGTACTCAAAACCGATAAGGTATATAATTTGAATTTTATTCATTGATTTTGTACTCATTGATAAGGTTATACCAATGGTTTCGATTAATTAATTTTTTTTTTCGGTTGATGTTTTTTTTGTTGATTTTATTATAGTGGCTGACTGCACATCAAATTTACCATGGAGTGGTTGGTGAGCAATATAAATTTGATCATCGTTATCCTATATTATCACCATCTCTAAAGTGGAATGATTTAGTGAATGCAAGAAGTGCAACTACTCCATGCAGTTCTAAAAAAATCCAATTTGGGACCTGGATTTACTGGTGGAACATCTAGTAATACTGAAAATTTCAGTACACCAATTCGTCCTATGCGCAACATCAATCTGCTCGATGATGAAGACGTTCAAGAGATACCTCCATCTCCCTTGGGAACACAAGTGGAGACTCCAACTGCAAGTGATATTCAATCTCCCCTGGGAACACAAGTGAAGACTCCAATTGCAAGTGTTTTCTTCAATATTGGAGATGGACCAATTCGAAGCGGCCGACCAGATGGAAGGAAAGCTATGAAGGAAAGAAAACGACAAACATCTTCATCAAATTTAGAGCTTAACTCTAATGTCCGTGATTATTCGATACATTTGTCAAAGGTAAGTGAAGCAACTGAAGAAGATATATCAATTAAGAAGGAAAACCTTGAGTTTAGGAAAAAAAATGTGGGAGCAAATGGAATTCCAAAATCAACGCCTTGCAGAAAAAAAAACAACGAGCTGAAGAACAAAGACGTGAAAAGGATGAAGTGAGACAAAGAAAGGAAACTAAAATCATGATGGTGGATCCACAGTCCATGACAGACCCTATAAGAAAACAATACTTCGTTGACCTCCAATAATCAATCTTTAGTAGAAGACACAATGAGATCAATAATATTTCTCCCAATTGGTCTGGATCACCAGCACCTAGTGATCCTTATTTACGTCAGCGTGGATATTGGAGTTGTGATGAATCACAGGGGCCTCCTACTGTTGGGTTTACTAGAGCATCAAACACTTTTATTCCGACACACCCAAAAGATTTTGGGTCTGTCGGAGGACCTTTTGGACGTATGTAGGCTGATGGTGTTTCAGTTGTCGGGAGTTTTTGTTTGGAGAAGACCAGCAGGAGTGGCGCATATGAGCAGTTTGCTCACCTAATTTAATGATCTCATCAAGAGCATCGGCTGGACACCCATAAGACAAAAGTCGCAATGCAGTAGTTGCCTTAATCAAGCCAGATGGTCCAGGCTTACCAAGGGAATCATATTTTTGTGTGAAGTAGTTGTTATGCGCAACAACTGCATAATAAAGTCTGAGGAACACATTTTGCCTCATCCATACCGACGACGAAATTGGTTCTCACTGAAAACAGGTTGTGCTGCAAAATAGTCTCTAATCAATCAATTATGGGAATCAACGTGATCACGTAAGTTTGGACGTCTGCCAAACTTTGAACCTCCCCATTTTGGTGCCCTTGGAGCTCTAGATTGTTGTTGTAGTGGAATAGCTGGGATTCTAAGGTTAATATTTCTTCTAGTAATAGAGTCATCATCATCAGAAGATTCTAAAATAAATTGGCATTGTTGATTCCAAAGTTCTTGCGAGGAATCCGAAGAAGAAGAAGAACTCATTTCACTGGTTAAAAGTTGAGTATGGTATTGAAAACTTTTGATGTATGAAGTTGTAGTTTGATTAAGCTTATATATTAGAAAGTGTATTTAATTCATGGGAAGAGTTTATTTAATTTATAGGAAATTTGAATTATTGGGAAGACTGTATAGAGAGCAAAAGAAGGAAATTAATGGCAGGAAATGAATGGAGGGAACCAAAATAATGGAGGGAAACAAATAGAAGGTTGCAAAGTTTATGTGCATTAGTCTTAAGATTAAATTTCTAAATTTAAAAGGTTGTAAAATTTTAGTAAATGCTATAAATGCTGATGTGTTGCCTATGTGGCATGCTAAATTTAGACCGTGCATTAGAGCAATCCTAATGGGAGGGCAGTTTGGTGCCCTCCACGTAGGTGCCACATAGGTAAAACCACCTTTAAGTCACCTTATGCCAAGGGTGGTCAAAACCCCCTTCAAAATTCTGCCAATGGTAAAATATACAAATGTCAGTTTGCAAAACGAAAAGGCTTTATAAGACGGAATTCAAAGTTTCGGTATTACAATGTAGTTAATATTGTTAAGACGTAACTTGAAGTTCCAAATTAAAATAAAAGTGAATAAAACGGAACATGGAGATCTAAAAAGTGTTGAAATTGAACACTATATTCCGTCTTATACCACTAACATGTCATTTTGGATGGTGTTTTCCTCCCCTCTCAAATGACATTGAAAGTTCTGATGACCGTTGAATGTTTAACCCACCATCCCATTGGAAGAGGTTTTTTGGTTGAAAGGGCATTTCATATCACTGCCATTCTCAAATGCCCTCCCATTGGGATTGCTCTTTGAGATGCTCTTATACCTTGTAACCTTCCCCATTACAATATCAACAATACTTTTGCATTTTAGAAGACTGCAGGGAGAAGAAATTTTTTTTTATTAAATGATCAATTTTATTGACAATTGAAGGTCAAGGCCAGCGGCATAAAACAAGACAGTGGAAGAAAGACTCCACTGTGAGCTGCCCTTGTCTGGTTACAGAGTTTTTATTTATACAAAATGGATTTTAGTAGTCATAGAATTTGGATTGGATGAGTCAGCATATTTTTAATAGTTTAGCAGTATGAGCTGCCCTGGTCTGGTTACAAAATATTGAGGGTGAAAGCTTCTGGATATTATCGGTAGCTAGGTAGCTACAATATTGAACCATCTTGGAGGACATTGCATTTTCCCAAGGGTGATGGGGCACCATACCGTGGAGTAATCGCTGTAAAGGGACAGTTACTTTGGCTGACAAGAAGTAGTAGTGATCATCAATTTATAATTCGCTCATTGAGCATAACAAATGGGGAAGAAGGAACGATTATGCTGCCAGCTGAGTATAACATAAATTGGGAGTTGCGGATCTTTGAGATTAATGGATGTTTATATCTTCTAAATTTCCCTATTCAAAAATGACATTGTTTTATTGTCTGGATTTTAGAAGACTGCAAGAAGAAAAAAATGGACTAAACTCTACCGAAAGTATGAAGAAAGTTCTTGTATTTGCTTCGGCTCTGATAGCTCGATGGTTGATAGTGTTAAAGAAGAAAAAATTTTGGTTAAAGTTTATGATCAGATAGCAAAGAGGGTATTTTGTTCACCTTCGTATTTAGAGTAATCCCAATGGGAGGGCATTTTAGAATGGCGGTACTATAAAATGCCCTCTCAGCCAAAAATTCTTTTCCAATGGAACGGTTGGTCAAACATTCAACGGTCGTTAGAAGTTTCAATGACATTTGAGAGGGGAATAGAGTGCCATGTTAATGGCATAAGACGGAAGATAGTGTTCCAGTTCAACACTTTTTCGGAACTGTGTGTTCCGTCTTATACACTTTATTCTCATTTGGAACTTGAAGTTCCGTCTTATAAACTAAACTTGTATCAAATCTAAAACCAAAATACAGAGTTCCGTCTTATACAATTGATAACAACGGAATACAGAGTTCCGTCTTATACAATTACAATAACAACGGAATACAGAGTTCCGTTTTATATTTGATAAAATTACTGAAACTTTGAGTTCCGTCTTATAAATCATTTAATTGTCATAAACTGACATTTCCAAAATTTTCCATTGGCACAACTTCGTAGGGGTTTTTGACTACTATGGGTAGAAGTTGATTTTAAATGTGGTTTTGTTTATGTGGCACCTACATGGAGGGCACCAAACTGCCCTCCCATTGGGATTGCTCTTACGAATTATATTTCTCATTTTGTAGCCTTGTTAATTAAAACAGCCGAGAAAGAAGAGAAAGAGGCAACACAAGTGAAATAATTAACACTGCAAGAAACCAGTTTATGTTTCAAATCATTTTTTGTATTCTCTGTGTTTATTAAATAACTTATGAATATATTTTAGTTTAAGTTAAATTGCTGCTTGATCTAATTTTAAATTTGGTTAAACTGGTCGGTAAAATATTTTCAGCTAGCTTCTTGTTTGTTTAACATTATAAGTTATGCTAGTATAAATCTAGTTGAATTTGGAAATAGACCTTGTTGAATTGAAGTTGGAAGATAAAAGACTTTGGAAATTTATACTACTATTATAAACCTGAATAAAATTCAGGGGTAAGTCCGGTTAATGAGAATTAAGCTTTAGAATTTTGTAACATAATTTTGACTAAAATATTGTTTTAGTCATGGTTTAACATATTTATGAACAAAAGGTCTAATAATTAAAAAATAATGATCCTATTTAACATAATTGAACATATTTTTATTTATGGGTTGGATTTTTATTTATGAACAAAAGATCTAATAATTAAAAAATAATAATTAAATTAAAAAATCTAATAATTAAAAAAAATAATTAAATTAAAAAAAATATAATGAACGTCTATGAAATATTAAGAAAAAAATTATTATTTTATAAAATTTAATAAATTAGTATAATCTGTAATATTTAATAAAATTAATAACTTAAAACTTGAATGGTAATCCAAAATGGATAAATTAAAATTAACATAGACACTAGTGGGATTTCTAATAATAGTATTTAACCTATTATAAAACCCTAATAGCAACATGCAACTACACAAGTAAGTTAACCTAACCTAGCCACTTTTTTTTTCTTTCCCTTTTCTCTTTGAGAGTGAAGTAGTTTTTCTTTTCTTCCTAAACAATGGTTGTGTCTTTGCCCAATGATATCATCTTTAGTGAGATACTCATCTTGGTTTGTGCAAAAGATCTGCTTAGATTCAAGTGTGTTTGCAAGCTATGGTGCAAATTAATTTCTGATTCATGCTTTGTGAAAGATCACCTTAATAAACAGAGATCTCTATTTCCTGGAATTATCAAACTAGTAGATGAAATCAGAGAAATTTCGACGCTTTGTTTCTACGACAACGACTACAACTCATTCTACATAAACATAAGAAAAATCATTAAAGTTACAACAAATAATTTCCAGGTAATGGCTTCTTGTGATGGTTTGCTTGTGATCCAGTCTTGTAAATCTTATTATCTTCTCAATCCTGTCATGTCTAGTTATACGATACTTCCTTCTCCACCACAGTATTTTATGCACTGTAGATTGGTTTACGATGCTAGTTTAAACGATTATAAAGTTGTAGGATGGAGTTCCGGTGAAAGCTTCTGTGTATTATCGGTAGGTGGCTATAACATTGAACCATCTTGTTGGAGGAAGTTGCATTTGCCCGAGGGTGATAAGACGCCATGTCATGAATCAATTGTTGTAAAGGGACAGTTACTTTGGCTGATAAGTAGTAGTGATCAATTTATAATTCGATCATTGAGCGTAACAAAAGGGGAAGTAGGAGAGATTATGTTGCCAGAGTATAACATAAAGTGGGAGTTAAAGATCTTTGAGATTAATGGATGTTTATATCTTGTAAATTTCCCTAAAAATCAACATTGTTTTATTGTATGGATTTTAGAAGACTGGGAGGACAAAAAGTGGACTAAACTCTACCAAAAGTACCGGCAAAAGACCAGGTGCCAAGATGGTTCTTGTATGTGCTCTGGCTCTGATTTCTCTATATTTGACTATATTAAGGATAAACATTTCGACAGAGTTTATCATATGATAATAGACGAGGATCATTATTGTTCATCTAAACATCAGAACTGGATTCCTTATTTCAGTAGCCTTGTTGATGTAAAGCAGCTAATAGGAATTAGAAAAAGTGGCAGCACAGGTGAACTTCCAAGGAACTACTTTACATTTCCAGCCCTTAATTACATGTGTTCTCTGTTAGAATCTATAGCTCTACGAAGTTGTTAAATGGACATAGTTTCATTTATTTGTTGTTTTTATTTATTAAAGTGTAATTTTTGTGTTAACCAAAAATGGTAAGTACAATAGGAAGTTACAAATTATAGAGTTGGTAACTGAACATGCCCTCAGCTAGTCAGTTTCATGTACATTAGTCACAAAACCTGTAATAAGGAGTATTTGGATTTTCGAGTACATGCCAAACAGAAAGGTGCTTGGTCGTCTCACGATTTCTTCTCTCCAATGGCTAAGTGTAAGCCTTCTTTGCAAAACAGTCGGCTGCAAAATTAACTTCTCTTCTCATTGAAGGATAGAATACTATTTATTTGCTCTTGAATGAATTTGTTCCCATCTTCTCGCGACGGTCCAGTGCATTTTGTCTTTCTAGAAGAACCTAATCACTACTTCCGAGCCTCCTTTCTATCCAAATATTGAACCAACCCTTTGCAAATGCAGGCTTCTGTGGCTTCTACTATTGCCATAGTCTGTGCTTTGTGATTTCTAGACACACCCAGTCCTCCATGTAAGCGCCGAGAAGTTTTCCGGTGTGGTCTCTGTATGTTGCTCTGCCAGGGTTCCATCTACAAGCCCTGCTACATATTCTAGCGGTGGGAGTGCATAGTAAAATTGGAGGTCGAGCAGTGATTAACCTCCATTTTAAGATTCTTCGTTAGCAATAGATCTTCAATGGTGATGTGCAGGGCAGGTTTTGCACTTTTTTGACAAAACTGAGCTGCTACCAAACATTGGTGCACGCAAAATGTGGTGGATGCTTGTCGTTTTGTTCTGTTAGAGCTGTTTATTTCAAGTTTTCCACAATCGAAGAAGTACGGAAATAGATACTGCCTTCCACAGATTTTTGAAACTTGGACTGAAGTGCTTCTGAAATCTTCTCATCTGCTTATAATTGGAATCACGTTATGATTCGCTCATTAAGCATAACAAATGAGGAAGTAGGAGAGATTATGCTGCCAGAGTATAACATTCAGAGGCAGTTAAAAATAATAGAGATTAATGGATGTTTATATCTTGCAAATTTCCCTAAAAATCAACATTGTTTTATTGTTTGGATTTTAGAAGACTGGGAGAACAAAAGGTGGACTAAGCTCTACCAAAAGTACCTGCAAAAGGCAGGGTATTGGAGCAGTTGCCATTATTCTTGTATAAGTTGTATGTGCACTGGCTCTGACTTCTCTATTTTTGACACTATTAAGGATAAACACTTCCAAGAAGTTTATCATAAGATAACAGATGATGAGAAGTGGATTTCTCATTTCAGTAGCCTTGTTAATGTAAAGCAGCTAAGAAATTAGGGAAAGTGGCAGCACAAGTGAACTTCCAATGAACTACTTTATGTTTCTAACCATTAATTGCTTGTATTCTCTGAGATAATTTCATTAATAAAATGATGTATCTATAGCTTTAATTATGAAGCTGTTAAATACTTAACTGTACATAGTTTTTTTTTTTATTATTATTAAAGAGTATTTTGTGTTAATGAAAAATATGGTACAAACAAAAGAAAGTTACAATTCATAGAGTTGGTAACTGGAAATGCTCAGCTTCATGTACATCAGTTACAGAACAATGTAACAAGGAGCATTCAGATTTTCGAGTACATGCCAAACAGAAAGATGCTTGGTCGTCCCACAATTTCTTCACTTCGGTGGCTAAATGTAAGCCCATCTTTGCACAACAGTCTGCTGCAAATTTAAGTTCCCCTCCCATTGAACGATAGAGTAATATTATTTACTCTTGAATGAATTTGTTCCCATCTTCTCCCGACAGTCTTTCTAGGACTTAATCACTACTTCCGAGCCTCCTTTCTATCCAAAGATTGAACCAACTCTTTGCTAATGCAGGCTTCTGTTGCTTCTACTATTGCCATAGTCTGTGCTTAATTTGTGATTCGTAGACACATCCAGTGTGGTCTCTGTATGTTGTTCTGCCAGTGTCAGGGTTCTATCTACAAGCCCCATCAGTGCTGATCTTTACTAGCCAGAGTTTTCATTACTAGCAGGAAACTCCTTCAGCTGACACACTTAGCATGAATCGAAGAAATACTGTTGTTGCCAACTGAAATATTCCACACACTTAGTATGGACATACAAAAGCAAGTTACAAATCATAGAATTGGCAACTGAACAAGCTCAGCTCCATGTACATTGGTCACAGAATCTGTAATGTGGAGTATTCGAATTTTCCAGTGCATGCCAAATAGAAAGGTGCCTGATCCCACCATTTCTTCTTTTCGATGTCTAAGTGTAAGCCCTCGATCACTTGTGCAACAGTCTGCTTCAGAATTAACTAACTTCCTCATATGTGGACGGATAGAATATTACAGTAATATTTACTCTTGAATGAATTTGTTCCCATCTTCTCCTGACAGTCCAGTGCATTTACTTTTTCTGGAAGGACTTAACAACTACTTCGGAGTCTCCTTCTATCCAAAGATTGAACCCAATACCCTTTGCTAATGCAGCTTCCGTTGCTTCTACTACTGCCATAGTCTCTGCTTTGTGATTCCTTGATTCCTAGACACGTACACCCTATGTAAACGCCAAGAAGATTTCCAGTGTTGTCTCTGTGTATTGCTCCCCACCCTGCTCTGCCACGGTTCCATCTACAAAGCCCGTTAGTGGTTGATCTTTACATATTATTCTACTGTGTTTGGTGGTCGAGCAGGGATTAATCTCCATTTTAAGATTCTTCATTAGCGAGAGATCTATAATGCTGATGTGCAGGGCAGCTTTTGCACTTTTAATACAAAACTGAGCTGCTACCAAATATTCGTGCAAAATGTGGTGGAGGCTTGGCATTTTTTTTTTCTCTGATAGGGCTTTTTTTTCTCTGATACTGCCTTTGCCCTTTTGAAACTTGGACTGATCGAAGTGCTTATGAAATCTTCTCATCTGCTCATAAAAATTGATAATAGCTTGTTGCTTCCAGCACTTTGAATAGGGTAACAGGTGGTTTCCAGCATCTCAATAACCCAGAGGGTGTCTTGGATAACACTTAACAGCCCAGTATTCGCCTTCGACATTCTATCAAGACTACCTATCAAAATGCTCTCAGCTTGCAGATGGGTAAACAAAACATGATACAAGAAAATCAAACAGCCGAACTTTATTAAAGGGCACCACGCCAAGGTCATTCAGAACAACTCTGGTTGTCTTATATTTGCACAAGATTTTTGTTACTTCATTGATCATGAAAACCTGGTTTCTTTCAAAACCCTGATAACCACCTTATTTACTTTAAAAGTACTGCAACCTTGTTATGATCTAGAAAAGTTCTTCAATTTTTCTTCTTGCGTCCTGGTTTGTTTAGAAACACAACCTTATATCTATTAGTAATCCCATTACTAGAGAGCAAGTATTAGTCCATTGATCTAGTTTCTGAAGTGTTCAAGGTCATAATTAAGGATACTCAAAGTTGATGTAGTGAAGGCAAGTGGCTAGTGTTTAAAGTTTGTAGGGCGTTTGTCTTGTACTTTTGTGTAATTCGTTGAGCTTATCAATAAAATTTGAATTTTATTTAAAAAAAAAAAAAACAATTCACGGGTCAATGGTTGTGCATTTATTCGAACCCAACCCAAAACTAATAATGGAACCCTCGGCCCACAACACCAACTGTGCCTTCAATTTAGGGTTATTTTTGTAGTTTCCTCTCTCTGGAAAAGGATAAAATTGTAATTTTATGTTTCCATCCAGATTCCAAGAGACGAAACTGGCTATGTTTGGAACAGATAACTGTAGAAGAAAGAGAAGACAATCAAAAGGAGAGGAGAGGAGAGGAGATGGAAGTAATTCTGAGGAGATCAAAACACTTGACATATTTGTCCGGATAAAGATAGAAACTGGTTTCCATTTTCCTTTATTTTAGCCTTCACCGGAATCTGAATTCTGATTTTCCATCCAAAAGTAACTGGTTTTGGTCATACTTGTAAGCTTAAGGTTATTTGACAATCAAACTTGGAGGATCTTTGTTGGATATTTGAGTGTTGCTTCTCTCATATCTATGTTTGCATCACCGTTGTTTATAATTTTAAGTCTATCTTAAACATTAATCGTTTTTTTTTTTCCATATATTCAACCTCTTGTCAACAAGGAAAATTACAAAGCCATCTTAAGGAATTACATTTATTGACTTACTGAACTCTGAAATTTCTTCAACTTCATTCGATTGGTTGAAGAAATAATAATACTACAAATAAAAAATCTTTTGTTTTCATTCCTTCCTGCAAATTTCCTTCTACCTTTGAGTTCAGTAGAAGAAACCCAAACCCCAAAACCAAACCCCCTTTTAATCATCTTACTTTCTTTATCAATGGATATATATAGATCTTTATACAGATTCTAAAAAGACCATTTTGAATGTGAATCCAGATCTTGCTTTCTTTGTGTTCAAGCTATTCTGATTTTAGGTATGTAATGTAAAATTTTCTTTATTTATCTTATTATTACTTTCAAACCTCGATCTGTAATTCTCTCTGCAAATTTATTTATTTATCTATGTATGATGATGATTCTGGTAGCTTACACAATTTAATTGTATTCAACCAACACATTACACATACAGGTGAATATGAATATATGGTAGTGTACTACACTTGATTACCAACTCGATTCATTTTAATGATTATGTGCTTATCATATCATATTCATATCCATTTTTGAAATCATTTATAATAAATGCAGATTATGTATTTTTTATATATACAAATACTGGGAATGCCAATATGTTATGCGATTTTTGTATATATTACTGCTCCCGCTCTAAACATGGGAGCACAACCTGTAAAGAGTTCCCTACATCTTTAATCATGTTGTGCCCTTTGAAAGGACCCTTTACCACACAAATAATCAGTCTAGATTCAAGATGTTCCAACCAGTAGAATGATTTTTGTTGTAGCTTTAGTTTCTTGTGTCAACACCTTCATTGTCTCCCTTACAATTTTATTTCTCGTTTTGCCTAGTGCATTTTTTCGTCAAATGTAATCTCTAAGGCTGTCAACCGTGAAGAGTGTAGTTTTCTTTCTAACATTGATATTCGTTGTTTAGATGAGATTCGAAAGAAACTCAATGGACAAATGTCTGGCGATGGGAGAACGCATGTAGTGTGACTCATATAGTCATATCGTACCCTTTGCATTTAGTCGTTCGCATCATATTCTTATTATGCCAACGTATTATGGCCACAAGTAGCTGTGACACTCATAGCAAGTGAGGCCAGTCATGTCATGAAATTCCTAGACACTCATAGCAAGAGAGTGATATGGTTGTGAAGGTTAGTCACATAACGAATAATGCCTGCTCTTGTTAATAAATTTGTGCATCAACTTGTATCATGGAAGAGGCCGAAACAGTCTGTAAATAGGCCAAAAAACGTCGAAAGACAAATGAGTAATGCTAGAATTTGTAGAGAAAGGATTGATAGACATCAATAGTTGATGATTCTCTTAATGTATTTAAAGGCTGTAGTACTGCTGTTGTGATCATATGGTTTATTGTTACGGCTAATAATCAGTTTAATTACTTTAGGTTATTGATATGGCTAATATTCAATTTGGATGAATTAAATTCCGATTACCAGGAATAAACATGGCAGATCGAGTAGCAACATCAGATAAGTCGAAATCAGTAAGAGAAGAAGCACTCACTTATGCCTACATCCTTCTCTACATCTTTCTTTCCAGCGCTCAAATTTTCTTCAATAAGGTTGGTCAATCATTCGTCCTTGATCTTCTTTTTCGTTTCGAACTAATTTTAAGGTACAAATAAACAAATGTATTGAAATGCTTTTCTTTAATGGCAGTGGGTTTTATCATCAAAGCAAATCAACTTTCCGTATCCTCTTGGATTGACCCTTCTCCACATGATCTTCTCCTCTGTATTGTGTTTTCTTCTTACTAAAGTATTTAAGGTAATGACTTCATATTCAGTTCTTTTATTTTACTTGGGGGATTTCTTTACAGATTTTGAAGGTTGAGGAAGGCATGACTGCAGAAATGTGAGCCCCCATCAATATGTTCCTTGATTCTGTTAAATCTTATATGGTGTTACACATTAGTTCCATCTACTTAAATAGTTGTTGTGTTAAGAATTTTAGAATACATAAAGAGCATGTAGGATAATACCAAATAGAATAATTATATATATTATTATCTAAGTTATAAGGGACAAGGCAATCTCAAGTTTGGGAGACAAACTTATATAAAATTTAACATTGGACGGACCAGATTACAAGTTGGAGGTCGAAATCTGATCTCAACCCTTGGATTTCCTCGATCACAGTGTATCTTTATAACTTATATAAGTTAATAAACTTACGGTTGGGCTTAAGTTACACAGTGGGTTTTTTATTTATCACCATACAACCGTAAAATCAAAAAAAATCAAAAAACTAAACAAAACAAGAGCTTCCCGGTTTATGTAAAACTGTGCGGGGTAAAAGTTAGGGCAGGGGCGAAGAGTTTTGAACCACCACCACTGCCGTAATCTCTCTCTCGATCTCCTTCTCTCTTCGGCGATCAGGTATCTCTCTCTCTCTCTCTCTCTCTCTCTCTCTCTCTCTCTCTCTCTCTCTCTTCTCTCTCTCTTCCTCTTGATATCAAATGTTTTTTTTTTTTTTTTTAAATTCAAAACTTTGTGTGATGAACAATGATGTTTTAGGATTTGAAAACTCTCCAAAGCTGTAATTGAGTTTTAGAATTGATGAAGTAGTTATAATCTTAGTAAGGAACATATTAATCTTAGAAGCTATTTAATAAATTTCATGCTTTCTTAATTTTTAAGTAATTGATTGATGATTTTTGTTTTTTTTTATATTGCAAGTCTGTTCTTAAGTGATTTTTGATAGAATTGATTGATAATTTGATTTCTAATTGATTGATAATTTGTAAGTTTGTTCCAGTTTTTGATTTGTTCTTAAGTCTCTTTCATATTGGTATGTAGTAAAGGTGTTTGATAGAATTCCTGAAAGAGACCAAGTTTCTTGGAATTCCATGATTGCCGCATATTTGTGATAAGTGATTTTAAAGATAAGTGATTTTAAAAGTTAATGAAATATTATTAAAAGTTGAACACGTGATGGTTCGAGATTAGTTAGCCCAATGTACATATCTTCAAATTCATTGACTGTCCAACACTTGAGATAGGTAGTCATCCTTCAATTCCTGTATCTGCAGCCTTGATAAGCAGTTTAGAGTAGTAGTTGGTTTTAGATGGTAATTGGTTACTTACTAAGAGTAGAAATTTACAAATAATGGTTAATTTACTAATATTGGAACTCACTTCAGTCATTAGCATATCGAAATTAAAGGGTGTGTGGTTCTGGTGTGGAGCCTGGCGTACGAGGAAAAATTACTATTTCCAAGACCTGCTGCTGCGCTGGGAAGACCTGGTGACAGGGTTGCTTAGATGTTAGTTTAAGTTGTTGTATTCATCACCTGATGCTGCATTGCAAAATGCAGGCTGATCGGGATTGTTATTCTTTTATCCCTATTTGAATAAAATATTACTTATAAAAAAAAAAAAAAAATCATCCATCGTTATTATCAGGATAAAATTAAAATGAGGGTAGCTAGATAGTGAGACAATAATGTATATATTGGCAAGCCTGTTTTAATGAGATTAGTAAAGCTCAAAGATGCACTGTTAGGATCGAACCCCAAATCTCTGGTATCATCGCTGAGAGGTATTACCAACTGGATTCAGTTGTCATCCACCTTGGCGAGCTTGTTTTAATGAGATAAGTAACTGAGCTCAGCTAGCATCTCCAGTGAGACACAGATATAATTAAAAGAAGTAACCCCTAACTCATACCACAAGAAACTCATTACACCTTATTTAGGATCCATATACTGTACTGTAGTATATTGCAAACAATCATTCATCTACCTCAATCCTAAGCAAAGGATCCATTTTTATTACAATAATTTTAAGCCTCTGTAACCTGAACCCACATCCAAGACCATCGCTGCCCTTGGGAAATGAAAGAAAATGTGGTTTGAGAAAAAGGGATCCCAAACATGTTTTGAGGTTGGTAAGTGGTATTCTCTCTAACTGGCACATCTCTACCAGCCGTCGACGTCCTTCAGAACTCGCAACTAGAGCAGACATGTAGTAGTAAGGAACAGTAAAACCTTCGCTTTCCTAAGTAATGGTAGAACTGCTCACTTCTTTCCTAAGTAATAGTAGAACTGCTCACTTCGCTCCTGCTTAAGTTTAATTCTGTTGCATGCTCAGCACTTTAGAGGGGAAGGGACAGTCCAGACAGAGTCAATCTATCGATTTCTTTCTAAGAATGGTTTTCTTTTTATGGTTGCGTCTGTGGTAAATGTAGGACAGAATATTGGTTGCAACTGAATTTATTCTAATGAACTGTTAAGTTTTATGTTTTTGGCATGGAACTAATTTGTATACATCTAAAACAACCTATGATAATAGTTAGTCAGCACAATCTCTCTGAAAATTGTTTCGGCAAATTAAATTATCTGCACAGACTGATCATATGATGTAAAATTAGAATGTGTTGCAGTGTTTTGTGGAAACTAAATTTATGACACCAGTAATAATTAATCATCGTGCTCGTATAAGAAAAATAAAAATAAGATAAATAAAAGAGTCAGGTGCTGAACTGCTGTATTCAAATAGTCATCATAATATATTAAAATCTAATACGTCTGCTTATTACAAAATAAGAGGTCATGCTCCAATTGCTTTGCAGCCAAGTAGGTGCAGCAAAGTAGAAAGTAGGAACCTCACAGCTTGTATGTGTGTGCTGAGCCAACATATGAGTCGAGCAGTTCCCACTGCTATTAGAAAAACGTCCAAGACAGATTTGAGGATAGCCCTGCAAGGAAATCTGCTGCAGCTTTGTAGTCTGTTTCTTCCTCCACTTCTGTCAGTCTGTGTTTGAGTCCTTTTAAAATAATTCTGTTAAAGAATTATTATTTTTAAATAATCATTATTTAAAAATAAGCTATCCTCAGCTATCTTTTGGACCGTCGGATGAATATCGAGATTGGAAATCGATCTGAAATTATTTCTACATCGTTGGATTGGATTTCTCACGTTAGGTCCATATTTAAGTTGCCTTGGACGGTTCTGATTAACTCAGATCTAAAATTGTAAGCGGATCTGGTCGTTTTTTAAGCCGACCCAAATCCAAACCCAAATCAAATCAATTTCCTTCTTCCTTATAGTATTAGATACTATTCCTGGAGATTTAATGGTTTCGATCAATACTTCTAAATTCAATTTAACTTTAAAAAGTTCCAACCATTGGATGATATCAATAACTGTTTACCTAAATACTATTGCATGATCAATTTTAGGGCTATTGTTATATGTTTTTTGATCAAATTATTCTCCATCAATCCATAAAGAGAATCTGGAATCTGTCTTCTTCAAATTAAATTGTTAAAGGTATGAACTTTTCTCGAATCTGTCTTCTTAAATTTGTTAGAGATACGAATTTTTAATTTTCATTGTACGTACTCTGGTCTGGTTTTAGTTGGGACCTTGCTATCACTGTGGAGTAACAAGTGATTCTCTTGTTTCTTGTATGTGAATGGGGATTTCTTCTGTTCATAAAACATTATTTTTCTTAAAGAGTAAATAAGAAATTCATTATTTGAAAATACATTTCAAGTGCCTATTTTTCCAAGGTCACAAGTTTGTTCAATCTGGGATTGCCAATTGACTGATTGTTTGATATCCATACCAAATAGTCCAGGAACATTGTAGAATGTTGTAGACTACAACTAATTTATTAATACTGTAGGCTTGAAGAATTTATGGTCCCTCAATTCAATTCATCTGAGTTGTTCAAACTAGCCATTGACGCAGAATCAGACTTGAAAATGACTGGTACTGTGTGGCACCCTGCACTGTTTAAACTCCTTCCTACTCTCGATTTCGCATTTAAGTATTTTCCTAGCCTTCATATCATATCACATAAAGCTTTCTCGGTTAGTTAAAGCCAATGGGTATAATGATTGTGTTTATATATAACACAACATTACACTTATACCAGTTCATAACAAATTTAACCTAACCAGGGGGGTCGACCATTAAATTCTATTTCAGCCTCTGGTGTTGATCCGCTCATGTCGTTCACCCGTGATTTAACCTGAAAATAAGGTCCAGGTAAGTGCTAGGTCACAAGTAGGCAAGTATAACAATATTGGGTATAGGAAGAATGAAGTAAAAAATATTATATCACTTAGAATTGGAGGCAACAGAGGATTATCTTGAGAGTCTTTTTCAAAATAGCAATTTCTTTGAAATCCACACTAAGTGGTTGATAATTATGCGTAAAGAAATTCCCCTTGCAAGTCGTATGAGTGTTGAACATTCTTGAGTCAGTCAATCAGTTTGTTTAGGTTAAAATTGTTTTAAAACAGAATTTTAAAACCAAAGTGAGAGATAACATAAAGTTTGTTAATAACATCACAAACTTCAACAGTATGATGTTCCTAACAATCTGACAAGAAAAACCGTTTTGATTGACACCCAAATATACAGCTCCACATTAGCAACAATAGGATTGTTAGCAAACATCATGGTGTAGCTACTCAATGAATATCACATGGATCAAGTATTTGCTACCAATGTTATCAACATTTGGTCTGGTACGACCAATTTTGGACCCTTGATTGGTGCTTACATCTCTGATGGTCATATCGGCAATAATAATATAGTCACTTTGTTTGTAGAAGGGATTCATGGGTGGAGACTGGTGTGTTATCTAGGGATCGATACGCAGCTGCTGTTCTCGTCTCAATCAGTGGTGGAATTCTGGAAATTTTCTGGAGATTAACACCTAATTATAGAATATAACTAATGGTATAACATATTATAACACTCTGAGTTCATACCATTACTAATGGTGTTTCTTACCGATCGATTCATCCCTCTGATAGTTTTCTTGAAAATAAATATGAGATACTTGATGGTCTTATGGATAGATAAGATCTATAATAGTATTACGATTAGGTTGAACCTTTTGACCTCAAAAGTAGGTTAGATTCATTGTTACTTTTGAAATGTTATTCCCATATAGAGTACAATTATATGGGATATTATCTGTTTCTTTCCACACTATCAGTTTTCTAAGGGTATCATATTTTTCCGACAAGTTATATGTAATTTTGTATCTACATATGACTTTTTCTCGACCAATCTTTAAGCAACCTGATGATTATCAAGTTTTCGAGTTATTCAAATGAATTGGAGAACCAAATAAAGAAAACATACCAACTCAAGGTATGTCGTTTACGTTACACATGAACAAACAAACCTATTTGTTAATTACGGTAATAATTTTCATCAGTTGTGGTTTTTAAAAATGGTAATAATCATTAGGTTAGATGTTGTCACTGCAGCTACCTTGACAAACCCAGTGAGATTGTTTAAACTATGATAAGTCTACACTATGGCATTTCACTGTGTTAGCTCAGTGCAAACCTAATTATTGAATGCTCTCGAAAGTGCTGCACAATGAAAATTTATGCAAATTGATCAAAAGTAAGTTGAATAGAGTTGTGATGATTGATGGAGAATATAACTGAATAGAAGAGAGATCCCATTCTAACCAAGATTATATATGGTCTCGCGTAGTGAATAGTTTGTAAAACCTTGTGGGTGTTCGTCTTCTTCCTTACCTAATGGTGGAGTTTTATTGTTTAGATTTTTTTAAAAACACAACTTGGAATTTGCTAAATGTTGAGGGTTTTACACACAGCAGTAATTTGGTTTTGTAAATCTGTTTAACCATTTGTTTTTATAAACTTCCTATGTCAGTCTTATAAGGAGTGATGTATGTTTACATCGAGTTAGGAATGTATCTCGAGATTAACCAGATTTTCTCCGAGCAATGTAATTACCAAATTTTACAACCAATTGATTCGATTCATTATCATTCTCCCGTAATGGAATCTACTTGTAAAATTCTTACATCTTATAGTACATATTCTGTTTTGCTATGTTAGAGAAATTAAGATTCTAGAATCTCTTTTGAAGTCTTAATAATTTTCATTATTTGGAGTTAGTTTGATTTGAAAAAAAAATAGATATTTAATCTGTGCAATGTACTTTCAGTTAAAATTGAAGTTTGGAATTCAAGAATAGAAATTTGAAGGAAATAGTATGAATTGAATTTCTGCAAAATCACTTTTAGCATGGGAAGTAACATGTCACAACGGCATCAAGAAGGAACTACCTTGAGTGCATGACAAAAATCGCTGGATTATTTTCTTCCTGGTGGTTATGATGATATGATAAATATGTTGATCAAGCCATATCATATCATGTTTATATACTTTCCTTTCTTATATAATGCTAGGATGCTAGAGATGTAATTGTGGATTTTGATCTGGATTAATGTTTAACACTTTGTCCATGACATTTTTCAGGTTTGGTTTGATGCAGATGAAGAGGTTGAAGGGATATTTTGAAGTTGTGTGAACGTGGAGCACTTATACACGATGTTAGATGTATAGTCAACTTGAGTAAAGCATGGACACGCCTTTTGCATCCTTTACAAGGGAGAAACGATAATGTGAGTTTGTGGTGTCAGTTAATAGGAAAGCGACTCAATTTTTGCAAGACCTGGTCCAAAAGTATAATATTGTCATGGTGAGTCCAATTCTTGAAAGGGATGTAGAGAATAGAGAGCCTATCTGGAATACTACTTTAATCTTATATCATGGTAATATTATTGGTAAACACAAGAAAGCAAATGCGTGCAATCACTTTTATTCACATTTGGATTACCAAATCTTTTAATTAGTATTGTTGATAATTTTTACTATGCAATATTTATTAGATTAAAGTCAGTTTACGAAGAAGGAGACCATGAAGGGATGAGTGAACAGGTCAGAATATTGCAGAATAAGGTAGAAATTATGGTGTTTCATTAAATTTATCCAAATATATGGTTTACCAGTGCCTAACATCTTTTGTTTGAAAATGACAGCAGTTGTTGGGAGTGATGGATTGAAAATGTATACATAAATCAGATCCTGGAAATGTTCAGGTTCGTAAAAATACTTCTTAACGATTTAATACAAAAGGTATGTAAATATTCAGTAACTGGGGAAGTACATCCCAGAATTTTTTTCTCATTATACTTGAGAAATGGAGTGCTTTTCTTACCAATTTTAGTCAGATTTTAAGTTTCATTTAAAATTAGTCTACCTTTTTGTTTCAAATCTTTTGTTAATTATAAGTTTGCAAAATAAAAGCAACATAAATTAACCGTTAACATAAGTTATGCATAATAAAGGCAACATAATTTACACCCAGTCATACCTTTACTGCTGTTATTTTCCATCTTGAAAGTGTTTTGATTGATAGCCTTGAAACTGATTATTATCTCTGCTTCAGTTCGTAGAGAGATTTCTTTTGCATTGATTTTTCAATTCTTTTCGTTAATTCTATTGCACTATTCAATGATGCAGAAAACATATGCAACTTAAACGTCTTTTGAACTCCCCAAAGAAAAGAAAATGTATCACACCTCATCACCAAATAAAAAGACCTTGATCTCTCTGTCAGGTAACACCCTCCCCATTTTATTGTTATTTCCCTCTTATCCCCACCGAATATTCTACCATGAAGTGGTTGTTTTCTTTCTGCGTGTGTGTTTGTGGACCAAGAACCAGAATTATAACTACTACTAAGTCATTTTGACCAAGAACCAGAATTAGCACATGAAATGCATTTATTCCTCAACTTGACAAGAGGCTTATTATATGGAGAGAATTAATTTACTGGGGTGGTTTATTAAATTTAAATATTTTTAAAGAAGATAAGGAGATCAACAAGTGAATAGGGTTATAGCTAGAGGGTGTTAATGGACTTCGGATTCAGTTTTTCTATATTGTCTACTTGAGTATTGCTCATACTTGCCATCATTTTGATTTCATGAAACTTTTGTTGTGCTTTTTTAGGATAATAATAATATTGATTTGATTTCGGATCTATTGTCATTGACGTCATCTCTAAGCTCTTTAATACAAATTAGAGTAATTTGTTAATAATATAGCAACGTAATAAAATTAAGGCTCTTATTATAATTTCTTTTTCTGTATTTAGGCACGTAACCAGAAAATAGTGATTATGTCTAGACAGCATACATCGCTGGATTATAGCCTTGTCAGGTGGCTCTTCTTCATGGGGATGTTCACGTCTTACTTGAAAATGCACAAGAAAACTCCTATTCAGGTCAAGTGCACTCTAGATGACTATGTGTATATCACCAGGTTCAGGCAGGTCTGCCACCTTATTTTTTTTCCCCTTGTAGGCTCAATGTGTGCTTTAAATGTGAAAGTAGAGCATTATTGACCTTAGGTTAAAGGGCATGGTTACAATGGAAGTGCAACTGTCACTGCACTCTACATTGAATTGTAAATAGTCCACAAGCAGGGCATGCGATTGAAATATGACCAGTTAACCTAATTTTTTTTAGTATTAAATCTCAGTAATTTTTTCATTGACATATTAGTTTGCAGTTTGTTTATGTACCATCTTCATATGAAAAATTGCATATTATACCTACCATAATATTGTTGTTATTAATTTGTGAATAATTGTTCATTATGTTTTGTTTATGTAGTACCTAGAACACAGTCATGACAAAGAAAAAATTACCTGTCAAAAGTGTGAAAACTTCTTCAACCTACAATGAAGAGATAAGTAAGGCAAAACAAGGACAACGTTTGAGAAGAGAAAGGGAACGAGCACAATCGATGCTAAATTCAATAATTGAACCTATGTAAGTTTTTTCAATTCAATGCATAAGGATTGCACATAGATAATATAATTTTTTAATTTTATTTAATTACATGAACAACAATTTTCACTATTTATAACATAAAATAATGATGCTTATAATGTTACCGGTGTGCGCTTAAGTCATATTTTTTTATGGCTACCAGTCTTTCTCTGTCTTTTTCTTTTTTTAATTTTTTGGCTACTTCTCTTTCTTTATCTTCTAATATCTAGGTACAATATTAACAACCTATGCTACTGATTTGCCTATAAATTTAACTAATCATCACAAAACAAACATCTAACCTATCATTAAGCTATGGAAAAAATAGTTTTCAACCAGGTTAGAATTCTTTAACATTATTTTTCTTAATATTATATATTTTTGGCTTTGACATGAAAACGATTATGATTTTTTTTTTTTTCTTTTTAAAGATGTACTTACTAAATAATTTATACTACTTCTTGGAAACACAAACAGATAATGGATTCACAAATAGGCAAAGGATCAAATAAAAGAGCACGCCTCAACATTAAAGTATATAATTTCATATAATTAAACATCTCTGGTATGGGTGTATGGCTTTCAGACAACTAATATGCTATAGTTTTGTTAGACTATTTTGAAGAGAAGAAGATTGATTAGGGTCTTCTTGGTCAACAGCAATCGATAGTTCTGGACCACTGTCTACCAATTATTCCTCGGCAGTTTGGAGCCTTTAAACGATGACTTTTGCTTTAGAATTTTTTATTTAAAATTCATCATAGGTAAAAGCTTTGATTACAAAACAATTAAAATACACAATGACTTAATGTATCGCAAAGCTAACACCTCTTGACTGGAAGAACCGGGAGATCCACCAGAAAAATCTGTCAATACCGCACCAGCTATATATCACATATATCTGCAAATTACAAAGACCCTAAAATCCCTGCAAAACAAAGAACAAAACACAAGAAATAAATGTCAGCTTAAGCTGAAAGTATAGTTTTGTTTGTAATTTTGTTGAAAGTAAAGAGAAGTTCAATCAGTCTTAGTTGTTGAAGTGCTAAATACCTTATTAAGTAGCTGCGCTCTCAACCTTGGGATATGCCATTTAGGGTCTGTTTGATTCGAGGCCGGGAAATAGATTTACCGGGAAATCTCAATTTCCCATGTTTGATTACATGGAAAATAAACGGTAAATTTTGAAAATGAAATGATTTATAAAAATGTTGGGACATATTGTCGCTGAATTTTTATGAACTCTCACTAAAATCATATTCACAACATTTTCCAATGATTTTCATGATAAATATAGTACTATAATCATTTTATGAAAATTTTATTTTCCGAATATTTGCATATGGTAAATCTATTTCCCGGTAAATTGATTTCCCGCCCGAATCAAACAGACCCTTAGTAATAAAGTCCCCCTGGTAAAAGAGAACCCCAAAACCTTCAGTATGCTATAAAGCTCACATTAAAACCTTAAGTATGGGTTCATTTATTTTGACTCATACCTTGCCACCAATTTCCTCTCGAAGCACTATGCGAGGTATATGCATGTGATGTCAAATCTTGGCTTCGCCTGTATTGAAAATGGCAGCTTTTAAGCTCTGCCAATGTAAACCTGATATAAGCAACACAACTTCGGTTACTTTGTCTGTAGTGAATCATTAACTCGATCTTGTGCTTTCTTATGCAGTTCGAGTGTGTCGGCATGGTTGGGATCAAGACAAAGTGCTGCTTCACAGTCTCGGATGGTCAAAAGGGATTCACCCATTGAATCGTAAAATGCAGCCCACAGATGCCGCAACTGCAGGTATGGCTTGAAAGTTATGGCCTTTGTAAGTTCTGCTATTGCTTCAGCTTCTTTATGGTCATCCATCAGCACTGTTAACATCAAACACTGCAAATTAATATGAGCTACTAGAATGGGTGTTAATCTTTATTGCATATTTGTGTTTTGAGAAAAACAATACATCTACAGAACAATAAACTTAATTTTATAATTATATCAATTGCATCCGAGCATAGATCTTAAGTACATCCAAATGTGGGAATTAGTGGAAATCTTATTGTTTCAAATAGGCATTGTTTCAATTGCATCATATGAATTTTTTCTTTATTTGTTGATCCCTTTGTTTTGCTATTGCAGACTGAGTTGTTATTCCAGAGTCACGTTGTTGTTGCACTTAAGAAGGCGTTGCACTTAAGAAGGCAACAGAGGATTATCTTGAGAGTTTTTTTTCAAAATAGCAATTTCTTTGAAATCCACACTAAGTGGTTGATAATTATACGTAAAAAAATTTCCCTTGCAAGTCGTATGAGTGTTGAACATTCTTAAGTCAGTCAATCAGTTTGTTTAGGTTAAAATATTTTGTTCTTTAGGTTATCAGTGCTAGGTAGTATGATAACTTCTTTGTCAAAAATCTAATGTTAGTTTTTGTTCATTAGAAAGATTTTATGTTCTCTCTCACTTTGGTTTTAAAATTCTGTTTTATTTATCTATCTGTTTCCTATATTATGTTTTGTTTAATTCTTTCCACCAACAATTCTGGTTGAGCT
This sequence comes from Aquilegia eximia, assembly GCA_023053565.1. Lineage (NCBI taxonomy): Eukaryota > Viridiplantae > Streptophyta > Magnoliopsida > Ranunculales > Ranunculaceae > Aquilegia > Aquilegia eximia. Next base: position 17,489,632 of record JALIGU010000003.1, read on the forward strand.
TCCTGTATTCAGAGAATCTTTGAGTTTTCATCGCGATTGGTTTATTAGGCTCAATCCCATTTAATGGGATTAAGGGTATTACGGTTAAGATAATTCAATTGATTTATTATGTTGCTCCATAAAGAAAGAAAATTTTAAGACTAATTATATGATTAATATGCTTTCAATTTCTTTTGGGGTTGCAACTGCTGCTTATATTGAACATGGGTTTTATTCATGGTGTGTGATTGTTCAACTTGGCGCGGTTGCGATTGAAGCTAATAGATTGGTTATGATCCAGATCTTGCTTACTTCTAAGGGTATTACGCTTAATCCCGTTAAATTTGTTTATTATGTTGGTCCTTGTTATTTGGTTCTCTTGTTTGTACAATGGAAGATTTGCGTTGAAACTGGCTGTTTTTTTGTTGGTGGGGAAGACTACTACACTCACCAGGAATGTTGCTATTAGATGTGGTTTACGACTCTGTGAGCCAGTGGTTCTAGGACACGCTTAAGAAGACATAGGCTGGAGAAAGCAATATGCAAGTATTAGTGCGTCAGATGTATTACAACACTCATGGAGTTTCTAAACATACACATAAGGTCAGTGCAAACTTTACTTTCTTGGAGTTGCAGCTATTGTTGTATATCTATATATTTTACTTGAATTTTGGTTTAGCCATACTGGAATATCACGTACCTGGGTTTTTGTAGTAGTTATATCATTTGACATTTAAAAGGCATCTTTAGAACATGAATACTCTAAATGGAACTGACATTTCTCTAAACGAACTAAGAATTGTAAAACTAAACAAACATCCCACCAAATACATATATTCCTGGAATGTCTCGTGCCTTTACTGTGTTCCCTCTGGTGAATTTTCTTTTGTTACTCACCAACAGTTAATATTCTTATCTATTTCTTGCAATGATACTGAACGATCTTAAGTTGTTTTTGTTACTTTCAAGGACTCGCAGGGAGCAGACACTACATTTATTCTTTCGGTGAATTTCCTTTTCTTGTCTTATATGTTCATCTTAAGTGTATCTAAATATGATGTTTGTATTTCAGAATACAAAACTTTACCCAATATGATCTCATCAACTAGGCATTACCTATCTGCTATATGTATTTCATAGATTTTTGCATATGATATTTTTAGTTGTTAATGTATATGTGAAATCTATTATGGACACTTCAGCTGAACTTAAGAATTTAATGAGGAAGTTAAACATTTAGTTACTTTCTAGCTACTGGACTAACTATGTATATTTGTATGTTTTGTTACAATTATACTGGGGTGAAATTATTACTATGAATCTATGATATGGAGCTTTTGTGTGTGGTGTTCAGATCTACACCCTTTCCATGCCCTAGCTCCTAAAGCCGTTTATATATTCATTATAGGATTATACCTTGTTGTCATGTTGGGTAATTCCTACCATTTGTTAATTAGTCCATTATTCACTTTTGGAGCAAAATTACAAACTGATGCATACGATTTTGGGGTGAAATTTGTGATAAAATGCTAGAATATTAAGAAAGTAAACATTGGACAGAGATGAGCAAGAGTTCATCTCTTCATCCAACTACAACTAAAGAAAGGGTTAGAAGGAGAGATGTTATCTTCTATGTTTGGTTGTTTACAAAATGGATTATAAATAAATCACAGTCTGTGTCCTCATGTCCAACTGGTTTTCGGATCCCGTGTTGGACACTCCGTACTTCATACCCATGTCTGACAGTGACAAATGTAATCATGTCAATGTTACATAAAACTTGATTTCTGGCGAATCAAAATTTATAAACTTCGAGACTTCCATATCAATAATGATATTGTCTAATAGTTGCTTTAATGCATCCACTTTCAGTATGTCTCGAGCCACATATTCATGCATGAATCAGTTCTATTGCTCCCTCAATCCACCTTATTTCTATAGATTTACTGCAAGTATAAAGGTCAATGATATCGATCTGTCAAATATAAAGGCCTTTATAAGGGCTTGCACTTGCATGGTGGTACATGATTACATTGTACAGATTTATTTCTAATCAACTTATGGTCAAGCTTTCTTACTGAAGTGTTTTTTTTCATGAAATGAAAGCTAATCAAGCCTGTGAACAGATATGTTACATCGGTTATTCCAATTGGTGCAATGTTTGCAATGACGTTATGGCTGGGGAACACTGCCTATATGTATATCTCTGTTTCATTTGCACAAATGTTGAAAGCTATCAGTAAGTTCTTTTGGAACTCGAATATCGGTATCCCTATATCTGTGCTATTATCTATAATAGTACACCACTTTATTTTATTTTATTTTATTTATGGAAATCTACCTAGAAAGAGTCGACGAACTCTTATTAGTTCCCCCCGTTGTCTTTGTTTCCCCCACTTGCATCATGATAACTCACATAATCTAACCAGAGAGAACAGAGGCAGAGAACATAAACCAAATGGTTACATTGTATTCAGAGTTCATATTATATAGCTTACAATAAAATCTTGACTTATATACATACAGCCATACAATAAAGTTTAAAATTCTCACACTTATTTTGTATATTCTTTTTACGTGTATGCAGCCATTTATCATGAAAATGTTTATGATCTTTGACATTTGCAGTGCCTGTTGCAGTCTTTATTCTTGGAGTGGCAGCAGGACTTGAAGTTATGAGCTGCAGAATGTTTTTAATAATGTCTGTGATCAGTTTTGGTGTTCTTGTTGCTTCATATGGGGAAATAGATGTGAACTGGATTGGAGTGGTTTACCAAATGGGTGGTGTTGTCGGAGAGGCGTTAAGGCTCATATTTATGGAGATTTTTGTGAAAAGGAAGGGTCTTAAACTAAATCCTATATCTGTAATGTACTATGTCAGTCCGTGCAGGTATGTATTGCTTTTTTTCTCTAATTTCAAATAAATTGTAAGCTCTGTGTAGAAAACTGCTTTAAGTGACATTATTTTTTCTTTACAGTGCTCTGTGTCTCTTAATTCCATGGATATTTCTAGAGTTGCCAAAACTTGATGCAAGTGGACCATGGAGATTTCAACCTCTCGTGTTGACACTTAACTCCCTTTGCACTTTTGCACTGAATCTATCAGTCTTCCTTGTCATCTCACATACAAGCGCATTGACTATTCGTGTTGCTGGAGTTGTCAAGGATTGGGTGGTTGTTCTGTTGTCAGCCCTTTTATTTGCAGATACAAAGCTGACAGTTCTAAACCTTTTTGGTTATGGCATTGGTATGTAACTGCAAAACCTACTTTGTGATACTGTCATATAGAAGAAGATGTATGTTTTGTGGTTAAGGCTTATATATAACCAAAACATTCATTTGCATCTGGTACACATTCATCTCAGTATTTTATACCATTCATTTTAGCCAACCATTCAGACAGCTTTGACCCGGAGTTTTATCATTTGGATAAGGGATGTTCCTTTTCCGGTTCTTGTTCATGACCATTAACCTGCTTAGAAGTCCATTTTGAGTGATCTATTTGATGACATTTCAGTCTATGGCATGCATGTAAATTGCTCCTAGATGCAAGTGGGAATTCCTTGTTTGTTGTTTATACTTATGGTCGTTTCCCTTCCATCTTCCCGGTACCTTTTACAAGACAAACACCAAGGGAGACTTTCAGTTTCATTGTAATTCTGTTCTTCATTTTTATTGTTTGGTTGTCTGTAAATATTCTGCTGTTTGTTCTGTGCATCTCTCATGTTTATAATCAAGTTCACCTCAGGGAGCTATAAAAAATATGTTCCAGCCTCTTTGACAGATGAAGGCTTTCAGGTTTAGCAAAGAAGGAACAAAGGGTTATAATCTGGAACTTAATGGAGTGTATATATGTGTAAAAGCTTTTTTGGAAGATAACCTAATAGCTATATCCCTTTAAAATATAAAAATGTGTGTTTTTTTTCTGTAGCGATTGCTGGTGTAGCTGCCTACAATAACCACAAGTTGAAAAGGGATGCTTCAAAGACAAGCTCAGATGAAAGCCAAGAGGCTGAGAAAGTACCGTTAGTCGCATCCACATCAATGCTTCATTCCAAAACCGGTGTATAGACAGATGGCCTGGAACCCGATTTTGAGGTATGTAATTCACATTGTAATAAATAATCACAAACGTTTACATGCCTTGCTATCCTTTAATCAGTTATATTCTCTGGTGGTGTTGTTCAAAGGCTGCTTCACTTGAGAAGCACAGCAGCAGCATTATGTGTCTACTTGATTGTTGAAATTAGATAGAGGCTGCACAACTTATTATTTATAATTTTCATGCCTCTCAACGACGTATGGTCAAGCATAGTCTTCTGCATTGGAAATTCATAGGAGGGGAGATGCACGAATTGGGTTTTTTAAGTTCAGAGGAAGTAACTACTGTAAATTCCGGCACTGCCTGCATTTTGATTTGAGAAAGTTGAAGTTGGTAGTTGGTAGTTTGTTGGTGTGTTGTTGTACACTGTTATATAAATGATTTTTTGTTGTAATCTAAATGTTGTTATTTTGTTATACATACAAATCCAAACACACGAAAAGAGAAAAATAATAATCTCAGTTATGTGCAGTCTTTGTAAGAATTTAGGAGTGTAAACTTGAGAGAAATAGAATTTAGGACTCTCTTTGAACAAACACACTTTACTCACTTAGGAGTTTAGACAAACACTTCTTGGACAACAACTATACTAACACTTTACTATTTGATCAGGACTCAACTTTTTCTCTGATGTCCTAACCAATACATCTACATACCTATTTATACTATGTTATAACCGACTTAAATTACATCTCAAAGTTTCCAGATTTCTCTAACCGACATTAGAAAGTATCTCCTCCACAATTCTAGGGCATTCTAGTCACCGACTTACTTAGAATTCTCTAGAGTTACTTGTATATTCTGGAGTCTTCTTCACTGCCTATGAAGGCATTGATTTTCAACATCCCCTCTCAATGCCGACATTCGACTACATACTCCAAGTGGATCTCTAAATTTGTTTTGCTTCAAAATGGGCAAGCTCTTGGTGAAGATATCTGCCACTTGTTCTTCAGTGTTGATTGGGATCAAGTCAATCTCTCCACTTAACACCTTCTCACGGATATAATGATGATGTACTTCAATGTGCTTCGTTCTAGCGTGGAACACCGGATTTGACGCGAGTCGTATAGCACTTTGATTATCGCAGTAGAGCTCAACCGAGTAGTTAGTATCCACACCAACATCTCTAAGTACTTCTATGAGCCAGGAACATTCTTGAGCCGCCATTGTTGCTGCTCGATACTCTGCTTCTGTGGATGACAAAGCAACCGTTGGTTGTTTCTTACTGCACCAGGAAACTGTTCCTGAACCTAAGTTGAAGGTATATCCAGTGGTGGACCTTCTTGTAGATGGATCTCCAGCCCAATCTGCATCTGTAAATCCAACCAACTCTGGTTTAACTTTGGCTTCATAAAGAATACCAAAGTCATTAGTACTTCGAACATATCTCAGAATACGTCGAACGACTTCCAAATGTGGCTTCCTCGGACTATGCATGAACTGGCTAACGACCCCAACTGCATAAGCGATGTCTGGCCGAGTGATCGTAAGATAGATAAGGCACCCAACCAGCTTCCGATATAGACGTGCATCTTCCAGCTCATCTCCAGCTTCTTTCTGTAACTTCTGATTGACTTCCATAGGTGTTGCAATAGGCTTGCAATTCGACATACCGAATTTCTTCAATAGATCCTCAGTATATCTCTTTTGGCATAGGAACAATCCCCTCGAGCTTCTTTCAATTTCCAACCCAAGGAAATGCTTCAATTCTCCAAGATCTTTCATTTCAAATCTTACGGAGAGATTCTTACGGGTTTCTTCAACTTCATCTAAGGCATCTCCAGTAATAATGAGATCATCTACATATAGTAGAATGATCGCAACTTTGCCTTTCACCTTCTTAACAAAGAGGCTAGAGTCACCAACAGATACCTGATAACCACAAAACACTAGGAACTCCGCAATCTTTCCATACCAGGCCCTTGGTGCTTGTTTTAAGCCATAGAGAGCCTTCTTCAACTTGCACACATAACCAGGATTCCTTTGGCTTATGAATCCTGCAGGTTGTTCCATGTAGATTTCTCGATCCACGTCTCCATATAGAAAGGCATTCTTAACATCCATCTGCCAAAGTTGCCATGACTTGCTTGCTGCCAACGACATGAGCACTCTGACCGTTGTCATCTTCGCAACTGGAGAGAAGGTTTCATCATAGTCAATTCCATACTCTTGTGAAAACCCCCTTGCTACCAACCTTGCCTTGAATCTTTCAACAGATCCATCACTTCTGCGTTTTATTTTGTATACCCATTTGCAGGATATGGGTTTAACTCTTTCAGGTGGTGGAACAAGATCCCAAGTTTCATTTTTCTTCAAGGCCGTAATTTCCTCCTTCATCGCATTTTCCCACTCAAGAATCCCTTGAGCTTCTTGATATGATCCAGGCTCCTCTTGAATTTCAGATGCATAACTCTCTGAAAGTGGGATGACATCAGCGTAGCTAGCATCCATATACTTTGGATTTGGCTTCTTTATCCTTGAAGATCTCCTTAGCTCAGATTGATTGTTGTCACTGGGAAGTGGAGTGCTTGCATCTCTCCTGTCGGTATTTCTCTCTCCTCGTAATTGTGGACTTGGTGGTCCTCGAACACCTGTTCGCCAAGGACTTGGAGGACTTTGTGAACCATCCCGAGGTGAGTCTGATCCATGGTCTTCTTCGAACTCAAAAACTGTAGGTGCGGGGTTATCTGGCGCCTCCATTTCTGGTATTATCTTGTTGTCGGGTGACCACCACGATGATGCTTCATCGAACACAACGTCGCGAGATACATAAACTTTATCTGTAGTTGGATTAATGCATTTCCATCCTTTCTTCCTTTGGTCATAGCCAATAAAGATGCATCTGATCGCCTTTTTCTCCAACTTTGTTCTTAGTTGCTCAGGCACGAACACGTAGCAGACGCAACCAAATACTTTGAAGTGAGACACAGTTGGCTTCTCCATGTACAAAACTTGGTAAGGTGAGCGAGAACCAAGACTTGCTTGCGGCAGTCGATTAATGACATGTGCTGCTGTTGCCATACATTCTGCCCAATAACGTGGCGGGACATTCTTTGCATGCATCATGCTCCTGCAAGTCTCGCCCAAATGTCTGTTCTTCCTTTCTGCGACACCATTTTGCTGGGGCGTGTATGAACATGTAAACTGGTGACGAATCCCATGCTCTATCAGATAATTCTCAAAATCATCTGATGTATACTCCCCTCCATTGTCGGTCCTTAGACATGCAATCTTTTGATTGTGTTCATTTTCCACCAAGCATTTGAACTCAAGAAACTTTTGGTATACTTCCGACTTTTCTAACAGAAAATAGACCCACACATATCGAGAAAAATCATCGATAAATGTGAGCATATAGCGTCTTCCCGAACAAGAAGGAGTACGAACTCTTCCGAACACATCTGTATGAATAAGTTGTAATGGTCTAGAAGATCGTACCTTAGATTCGCCAAATGGTTGCCTATGAGCTTTGCCAAATTGGCAACCAGCACAAACGACGCCCTCACGCATCTCCAAATTTGGTAATCCACGTACTGATTCTTCATTCATCATCGCCTTCAATCGTGAATAATTTACATGTGCCAGCCGAGCGTGCCAAAGGTCAACTGTCTCATGTTGACGTGTTTTGTCAACATATGCTGTACCAGCGGATAACACATACAACTTCTTCACCTTCTTTCCTTCCATTAGAGTGTCACCACGAACCTCAGCATTTGCCAGCACTTTAACACTGTTTGGGCCAAACAAGACATAATGCCCCAAATCAGTGATCTGCGGAACAGATACTAAATTCTTCTTCATTCCTGGAACATGATATACATTCTCCAGGACATGAGTATTTCCTTCAACTGTGGAAATCCTCAAATTACCGACATGCTCCACCGGGTGCATTGTATTATCAGCGGTGATGACAGCATCATTGCCAAAATATTTTTCCAGCTTCATAAACTTCTTTATATCACCAGTTAGATGGTGAGAACAACCAGAATCAACTATCCAATCTGTTTCGTAGTTGATCCTTTCTTTGCCTGACTTTGTCAATAAACATTTATTGACCTCATCCTGCTCCATCTCTTCAATCGTCGTAGTGAAAGCGACGTCCATGTTTCCATCTTCACTTTCAACGGCTGCATATGAAGCTTGAACATCCCATTCTTCTTCTTCACTTTCTTCCTGCATCCTTCTATTGCCATGGGAATCTATCTGAGCAACATTCCCCTCTGCTACCTTTGTCCTGCAAAACCGAGCGAAATGGCCAGGCTTGCCGCAGTTATAGCAGACTTTGACTTTGCGATCTTTAGTTGCTTCTTCCCCTTTCTGGAAGCTACTAGAATACTCCCACTTGGGCCCGTTATTTTTATAATTTTTCTGCTTCCATTGGGAAGGTGAATTTTTCTTCCCTTTCATGGAAAATAAAGCCTCCTCATCTTCTTTTACAGAGAGTCCACTAATTTGCTTGGCGAGTGACTCCTGATTTATGAGGAGATTTTCCAATTGCAATAACGTGGGTTGTGTGGGCCATCCACTAATTGCAACAATGAACCCATTGAACTCGGGTCGGAGTCCCCGAATAATGATTCTCCTCATCCGAGCTTCACTAATTGTGGACTCTTTATCTAACTGGGATATCTCCGTGCATAAATTTTTAACTTTCATAAAATACTCTGAGATAGAGAGAGTACCTTGTTTAACGGTGCCAATCTCATTCTCCAACAGCTGCAGTCGAGCATCATTAGCACGCGAGAATAATGCTGCAAAAGCATCCCATGCCTGCTTCGGAGTCTTTGCATCTCGAATGTGCTCTATCAAATCTTTTTGAATGGAAGCCTTAATTACAAATAAGGCTTTCCCAGCGCGAATCTTCCATTTCTTCACGTCATTCATATTTGTGGTTGTCTCCTCAGGTTGAGAGACATCACTTCCTACAACAATTTCCCACAAATCTTGCCCTTGGAGATATGACTCCATGCAAGACTTCCAATAACTATAGTTGTTGTTGTTTAACTTCTCAATTCCAGCCAACGTACCCATCAATTCCGCCATGTTAACCAATTTGTCGATTATTAACACCGGCAGCACGACGACACTCCAATAACACTTTGATTACACCAATTAGCCAACAAAGGACTCTCTTTGTGCTCCCTAATAGCACACTCGATCGTAGACCTTCAAATGTCAATGATCGACTTGGGAAAACTATACCCAACACTTAGTTATCACCACCAATGCGTGACTAACCCGAACCTTGCTCTTGATACCACTTGTAAGAATTTAGGAGTGTAAACTTGAGAGAAATAGAATTTAGGACTCTCTTTGAACAAACACACTTTACTCACTTAGGAGTTTAGACAAACACTTCTTGGACAACAACTATACTAACACTTTACTATTTGATCAGGACTCAACTTTTTCTCTGATGTCCTAACCAATACATCTACATACCTATTTATACTATGTTATAACCGACTTAAATTACATCTCAAAGTTTCCAGATTTCTCTAACCGACATTAGAAAGTATCTCCTCCACAATTCTAGGGCATTCTAGTCACCGACTTACTTAGAATTCTCTAGAGTTACTTGTATATTCTGGAGTCTTCTTCACTGCCTATGAAGGCATTGATTTTCAACAGTCTTATTTTCTCTGTTTGCTCTGGATGTATTCATATGTGATTTTTATGATGTTAATATGCTGTGTTGTATGGTCAGTTGGTCACAACTTCTAGTGAGCGAGTAGTATGAAAGGCCAAACATGTGGGGTTAAATGTTTAATGCATGTCATTTGAGCAACATACATATATCCATGAAGTTTCTGTCACAACAAATAAATGTTACTATTCTCTTATTTATTCATCTTTCCTGTGATGTGAGACCCTATAAGCCTACAGTGTAGACATTATAGCTGTTCTAGTCACATCTGATCAGTAGTAATAAGTGGTATTAGCCATTTATAGGTGCAAGATCTAAGTATCCAACTCTGCTGTAGTCAGTTTCAAGTACTACTCTGCTACAATGGAATCATTACCAATTTACCATAACTAGGAAAAAATATCAAGTCCAGATTTACTAAATGCAGTTGTACTTGAACCTAATCCTATCTCTGTATCCTGCATTCCTGCCTGCAACAACAACTACTCTGATTTGAATCCTCAAGTCAAGATGTGCAACAATTCATTCTCATTGTGGAAACTTCAATCTTTACTAATATTGGCTTGCTTCCAAGCTCCAATTCCAGTTCCACAAGACCACGCACAATCAATCTTGAGGATTTAACTAAGACTGGATGAACCCATACTAGAGAAAAAAAAATGTGCATCAAGTTCAAAATATTTTTTTTCTTTAGAAAATAACTTGTATATGTTTTGAATCTAAAAATGAAAAATCCACTTCATCATCTTCCATGTGGCCGACCCAAACCATTCACACGGTCATATCAGAAACAAGAATTGGGAAGCATGGAAACCACATTGTCATTATTCTCAATCTGATTGTGGACATATCTTATCATTTGAACTTTTATAAATTAGGTACTGGCCTCCCCTGTATTTTTTTTCTTATTGAAAAACCACATACACTATTTCCCTTGTAGATATTTCATCTTCTATTTGATTTCTGGATTAGGATAAGGCCAGTCATTAGGGGTCCAATTTAAAGGTAGGTTTTACTGCAAATCCAACCCAAATTTTTTGAACCTTTTTCATGCTCATGTCACATTACACTTGTTTAAGTTAAGATGCTGGTTAACCATAAGATGAAAGTCAAACAGTCTTATCTGCAGGTTGATTAAAGACAAATAAACCAGTCTGGAGATCAGATATCACATTCTCAAATCTCAATTATGTAACATATTATAGACATTTTAATACTTGTGTGTAAGATGTGCCATTACCTCTTAAGAGTTTAAATATATGATTTGTCATTATAATGGCAATATCAAGCTAAGCTGATCTTAAGTTAGTCCTATGATATGATAATATTAATTTCAATTTCATTACAATCCTGTCTTTCTTCCCCACCACAATACCAACTACCAACTGATGGAACATGGAAGACGAAAGCATTCCCATGGATCATCTCCCAGCATTGTTCAAAATCTCATGAGATCTCGTGAGATTTTGCGAGATATTTTAGAAATTGAAGTATTCGGTACGAGATATATGTGAGATCTCAAACAATATGATTTTTATACCAACCTTGTCGATAAGTTCGAGAAATGGTGATATCTCGTGAGAAATCATATTTCTAGTATCGAGATGTTTGAGATATAATTATTTAAAAATAAATTGTTGAATTGTTTTTTTTTTTTAAGTTAAATTAAAGAATTGCTATTAATTGTAAATATTAGTTTGTTCTAAATATAAGTTTGAACTTGAAATTATGAAATTCGTAAAATTTAACTTATATATTTTTGTTAAAATTGACTTAATAAACTCAAAATTGGTTGATTTTGGGTTATTGCTAATAACTTGTTTTAATCACTAAAAAATCTAGTGAATTGACTTTAGAAATATTAATTAGATATAAATGTGTGTCGAGATTTGCTCTAAAAACTTGTTCATCTGGACAAATACATCTGACACCTCAAATGAGATCTCGAATTTTAGACTTATCGAAATCTCGAGGAATTCGAGACTCCCAGTTCAATTCTTGTCGTAAGTCCTACCACAATTACATGGCCCCCACCTGATCCAGTAACACGCTTATCTTTTTTGTAAGGACCTACTTGATAGTAACTTATTGACAATATTGTTGTCATACTAATCTATATATTCAAGAAAAATATGACAGATTCTGTAATGGTGTGACTTTGAATAATAAAAATTTATGGGCATATTAAGTATATACATCTCCCCTTGTGCCTTGTTCTTGTGTGCTAATGGTTTGATGGCCACTGGTTTTCTCTGTTTCTCTTTTATTAGGTACCACTGTATTCAGTTTTTTCATGAGTGGGAAACAAAGAAATATGTCCAAACTTTCTGATGTTGTAGAACTATATATTGATATTGATAAGCAAGTATATCTTTCTACTAGTTGCAATCAAGAGCAAAAATATGCATGTGACAAGGTAAATGATCATGTGTATTTGATATATCTGACATAAGCACCCAAAAGAAGAATGAAAGATGTATCAAGATACTCCCATAGATACTATATGGCTGGTTTATGACTATTGGATGTATTGCAATTTGCATGTATTTGGATGAAATAATGGCCATATTAATGAATGTAAGAATTTTGTATTGTAGCTACGTCGACTAGTGCTGATTCACAAATTTATACTACTAGAAATCTGTTCATGATATTGGTGTCAATGTGTCAAAACTTTTTATCAGCTCATGACATAGGTGTCATGTGTCAAATTAGCTTCTTTTTTACAAGGGTGTCAACTATGCAACCCTTATTAAGGGGACTCCTTGCAACTCATCTTAAGTTGTACTACACTTGTCAGCAATAGCTTGAGGTTTTCAACACCTGGTATATATATCAGAAAATGGCAAAATATACAGTTCGATTAATAATCCAAAACCAGATAATTATGTATTATTTTAACTAACTTGTTTAGCACTAAGTGACAGACAAAATGTTACTGGGGATCTGAACTCACATTATACTTGGCTTTACAGGATTATAAGTATTGAAACTTCTACTACTACTGATTTCAAATTTCTAGCTAGTAATATAACTTAGTCCCCAAGCTTCACTTCTGTCTTCTCTTTAAATATTTCTTGAAAAGAATGACAAAGTTTTTATGAACAAAATCTTTATCAATTAATTGGAAAAAAGAAAAAATATCTCAATAATGTTTGAAACTGTGAGTGACAGCACATAAACTCTCATCTAGCTCAGCTGGATGCTAGAATATGCCAATATCATTCATTAGGCAAAATCACAAGAGATCCCTTAACAGAGGTGAGGATTCTAACAAAATTGTGAAAAACTACCAGAAAGAACCATAAAAGAAGAAATGTTTGTTCATTTGTAGATAATATTACACTTTAATATCTCAAAATGCCAAAAAAAAGTACATAGTGTAACAGCCATACAAAACAAAAAGACCAAAATTTGAGATAATCTCGATCTCATCCTAAACAAAATCTTAAGACCAAAGCTGATGAATTTAATCAGCAACAGTTTATACTCATATTAGAAAATTCAATGGTCAATGCAGAACCACCACCTAAATCTCTTCCCTTTGGCTTGATCTTTGGAGGTGACCATTCAGTTAGTCTAGTAGAGTTCTTATCTTCACCACCTTTAGCTGCAGCTTTTTTACTATTTTCTTTGTCAGTGGCTGATGCTTTCTGAGACTCTGAAGAGATCCACTTAGACTGCATGTAACTTGTTTTCCTCCATGGGGGAATGTGGAGTCCTCTTTCTTTAAGTGATTGTTTGGCTGCAGAACAAAGGATAGAGACTATCTTAAGTAGCTTGTCTTCACTCCCAACAAAGATGGTTGGTAGAGCTTTCAAGAGATGTGAATAAGTTGGTGTAGGCCTTGCCAACTCAAATTGAGAATTGAAATCTAAGTCTACAATCAACCTGATTGAACCACCATTCTTATCTTCCATTATAATATCTATGTACTCATAATCACCTGTTGATCCAAAAATATAATAAATTTTTAGAAATGGTACTCAAGAAATTAAAATGAATTATAAATAAACAAGGGTTAGGTTGTGTGGTAACTCACATCCAGAACAATCTGAAGTTGTATTCCAAGAATTCTTGCTTCTACAAAGAGAAGCAACAAAACCATCTTTTTTTAACCTCATCACAAGCCATTTCTTCAAACTAGCACTGCTCCTCTCAAACTTCACATTTTTGAAATGCTTTAAAACTCTCTTCAAAACAACCATTTCAGCATTTGTGACACTCCCAAGAATCCCCTAAGAATAAATTTAAGAAAAAAAAATAAGTAACCTGCAATAACCAATTTACAAAGAGAAGACAAAAATAAATTATTAGTTTTACCTGCAAAGAGAGATATGTTGGATTATGATCAAGAGAGAGTACTTGTGAAGGATTTAAAGAAATAGGTGAAGGTGATCTTGACTCAATGAAATCATGAACCATTTGAACTAACTTCTCTTCTTCTGATGAACTAGACTGACCCATCATTTTGCTTCTCCAGAACTTTCTGGCTCTTTCAAACACAAAACACATAAGAACCTAGCTTTAGTGACATACCTTTATATTAACCTGTGAAGAGTGATGATCAAGCCTTATATTGAAAAAAAAAATATATGATTATTATAATTTGCTTTTTTGTTACTTTGGGTTTTGGGGTAGGGACATTTTAAATAGGAAAGGGGTTAAGATGACAGATGAGGTCATACTGAGTACACACTTTTAAAGGTAGTGATTGCTTTGATATGGGCTTTGCTGTAGTTCTGTTGCAGGGGAGAATATTTACTTGGATATCCTTGTATGTTTAAAATTACACTAAAGGACTCTTGTTTGTAACTACTACAAGAATCTGCTATTGTTGCCTTAATGTGAAAAAATAGTACTACTACAGTAGTACTATTTATGTAGTGTAGGGCCATTCTTTGTTTGGTTAATACTTAATAGACCTAGCTGTGAATGAGTAAGTGTTGTAGTAGTGAGTACAACTGACACTTATTTGAAATTGGATGAACTTCATCAGACCTAGAATTGCACAATGTTTTGGACAGCAGGATTACAGGATGAACAAGTGTTTAATGTAAGAGTGGCCAAAATAAGATTGAAATCAAAATGGTCTATGGCAGACCACTGATTTTTCAAAATGGCACAATAAAATTCGGATGAAAGTAAATTTTTTCTTTTGGAGCCTTTTGTGGAATCGACTGCAAACCACTGATTTTTTTAAGGTCGAAAGGGATGAATGTGGAAGCAAGTGGAGAATGTGTAATAGAGCTGACGAGAGGCATCCTTCATTTATTTTTTTCATTGTGAGAAGGTTATTGAAGTAAGTATGGGAGTGTTTTCTTTATCCGTTGGGGGCACAGCACCAAACTTAACTCTTTCAGTGTCGGTGAACAATTGGTTACAAGGATGGCAGAAAGTACAAGCTTCAGGGTTGAGAGATGTTTTATGGCAGCTAGTTTCTTACACTGTTATATAGTGTATATGGAAGGCAAGAAACAAGATGGTATTTGAATTTCAAGCAGTGTTGTTACATATCAATCGTCTTCGGAATGAAATCTGTGGAACTTTATAGTATTGGATGGCACCAAAAGAGATTAAATAGAGACACAGGTTTCACGAGATCATATAGGATTGAGACAACCACATTAGAGGAATAGGTTGATTCATACTGTGTTTTATTGGATTACGAGGGACTAATTGTTATGGCTGTGTTTGGTACAAAGGAAGGTTTTTGTTTTTACAATTTTAGAGAAAAATCTGGAAAACAAATTCCTTCCGAGTGTAGAATTAAGGAAAGCGATTTCCATTTTTGGGTTGATTGTAAATAGTATAAGTTATTATGCAATGTACTTATATACATAATCTTATCTTCCATGACGTTCTCCCTGCTTTCCTCCGCCAATTTTGTTCTTTTCCGGTCTAAAACTCTTCAATCACAATAATACCCCGGGATTCAAATTTTGGGAACCAAACACAAGTACACAACCGTAATGGGTTTCCTTTCTTAAAGTGAGACTCTTTCTCGCCTATTGTTTTTGTTCAGTTTGTTCAATTAATAAAATTCAAACTTAAAGAAAAAGAAAAATTGGTCTATTGAGACTTAAATGATCAAGAGGTTTTGTTTCAAACAAATAATTGCTAGCTTAGTTGGTTTGTTATCCCTCTCAAACACTCACGAGTAAGAGGTTGTGAGTTCAATTACTATCCATAAATTTCTTATGTAAGTTTTAGATGAGTCAGCCTTCGCCCCTTGTTCGTGGTATGCTTTAGGGCCCAAGATTCAAAGGAGATTGAAGTGATGTGGTTGCTTAGGTGGAACAAAACGAGAGCAAGTCTTCGTAGAGTGACTACTTTGGTGATGTGGAGGCGACGTTGATACAGGTGGCGACAAATCATAAAATAACATGTGTGCTTGGTTTCAGATGTAACCCTCGCGCACTAGTGATGTAGCCTTCGGGCCTTGCAATTTAATAAAAAATCTCATTTTTTTTTTATTCGAGCGTGGACTACTACATATTACATAAGCAAGTTTGTTTTCAAAGAAACTCGAAATACACAATAGCCAAACAAGTCCTTGTGATAAAAATGGACTCTTGTGCAACAAGAAGTTGCTAGATGGGATAAAATAGATACGTGGAAAACTGGGAGTTTTAATATAAAAAATAAAATAAAATAAAAAAATATTTGTTCATCATCGATAATAAAATCTTGTTAAGATGTTTCCAAACTAATGAATTGTCTCAACAAAAAAATAAAATAAAAATCAAAGATCGATATTCCTAAAAGGTCGGTATGAAATTATGATTTAGTTCATCTGAAGTTTCAGAAGAAGAAAGTTTTTTTTTTTTTTTTTTTGTTGTTGTTTAAGTGGCCATACGACACGTATTATGCCATCCGAATTTTATCCACCTTACCATCGGGAAAAACCCACCTCCCACGTACACCACCGAGTGGATTTTATGGTTTGAAAGTGGATTTTTGCTTATGTGTTGCTGATTTGGCGTTGATGTGGAGGTGGATATCACCTCCTATTGGAAATGCCCTAAATTAGTTGGGTAACTGATTCAAACCCACTAGGGTTAACTACACCCATACATGATTATATTTTATTAACACGTGGCATGTTGTGATTGGGACCACGCGAACTATAAAAGAGGAGACACAAATAAATTTTATTACTCTCACGAGTGAGAGGTGTGAGTTTTTTATTTATTTATTTTTTTTAAGAAAAATTGGGGTTTGGTATGGACCCCTACCTGTATATTAATCAAAGTAAGGCCAAGGCCTGTTACAAACAAGGCCCATTGGACTGAACAAAATACAGAGCGTCAAGATTGGAAGTTGTAATCGCGCTGTAAAAACAACTCAATCTATCAATCGCCATAATACCACTTCGAACGTAGAGCTTGAATCTATTGTTTTGAGATACATTGAGTGAGGAAGAAACAACTATGCCAGCCCCCAACTTGGAGAAGATGAAGGAAGTGAAGGTTAAGCAGGAGGAAGAGGTAGCCCCAGAGATCATGGTTACCTCTGTTGGAGAAACACTGTGCAAAGAACATTGGAATAAGGTAATTGCGATGATTCAAAAGAGCAAGAGTGAATGTTCAGCATGCAAGGTTTGAGGGGGGGGGGGG
The DNA here is from genome assembly GCA_023053565.1 of Aquilegia eximia. Classification (NCBI taxonomy): domain Eukaryota; kingdom Viridiplantae; phylum Streptophyta; class Magnoliopsida; order Ranunculales; family Ranunculaceae; genus Aquilegia; species Aquilegia eximia. Next base: position 17,506,979 of record JALIGU010000003.1, read on the forward strand.
GGGGGGGGGAGAAACTTGTTCCAATAATTGATGTGAAAAATAAGATCAGATTGAAGATGTTGTTGGATCCTCTTCTATGGTGAAGGAAAACCAAAAGATATGATTATTCCAAAAGTGGAGCCAAAAGAAGAGCCACCCGAGAGTGCAGATGAGGTGAATAATGTGGTGCCCATGGCTGAGGATAATGTGGTACCCATGGCTGAGGATCATGTGCTCCCTCCAGAGCTAGGTGTGGAAGAGGATGACCAAGATCCATATGCTCCCCTATTTGGTGGAGATGTTGAGATAAGAGGTGAGTGTAAAAAATCTTAATCTGCAAAATAAAATTGTGGTGCTTAAATACTTAAAATGATTGAATTAAGGGATCATTGTATTTAAATATTTTTTAACTTCCCTGAATAACAGATAATTATGAAGAAAGTGAAGAGGAGGAAGAAGAAGAAGAGGCAAATGATGAGATGGATGACTCTTTTGATTTTTCATCTTCAGATTCAAGAGGTGGTGATGAAAAGATGGAGCTGGAAGAGCCATATTCAACTGAAGATGAGGACTACCAAACTTCATCCGAGGATGAGTGGGAGGAGGAACAGGAGTATGAGTCCACTGACTCCAATGAAGAGGAGAACTAGACAAACATGCAAGAAAAAAGTTAGCAATTATAATTATTTTCCCTAATTATCTATCTATCTAGTTAATGTGTAGACTAGTATGGAATGAAACTGAATGTTCTAAGTGGAAGCAGACAAAGAACCTATATATTATAAATGCAAAATATGTTGAACCTCTAGAATGCAATAATTAAAAATAAGAAAAGTGTGTGTGTGAATACATGATGCAACCAACAACGTTTTGGGGAATTTCTCATGTAATTTTTAGATGAGTCAGCTTTCGAGTCTCATCGTGGTAAGCCTTAGCCATTAGGGTCTAAAATTTAAAGCAGATTGAAGTGATGTGGTTGCTTATATGGAGCAAAACAAAACTAAATCTTTGTAGAGTGCCTATTCTGATGATGTGGAGGCAACGTGGAACTATTATGATGATGTGGAGGTGTATTATCCATATTTGTAAGGTTGGTCAATACATTAATGAATAATGTATATAAATGAATGTAATGAAATGATAAAGTGATAATAAGTAGAGAAGACATGACACCATTGTTTACGTGGTTCGATAATTGTGCTCCACGGAGAGAGAAAAAAAAAACTTTATTATATTAGTGGTGATACAAAAGGGAGCTCGATAATGAAAAGAGCTCAAGAGAGAGATGAGATTTGAGATGTAAGGTCTCATCATGAGAGAGTGGGGAGGTCATTGATCATAAGACCTCACCATGAGATAATGTTGAGAGCATGAGACCATGAATAGAATGAGTGGTTTACCTTCATATTTATAAGGTACAATATAACTCCATCCTTAACATTTAATAAGGTAATAATAGGAGAAATATCTTTATAATAATTAGGCTTAACTTTTTAACTTGTGCCTTCATGAGAGAGTTCATTAGATAATGACACGTGACACCATGATGGACGATAAATATAGTGCCACATGTATGTTGAATATGGTACCTCTACAGGAGGTGATGCGGATACTTGGATACTTAGGTGGGATTAACCTAGATGCCTTTGTTTCCTATATATATATAGGGGTTTGTGTGACGTAGTCTTGGCCTTGAAATTTAGTAAAAAAATATTTAAAAAAGAAAATGGCTGTGCTTGTTTACCAGGAAATCTGGCGAAAAACAAATCCACGTCAGATTTTCTGGATCTTTTGCATTTAATACGTGCTTGTTTGTGTCATATATAAGTGGGCCCCCAGTAAAAATTTAATAAAACAACAAACCACGTCAGATAATATTACGGTTTCAAAATAAGCGGAAATAAGTGCAAAACAGAATCACGCTGGCTGTGCTTGTTTGCACGGAAATTCTCCGTAAATCACAGACACGTCATATTTTGCAAAAGAATTTACTTTTCCAAGTGCTTGGTGCCACTTTTAACATAGTGGAGACCACATAAAACTTTGTAATAAAAGTAAACCATGTCATCAAAAATTCCTGGTTTAGAAAAACCGGATTAGTGGGGAAACTGTCTCTTCTCTCTCCTTACTTCCTTTCTCTCTCTTCTACTTCCACAATTTTCTCTTTCATGAGATGGTCCCTCTCTTTCCTCTGTTTCCACGTGTTTATTTGCAATTTTATTCTTTTACTTAACCAAGCACCCATAGAATAATAAATGCAAAATTTATGTAAAGTAAATTTTAAGTAATTTTATGCTGCTCCCTTTCCCCAAATTTTTCAGGCAAACAAGCACAGCCGCTCTCTCTCCCCTATGATTTCGCCTAGTTTTGTGGTCCCCATAATTGTACACTCTCCCGGTTTGCTTTTTTATTTTTTAATTTAACAAGCAACTGCTGATGTAATAAAAGGAAAAATTTTGGAAAGTTTTTTTTTGAGTAATTTTGTACCTTTCCGTTTCCATAAATATTCCTGGTAAACAAGCACAGCCAATGTTTTTATTCCAACGTGGACTACTACATAAGTAAGTTTGTTTTGAAAGAAACTGAAATACATAATTGCCAAACAAGTCCTTGTGAGGAAGATGGACTCTTGTGCAAGAAGAAATTGCCAGATGGGATAAAATAGATACGTGGACAAACCGGGAGTTATAATATAAAACAAAAAAACAAAATTAATATTTGTTCATCATCGATAACAAAACCTGAAAAAAAAAAGAAGGAAACAAGGAAGAAAAGAAAAGTGTTACCTAACTATCGAAGCAACCAACTCTATTCCTTCTTTTTCTCTACGCCTCATTGTAGAGAAAACCAACAACAGGTTTGGATCTCGAAATCTTTTTATTTCTTTTCTAATTCAATCTCGTTTACAATTATCTTTGTTGTAGAAACTATTATTTAATTAATTAATTAATTCATTCGTTGTTGTTAATTTCTTACTGTTGAAGTTGTTGTTTGTTCGTTATTCATATTGTCTAGGGTTTAATTAGAGAAAGTAATGTTGATTGAATTTGAGTAGTTTGAATTGGTTTTGAAAGGGGGTTTATCACTTTACATTTTGCATGTTTTTAGTTTATTATTCATATATGAGTAATGAGTTTGAATTCTGATTGTAATTAGTGTAAAATTGGGGGAAAACATACTTGTTTTGTTTATATTTATATTAATTTGAATTAGGTAGCAGCTCATTAATTGGAACAAGTGTTTGCATTGTTACACTTACTGAAATTGGCTTTCTGTATTAATTAATGCTTTAAGGTCCATTGACTGACTATTTATGTGATTATGTCTATATGCATTGTGGAATCTTGGCCTAATTCATGATATATGCATTTTTGCAGGAGTCTGCATGTTGATCTCTTAGGAGTGCTATTACCCTTAATTCAACTAGGTTTTGAGAAAATTGTTAGTTCTGTTTTCAGTTTAGTAAGTGGTTGAGTGGCCTTTAACTATAATCTAGCTGTCCCCAGGATCAAATGATCAACACTTGTCTTCAGTTTGTTGCACCTCCTTTGTGATTTTGAGTTTAAGTTGTTCTCAATGGAATGGAGACGAGTTTTTTATTTTTTATTTCTCTTCTTCACTCTGGCTGATTCAACAAGTCGGTCTGGGAAAGTTTGGTCTTACAATCTTGGGGGCGATCTAGTCTATAGCTGGACAATTGTTACTGCCGGGATTTCTGTGTTGATCGCGCTTGTTTTGTCTTTATATCTTGTTATGGAGCACATTGTGGCTTATAATCAACCAGAGGTGCATTCTTCTTCTCTCTTTTCTTTGGAGCTTTGTTTTTCTGTTTCTTACATATTTTTATTACACATGGCCTCTTTGTTCCTTTTGATGTAGCCATGAGTAGTGATATAATTGTGTTTAAGTCCAAATAACGTTTTGACATGTTCTTGCTGGAATTGTTTCTTCTCCAGTTTACTAAGAATCTGGTTGTTATGTCATTTCAGGAGCAGAAATTTCTGATTGGACTAATATTGATGGTTCCTGTTTATGCGAGTGAATCGGTATGATGAATCCTTACCATTTCTATAGTTAGTTTGTCATAAAGCTTTCATCAATCTCTCTCAATCCCTAGACAATGAAAATTGAAAACAAGTTAATATTAATTAACGACGGTTGGATATGGTCTTTATAAAATAATGACTTTTTTGTACCTATTTGGTTGAGAGTTGAGACCCTCTCAGCAAAGGTTTGAATGAATCTGGAAGCCTAGAAACTCTCTTGACGAGAGGTCTTGTTAGAAATTCCTAGGCCAGCATCTCAGTCTATTTATGACATTTTGCTTGTTTCCACTGAGCATGTTTGCTTGTACGAGTGTTTAATAGCCTTTCTAATATATGGACTAAATAAGATTTTTTTTTTCTGGTATACTTGTTCCTACATAACTGATAACTCTTGTTATGTTTCAATTCTGAACAGTTTGTTTCATTGTGGGACTCAAATGCGGCTTTTAGTTGTCAAATTATGCGCGATTGTTACGAGGCATTTGCTTTGTATTGCTTCGAGAGATATTTGATAGCTTGCTTAGGTATGTTTCATTGTCTTTAATTTGTGTTTTTGCTACTTTTCAAGTAGGATCAAAGTCCCTTCATTTGCAATTTGAGAGTGTTATCAAATTGGTTCTAGTATTTGTTGTACTTTTATCCCTTCTTTTATATAACATTGTAGTGTAGTCAGTGGTGCAGATGTTTGTCAGTGTCCTAATTGAGTGTGAAGTGTCTGAAGTCTGAACTGACTTGCAGAAACCTGACACATTAATGCAATTGGTTGAATTTAAATAGTATACAAAAGTCTGATGAGATTTACACGAAAGCCTTTCTGAGTCTCTCTTTTTATAAGGATGATTTACAGCCAGTATAAAATGCCATTTAGGAACTACTGGAGGAATCACCGTAATTGAAGGAGGAACCTTGGAAGAAACAGGAATTTCCAACTTATACCCAAATGGCTTCTAAGGTGACCAATTTGGGCCTAACCTACTACAATCCCTGAAACTTCTATCATCACTCCCATTATGTTGAAAATATACCGACTTTATATGTTTCAGGCTTGAAAATACAAGTAGATTGCCCATTGAATAGAAAAATACAACTTCTTCTGAACAAAAAAGACCCGTACACAGAAACAGTTAGAAGTTAAATCAACACAAAACTTAAAAGTTAAAACAGTATAAGCTCATAGAAGTCCTTTTGATATGCTGTCGCACAGCTGAATTTGAGTTTATAAACAGAAAGTATGTGTACAAGTGTTTCAGACCCTCATAAAATATCTCCAACCATCAAATATCTTGTCCCAGAGCTTGCCCCAGATGCCCTTGTCCCAGAGCCTGCCCCAGACGCCCTTGTCCCAGCCCCTGTCCCTGATCCTGTCCCATGTTGCATAATTCAATAATGTAAATAAATTTTCCTCTCAAGACTAAACATTCAGATATCTGTAAAGAAGAAGAATTTGCAAATCCAGATATCTGTCATGGTTAATGCCTCTTTGTGTCTCAGCCATACGAATGGTGTTCCAGAAATAAGAACAAATAAACAGTTTCATTTTCTTTTGGATCATCCTTAAGTTGCTCGGTTGTTCCATCTAGAGCGACTGGTATTTATCTCTAAGGTGTCCCTATGTAGATCAGCCACAAAAATCTTACGGATGCATTTACATTCTGTTTAACACAAGTTCTTGCAGTTTAAACAAAACAGACCCGCAAGAGATCATATATAACTTAAGTAGCTTTTAATAAAAATTCTTAAAGTTAAATACTAGTCGACTATAATTTGTGAATGACCAAGGAAGCAATACGATGGAAAAAAATCCTAGCCACAAACTACAGTTTCCAGGGAGGTTCGAGTTCTTGAATTTTTTTGTTTTTTGTTTTTGTTGTTTTGTTTTTGTCAATCATAAAAATCATATATGTGTGTATGTATATATATCGGGTGTCCATTGAACAACACTGAGAATTTCAACACATCCTTATGGTCCAATACAATTTGCGTTCTTTTCAAGTGGTGAACTTTCATATATTATCTGTCCTTGAACTGAATTGTTCGTTTTTTCTATAGGTGGAGAGGATAATACAATTAAGTTTATGGAGACACAGGACCGAGTTGAGTCTGACATTCCTCTTCTGGAAGTAGCTTATTCAGATGGAGCTATAAGACATCCGTTTCCCTTGAATTGCTTGTTAAGGCCATGGTATCTTGGTCCCGATTTCTATCAAGCAGTGAAAATTGGGATAGTTCAATATGTATGTCTTCCCCTCTTGGTAATTCTGTGCATTCAACTTTTGAACCATGTGCATCTGCTTTACTAAAATTCATTTTTTTCAGATGATACTGAAGATGATCTGTGCTCTGTTAGCAATTATTTTCCAATTCTTTGGAGTTTATGGAGAAGGGAAGTTTGAATGGAGATATGGGTATGTCATCCTTGCCTTTGATTGATATTTCTTCTCGATTGTGAATTTCATTCCAAATCTATCCATGCCTTAACATATTAACGAAGAAGTGATACTGTTTAAATGTATGTTTCGATAGTATACACCTGGTCGTATTTTTTTTTCCAGTGTTTTTGTTACAATGATATTCATCGATATCTGCTGTCATCTTCCTGCAGGTATCCATATCTTGCTGTTGTTCTAAACTTTAGTCAGACCTGGGCTCTGTACTGTCTTGTACAGTTCTATACCGTCATCAAAGAGAAGTTGGAACCTATTAACCCCCTAGCTAAATTTCTTACTTTCAAATCAATTGTATTCCTAACATGGTGGCAAGGTGTCATTATTGCATTTCTCTTCTCGATGGGAGCATTTAAAGGGTCCTTGGCGCAAGAGTTGAAAACACGTATTCAAGACTATATCATCTGCATTGAGGTTTGGTTTATAAACTTTCCAACCTATACTTCTCTTGTTGTGTGCATGATGTATCTCATCTAAAAATCATCTAGGTCAAGTGTTAATATGTGCACTGCCTGAAAATATACAGTGAGACAAATCTACAAACAGAAAACTAAAATTTATGTACTTTGCAGAAAAGCATACTACCGTATGCTAGGTGTTTTCCAAGACTTAAGGGAGCGATGCCATATTTATCTTTTTGCTTGTGAGGAAACTGTCTTTGTATTCATATTTTTCTTGGAATTAGGTTTACTCGTTCATTGTTCCTTAAGTTATGTGTAAAAGATGCAAAGATTGATTTCTTGGATGAAATTCATGCATTACCTGTTGTATGTTCATTAATATGAAAGAATAGGTGTAATCTCTTGTTTCTTCAACTTTGGGATTTGGTATCTGGACGTTACAAGTTTCCGAATTAATGGATATGCTTTAATGGCCAATCTTTCCTTGGAAAACAATTACATTGATTATCTTTTCTGCTATTATTGCCCCCATAATATTTAGGGTTTCTAACATTTATTAGAAAAAAATAAATTAAGCTATAGAACTATATCTTTGTGTGTGAAACAGATGGGTGTTGCTGCTGTGGTGCATCTTCGTGTCTTCCCAGCTAAACCTTATATACGTGGGGAAAGATGCGTTCGTAATGTTGCTGTTTTGGATGACTATGCATCACTTGGAACACCTCCTGATCCAGATGAGGTTCAAGAGAGTGCAAGGTCTGCAAGGATGCGTCGATCTCGCCATGATGAGAGAGAAAAGCGATTAAATTTTCATCAGAGTGTTCGTGATGTGGTGGTGGGAGGTGGAGAAATTGTGCGTTACTTTGTTCGGCTTATTTCATATCAATTTTAAGTTCATATATCTTTCTTTGACTTTTCTGATTGTATCTGCTTTGATGTCTTCTTAGATGGTCGACGACGTGAAATTCACAGTTTCGCATGTAGTAGAACCAGTAGAGCGAGGAATTGCCAAAATAAACAAAACCTTCCACCAGATTTCTGAAAATGTCAAGGAGCATGAGAAGCGCAGGAGGAAATCTAAAGATGACAGTGCTCTTATTCCTTTGAACTCATGGTCAGGAGAATTTGTAGAAGCTCGTGGTCATCTTGTTGAAGGAAGTGTTAGTGACAGTGGTTTGGCTGGCGCAAAGAGAAAACAATAATCACATAATTATAATAGACATACATCATAATAGTCTATGGAAGGTGTCACACTTGATGGGAGTTGTCGTGACACGCAATTATTTGAATTCAAGTATTCAACATCCTTCAGTAAGTAGGTTCTTCTGTTAAACTCCTTGCATATCAATATTGTTCTTGATGTTCTCGATTTGATAGATCTTCTGACGTGATATTTTTGTTTTATAGATAAAGAAGTTGGTCGTAAGTAGCTGTGAACCGCCTTTACCTTAAAAACTTTAGGAGTAGCCTTTGAGTGTACAGCTAAAGATGAATTTGATCAAAGCTTTGATGTGGTACCGCTGAATATGCATTATTTTTGTTGCCACGGGTACCTCAGTTTATCATCTCAGTTATCAAATTATTGGTAAACAAATAGTAGACTTTCATACCACCCAAAATGGGAGGGATTACAGTAGTGACAGGCAATGTGCCACTCATGTAATTTTTGTCAGTAATATAGATTACAGTAGTCATGACAAAACTGTACATTTTTCGACATTGAACTTTATAGAATTACAATTTTAAGCCAATTTCACTAATCTGAAGAAATAGTACCCACATGTTTATGTAGAAGGGATTTCCTACATGGGTAAGTTGTTCTCTTGTTGTGGTCGGCCGTATTGCAATTTCTGTTCTACATAATCAATTTCCTTTATACATTTTTTTTTATTTGTTGTTGAGTACCTTTATCAATAGTTTAATTTTTTTTTAAATTTTGCAAAATCTCGATGATGGTATATGCCGATATTTAAGAATTTTGGTCTCACAAAATATTGTGAAATTTCGCGAATCTCGGTTTGCATTGTGATTTCTAGTGTTGGAATCTTGGCATATGCCGTTATTTTAAGAACGCTCAAAATCAAAAATTTGAAACTATTGCCTTTATCTGCATTCTGTATGTAGATACTGTGAATGAAATCTGAACCCAGAACATTTTTCCAGCCCCATAGTGATGGCTATAATAAATTTAGTGTGAAGATAGTCTTTATAAGTGTACTACACAATAACACAAAGCTGAAATCTGTTTGAGATTGATTTGTTTGTGAGAAATGTTTAGCTCACAACACCTGCAAGTTCATGGCTTGTACATCATTGTAATCTTGTGGAAGTGTGGAACATTCTGAACTATCTTTCCCTTGCTATGAAATTTTATATTACCACTCAATCAAATTTTCCCGTCCAATTAATTCATAACTACATTAAAACTGCATGTGGTTCTGTAAATGTCATTTGATGCAGATTTCCGTGTCAAAATTATACCAACTGCATAGTAGGGTTATGACCTGTTCCGTGTCAAATCATCTTGCCAAAAACATTTTGGCATGATTCGAATTTCGAAGGGTTCCATATTTGATTTCGGCCCATATTATAGCCCACATACACCATGGACTCTGGCATAGAGAGCCGAACTAGTCTTAATGTGAAAAGAGCATTAGGGTTTGGTGTTCCCTTTCTTTATATAAGAGAGCAACTTTCTGCAAAACTTACAAGCAAGAAATCAAGTTCTATTGTTTTGGTGGCTAGCTCTTCTTTCTTTCTCCCTTTTCCTTTCAGTAGTTTAAGTTTTAATTTTCAATAGATGTTAAGAGTTATGTTATTAAGAATTGTTGCTATGATGATGATCAGTCATGCACCACTCTGAAATTGATTTAATCAATTACTGTGCTGATTTGACACATACCCATTTTTCTCTGAGCACTCTCATTCTCTTCTGTTTGATTCTTTAATTTTATGTGTTTTTTTTAATGTGTACTTCGATTTACAATGTTTCTTTTTCAAAATCTTGGTATTTTGATTTTTGTTATAAATAAAGAATAAATAGAAGGAACCAAGTGATGCGGTCTTTAAAAGACCAACCATGATGCGGACCGTAAAGTGTTTTAATTAACGCTTTTGTGGATAAATTTAGGTTTCTGATGGTTCCATTTTTATTTTTCTTCTTCTCTGATTTAGAATTTTTTTTGATTAATTTGAGATTCAAGTTTGAATTAGTCTGGTTGAAATTGGTCAAGATCTCTCTGGTTGTAGTTGTAAATCATATTAGAATGATGAACATCTTTATGTGCTAGAGCAGCATCTTCGGATGCGATGAGCTACAGCATTCCACACGAGATTTCTGACTCTCTTATGTTTATTCTTTTACGATTACGAGTGTCGTACAAATAATTAAAATATTAGATAAAAGCTATAAGGCCTAAACCTGAGTTTTTTTATCTACCTTATTTATCAGTGTAAAAGGCAATCAAATAAACAAGAGCACCCCAAACCCCAAATCCAAAACAAACCCAAACCCCAAATCGACTTTGATAGTCTTGATTTCTGGATGATGATTTTTTATTTTTTCTTTTTTCTTTTTTCTTTTTACAAAGCTAGATTTCTATTAGATATGAATGATAGAGGTACATATACCATATTGTTTGGACCCGATACAAACAGGTTTTACAAGTTTGTAGAAACATGGACAAAAAAGGATACAGAACAGAACATGAAACGGACCTTATATAAACATAGACAAACATGGCTACAAAGCAAAACATGGAGCCGAAATCACAAAGAGTCTGTTATAATTCTTGAAGAGGGTATAGCTATGTTGTCTGCGAGTAGAAAGTATACAAACTGGGGGTCTGTGCGAGTGTACCTGTCTTGACGAACGAAATTTTAAACTGTACATGGCGAAGATAATATTTGCAGTCATCATACAGGAACTTAAACTGCCATGCCACCTTGTATTTGCCTTGTATAATGCCAACTACAAAAACGAGAGTGTTTCAATATGAAGGTGGTTGAGATCAAGTATGAGTGTTAGTTGCAGAGCATCTATGAGTGCCCATAGTTCTGCAACATCATTGGAGCAGTGACAACTCTTCTTGATAGACCTGCAAGGGAAAATCCCATGTCATTTCTTATTCGGGATTTTTAGACTTAGCCCTCCTTTTTATGGTCATGTTTTGAGTAAACCCCCCTCATTTGTCCAAGTTTGGACTTTACTCCCTTTTCATCTGTCAAATTTAGTGTCAATTTTGTTTGTAACTTCTTTGAGAGGGGTATTTTAGGAAGAAAAAATAAAAATAGACGTTAAATTTGACCGAAACAAACGGGGATGGGGTAAAGTCTAAATTTGGACAAATTGGGGGTTTACTCAAAACGTGACCACAAAACGGGGGGTTAAGTTTAAAAATCCCTTCTTATTGCAACTCTAGCCCAAAGAGTTGAAGATCTATCTATGTTAACTTTCCACCACCTATGCTGTTGGAGTCCAACTAATCAAATGCCTAGAATGTATTGTAGTAGAAGATGTACAATAAATATATTGGTAAAATGGTTGTTTTTATTTAATGTACTTTGTCCAAATTCTTATTTAATACAATGTAAAAAATTTCTGTCCTAGTTATGTATGTACTTTGTAAAATTCCTACGTTATACAATCTGTTATGTTTCATTTTAATGGCTGATCTGTCTTATTTTTTTTATACGTGTCTCCAATATATATATTTTTTAATTAACTTGATTTTCCAACACAACAGAGTTAAACATGTTAGTGCTCTGTCTTATTTTTTTCATACGTGTCTCCAATATATATATTTTTTAATTAACTTGATTTTCCAACACAACAAAACTAAACATGTGAGGAGCACCTGCTTTTATAAATCAATCTTTATAAACAAAATCCCCAATTGAAGTTCAAAATCCTTAATTTCTTTCTTCTTCTTCTTCACTATCTGCAATGTCTTCATCTTCTTCCAGTAGTATCAACTTCCGCCGTTCTTGCAAATGTAGACACCTTTCTCCAATTAAGATTGCTTGGCCTGAGAATGCTGGAAGAAAGTTTATTGGTTGTGGTTTGTTCTCTAATGGAGTCTCAAAGTGTGATTTCTTCACTTGGATTGAAGCATACATGAAACCTAAGCTTCGACATCAGCAATTATACTACCAGCATGAAGATTTGAAGACTATCACTAGGCACTTGAAAACAAAGTTGAAGACCTTGAAAACACAATAACAGAGATGAACAAGTTCAACAAAATTCTGCAAAAGACCAGTGAAGCTAATGAAGAATCTAAGTTGCAGGCCAATGTAACGCCCCGGGAATTCGTCCTCGCTCATCCCGGTGCATCGAGCACCATACCGCTCGCTAATGTCAATATTGTCCCCCTTTAGTTACTGTGGATACCAGCAGTAGAGGGTTTTGGATCAGTGCCCACCTATGTGGTTTACCCCAAAAGGCCTTGAGATTAGTTAGAGTATGGTTAAGCTCTATATACTACCAATACAACTACTTTCTTGGAAACGTGAGACTAATACCAACTCATAGGTGTTACAATCTCACCACCTTAGAAATAGAGCCGTCCGCGGCTCTGCAGTACACTCAGTATAGTCCCAAAATTTTCGACGTTCCCTGCCAAGTGAGACAAGTACCTAGCGTTCCCCGGGCCTTTCCAGCATACTTCCCACCTGCAATAGGTGACCCGTCGTCGTCTCTGATACCATCTGTAACGCCCCAGGATTTCGTCTTTTCTCATCCCGATGCGTCGAGCACCATACCCCTCGCTAATATCCCCTCTTTAGTCACTGCAGATATCCACCAGTAGAGGGTTTTGGATCAGGGCCCACCCATGTGGTTTACCCCAAAAGGCCTTGACATTAGTTAGAGTATGGTTAAGCTTTATATACTACCAATACAACCACTTCCTTGGCAATGTGGGACTAACACCAACTCATGGGTGTTACAACCAATGAAAAGATTGAAGAGCTGGAGAAATTGTATGAGAATGCTAAGATTCAGAAGAAAATTTATTTATTTTTAGGTCGAATTGGTGATTGCCCACTGATTTTAATTGCTAATTAGAGATTGCCCACTGGTTTAAACAATATTCGAGATTGCCCACTGTTTTTAACTTTCACTTTGTTCTTTTACTGAATTGGCCTTTTCGTACTCTAACTATGGCAGGTAAATACCACGTTGGTGAGTTAATGACACGTATACAAGTGAATGATCTAAGATGAGATATGATGAAATTGAGGACAATCACGTGTGTTCAATTCTCTCTCTGACGTGTTAATCGAACGTGACTCATTGAGGGTATTATAGGAATATTCAATAAAAAAATAAAGCTTGGCTGGGTCAATGGTGCCTTGACCATCGGAAAGTTGAAAGTAGTGGGCAATCTCGAATATTTTTTATACTAGTGGAAAATCTCTAAATGGTAATTAAAACCGGTGGGCAAACTCTAATTCACCCTTTTTTTTATGATTCTTATTTTTATCTACTTCTGGATTTCTACTTGAAATGGATTAACAATTTATTATCTATTATACTCTATTAAAGCAGAAAATACCCCTAAGAAAATATCTCTTCAATTAGGCTATCAATTAGATTGAAATTGATAGTCTAATTCAAGAGAATTTTGATTAAGTTTGGGTATATTTGTAATTACGCAAAAATGGACCACCATGGCATAATTAAGCCCAATAAAAAAAATTAAAGATATACCCAATCCCAAGTATAATCAAATCCACCCCGTACCCAGTTGGACCAAATCACAAGCATAAATAAGCCCAATAAAAAATAATTAAAAGTATACGGTATATCCAATCCCAAGTATAATCAAATCCTGAAGAAAAAACTGCTTCTAATAACAACCAAAAAGGGCTCAATGCTATGACTTTAGATGCTAGTGAATTTCAGCGAGTACATGGTTCTAGAACATAGAAAGAGGCTTGAGATAGGTTGGTAAGAACTCATGAGGGTGACACTACTGTCAAAGAAAGTAAGTTTGAACTTTTTATTACTCAATTTGAAACTATGAAAATGGAGAATTGTGAATCCTTTGATGAATTCCTTATTCGTTTGCAGGATGTTATAAACACTAGTGTTGTTTTAGGTTTAGTGTATACTGATACATAAATAGTGCGTAAAGTTCTTAGGTCATTGCCTTCTAGATTTTGTTTTAGGAAAGATGCCATTCGTGAGAGCAATAATCTTGTAACAAATAACATTTAACTCTTAATAGGAAATGTTGAAACATGAACCAATAGTCGTCACCTCTTCCTCCATCTTCTTAGCTTGGCCACTATGTACGTTTTTCCTCAATATCTCTGTCGCTTATGGACCTATTACTAAAATGTTGTCATGATTTTGTTATAGAAGTAGGTTGAAGAGGTCAAGATCTCTTCTTTGCAGGATCTTCGGATGAGCTACAACATTCCACACGATCGAGATTTTCGACTCTCTTTTGTGTTTGTTCTTTTAACTTTTTTTGTGTGTGTACCAATTGAACAAGTTTCGTACTTGGCACAATACATGATTACATGGTCAGCATTTGACTTAAAATACAAATAATTAAAATATTTGAATTAACAAAAAAAATATATAAAAAGATGAACAAACAAATAAATGAATAAAACTACGAGGCCTAAACCCGTGGTCTTTTATCTAGCTTTCAGTGAAAAGGCAATCAAATAACAAGGGCAGCCAAACCCTAAATCCAAAAGAACTCCAATATTTTACGACGACTGCATACAAGTATGAACTAGTGGAATGGACATAGCCAGCCAGTCTGAAATTTGAAATTTGGGAGTATAGAACATTTGGATACAAACAAGAATGTTGTAGCAACGTTCGGTAATAAATCTTCATAAAAAAAAACTTTCCAGTAATAAGTACAGTGTATAAGCCAAAATCGTCACTCGGTTATTTGACATCATTTCGTGAATAAGTTTAGGTGTACTACGGTAGACTCGCCTTGACGTCATTGTTAGGTTGAACCTTGATGTATGTGTCCTCGCGTCGTTGAAGTCCGAGTCCGGTTCTTTATTTTGAAACCTTGTCAGAAATTATGTTTGGGTTCAGGACGTCCATACGTCTCTCCTACGTCTGAACGTTCATATCCCAGGGAATTCTTTTTCAGTCAAAACATCCGAACGTCGGTATCCCAGTTAACTTTAATTTGTGTATTTTTTATGTAAACGTCCGAGCGTTATTCGAGCGTCTGAACGTCCTCGTGCAGGATACATGCATGGGTTTTAGGCCCAATAACTTTCCTTTCTTGTTGGTTGTATAAATAGGTTTAAGTTAATCTCTAAACCTAGTTCTTTGACGGTCATTATATTCTTTTCCTTCTTCTTCTCAAGTGTTTGGTTTAGAACTCATCATCTTTTTTCCTCATTCTTCATTCAATCATCATTGGTTTTGTGAAATTGACTTCGTGAGTTCCTCATTGCATCAAGGTTCTTTTGTGAAGCCAAGGTGTTAGAGATAACCGGTAGTATCAACTCGCAGTGATTGCAAGTAGTTGATAGGTTTGTACATCTCTAAGTGATTATAGTGGATTGACTTGTTACCGCTTGAGGTAACTGTGGATATTTCCCTATTCAATCGAGTTTTACCACGTTAAAAACTTTGTGTGTTCCTTTGTTATTATATTGTTATCTTTATTTTTGTTCGTATATCTTTGAGCACTTGTTGGGTTTTCAATTAAGCATTAAAAATGTGATCTAAAGTTAAATTAACATCAAGAAGAGTGTTCAAAGCATGCATGTAAGTACATGGATCATCATTGACAGGTGGCAAGCGAGAGGGTAACAGATGTTATTATGCAAGTTACCCTTGAGACCAGGGAATCGAGGGTAAAGGTCATTCTAGAATGACATATGTATAGCACGTGAGCCAAGCTGTATTGCACTATGGAGAAATGAGAGGCTGCCAGAAGACCCCTTTGAATGAAGGATAACGGTAGGATCAAGGAATAGATCCAAAGGCCAGGAGATGGCGGTGGGCGTCAGGTATAAAAACTATCTTGCAAACCCTAAAAAGGGAGGTAACATTAGACTGAATACTTGATATCTCTCTCTCTCTTTCTACTCTAGGTTGATTTTCTCATTTCATCGGAATATAACTAACTTGACTGTCGGAGCTTCTTCCACTGGTCAAACACCAGTGGTTTTTCAGGTACAAGGGAGCATAAAGGAAGCCAGAGGTCCAGCCTTCTCCAGCATACAAGCTCAAGGAATATGAGCTTACAATGCATATATAGAATATAGTACTAGATATAAGAAGAACAGAATTTCCATGCATTACATGAGAGTAGAAACATCTGAAGTAAAAGCGCATCATGGCTTTGATATCTCAAGTAAATAACTAGATCTTAAATTTGTCATGGTGGTGTGGAGTTATTGATCTGTTTAGTTAGTTAATCAAGCTGGTTAAAATTTCTCTTGAGTGTAGAAGATTTCCTCAATGTGTGTAGTTTACAAGCTAGTTCTTGCAATCTTGTTTTCAGTAGAGTAGGAGATCTTTCCAGCCCATCAGACATCTGTTATATGTCAATATAACAAATTAATTATTAACTTAACAAACATAGAAATAGGCAGGATTAAGAAGAAGAAGAAGAAGAAGAAACTAACCTTGCATTCAGAGTGATGTACTACTTTGCTTCCATCGCGACAATGAGTAGAACTAACCAGTTCCAGGTTATGAGCTTCAAGCTCATCCAATATAGCTGACAACAACAAAGCCTGTGAAGTACCCTTATTATCTATCAAAGAAACATTAACTCGATCACCTCTGACTCGAATAGCAACAGATAAAGAAGGTTCAGGGGCAACCTTAATATCACAATCACTTGAATTCAAAGAATCGTCCGATGAATTCCTATCAGATACTTGAATTGTTGGTGAAACTGCAGTCTTATTATTAGACCTATTCAAAGAAACAGAATCCCTCCTTTTTTGGAGAGACCCAAGTTGAGCAGCAACTAATGGAATGTATTTGATGATTTCATCTAGAATTGATGATTGTTCTTTCCGAACCGTGTTGGCTTGAGGAAGTAAAGAATGTAGTGATAACATAAGTTCTCGCATGGATTTTCTTCGCTCACGTTCTGCTAATATGTGGCGCTCTCGTGCGTTAATTTGTGCTCCACTTGAACCAGATGATTTTCCTTCTGATGATATAGTTTCCCAGTCGTCAACTGTCATTGTTTTGCTGTGAGGATTATATACGTACAGTGGAGTATATGTTTCTTAGTAATTTGAAACAGAGTGCTCTGCTTTATAAGCTTCTTGCAAAACCCTTTTCACTGCCAAGCATTTATCTTATTAGGTTAGCAAGAATCCATCTGTTCTGTTGTGGAATTAATGCTGGTGACATAATTTAATGTAGAAAATGGTCACAAATGTAGAAATCAGTGAAGATATTATTCATTGTTATGTTATTAATAGTAGTGGGCTAACTATATGGCCTATGGGACCAAGAATTGAATCAAGGAATTGTTTTTTTCCATGCTGCTTTGAGTAGAATCTATTCTCTTTATTTACTTGGTTGATTACTTACTTGATTTGATTTCACATAATTGTATCTAGAAGTTTAGTAGATACCTTCTTTATTTTTCTTTCAGAATTAATATTCTAACTACCACATGGCAGCATAATATTTGTCAACAACGAGGCTTCAATGCAAACACGTTTTTCTATATACTATTTTTCAGTACAAACAAGCACGGCCACATGCTTGAGTTGGTATAGTTTGTGGTTGAAAATCATTACTTGGGGTGTGTAATTCTCCATCTCCACATTAAGAGGACAGTAGTCCCACCCATGTTAGGACCATTCTGAATTATTTTTGCACATTGAATTGAATTGAATTTTGATCGGGCCAGATATAATACAAATCGAATCTATTAGATATGCTGACATATATGCTAATTAGAATAATGCAAATCCAATGGACTAGAGTGAATAGTGATATACTTAGTTTTCTAAAATGTTGCAATAGTTTTTATAAGACAAAACATATAGGCTCTCCAGTGTTAAATTGATATGATATTGTTACTCTCATAATATCTTTACTAATTTAATGATCATGGTAACGACAGAAGATGTGTATGAAGTTATGAACTACATCTATGCAATTGCAACCTTGGTATAACTGGGCTAGACTGGGTTGGCTTTTTTACTATTGTTTCCAAGGACATGGACATGATACTATGATTGATAGACTGGTTTGTTTGAGTTTTATACTGCACGTGTTCCCACAATTTAATTTTGATTGGCAAGCGAGATTGGAGGGACACTCAGGGACCCCTGTCTTTTTCCTATAACGTGAAGCATATCAACAATCTGCTATTGAGTAGTTTTGATCCCCTGACTTCTCCTCAAGTGAGAAGAATAAATTATTGTTGAGTAAAACACTCACATATAATTTTTTTTGTAGTAGAGACAGTCCACGATATAAATAAATTAAAAAAAGTTGTTTTTATAGATAACAACAACAAATTTTGTAAACATGCGTGTGTTGATGTTACAGGGACGTCTCCGATGGTTAGGCTGAGTGCTGGGATTTTTGAGGTGGGGTTAGCAGCTAGCAATACAACAACAATAAAAGTGGAAAGATATGACGGAGCTTATAGGGCTAACCAACATAATTTCATCCCTTTTGCATTTTACACATTTGGATTGCTATACTCAGAAGCAGTTGAACTCCTCAAGAGAGTGCAGAAGATAATTGATAGCAACGTGATGACTGCAGGTTCGAACAAATATGTATTTAAGAGAATCGAGTTTGCTATCCAGATAGGACTTGTCGCGTAGTTTGTAGCGCGTTGTCTTATACTTTTGTGTAATTCGTTAAGCTTATCAATAAAATTTGTTATTATTAAAAAAAAAGAAAAAAAAGAAGAAGCTCACAGTGTTACTTAACCTCAAGTACATTATGTTTGTAGAGATAGTTTGTCAAAACAATCAGGATTAAATTTGTAGTGATTTGGAGGGGAAATTTTGACTTAACCCCCCAAACAATGGACATCTTTTGATTAAACCCCCACATATTCAAAAAATTTGATTTTCCACCCCACCGTTTGATTCCGTTAGATTTTCCATCCAAACATAATTTTAACTTCCCTAAATACCCCTCTCTTTATTATTAGTCAAAACCCCCTAATTAAAACCGGTTTTGTCAAAAAGATGGAAAATTACCCTCTTTCTTTTTACCTTATCTTCTTCTGAAATCGATCTCCTTCAGATGATTCTTCTTCTTCTGAAATCGATCTGAAATCGATCTCCTTCAGATTCTCCTTCGATCTCCTTCAGATTCTTCTTCTCCTTCTGTTTCTTCTTCTTCTCCACTTCTTCTTCTTCTCCACTTCTTGTTTTTTTCAAATCTTGAATACACCATTTGAAATTGAAGCAATCGCAAAATGAACAGTTGAATTAGAGTTAGGGTTTTGATTTTTGATTCAATTGTGGTTTTAATCAGTTGAATTGAATGATTGAACAGTAAGATTTAGGGATTTTTTTTTCATAATTTTGATTGTTCAAAGTTTTTTTTTTTTAGGGTTTACTGTTCTGTTGATTTTGAAGATTACAAGTTTGATTCAAATCGAAGGACATATATTGAATTAAGTGTAGTTTTAAGTTGAGCTGATAAGTTCAATATTATTGATGAAGTTTGGAGAGATTTGTTTAAAGAGAATGGTGGTGGAGTTGGGAAAGATGGGAGTGTAAATGGAGTGGCGAATATGCCACAGAGGCAGCAGACTTTGGGAGAAATGACGTTGGAGGAGTTTTTGGTTAGAGCAGGGGTAGTTAGAGAAGAAGCTCAGGCAGTTGCACAGCAGAACAATGGTGGATTTTATAATGAGTTATTGCCTAATAATAACAATCCTGGCCTCTCTTTGGGATTTGGACAACCAAGTCAGAACAATGGAATCATGGCTAATCTGATTACTGGTGCTAATAATAATAATATAGCCAGTAATCAGTCCCCAAATCTTGCTATCAGTATCAATGGGGTTAGATCGCCTTTCGTGCAGCAACAACAGCAACAACAACAGCAGCAGCAGCAACAAAGACAGCTGCAGCTACAACAACAGCAGCAGCTACAACAGCAGCAACAGCAACAGCAACAAAAACAACAACAGCAGCAGAAGCAACAACAGCAGCAGCAGCAACAACAACAACAACAGCAACGGCAGCAACAGCTCTTTCCTAAGCAACCAGCTGTATCATATGCTTCTCCATTGCATCTAACAAATGCTCAGCTAGCGAGTCCAGGGACAAGGTTTCAAATGGTGTATTCAAGATTTGAAAAAAACAAGAAGTGGAGAAGAAGAAGAAGTGGAGAAGAAGAAGAAACAGAAGGAGAAGAAGAATCTGAAGGAGATCGAAGGAGAATCTGAAGGAGATCGATCGATTCCATCTTTTAACAAAACCGGTTTTAATTAGGGGGTTTTGACTAATAATAAAGAGAGGGGTATTTAGGGAAGTTAAAATTATGTTTGGATGGAAAATCTAACGGAATCAAACGGTGGGGTGGAAAGTCAAATTTTTTGAATATGTGGGGGTTTAATCAAAAGATGTCCATTGTTTGGGGGGTTAAGTCAAAATTTCCCGATTTGGAGCATAGTTTAAATATCGAGGATATACCAACGAATTATACTGATTTTAAAAAAAATTAGATACACGGATATCCACGAGTCTATGAATATTCAAAGATTGTGCGCTTTTACATTGGTTTCTAATGTCAAAATCTTGGCAGAATCTGTTTTTTTCAGGATTCAAAATTTTGCTCTGCATTTTGAACCATGATTTGGAGTAGTTCTCTGGTCAAATTCATATAATGATCGAGTTAATGCAAATGAACAAGATATGGGATTTCTTTTACACCAAAATGAACAGATATGGTTGTTGCAGAAATATCAGTTCCCAAACACGTTTTTCTATATATATTTTTGGCCAAACAAATACGGACCGCCACTTAAAGATTATGGGTACAATATCAATCGAGGAAGTTGGGGTTTTTAATGATGATACAGTCCCACCCAGTCATTTTCTTTTAATAAAGGTCCCACCCATGCTATTATCACTTACCAAACTGTGTACAAATGCCATTAGTATCTACAAAGGAGGTACACACCCTTGCAGAAATAGTTAAGAGAAATACTGTAGTTTTTTCTTTTTTTTTTTAAATTGGCAAGCGGGGTTGAAGGGACTCCTATTTTTTTTAAATTATGTGTGAAAACTTATATTAACAATCAGCTATTGACGTGTTTCGAACTTACAACCTCTCCACTTTGTGAGAGGGGTGTTACCATGGAGCCACCTACTCATTCACTGAAATACTGTAGTTAAGACTTAAGAATCTAATAAAGGAGTAGAAGTTTATGATAAGTGTACAAATGACATCAGTATACACAAAGGATGACATACACACCATTTTTTCTTAATAAATATCACTCCCCTTTCTCTCCCTCTTTTCTTTCTTAATTCAACCAAACACCCAAGCTTAACTATAGCTTTATTTTTCTTTTCCTCGTCATGGAAACTCAACTTGATGTTTTGCCTTCCCAAGAACCAACAACTCAACAAGATATTATCTGTCCATGGCTTGATCTTGATGATGAGTTCTTCCAACAAGAATTACAAGATTTAGAAAACCATCTTTTTGATGTTGCAACTGATCCAATTTCTTCTTCTTTACCAAGACCACAAGGATCTCCATCATTTATGCTTGATGACCTCTACAACAACATTATTAATAATGCCCAACAAGCCGGACTGCAACCGAATGATCAACGACCTATACTTCCAGTTCAACCATGTGTCGAACCGGATGTCTGTGATACATTTTTGAATGGTTCTGAGTTCGGATTAATATCACCAACTGATCGTCTGAGTCCAGATATTCATGACCAATTTTGTGAGACCATGATATCTGGCTTATTAATGAAACCATTATCAGGTGATGTTGAGATATCAGAGCCTATGATTACCATGGCCAAAGAGACAGATGAAGATGGTACCGACGAAGATCGTCCCAAGCAAGGTACATTGAATTCTAAGAACATGGTATCAGAAAGAAACAGAAGAAAACGACTCAGCAAACAATTGCTATCTCTACGTTCCCTTGTGCCCAATATCACCAAGGTACACACATATTTTATTTTTTGCCTTTTTTTATTATAATTAATTATTATTTAGTGCATGTAATATAAATTTTTATTGGAAATGTTACACAGATGGATAAAAGATCAGTGTTGGTAGATGCTCTATCTTATCTAAGAAAGATTCGTGAAGAGACTGAAAATCTTGAAAAAGAGATTAAAGAACATCAAACATCATCAGGACCAAAGTTGAGTGATTTAAGAGAAACAAGTCAAGATCCTCTATCAGCTGGAACTCTCGGCATTCCACGCACTGCTTCAGCATCAGTAACATATCCCAAACCTAAGGCCCAGATTACAGAGGTACTACAGTATATATATATATATATATATATATATTGTTCTCATTTTCTTTAGTATTGTCTAATAATAATAAAGAATTATACCAAATGTAGTGAGTTAGTGAATATTTCCGACTTTAAAGAATCGGATACTTCATAGTTCATACTTCACTTCACACCCCCATTTGGTCGGACACGAATTTTCGCAGAATCACCAAACAAACATCCATCACCATCTATCAACATCTCCATTGAATCACAATTATATTTTTTTAGCTTGAATTGGGTCGGAATCCACAAAATTGTTCCAAGTGTTTGCAATATTTATATATCGAATCCACCTATCATTATTAGCTATAATTGTATGAAGATTTGGAGTGTTTGTTGCAAAGCCTGAATTTAGGCGGTAATACATGTGGCCCTATTCCCTACTATTTATTTATTTTTGAAAATTTTGTACAGATTGACACTGAGAAAATAGAGGATAAAAGATTTATAGTAAAAATAACATGCAAAGGTGGTGTTGGCGTTGGAAGCGATGTCCTTCGAGTGTTTGAGTCTATGGATTTTGAGATTACATATGCTGCTCTTCAACAATTACAGCCCCAAGTAGTTCTTGTCACAATCTTTGTTCGGGTAAGCACTTTTACTGTAATTTTGAACTATTCCATGTCAAGAGTTCTAGGTATAATGTAACTTTCTAACACTTCATTCCCATAGACAACCAAGGTTCTTGGCATAGTCTCGAAGTTTTTGCCGAAAACACTCTACCATGAACTCTTGGCGCCCGGGCCGCCCTGAGTTTTGGGTGGCCCAATTCAAATTCAAACATAGATGGCCCACATGGGTAGCTACATTTCTTGTAAATAAATTAGGGGTGGAAATCAGACTGAACGGATCGAAAATGGCATGTTCGGAAAAAATAAATCAGAATCAAATTTTTTTTTTCAATTTCATTTTAATTTTTTTCGGAACAACAAAATTTATTCCAAGTTCGGAATATCGGAAAAAAATAAATTCGGATCAAGAGCTAGTATTATCGAAAATTTTGAAAAATTGAATCAGATTAGTAATCAAAAAAATCGGATCGGATTCACAAGACTAGTGACAATGTTGTTCCATATTTTTTCGGAAAAATCAGAAATAAAAAATGCAATAATCTATTCCAAATTCAAAAACAAATCGGATTAGAAATCGGAAAAATAGGAAAATCGGCAGAAATTTTACCCCTATTCTAAACACATAAGAAAATAATTCTAGTGAAAAAAAGAAAGAAAGAATTCTTAAAAAGTAGTACTTAAATATTGATCTTAAGACATTATTGTGGTGTAAATAATTATGTATAGGTTAGAGTAAAGATTTTGTGGCCACTTTTTTTTTTAAAAAAAAATTGGTTGGCCCCAATCAAGAGCTTCTTGGGCATTGCCTCAGGGCAACCACTGCTTGGCGCACATGCAATGAAATTAATATTGCTCTCTTCAATTGGGTCTGCAGGCGATTTTACCTACCAAAAATAATTGTAGGGATGATAAAATCGAAAACAAACTAATTAAACACCTCAGTCGATCATTATTATTTCAACACTTTTTGTTTTACTAATGGTATACCCCTCCATATACCTCATTAAAAAATTTACATCATTGTCACTCATACTCAAGGTTTTTTTTTTTTTTTTTTTTTTAGGTTTTCGGACACCTATAATGCATAATTATTCTGGGGCCAAAACTATTAGTTGATTCTGTCGACTGTCAACTGCTTTAT
This sequence comes from Aquilegia eximia, assembly GCA_023053565.1. NCBI lineage: Eukaryota > Viridiplantae > Streptophyta > Magnoliopsida > Ranunculales > Ranunculaceae > Aquilegia > Aquilegia eximia. Next base: position 17,531,049 of record JALIGU010000003.1, read on the forward strand.
ATATAAGCTGAAATGTAATTTGTTTTGTTGCAGGTAAAGAAACAATGGAAGATGACAGAACAAAAGCTAAAATACAGTATCACAAGCATGGCCTTGAGAACTGGCCTCAGCCTTTCAAATCCCTTATTTGACCAACGTCATAGTGGGGATGAATAGTAATAAATCTGCATATTGGCAGCTAGTAATGGTATATTGGTAGTACAATAACTTTATCCGAATGTGTATGTTGTAATCCCAAAGATTGCAAAGTTGTTCTGATGGATAATTAATAGAAAACAATAAAGTAAAGCAATGCAAGAGACGATACAATATTTAACATGGTAAAACCTTAAACCGGGAAACATCCACGATCGTCCTCAGACGATAAACAATTCACTATATCAATAAAAGTATTACACTCACAGTAGCAAACTCTGGCTACCTTAATCCCTGATGTTAACACCTGCAACTGCACTCTGGGTAGTCTTCTATTTGATATAATCGTGGTTCACTTCGCAGACTTTCTGAGAATTATCTCTTAATCAATCAATGGAGAACTTGTTGGAATGGAAAATATGAAGTTTTCCTTGCTTCACACAGTAGCAAAGGAGGTGGTAGAGAGATTGGAATCCTTAAAGGGTCTTTGTTGTAGAAAACCCTTATTAATATTCTATAACGGGCCTTTAACCAAGTAGGCCCATTCCACACTTGGGCTTGTAGCTTCAGCTCCAATAGTCCACGAATGTGTTAACCTTGTAACCTGGGAGTTACAATCTCCCCCTTGACACATTTCGTGACAAAAGATTCTATGACTCTAATCTCACATTACATTGAACATTCCAAGACTCAACTAATGAAAGACTATGGTCATAATACCATTACAGACTTGTATAAACACTCTTACCTAAACACCTTCAAGAATCACACAGAAACATACACTTCAAGAACTCCCCCTTAATTTCTGACTTGTAGAGTCCTAACTTTTTCTCCCCCTTAATTGTTGCATACTTGAAATAAGATATAAACACAAGAATACACTTGGAGAAAAAGAAAGATTAGAGTCGATATACATCTCCCCCCTTTTTGTCACAAATGGACAACAAGGTGTAGACAAACAACAAGAACAAGAAAATATACAAGAACACAATAAGAACTAATTAAAGAAAATGTAGATAGCACACTTAATAAATCAATTCGAACAAGAAATAAATCACCAAGATCAAAACTTTACTACTACTCATCCACCAATTCCAAGGAAAGGAAAATTCAAGAAGAGTGTTTCACATTGTCTGGTCAAATACCAAACATGCCACCATCGAAGGAGTAGAAGGCAGCAGCACGAGCAGACATGTGTTTGTATGAAGCCACAATTTCACATTTCCAATACTCCCCAATTCCAATGTAGAGAACAGTTCTTCAAGCCACCGGTCAAGAAAGCAGTCAGTAAGAAGAAACTTCTTCGAGCCATCCAAGTTAGAAAAGAAGGGGTAACGTACTAAAGTTAGAATCCTAACTTGAAGATCAAAAGGAAAACGTTTCCAGTGATTAACACGGACAAACCCAGCATTGAGGCTAGGTTTGTTGAGATAATCAAAGCTATGAGGAACACCACAATAGATACACACTTTGTTTAAATCTTTATAATCAAGAAAGAGATATGATACACCATGATCCTCATAAGCTCGCAAAAAAGGATGGAACTACCACCAACAACAAGAATCAAGATAAGAATTGGAACCCCTTGATGAAGAACCTAATTGAAGTTGGGAAACGTCATTAGAAGAAGACAAAGAAGAATGAACTGGATCAAAAAGAAGAAATTTCTAGTCTCTCAAATGAAGAAGAAGGGTATAAAGTTCTACTAAAAAATGAACTAAGCAACTTGTTGAGGAAGGCTGATATCTCATGGTGACAGAAGTCTCGCGTTAAATGGAGAGTTGAAGGGGAATGTAACACAAGTTATTACCATCAATATGCTTATATGCGCAACAGGATTAATGGGATCAACATGTTGCAAATTGAAGGTGATACAGTTATAGATGAGATTCAGATTCATATATATATTAATTCAAAAACAAATTTTATTGATAAAAGAAGAATTACACAAAGCTAGAGGACAAGCGCGCTACTAACTGCGTTGCAAGCCCTTTTGGAATAGCAAAACCAATCCTACGCAATATATATTCATTGCAACCCGCCGTCATCACATTGCAATTTATCACCTTCTGTACCCTGTTGAGAAGTTCAACTGCTTCTGGTGCTAGAAACCCAAAAGTGTCAAAAGCAAAAGAAATAAAACAATATTGGTTCGCTGCACATGCTCCCTCGTGTTTCTGTACCTTAGTTGCAGCTGCATTAATGGCTGCCCGACCCACTTTGAAATTTACATTACCAAACCCCACCATTGGAGATGCTCCTGTGATGTCAACATATGCATGTTTCCCTTCTAACCAACTGTATATCAAAATATCAGTTGGGCGTAGTGTTGATCTGCCTTCTGACAGGTCTTTAAGAAAATTGACCGGAGCCTCTTTCTTTACCTGTATCCTTGCTCGCCATACCACATCATACAGTATATCAAATACATGATCGTGTCTGTATTTAAAACCGGGGTAATACTTACAGTGTACAACATGGCCCCCAAAAGCGTCCAGTCGACTCTTCTTACATACAGGACATAAGTCACCATCTGTAAATAACGGGATCATGAGACGGTACCGGAGAATGACACGATATTCCACTGCTGTCATGCGTTGTCCTAACCCTTCCATAGGAATAGCAATAAGGAAGTCCTCGGCATGTTTGGTCTGTAAGTGTAGCGCCCCAAATCTATAAATCTAAACCAGTAAAAAAAAAAACAAAAAAAAAGGACTGGGACGATGGATACAAAACGATCTTTAATAAAACTGAATCTGATGTACATACACCAGTTCTTTCATCTACACAAAAATTTAAGTTATACAAAATATCCATATACAGTGTTTTACAAGAGTTACAAACTCTAATAAAAACTATTATACACTATAGTCCCCAAAAATATACAATCTGCCCAGCACTTTCTTATACCCTCCCTGGTCCTACGACGTCAACATTTCCGGAAAAGAATGATAAAAGCGAGCATGAACCACGAGCTCGCGCAAGTAATCCCTAACTTACGAAACTTAAATCAAAAGGGGGAGTGCACTAGAATGCATCCAATCCATATTAAGAGACAAAACAAATACACGCAAATGAATGATATACTAAGGAAGTAATGGAAAACGAAAACCTCCTCGTATAATTAGTGAATTCTAAACAAGATAATCAGATAAAGGGGTTAGAACACTTTGTACCACATCTGTTCATGCTCATAAACCAAAAATACTGTCATGTAGTCAAAATCATAACAAAGCAATATAAAGTGCAAGATTGATTGCAAATTTACACTCAAGTTATAAGTATGCATTCTCAAGTAACACAAGATAAAACAAGAAGAAAGACGACTAAATGTCCGGTTATTAATGATTTGATGATCTTATTTATCTTTAGGGGAGGTACGGCCCTCGGGCGCACACATGTAAACTCCCATCCACTACTGTTTAGTGGAGGTACAGTCTATAGGGCACCACGCATGGTAAACTCCCTACCACTACTGTTTAGTGGAGGTACCGCCCATATAGACACATGCAGCAATTACTCCCTCCCAACTTATCATTAATTGAGATATCCACAATCCTATAAGAGCATTCCCAATGCAGGGTGGATAAATCCACCTCCACGTAGGCGCCACGTAGGTCCACCTAAGCAAAATCCACCTTGTTGATTCAAGGTGAAACTCTACAAGGTGGAGAGTTCCCAAGGGAAGGTGGACTCTTGTAGAGAGAAAGTGGATTTTTAGAAAAACCGGACGGCATGTGACATGTCGTCCCATTTTTTTTAAAACACTATGTAAACTTAAAAAAAAAACAGACGGCATGTAACATGCCGTCCGGTTATCCACCTGTGGGCAGCCCACCCCCAAAATCCACCTCCCCTTGGGACATTCTTTTAGACTACAAGGTGGATTTATCCACCCCACCTCCAAAATCCACCTTGCATTGGGAATGCTCTAATACATCGTATCCTCAATACATCACATATCTCACCTTCAAAATAAATGATCAAATCACAACCATGGCACTCAACATAGATTCTTAAGCAAATTAACCATAGATACCAGTATGTAATTAATTAAGTACATCACAAAGCATGTCAAATATTCATAAATTCTGTCAAAAATTAGGGAATTCACTGATTTACTTCCAACTCTTACTAATCGTAACATGCTAATGTAAAACTAACCTCGAATACTCGAGTAAAACTAAATTTGTTGATATTAACAAAGTAGAAGAAAAGAACAAAGTAATTAATTGTAGAGAAAAATCTGAAATCTCAATTGTATTAAGAGAATTGTGTGTTCTACCAGCATGGCTTAATGCCTTTAAATAGATCTCTAAGATTCTAATTATAGAAGTAATCCTAGTTCTAATTGTATTCCTAAAACACTAAGTCTAATAAACTAACAAAACAATCCTTATGGAATAGGAATTCCTAATACTAATAATATTACTAAATAGATAAAAAGAAGAAAAAAAGAATTCTAATGTAACTGTAACTCTGCATCAGTCCCCCTTTGTTGAAAAAGACTCGTCCTCGAGGCTTGTTAGAAAGTGGATCATCTCCATGAAATGCATATAGGTCTGCAACATTAAAGGTCGGAGAAATGTTATAACCTTCAGGTAAGTCAACCACATAGGCATTGTCATTAATTTTGCGTAAAATCTTGCAAGGTCCAATCTTCTCATCTTCAGCTTGTTATATGTGCTAGTAGGAAAACGCTCTTTACGTAAATGCACCATAACAAGGTCACCAACTTCAAATGTTTGTAAACGTCGATGTGCATTAGCGGAAGCTTTATACTTTGCATTGGCAGCTTCAATATTCTTTGTAGCCATAACATGAATTTCCGCAACTTGTTCAAGAAATTCATTAGCAAATGTATTGACCCCTGGAACATGAGGAAGACTTACCAGATCAAGAGTATGCTTAGGAACTGTAGCATAAACAATCCTAAAAGGAGAAAATCTCGTGGTGCGACTTTTTGAGGAATTATAAGCAAATTCAGCATGGGGAAGACAAATATCCCATTGTTTGGGTTTGGCACCGGAAAGAGCTCTTAATAAATTTCCCAAAGTGCGGTTAACAACCTCTGTTTGACCGTCAGTTTGTGGATGGGCGGTACTACTGAATTTCAAGGAAGTATCCAAGCGACGCCATAAAGTTTGCCAAAAATGACTCAAAAACTTTGAATCCCGATCAGAAGTGATAGACTGAGGAACACCATGAAGACGAACAACATCTCTAAAGAATAAATTAGCAATGTACACCGCATCATGTGTCTTCTTACATGGAATAAAATGAGCCATTTTCGAGTATCTATCCACAACCACAAAAACTGAATCATCACCACGTTGAGTGCGGGGTAGTCCCAAAACAAAGTCAATAGACATATCTATCCAAGGTGCATCTGGTACTGGGAGAGGAGTGTAAAGACTTGTATTTTGAGAGTGTCCTTTGGCTTGTTGACAGATAAAACATTTTTTTAACAAAATCATTAACATCTTTCTTTAAAGAAGGCCAATAATAACGAGATTCCACCAAGTCAAAAGTTTTATCTTGACCCAAATGTCCACCTAGTCCACCAGCATGTAACTCCTTGAGAAGATGTTCTCTCAAAGAACCTTGTGGAATACAAAGGCGAGTTCCACGAAAAAGAAAACCATCTTGTAATAAGAAATCAGAGGTACCTCCAGTGTTATTATGTAATTTCTCCCAAATCTCAGAAAAATCATGATTCGTTGGATACAAATCCTTGAGATAATCAAAGGCAACAATAGAAGCACGAACAATAACAAGGAGTGAAACACGCCGACTTAAAGCATCAGCAACTTTATTTTGAACACCAGATTTATGTTTGAGAGAGAATGTGAACTTTTGAAGCTCTACAACCCAACGAGCATGCATCCGATTAGTATGAGTATTGCTTTGAAGATATTTGAGAGCTTCATGATCGGTATATAGAATAAAATGCCTTTGAAACAAATAATGTTTCCAATGCCGAACAGCTTGTACGACTGAATAAAACTCAAGTTCATAAGTAGTCCATAAGTGACGAGACTCGCTCAATTTTTCACTATGATAAGCAATGGGCTTGCTTTCCTGTGATAACACGGCTCCAATGCCATGAGCGGAAGCATCACAATCTACTTCAAATAATTTTGTGAAATCGGGCATGGCAAGTACATGAGCTGTAGAAAGTTTCTCCTTGAGTAGTGCAAAACTTTTCTCAACTTCCAAAGTCCAAACAAGTCGAGTTTGCTTCAAGCATTCAGTAAGAGGAGTAGCAATAGTAGAAAAATTATGTACAAAACGACGATAAAAAGAAGCCAATCCATGAAAAGAACGCACTTCCGAGATGTTTTGAGGAGTAGGCCATTCGCGAATAGCTTTGACCTTAGTTTGGTCCACATGAATACCATCTGCGGAGATAACATAACCCAAGAAAAGAAGACTACACTGCAGGAAAGTACACTTCTTTAATTGAATCTGGAGTGAATTACCTTGAAGTGCGTTAAAAACTTCGCGCAGATGTTGGAAATGTTCTTTCTCTGACTTGCTATATATAAGAATATCATCGAAGTAAACAACCACAAACTTGCCTAAAAATGGCTTCAACACCTCATTCATCAACCTCATGAACGTGCTTGGAGCATTGGATAACCCAAAGGGCATAACAAGCCATTCATATAGACCTTCTTTAGTTTTGAACGCAGTTTTCCATTAATCCCCTGGTCTTATGCGAATCTGATGGTATCCGCTCTTTAAGTCAATCTTGGAGAAAATTGTGGAACCCGAACGCATATTGAGCATGTCATCAAAATGAGGTATGGGAAAACAATAACGAACTGTGATTTTATTTATTGCTCGACTATCAATGCACATACGCCAAGAATCATCATTTTTTGGTACCAAAAGTGCTGGAACTGCACAAGGACTCATGGAATCACGAATGAGACATTTATCTAGAAGATCTTGGACTTGTTCATGTAAAATAGCATGTTCTTTTGGAGACATCCTGTAATGTGGAATATTAGGCAAAGAAGCACCTGGAACTAAATCAATGTGATGTTGAATATTCCGCATTGGTGGTAACGAGGTTGGATAATCTGTCGGGAGAATACTAGAAAATTCATTCAAAAGAGCAGTGATGGATGCTGGAACATCAATTACATGGGAGCTAACACCTTGAGCAACAAGAGCATATATCACATCTGAATCATTAAGATCATACTCATCATCAGTAGACAGTAACAAAATAGGTTTCTCTTGAGAAGGTGCTTGAGGAGGCTGGTTAGACTTCATTGGAGTCAACACATGTTTGACACCATTTTTGGAGAAAATATAAGTATTAGCACGACCCTTAGAATCGACATCAAGGTCATACAACCAAGGTCGTCCTAGTAGCATCTGAGAAGCATTCATATCAACAACATCGCATAAAATTTCATCACTATAAGAACCAATTGAGAACGGAACGCGACATTGAGAGACCACCATAGTAGTATGATCGTCTTTAATCCAAGAAATAGAATAAGGATATGGATCGGCAGATAATGGCAAACCCAATTTCTCAACAACAGCTTTAGAGATGATATTCTCACAAGAACCCCCATCAATAATAAACTTAACAAGTTTACCTTTCACTGTGCCTTGAGAACGGAAAATTTTGTGTCGTTGAGAAGGATCACCTTGCTTCGAAAGAAGTAGTTTGCGCACAATGCAACAATTGTCATCATCTTCATTAAAATCATCCAAAGCTGGTTCAAGACCATAATCACCCTCTAAATGCTCTACAGATTCAGTATTACATAAAGCCACCTTAGCAACGTCTTCCAAAGGCTGATTTGGATCTGGATTATCATCATGGTGAGTCAGACCGACTTTAGGATTGACATTATCACGGTTAGGGCAATTATTCGAGAAGTGACCTGGTTGATTGCAGTGGTAACAAAAATCTCGCTTAGGGTGAGCATAAGGGTTGGCAAATTGGTTTGGTCGGGTAGAAGGGTTTTGCGTAGTTGTGCGGTTGGTGGATTGTGAGTAATGGTTGGTTGTGGAAAAAGAATTGTTCGAAGAATTTTGGTGTGGAGATGATGTTGAAGAATTGGGTTGAGTGTTCCCCCTTTGTTGAAAATTGGGCCTTGACATTCGATTTGGTTTTTCAAGAAATTGTTCGGCTTTTTGAGCTAACTCAATAGCAATATCCATGGATGGAATAGTAGACATAGACATTTTATCTTGAATAGCAAAGCGTAGTCCACCAATAAAACGACTAAGTTGTTGGAGTTCTGTCTCTTTGATACCATTGCGCGCAGTAAGCCGATAGAAATCATCAAGATATTCTGACACCGAACGACTCCCTTGCTTCAAATTCCTAAGTTGATCATATAGAATTACCTCATAATTGGAAGGGAGGAAACGCCTACGCAAATACTTTTTCATCTGGTTCCAATCACGAATAGGCAATTTTCCATCTTTTCGACGAGCTTCGGTAACGCTATCCCACCAAGCATTGGCACTACCAGTCAGTTTGTAAACCACAAGAGAAGTCTTTTTGGCGTCTGGTATGTTCATGTAATCGAAGAATTTCTCAACCGAAGATAGCCAATCCAAGAAATCTTCTACATGAAGATGACCATTAAAAACGGGAAGATCAACTTTCATCTTATATTCAAATTGATGAGGCTGGTATTGATTGTAGCCATAATTGTTTTCAACATGTATACCAGGATCACGAGGGCGGCCATACACACCATCAGCGAGATTCATATCATCCATTGTTAGTTCATAATCTGGAAAACGTTGTGGAGAACTATAACCAGGAAGAAAACGTGAAGAAAGTGGTGGGGTGCTTATCGGTATGGGCATGGAAGTATGGGGAACAATTTCGTGGTGATAGTAATGGGTTAGTGACGGGTTGATACTTTTGGGTGGAACCGATAATGGAAGTGTTTGGTGCGGAAGTGGTGATGAGTATATATTGGGAAAAGATGTGGGTTGGGTTGATTGTTGGTAAGTTGTTTTTGATGGAGTTTGGAGTAGGTATACGTTGTTTAAAGCTTCAGCAACTGCAGGAACAAACGGTTGGGGAAAAGTGGTGGTGTTGATCGGTGATGATGGTTGTGGGTTGAAAGAGGAAACTTTAGGAATTGATGTAGATGACGACGAAGACTTACCAAAGGTTTGAACTGTAAGTGCTGCAACGGAATCAGCAATCTTCTTTATTTGTTGTTGCATATCCATCATAAGCTTTTGATTTGAAGACTCAATCTTGTTCGCCCAATTAGCAAATTCTGTAGCAAGCTCTTCTTTGGTGACGTAATTTGCAGAATTTTGGTCGCCAACACTATTCTTTCCTGTCATGGTTTCTCTGCAGCGCAATTAGGTGATATTGATGGCAGCAATGATTGTAAGGGTAAAAAGGGTGGTGGTAGATGAAAAACACAGGTAAGATCAACCTGCTCTGATGCCACTTAATGTAAAACTAACCTCGAATACTCGAGTAAAACTAACTTTGTTTATATTAACAAAGTAGAAGAAAAGAACAAAGTAATTAATTGTAGAGAAAAATCTGAAATCTGAATTGTATTAAGAGAATTGTGTGTTCTACAAACATGGCTTAATGCCTTTAAATAGATCTCTAAGATTCTAATTATAGAAGTAATCCTAGTTCTAATTGTATTCCTAAAACACTAAGTCTAATAACCTAACAAAACAATCCTTATGGAATAGGAATTCCTAATACTAATAATATTACTAAATAGATAAAAAGAAGAAAAAAAGAATCCTAATGTAACTATAACTCTGCATCACATGCATAGCAAGATTATACACCAATAACATATAAAATATAAGTTTAATACTTAAATAGAGAAATCCAACCAGCATGAGTAACAATCTACAAGATTTAATACATCTAGAGTAAACCCAACTTCAGAATTAAGAAGGGCAAGGCAGAAATCACTTGCCTTATGAAGGAATAACTCCAAAGTTAAGCAAAACCCACAAATCTTTACACACAACTGAAGAAAATCTTTGAAATTCGGAGAGAGATCAGGATTCTTTTCTCTCTTTTTTTTTTTTTTTTTTTTTTTTATATACTAGTGTTCACCGACTTACAAACATTGGGATTCCCTATGCTAGTACTGCCTAACTGGGCTACTACTAAGAAGGCTTATGACCAGTCTAAATAGGCCCAAAACTATTTTCCTTTTTATTTTATTTATTTTATTATTTAATATTAATAAAATATATGAATACTAGAGAAACCACAGTATACACATAAACACCCAGCAAAACAGAATACTTGTAAATATGTAGTAATATATATAGTAATATGGGGTATTACAGTAAGCATTCTATCACAACCCTCTGACGGGCAGACAAATCAAAATCCCTATCAATACCAGTAGCAATCTTCCTGTAGTAAGCTTCCGCCAGTGTGTGTTGGGGTTTAGGGGGGCGGTAGCCCTTGAGGCTAGAATACTAAGGTCGAAATCAGGGAGAGAAAGTTGTACCTCAGCAACTGCACTATCAAAAGCACCATCCATGTGTGCGATACCACACCCTCAGAGTATGTGGTCCTGGAGCTCTTGAGTTTGGCATCGAGAGGCTGCGAAGGCAAACTTACTGACATCTGTGGCACAATAAATGCCTAACCCACCAAGGCGTAACGGCATGGTTGTTATGCGCCACTAAAGGTCACCAAAACCCGGACCATCTGAAACCACGATACCTTGAAGGGTTGCCCGAAGGATGCGATCAAAATACTCTGCTGCTTTCTGAACAAAAGTTGGTTGGCAAGTACGAAGAGCGAAGATAAGTTTAGGTAATCCCATGCATGCTCGTAGTAGTGCCAACTCACACTGTGGGTCTTTTAATTTTGCTAGTAGGCTCATTAGCTTGGTTGTTTTCTCAACTCGTTGTCGAACAAGGCCTGCAATGAATAATGCATCAATACTGACCGCCCCTCCAAGCAACTTGACTCCACGTTGGGGACATGATATACCTGGTGGAAACAGACCAGTACTAGAGCGACGAGGATCAACTGATGGCCAAAACACCTCTGTCTTATTCACATTAAGAATAAGCCCCAATGACGGTCCAACTGCCTGAATGATATGTATGGCTGCGGCCACCTGATCAATGTCACCAATTAAGGTCCCATCATCCAAATACCACGCCTGCAACTTCAAGTGACACTCAGATTGGATGTGCAATACTAGTGGATCCAAGACTAAGGCAAAAAGAAGAGACCCTAACGGATCCCCCTGCTGAATCCTGATTGCCGACCAAATATAGGTGGACCCCAAATATAATCTTGTAGACTGGCTATATAGATATTCAACACATGGTGCAATACTGGGACAATGACTGCATACCTTTTTTTTTTTTTTTTTGGTTAAATTTTTTTTATTGTATGAGACATTATATGAGACATCATATGCACAAGCCTCTTCTTGATGGGCTACAATTTGCAGAATTAAGCCCAATTAAATCTGTTAACTTGGAAGTGGGCTTTACAGAGGAGGAAGTTCTGCAGGCAATTAAAGATTTGGGTAGTGACAGGCCCCAGGCCCAGACGGCTGTCCAATGATGGTATTTCAAAATTGTTGGCAGACCTTCAAACCTAATTTAATGGCAATCTTCAAAGAATTGGATGAAAATTCCTCCATGGACTGTAGACTCAACACCACATTTCTCACTATGATCCCTAAAAAGCAAGGAGTATTTTCAGTCTCAGACTTCCGACCAATCAGCTTGGTAGGGGGTGCTTGCAACCAGATTGAGAGGTGTTCTTCCTTCTTTAATCTCGTCGGAGCAAAGCGCATTCGTGGAAAGACAGATAACAGATGGAATACTTATTGCCAATGAATGTATCGACTCAAAAATCAAAAGTGGGGAGAAATGGGTCCTTTGCAAAATTGATATTACAAAGGCGTATGATTGTGTTTACTGTTTACTTGAAGTTTCTTGATTATTTATTGCAGCGAATGGGTTTCAAAGAAAAATGGAGACGATGGATTAGAATTTGTATTTAGACAGCATCATTTTCGATCTTGATTAATGGTAGCCCAAAAGGCCATTTCAAGAGTCGACGAGGGATTCGTCAAAGCGACCCAATCTCACCATTTCTTTTTAATATAGGCTGTGCTTGATTACCGGGAAATTTGACGGAAAAAGCAAATCCACATCAGATTTTCCCGATATTTTTCCTTTAACAACTGCTTGGGTGAGTACCAGAAACAGTAGGTCCCACATTTTTTTTTACGAAACAGAAAAAACACGTCAGCATATATTCCGGTTTCAAAGAACCCGGATTAAGTTGGAAACCTGTCTCTCACTCTCTCCTCTGTGCCTTTCTCTCTCTTCTTTTATCTCCGTTTCTCTCTTCTCTCTCATCGTTGTTAGTTATTTTTCCCCGAGATTATCAAGCACCTTAGTCTGAGTTTAAACAAAATTTCTGTAAAAACAAATTAAAAATAATCTTTTTCCAGAAACTGATTCCCGATTATTACTGTGAAACAAGCACAGCCATAGTGATGGAAGTTGTAAACAAATTGGTCATGAGGTCGATGCAGGAAGGTTACCTGAAGGGTTTCAAACCAAGTTTAGATGGGTCAGAGATAACACTGCTTCAGTTTGCCGACGATACATTGATTATGTCTGAGGCATAAATCAACCAAATGTTAGTTATTAAAGCAATCTTTATGATCTTCGAGGTTGTTTCTGGATTGAGTGCCAATATGCAGAAAACAACAATTATGGTTGTTGGTAAGGTAAAGAATTTACAATTGTATACAAATATTCTGGGTTGTAATGTCAATACACTTCCCTGCAAGTACCTTGGTATGCCATTGGGAGCTGGTTTTAAGAATAAAACAGTTTGGGATCCAATCGTTGAACGTATTCAAAGCAAAATAGGAGGATGGCAACGGAGTTTACTATCTTCAGGGGGCAGATTGGTATTACTGCAGAATGCTCTTTCAAATCTACCTATTTATCAATTGTCGTTGCTTATGATCCCGATAAGTACTTGTGATCGTATTGAAGCCAAGTTGAGGGCATTCCTTTGGGGTTCTATGGCTGAAAAGAGAAGATATCACATGGTGAATTTGAAGGTGGTATGCTCACCTAGAACCAAGGTGGACTCGGTTTGAGAAGTTTAAGAGTGATGAATGAAGCTTTATTATCGAAGTGGGTATGGCGTTATGGTAACGAAGAAGGAACACTTTGGAAAAGAGTAATAGATGCAAAATATGTGTATGGATTACAACCGGGATCTTGGTGAAGTTAAATATTTTCAAGGGGTTTTTAGACTTTGGAACACCTAAATAATGCCTAATTAGGAAATGGGACGCTTTTAATTGGTATTTAGAGTTTGGGGTATCTTCCGTGAGTTGACTGTGTTGACTGTTGTTTGCTTGTTAAATATTTTGAAAATGACAACATTACCCCTCCATGTGTTTAGCACAAGATTGAATTTTAATAACAAAACCGTTACACATGTCATTATATCATCCATTGATTCCATCTTACGATTGATAAATTGACACGTGTCGATATATCATCCCTTGCAAACCTTTCGGGATTTTACTTATTAGAGAAGAAGACACCATGTGTTAAATAAAATTAGGGAATAGGACACCTGTGCAGGGTATTATGGGTATTTATAAAATATGAGTTCTTTGACTTGAGTCAACGGTTAGTCATAACAGTCAATTGACGGGAAGGTGCCCCATACTCTAAATACCAATTAAAAGTGTCTCATTTCCTAAATAGGCAATAATTAGGTGGCTTAAAGTCTAAAAACCCTTATTTTCAAATCAGGGATCTATTGTAAATTGGGTGACGGACACAAAATTCTGGAAGGACGTATGGCTTGGGACGGCACCTCTGCAAACTCAATTCCCTTTGTTGTATATGTTTTTTTTTTTTTTTTTTTTCAATGAGCAAGCTGGGGTTAGACAGACCCCCACCAGTTTAATAGATAAAAAACAACATTATTACACTCTAGGGTATTGTACGGGAAAATTAGACTTAACCCCCCAAACAATGGACATCTTTTGATTAAACCCCCATATATTCAAAAAATTTGACTTTCCACCCCACCGTTTGATTCCGTTAGGTTTTCCATCCAGACCTAATTTTGACTTCCCTAAATACCCCTCTTTCTATTATTAGTCAAAACCCCCTAATTTTGACTTCCCTGTATTTGTATGTCTTTGACATAACCCCCCAGAACCAGAAAATTAAATCTGAGAAGAAGAAGAAGGAAGAAGGAAGAAGGAAGAGGGAAGAAGAAGGAAGAAGGAAGAAGGAAGAAGAAGAAGAAGAAGAAGAAGAAGGAAGGAGGAAGGAAGAAGGAAGAAAGAAGAAGAAGAAGAAGAAGAAGAAGGAAGAAGGAAGAAGGAAGAAGGAAGAAGAAGAAGAAGAAGGAAGAAGGAAGAAGGAAGAAGAAGAAGAAGAAGTAGAAGAAGGAAGAAGGAAGAAGAAGAAGAAGAAGGAAGAAGGAAGAAGGAAGAAGGAAGAAGAAGAAGAAGAAGAAGGAAGAAGGAAGAAGAAGAAAAAAATTAAATCTGAGAAGAAGAAGAAGAAGAAGAAGGAAGAAGGAAGAAGAAAATTAAATCACGACTGTTTCTTCTTCTTCTTCTTCCTTCTTCCTTCTTCTTCTTCTTCTTCTTCTCAGATTTAATTTTCTGGTTCTGGGGGGTTATGTCAAAGACATACAAATACAGGGAAATCAAAATTAGGGGGTTTTGACTAATAATAGAAAGAGGGGTATTTAGGGAAGTCAAAATTAGGACTGGATGGAAAACCTAACGGAATCAAACGGTGGGGTGGAAAGTCAAATTTTTTGAATATATGGGGGTTTAATCAAAAGATGTCCATTGTTTGGGGGGTTAAGTCAAAATTTCCCGTATTGTACAACATTAGCATCCTGTACAATAATGGTTTCCAGCTCCCTTGGGAGTGGATTACAAAAGATATTACAAGATACAGTAACTCCCCCCTTTCCTGCAAGCCAATCTGTTGCTTTGTTACTTTCCCTAAGTACATGCTTGAACCTACAGTCCTCAAAATCGTTCTTTAAATCTTGTATCTCCTTGACCTTGTGTCATGATCTCCATTGTAGTTGTCCTTGTCCATTGATATTGTCGATGGCTTGTTTTGAATCAGGATAGACTTGTATTTTCTTAATATGTAAATCTCTTGCAATCTCTACACCTTTCATAATTGCTTCCAATTCAATACATAAAATTGTAATCCGTGTTGAGCCTCCTTGAAAAACATAAAGAACATCCCCCTCTTTATTCCTCAAAGTTCCACCATAGCTCCCCCCATAATCAGTAACTCAGTAAGACTACCATCAGTATGAACAACTACAAAACCAGGTTGTGGTCGCTCCTAAGTGCAAAAAACAATAGGCTTCTGCAAGTAGTTAGCTTTGATACTCAAGATCTTCTTAATCCTTCTATTCCTTGTATTATCTTTCATATTGATGTTCAGACCATAGAATCTTTGTCTGATTGCTTGGCATGCGCACTTTATAACACCTCTCTCAGTATTTTTCTTGTTGTTGAAGACCCTTTCATTTCTCTCTCTCCACAACACATAGACAGTTGCATTAGCTGCCACTCTATCAAGCTGCTCCTTATGTCATCCCACTTGAGTTGGATTAACCATTTCCATTCCTGAATAGCATCTCCTACTATTTTGCAGCTGCCGCACCACTGTAAAACACCTTGCCATACTTCTCTTGAGAACTTGCAGTCAAAGAAAAGATGCCACATGTTTTCTCTTTGCACTAACCTGCTTGAGTTGGGGTGTATGATCACTGAATTCCCCTTAGCCAGCCTATAAAGATTGTCATCACATATCTTGGGACTCACTCTACTTCCTTGGTTTGTTGCTCCCTGGATTTGTGGTGGTAAATTAGTATTCTTACACATTGTCCTGTAATGATCCAGAGAACATAACACACAGACTGATTCATTTGTCTTCCCCCATTCAACCAATCTATCTTGAGTAGTGAGCCTTCCCTGCATTGTGATCCATGTCACAAAACTGTGTCTTGGAATGTAATACTTATTCCAAGGTACTTTAGTCCAATCAGCCCTCATTCCCCTACTCCTTAACACGGCATATGCAGAACTAATTAGGAAGTTACCTTTGGGGCTTGGTTGCCATACCACTCTGTCCTCCTCCTCCCTTGTATGCAATCTAATGCTTTGAACCTCATGCCACAATGTAACAGAGTGATTATTAGCATTTGTTGGAACCTGCCAGTGTCCATTGATAATAAGTTTCTGCACTTTATCTCCTTCTCTAACTCCTGCTGCTCTTCTCTCACTTCTTGTGATAACTTCACTCAGACTTCCTCTAGCAATCCATGGATCATGATAAATGTATGTGTCCCTGCCATCTGCTATCTGGTATGTCGTATAACACTTTGCAAATTCTCTAGTCTGCAAAATACCTCTGCAAATCAAAGAGCAATCATCTGGCACCTTCATGGTCCAGAAAAATTGATCTTTGATTACATGATTGTACATCCACTTCACCCATAAAGAGTTATGCCTGCTTGCATTCTGTATAGTTTACTTGGTGATTGCAGCTTTATTCCATTTTTCCATGTCAATTAACCCCAATCCTCCTTTATTCCTTGGTCTGCATACTGTATTCCAAGCCACCTTGGCATTCTTCCTATTCACATCAGCTCCAGCCCACAAAAACCTACAACACAGTCTTCGAATTGCTTGGATTACACACTTAGGCAAAATAAACACCCTACACCAATAAATTTGTGAACCTGTGAGTGCAGAATTGATGAGTTGCGCTCTACCAGCATAAGAGAGTCCTCTCACAGTCCATGAATTAATCTTCTTCCCAAGCTTGTCTATCAAAGGTTGGCATTTCTTCAAAGTGAGCCTTGAGGCAATGAGCGGAAGTCCCAAGTATGTGATTGGTGGCTTTGTGATGTTCATTCCCAAAATCTCAGCAAGTTCATGCTGCATAATTGCGCTCCCACCTCCAAAAATAATAGTACTCTTATCTGGATTTGCTTGAAGCCCCGTCTTCTCATAGAAAAAGTCCAATGTTTCCTGAATAGCTTCTGCAGTACTAGTCTCTGGGTCGCAAAAGACCATAATCAGCAAAACATAAATGTGTTATCATAGGGTCCTTACACTTGGGATGAAGCTTGAAACTTCCCTCCACTTGTTTATGATTTAGCATTCTCCCAAACACCTCCATAACAAGAACAAACAATAGCGGTGACATAGGATCTCCCTGACGAAGTCCTCTTTCTCCCTTGAAAAATCCATATGGGCTGCCATTGATGAGAACGGAGTAATTCACAGAAGAAAGGCATGTGTGAATCCAGTTAACAAACTCACAAGGAAAACCATGCAATCTTAGAATATCCAGAATAATGTCCCATCGAACAAGGTCATAGGCTTTTTTAAGATCTATCTTTATAGTACATCTCTTAGAATTACCTTTTCGATTATATTGTATATACCCATTACCGAGTTCTCTTACTCGGAATGCCAAACACCGACTTCACACTTATTTCATCCGACTTCGTATCTAATCACACTTCACTCATCTCCATTCAAATCCTAATCTCACTAACTCGGTATACTAAACACCGACTCTGCACTTATTTCATCCGACTTTAACTCGAATTACATCACCCGAGCTCAAGCCAATTTCCAACTTGGCCCACCCGACATGCAGTACAAGTCATACTCCAACTCGGCGACTCATGAGCTCGTGTGGCGCTTACGTGGCAATACATATTAATTACAAGATCAACATCAAATATATTCTCATTATTATATGTCCGTTATTTTCCGTTACAAAATCAATATGAATATCACACATGTAATTCCCTATCTATATAAAGGGATCTATTTCATGTGAAAGAAGGAGAAGCTCTCTCTAGCTCCTAACTAGCTCTCTCTAGCTCCTCACAAGCTCTCTAGCTTCTCTCATCTCATATCAATAAAATACACTTATCTCTCTCCGTGGACGTAGGCACCATTGCCGAACCACGTAAAATCATGTGTCTACTTACTTATTTTTTGCAATCTCCATCACGACTTGTTCTTTTTTATGTAATGTATTTACATTGGCGCCGACTGTTTGTGATCGAACAAAAAGTTACATATTCGTCATCAACAAATCAATATGATTTTTTTTTTTCTCAAAATACAAGAATTGGTAATTGGGGAAAGCAAGATAAGTATTAGATGTCTATGATATTTCTCTGATCTCTATGATATATGTTTCTATTTCTCTAATCTCTAATCAATATGACTTTCATTCTTTATGTTTATTGCTACCATCTTAACTATATGGTTATTATTATAGGCATATCTATTATTAAATATATTCTCCTATATATGTGCAATATGGCCACATGCATCTTTTATTGTCTACATATTTGACATATATGCTATGACAATACCGCATGAGGTAATTACTTGTTTTTCTTTTTCACATACAACATCATTATTCTTTTGCATTCACGGAATGGATGAACAACAACATCCACCAATCATACGCATCATATACTAATCTTAACTTCTGGTTCCATTTGTTATGATGAGATATATGCAATTAATATTACATCTTATTTCAACTAGCTCAATTTGATTTCTTATGCACTTACAGTATATTGGGGGCTATCATCAATCCCATATGCCTGTTTAGGAAATTATTTATTACAACTTGCTCATTAAAAAAAAAAAAAAAAATGTTGCAATATATTCAAGGACCAGAAATTGAGGCTTCACTAAAGCGAGCTCAATTATATGGAGTTTTATTTCATGTCATTTTACTGATCTTATCACTTATACACATACTTTAAACATATTATTTGTTACTTCATATGATTATTCGGTATGAGACTGGGGGCTAACTTTTATCCCTCAGGTACTAATTGTTTTTTTTAAGTTTCAGGAAATGGTGAACTCAAGTATGATGATTTGAACATTGATTTTCATCCCTATCATATGAGCCCATTTTTCTTAAAATTCATACCAATTTTGTGTCTATCACTCAAACTTGATATCAAAAGCTTTTCAAAGGAAATTGGTACAAGGGTTAGATTTTTCATGTGCATAGAAATGTCAAATCAAATCAACTAAGACCTCAATGGCATTATACATCTATTCAATGTCAACATTGTCATCGTGACACGGCATTCGGAAACGATTCAAAAGCAAACGCTCAGCTCACGGAAGCAAACGCTTACGAAATTACGGTTTGGTTGAGATTTCGAATGCATATGAAACTTTTAACTCGAATTCCACATCCTTTTTCAAAAAGTCAATCATTCTCAAAACCCATTTTCTACTTCTTATCAAGCTGACCAATTTCGGTCAACTTAATAAGAGGGGGCTATGTATATACCCATTACCGAGTTCTCTTACTCGGAATGCCAAACATCGACTTCACACTTATTTCATCCGACTTCGTATCTAATCACACTTCACTCATCTCCATTCAAATCCTAATCTCACTAACTCAGTATACTAAACACCGACTCTGCACTTATTTCATCCGACTTTAATCGAGTTACATCACCCGAGCTCAAGCCAATTTCCAACTTGGCCCACCCGACATGCAGTACAAGTCATACTCCAACTCGGCGACTCATGAGCTCGTGTGGCGCTTACGTGGCAATACATATTAATTACAAGATCAACATCAAATATATTCTCATTATTATATGTCCGTTATTTTCCGTTACAAAATCAATATGAATATCACACATGTAATTCCCTATCTATATAAAGGGATCTATTTCATGTGAAAGAAGGAGAAGCTCTCTCTAGCTCCTAACTAACTCTCTCTAGCTCCTCACAAGCTCTCTAGCTTCTCTCATCTCATATCAATAAAATAAACCGTGGACGTAGGCACCATTGTCGAACCACGTAAAATCATGTGTCTACTTACTTATTTTTTGCAATCTCCATCACGACTTGTTCTTTTTTATGTAATGTATTTACATATATTGTACTTCCTTACAAGCTCATGAGAAAGCATAATATTATCTGTAATACTTCTACCTTCAACAAATGCACTCTGAGCAGGACTAACAATACTAGGCAATAGGTGTTTCATTCTATTCACTAGTATTTTAGAAATGCATTTATAGATAACATTGCAGCAAGAAATCGGTCGATACTCACTGATGATTCTTGGTTGCTCCACCTTTGGAATAAGGCAAATGTTTGTTGCATTCGCTCCCCTTAGCATCTTGTTGGCTTTAAAGAAGTTACAAACTGCCTTGGTGACGTCTTCTCCTGTAACTTCCCATGTTTTCTTGAAGAAACATGCCCCATATCCATCCGGCCCTAGTGACTTAAGGTCCTCTATACTGAATAAGGCATCCTTTACTTCCCGGGCCTCTATTTCCTTAGATAGCTCCACCTGTGCTTGCTCATCTAAGAAATTACACCCATGAAATAATTCTTCTATGCCTGTGTTGTTGTAGGGGTACTACATACTCCGACCAATCAAAAGCAGCCACGTGGCACAGTCAACAATCTGTCAGGTCGCCACAACCTCAACCCACTAGCAGCTCGACTAAAGCGACCAGACTACACAACGACCAGCGACCTGCTATTCACACGTGCTCCTAATCAATGCACAGAATATTCTCTTCAGTTACAGAGTTAATTCACAGGGATGATCCTCGCGCGTTACACATTTAATCATCATTATGATGGCGGAGAATCTGCAAGATCCACGATCCACGCCCTTCCATCTTCTATATAAACAGAACTACGATGGCTTGATCTCTAAGTTCAATTCCCCCGAGCTAGAGTACGTAGGCAATCTCGATCTCAACGAGGTGCAGCCACCCCAATATCCAATATCCCCATTTGGTCAAGTCTCCATAACGACCTGACCCTGTTGATGCATTAATCTAGAAATAGGTTAATACATTTGGCGCCGACTGCAAGGAATTCGATATAATCGAAAACCCAAAACCCTCCCACCCTTAAATCGAAAATCACTCGATCAAATCTCCAATCAGGAAGTCACCATCCAAGATCTGCAGGCACAAATTACACGTCTACAGGAAGAAAATGAGCGTTTAAAAGCCGCTCAAACCAACCCCCAGCAAGGGGAAAATAGCGGACTTGGAGTCATCCCTGCTGATGATTCCAACCAAAAGTTCGAGCAACTCAGCCAGCAGCTGGCGGAGTTCAAAGCATCCCAGGCTCTCCTTCACCGGTCCAAGAGCCACACTGCAGAGCAACTTGCTGTGCAGTCCCTTCAACAATTCCAGGAGTCTCCATTCTCCAACGAGATCCTGGAGCATGATCTGCCGAACAAGCTGAATGCCCCAAAGTTCGACCAGTATGCAGGAGTCGGAGATCCAACCGACCATGTCAAGGGATTCCGAAAGTCCCTTCCTCTGATAAAGGAGGACCATCTTTTGTGTTTGCTGTTCCAGTCCAGCCTCACCGGACCAGCTCTCGACTGGTTTCATCGACTGAAGCCAGGATCCATCAGCTCGTTTGCTGAGCTTGAAAAACAATTCGTCATCTTCTACATCCACAATAAGAAGCGCCCGATTACCATTGACTCCATCTTCAAAGTCAAGCAGAAGGATGGTGAGTCACTTAGCGTTTTCTTTTCACGTTTTAAGTCTGAGTTGCATTCCATTCAGGACTTCGCAAAGGAGCATGAGACCTTTGCAACTATTGCTTTCTCTCACGGACTCATCCAAGGGTCCGACCTGCACAAGTCTCTGGCAATGAAGAGACCTTCATCACTTGACGAGCTCTACCTAAAGGTAGATCGTTATATTAAGCTGGAAGAAGCCCTCACTGGGAGGGAGAAGAACCATGTAGTCAGCAACATTGAGGCTGGCTCAAGCAAACGACCTCGATCAGAAGGAAAGAGGTTCAAAGCTAAATCGCTGCCTACCGAGCAGCGAGAGTATCACCGGTTTACGCGACCAGCCGGTTATATCTTCGAAAGGATCAAGCACAACCATTGGTGCAAAATTCCTGCCTTCACACAGCTGGAGGATACATCTGGTCGCCCGTACTGCAAAGTCCATAAAGTACGGTGTCATCAGACTGATGACTGTCGCGTCCTGAAGCGCGCACTTCAAACCTGGGCCGATGAGAAAAGGCTCAACAACTGGATCCTCGGAAGGAACGAGGAGTCCACTGGCAAGAGAATGAGGAAGGAATCTAGAACCCCTCCTCGTTCACCAAAGCGGGGTCAGAGCAAGGCCAGAGCGGCCTCCGCAAGCCCAGCACGCAGCAGAGGGCGTAGCCTCTCCCAGCGCTTAGGTCCAACAGGCGACCTACGCGATCAAATAAACAAGAAGGTCGCAAACAAAGTTGACAGCGACAGCGACTCGGACAGTCATGTGGTCTACATGATTGACGAATCTCATCACACCCCTGTCTCTAGGGACAAAAAGAGACGAGTAGAACATCTCCATCATGTCTACTCTATCAGTGGCCGAGCAGCTCGCTTCAACATCCCTGCCCGGCAAGAAACTGACATCACCTTCACCGAAGACGACCTCAACAAGGTCGTTACTCCACACAACGACGCACTGGTCGTTGAACTCAGGATAGCAGATTATACCATCAAGAGGGTATTCATTGACCCTGGAGCTTCATGTAACATTCTCATGTACCGAACCTTCAAGGACATGAGGCTGCCCGATTCAGTGCTCATTCCAGACTTCACACCGATCCTTGGCTTCAATAGTTCAAGGGAAGACCCTAAGGGGGAGATCCTTCTGCCCGTCACTGTAGGCAGAAGGGAAGATAAGGTCGTTGTAACCAGCAAGTTCAGCGTCCTGAATATCGCAAGCAAGTACAATGCGATTCTGGGTCGAAAGTGGATCCATGCCATGAGAGGAGTGCCGTCAACTTACCATCAGGTATTCCGCTATCCCGGCCCTTATGGGATAATGGAACTCCGCGGCAATCAGAACACCGCACAAGAATGCCACGGTGTTATTGAAGCTGTCCCATCATCAAAGCCATCCACCTCTGGAGTTAAGGATGGTGATGACAAAGGAAAGAGCCTAGTCCCAACAGAGGCTCAGGAGGGCAACAAATCAAAGAGCCCAGCAAAGGAAAAAGCTGAACCTGCTAAATAGCAATTACAGAAGGAGCAAGCGAGCTCCCCCAAGCTGAGTCTCGGAAGCACCGATCCAGGCGTCCGAGTTAACATTGGGTCAGATGAGGACCCAAGGTATGTCTATGTAGGTTCAGAAATGGAAGAAGATAAGTTCGCTAATTTTGTAAATTTTCTTTCAATGAATAAAGATGTTTTTGCTTGGTCGTATATCGATATGCCCGGAATAGATCCATCAATTGCATGCCATAGGCTACGGGTCAATCCCAATTATCGACCTGTGAAGCAGAAACCAAGGAGACTTGCTCCCAAGTTTCACGAAGCCGTCAATGAAGAGATCAATAGACTCAAACAGGTCGACTTCATCAGAGAAGTCGATACTCCAGACTGGCTAGCCAACATAGTCCCAGTCCTAAAGAAGAATGGGAAAACAAGGGTCTGCATCGACTTCACGAGCTTGAATAAAGCTTGTCCTAAAGATTCATTCCCACTGCCACGAATCGATAGGCTAGTCGATCAGACATGCGGTTTTGAGCTACTATCATTCATGGACGCGTACTCAGGGTACAATCAGATCCCAATGTACGAGCCTGATCAAGAAAAGACCTCTTTTACAACTGAGCAAGGTATTTTCTGTTACAAAGTCATGCCATTCGGGCTAAGGAATGCAGGGGCGACCTACCAAAGACTGGTCACCAGAATGTTCGACGACCTCCTAGGTCGAACAATGGAGGTCTACATTGATGACATGCTAGTGAAGAGCGATAAAGAACGAGATCATCTGTACAACCTCGACCAGGCATTCCAAAGGTTAAGACAATACAGAATGCGTCTTAATCCAGAAAAATGTCTGTTCGGGGTCGCATCAGGAAAATTCCTAGGCTACCTGGTCACCAGACGAGGCATCGAAGCAAATCCAGATCAGATCAGAGCCCTGATCGACATGCCAAGTCCAAAAACTAAGAAACAAATCCAGAAGCTCAACGGCATGGTTTCAGCTCTGAACAGATTCATCTCCAGAGCATCAGACAAGTGTAGACCAATGCTTCATATCTTAAAGAAGGGGGCTACATATGAGTGGACAGAAGAGTGCGAGAAAGCCTTCGATGACCTCAAGGCATATCTGTCTACTCCACCAGTTCTTACCAGACCAATAGATGGTGATGTACTTGGCGTCTACCTCGCAACATCAGATTTTGCGATAAGCGCAGTACTCTTCAAAGAAGACAATCAAGTGGAACGACCTATCTACTTCACAAGCAAAGTCTTACAGCAGGCTGAAATAAGGTACACACCTCTGGAGAAGTTAGCATTAGCATTACTTTACGCTGCATGCAAATTCAAGCCTTATTTCCAAGCACACACTGTAAAAGTAATCACCGATCAGCCATTACGCCACATACTAGAAAAGAAAAACAAAACAGGTCGTATGGCTCGATGGGCAGCCGAGCTGGGTGATTACACTTTCGAATTCGTTTCAAGACAGGCCGTCAAGGGTCAGGTCGTTGCAGAATTTTTGGTAGACTATCCAGCAGAAGATGTCAATTGGGAACCTGAACCTGAAACAAGGCAAATCCAAGACAACCCCCCGGACACTTGGCAGCTCTATGTAGATGGTTCCCATAACTCCAATGGAAGTGGAATAGGTAGTGTGCTAATCTCTCCTGAAGGCTCACAGCTCGAAAGGGCAACTCGTCTGGACTTTTCGACCTCAAACAACGAGGCCGAATATGAAGCACTCATACAGGGCCTAAAAATGGCCATCGACTTGCAAGCAGTTCGTCTCAAAGTGTATAGCGATTCACAGCTGGTAGTCAACCAGATTACCAGCAATTACCAGATCAATGGGGTCAACCTCATCAGGTATGCTAGCAAAGCAAAGGAGCTCATCAGCAAGCTCAGCTATTTCACAATCGAGCATATACCTAGAGACGACAACAGACATGCTGATTCACTGGCGTTTCTAGCGTCTAAGATAGAGTCAGACAGACCGAGGGCCCTAACTATAGCAATCAACTCACAGCCCGCATATCTCCTCAAAGAAGAGGATATTAATCAAATCTCCGATCTACTAGAAACAACTCAAGAAGACATCCAGGGTACTTGGATGGAGCCATTCATGGTTTATCTGCAAACTGGTGTCCTACCACTCGACAAAAAGGAGGCCAGTCGATTGCTGCATAAAGTAACAATGTACAAAATCCACGAGGGCAAACTTTTCAGGAAATCAGCAACTGGATTGTTATTACGATGCTTGATCCCAAAGCAAGGGCAGATGATATTTCAAGAAATCCATGAAGGCGAATGTGGAAACCATTCCGGTGGGCGTACCTTAGCCCATAAAGCAATCTCTCAAGGATACTTCTGGCCAAGAATGAAAGAAGATGCAAAGAAATTTGTTTTGAAGTGCAAAGAATGCCAGCGGTTTGCTGATAAGCAACATCAGCATCCAAACGATCTCATCAACATCACTGCCCCATGGCCATTCCACATGTGGGGGCTTGACATCATGGGCCCCCTCATCAAGGAAAAGAAGTCTGAGAAGAGGTTCGTCCTAGTAGCCGTAGACTATTTCACTAAATGGGTGGAAGCTGTTGCCTTAACCAACGTAACACAGGCAGATGTCCAGAGATTTATGTGGGAAAATATCATCACAAGGTTCGGGCTACCTAAACGGGTAGTCACAGACAATGGCACTCAGTTCGTTGGGAAGAATATCAAAAAATTCTACGACCTCTGGAAAATCGAGCATTCAAGGTCAACTCCCAGATACCCACAAGCCAACGGCCAGGTTGAAGCTGCAAATCGACAGATTCTAACCAATCTTAAGAAGAAGCTCGAAGACCAGCATGATCAATGGCCACAACAATTGGAGAACATCTTATGGGCTTATAGAACAACTCCTCGCACATCCACAGGGATGTCACCATTCAGTCTCTGCTATGGAGTTGAGGCCGTTATTCCCACTGAATTAACATATGGAACGACCAAATCTCTTCTGGTCGACACAGAGCTCAACAATCAGATCTGGTCGTTTGGAGTCGATCTCCTCGAAGAGCGACGAAACCACGCCACTATAAAGCTCGAGCAATACCAACAGAGACTCAAGCGAGCTTATAACAAAGGCGTACGACCAAGAACTTTTCAACCAGGGGAACTAGTCCTAAGAAGAATGTTCAATAACAAAAGAAAGGACACTATCGGCAAACTCAACGCCAACTGGGAAGGTCCTTACATTATCACAAAAGTCCAGAGCAACGGTTCTTATCGTCTTCAAACACCAGAAGGGGAGATCGTTAAGAACCCGTGGAATGCTTTTCATTTGAAGAAATTCTATCAGTGAAATGTAAGCATCCATTCATTGCATTGCAATCTATAAATTCAATTTTGCCTTCATCTCTGCTCAAACATGAATGGCTACTAAAGGTCCAATCCCTCGACCTACAAATTATCAATAATCTAGTCCCTTTGATAATTTCAAAATTTGTTAAGTTAAATCACTAGCAACTTAACTTGGTGCATTGGTCATCCTCTTCCCACGACCCAAGCACAATTATGTTAAAAGCGACCTCAAGCCCCGATCAGGTCGAACAAATGTCACACATTGTTTGCAAGACCATTCAAGCAGACAAAACGACATAATCAACAATGCAAGGTAAATAGTTGAATTAACTTTTACTTTATGAGATTTTAACAATTACAGGTACAACAAAAATAGAATCAAAGCATACAAGAGGAACTGTTTCAGTGCGTCCTGCTTGCAGCCATTCATCTCGTCTACCTGCCTTCTGAACGAGCTACCAGGACTTCCTGGAAACTAGCTCGCAAAAAGGAATCCATACAAAACTCATCAAACTAAAAGCTGATTACTAACACCAACTACAAAAGACAAGAAGTTCTCCACTCAAGCTCTCAAAGATTACAAGGGGGGCTCTCATGAATAAGCTATGGAAGACATATTGCAAGAACAAGGAGTGCAAGAAGCAAACCTTGCACAAGGTCACCCAATACAAGAAAGGAAAACCAAGGTTACCCAATATAAGAAGGGGAAAACAAGGTTACCCAATACAAGAAGGGGAAACCAAGCCAAGCTCATTACTGCACAGACTGGTCGCTTGAAGCGTCAACTTCAAGGGCTCCAGCGACCTGGTCACTAGGGCCCATCGAGGTGTCCTGAGCTGGTGCCGAAGTCTCTTCAACACCACCTCGCGTCTCCTCTCCTTCGGGCGATCCCGTCATAGCTTTGACCAGTTGCTCGCAGTAGGCCTTCCACGCTGCTTCATTCTCCTGACAAACCCTCTGCCAGTACTCAACAGCAGATTGGGAAGCAGCCTCACGTTCCCTCAACTGTTCCTTCAAAGCTGCGACCTGGGCATCCCTGTCCTTGACCTTACACTCAGCAACGTCAGCAATGTTCCTCGCCTGCTCGAGCTTCTCATTGAGAGCCTTCATCTCAATTTCAGCTTGAGCACCAATCTCAGCAACCAGACGCACCTCCTGGAAGCTGGCATTGAGCTGCAACCACCAAACGAAATTTAGCACAAATACCAAAGCATAATCAAAACAAATGCGACTTATAATCAAACTCACCAAAGAAAGTGCCCCGTTTATCTTTGAACAGGTCACCAGCAGAGGCTGCGACTTCACCATTCGGGCATCAGCATCCAGGACGATACCCTCATTCACAGCCCGGGCAACACAAGGGTCATCAATAGCACTGTCATTGTCGAACACGACATGCTTCTCTCCTCGCCCGTCCAAGTAATCGAACGGCCCAGGGCGGAATTCAGAAAGAATACCTTTGCCTTTCTGCGAAGGCCGAACGACAGTCTTCCTGGACATCACAGACAATCCAGGAGACGTCGCAACCATTGAAGAAACAGGAGTTGGCATTGCAGGGAAATCCATCATCTTAAGGTTCCCCGAGAAGGACCTCTTCTTCCCAGCCAATGCACCAACCTTAGGAAGTGAGGGGGGTGGACCTGAGACTGGAGGGCTCGCCACGACTCCAGCCTGGCGAGAGCTACCTACAGCCCGCTCAGCAGGCAACTCCCTCTCCACAGATCGTTCCTGCACCACAGGTCGATCAGGCACCACAGATCGTTCCTGCGCTGCAGGTCGATCCTTCTCAACAGGTCGCTCTTTCTCCGACCTCCGAGGAGCACCTACAGAACGCTCCCTTTCAGATTGCTTCGAGCTACCACTTGCTCGATCACCTTCACCAGCTCGCGAACTACCACCAGTCCGACCACCACTCGCTTTCTGAACAGCAGACATGAATGTTTTCTTCAAAGCTTTCCTCCTCTGGAGCTCGTCCCAAACAGTTTTTGGACCACCTTTAGGAATAAAATGCTCCTTTAGGTGAGGCAGAAGTGAAATCTTCCGTTTGTCGGCCAACTTACCGAAGCAGTTCAGAGCAGATCGCAGATCGTTTTTTCTGATCAAATGATCGTCCCGGATTGCTGCATTAAAAACACAAACACATCAAGTTCATAAACAGGAAGACGAATCAACATTCATAGAACTACAGACAACTGACTTACGAGCGTCATTCCTAACCGTATGACGCAACTGGATATCTCCTTCAACAATTGGCCCAGTGAAAAGCATGGGATCTTTCCACCATGGCTCGCTACTCACTGGATAAATCAAAGGCAAACGGTCTGGCCTAACCTGCATGTTACAGCCAGAAAGTTCAACCTTCGAGGACCGTTTGAAGCAAAAGTGGTTCAATACATCTTCCACTGAAATGTGCCACCTGTGCAACTTGTTGAGGTCGTCAATTACCCTCATGTTGCGCCAGAAATTACCATTCATCTGACAGGGGGCTCGCCTAATGGCATTCAACAGGTCGACAACCAATTCAGACAACGGCAACCTCAACCCAGCACGGAATTGGTTCAATGTCAATACAGTAGATGAAGGATTATTAGGTCGGTAGTCAGGAGAAAGTAAGCGGTCCCCAAGAAACCTTATCTCTAAATTCCTAATCGACCTAAATTGGTAATGCCTCCTAACAGCAAAGTGCCTATGTACGTAATTCATATTTACAATCCTACACATTCTACCATTACCATCTTCAACCATCTCATCATCAGAAGAATCCGGACCATGAGAACCACTACTCTGGGGGCTATCTACGTCCTCATCGGGAACAGGAGACGGAGGGTCAGAATGAGTACTCTCAGACTCATACTCTTCAAATCCACCATCACTCAAGTGGTCATTTTGAGAATCACTACCCTCAGACATTACTCTCAAGCAATACAGAAGACAACAGATGAAGAAAAAGAAAGAAAATAAAAATCAGAGAAAAGCAAAAGAGAACAAACCTCGCGAGCTCTCAAAGTTCTTCAGTTCGCAAGGCAAAAGCGGCAGCAATTCAAATAAAGGCAAGATGAGTAAACCTACATCAACGTAGCTACAGTTTATATACTGTAGCTCGAAAATTTCTAGCCATCGATTCGAAACAAACGAACGGCTGAGATCGACAAGAGGATCCATATGCAGTACAGTCATTCTCCACTCACGCAACGGTTCACATCCACCGTTGGATAAATCCACGTGCAAGACAGATAACAAATCAGGCAATACGTGCGTCAGTTGCCATAATCACAAAACTAACTGCTCGAGGAAACTCCTCCACTTCCCCGTAACAGCGCCATGATGACCACAGACAGCGCTGCATGATTGCCACGTCAGCAACTTCAGAAAAGTAAACTACAAATCAGCATCGATAAGAGTAATTAGTCTTTTCAGCCCGACTCCCATAGTCGACCTAAAAAGAGGGGGCTTATGTAGGGGTACTACATACTCCGACCAATCAAAAGCAGCCACGTGGCACAGTCAACAATCTGTCAGGTCGCCACAACCTCAACCCACTAGCAGCTCGACTAAAGCGACCAGACTACACAACGACCAGCGACCTGCTATTCACACGTGCTCCTAATCAATGCACAGAATATTCTCTTCAGTTACAGAGTTAATTCACAGGGATGATCCTCGCGCGTTACACATTTAATCATCATTATGATGGCGGAGAATCTGCAAGATCCACGATCCACGCCCTTCCATCTTCTATATAAACAGAACTACGATGGCTTGATCTCTAAGTTCAATTCCCCCGAGCTAGAGTACGTAGGCAATCTCGATCTCAACGAGGTGCAGCCACCCCAATATCCAATATCCCCATTTGGTCAAGTCTCCATAACGACCTGACCCTGTTGATGCATTAATCTAGAAATAGGTTAATACAGTTGTCATACTCGCCTGCAGCTGATCCTATATAATTTTTAAAATGGTTAATGATATTTGCTTCAATCTCACTCTCCTCTATGAGTACATTACCATTTGCATCCACTATATCCAGAATTCTGCTTCTTGCTCTTCTTCCTTTAGCCACCTTATGAAAGTAACTTGTGTTATGATCTCCACACTGCTCCCATTTAATCTTTGTAGTTTGAATCACTGAATCTGTTTCAGCCTTTACTAATATCATATAAAGCGGGATCAAGTGGTCTTGTTTGTATCTCATTCTGAACTCTATCTAATACTTCTTTTGCCTTCCTTATTTTCCCATTAAGATCAGAAAAAATCTTGTAACTCCAATCTTTCAAACTTTCCTTCAACTCTTTCATTTTACAAGTCAGTCTCATCATGGGATTGCCATAGTGTACCTTGTTCCATGCATTCTTTACCACCTCCTCTAATTCTGGATGATTCACCCAATGGTTGTAGAATCTGAATGGTTTAGCCTTCCTAGTAACATGTCTCTGCCACCTTATAATGATTGGGCTATGATCAGACACACCATGGTTGATAAATTCCACATAAGATTGTTCAAACATCACCAACCATTCTGCATTCACTAACCATCTATCAAGCTTGCTCATAATTCTTTCGTTGTAGTCTAGACTTTTATTGCTCCATGTGAAATAGACCCCAGCTGCATGTAAGTCATCCACCACAATATCATCAATACATTCATTGAATTCTTGTACCTCTCTATGTTGCACCGGATTGCCTCCTACTTTCTCATTTGTACTTCTATAGGTATTGAAGTCATCGATTAAGCACCATGGGAGTTGTATGTGTACTGCCAAGTTCCTCAACTCTTATCAAAGATCCTCCCTTATTCTTCTACTGTTGCTGGCATAAACTACAGAAAGAAAATACTTAGTGTGATGAACTAAATCATTCACAACTAAATGAATTGCCTGCTTGGTTTTACTATGGACTGTCACCACAGCCACAGCAGAGTCCCAACAAACCATAATCCTTCCTCTTTGCCCATTAGTACTATTATGACAAACCTGTCAATTATTGCCCAATCTGTTTCTAATGCTATTAACTCGCCCTTCAAATAGCTTTGTTTCAACCAGACCTACTAGACTTAAATTTTGCTCCCGAATCAACTCCACTACTTCTTTGCCTCTATCCCTACCATTTAAACCTCTAACACACCATGCTCCTATGGTTGTACTAGCCATATTAACTGTTTGTAGATTTTTTCCCTCTCCCTCCCCTGTTTTTTGGGCCACCACTTGCACTTTGAAGAGGCACTGACTCGGACTTTATTAACAAACTCCACTTGCTTGTGGTTGTGTACTTCGTTGTCTTTAACAATGGCTTCAATCTTTCTATTCAGCTCCTTCTCCACTCCTTCTTCTATAGCTTCAAATTGGGTATCCATTTCCTCAATACTAGCTGGTACTCTAGTACCACTATTTGGTGTAATTTCTCCATCTTCCTTAGAATCGCCCACTTCAGAATTTTGAACTTCTTCTTCTTGTTTATCACATCTTGTTTCACCACCTACTACATTAACCTCTTCACCATCTACTATCTCATCAAGGACTTTAAACTTGTTCTTCATTTGTGGTTTATCTATAAACCCCTTCTTCATAGAAATAACCTTTTTAACTCCACTTGTACCTGCCCCTTGATGTTGTTGGACTGGTTGTTTAGTTTTTTCCATGTTTGTGATCGGAACTTCCTCCCTATGCCATCTCCAAACAGTTTTACTATTGATCCAACCCTCATTTCCCTGCTCCTGCGCTTTCTTCTTATATGAGATAGTTGGAACACATTTGGTTGTATTGTGTCCAAACACTTGACATTTTGTGCATAACAAAGGTTTCCAATCATACTCCACTTCAACAGTAATCACCTTTCCTGTGTTAATTTCAATAGGGATCGAAACTGGTAATTCCTTTATTGCTTCTACATCCACACAAATTCTTGCAAAAGTCAGCATCTTCCTTGTTTCCGTGGCTTTGTCCATACAAAGCGGTTTCCCCACTGCACTAGCTAACAAGCTCAGCCCTTTAGTGTGCCACATGTGCTTTGGAACATTAGAGCATCTCTAATGGGTCTCCCATATTTAGCCGACACATAGGACGATTTAGCCTCCACGTAGGTGCCACCTACTTTCCCATCACTTTTTTTAGCAGGTCTTCCATACCTATATCAGGGGTAACCCTAACGCAAAACCTATTTTTTTGCCAAATTTTTATCTTCCACGCTGGTTCAACCAGCGTGGAATACTTGGGCTTCGCGTGTCTGGGCTTGGGGCAGTAGGCTGGGAGGCGTGGGCTGGGCTTGGGGCAGTAGAATAAATTTGTTTGAAAAGGTTCCACGCTGGTTTGACCTGCGTGGAATAAAAAAAAAAAAAAATAAAAAAAGGTTCCACGCCGGTTTGACCAGCGTGGAATTAAAAAAATAATAAAAAAGGTTCCACATTCCTATAATCTTATCTTTGGTTCGATTTTGGACGAAGTTTTAGCAGACCGGCCCACCACATCCTACGTGGATAGCCGGTTGCTAAAAATATAGAAGACGCGTTAGGGTGCTGTTTTTTTCGGAATTCCTAAATTATAGGTTTTAGGAGACCCATTAGAGATGCTCTTAGAGGATTCCCAATGCAGGATGGATAAATCCACCTCCACGTAGGCGCCACGTAGGTCCACATAGGCAAAATCCACCTTATTGATTCAAGGTGAAACTCTACAAAGTGGAGAGTTCCCAAGGGAAGGTGGACTCTTGTATAAGAGAAAGTGGATTTTTAGAAAAATCGGACGGCATGTCACGTCCCATTTTTTTTTGCAAAAAAATAGGGAGACGGCATGTGACATGCCGTCCGAGAGTCCAAAACTTTTAAAACACTACGTAATACCTAAAAATAAAACAGACGGCATGTCACATGTCGTCCGGTTCTACCACCCACAGGTGGATTTGAAGGTGGATTCTCCCACCTTCAAATCCACCTGTGGGTGTCCACTTTTCAAAATCCACCTCCCCTTGGGACATTGTTTTAGGTTTCAAGGTGGATTTATCCACCCCACCCCCAAAATCCACCTTGCATTGGGAATGCTCTTAGATAGCTTGATCCAAACAGGTATAGTTCTAATGGAACCTTTATTCTCCTCTACTTCTTTATCCCATGGGTTTATCACAAAGATTTTACCAGTCATGTGAAAAGAGCCCAAATCCAGTACAGATTGTTTATCTTCTTCGTTGTTGAACTTGAAATAGTAAATCTCGCCATTGATAAGTATCCAAAAATGTAGTTTTTACCCCTGATTAGTATGATGTTAGAACTCACTTTTGGACTTGAATTAAAGTAATATATATTGTTTTTGTATTTTTGTAGGAAAGAACCTAGAAAAGAATAAATCAAAGAAAAAACCTACAAAATGATATAAAAAGAGTAAAAAGAGAAAAGTCAAGTATGAAGCCAAAAGTCATAGATCCAAATGGTCAAAGCCTTAATGAATATTAGTGGATTAAATATAAATGAGCCCATAAATTATCTACAAAGCTTAAATCCAAGAGAGGCCCAGTAAGGAGATAAGTGAAGTGAGACTAATAAATAGAAGATGGAGTATGGAATCACTTCAAAGTTGATATTTAAGATTCTAGCATATGTAAAATATGGAGAACTAGGTATGACCCGTCCCTCCGGGACGCTTATTTATAAATATATTTAAACTGATATCCTTTGAACTCCCGCAGTCCCGTACAAATGGACAGTTGATAGTTAAATTTTTTTAGAAAACAATCACGGTGTGATCATAAAGTGTTTCTTTAGTCCCTTGTTTTATATATTGATTTTGTCGTTAACATGTTTAATGTTGCGGGTGCACTTTGCACATAATTTTAAATCGGAATCAATGCAACCAATTACTACATTTTTAAAAAAAATTGTTCTTAAGTGCAATATTTTTTAAGAATGCAGCAATCATGAATACACCTTTAATTTTGATAAATACATGTTGATGATAACATGATTACATGAACAACCATCATATATATAGCAGCGTTAATACATAGATTTTGTAAATAAGCGTTTAAGTATTTGATTTCTATTAGTAGAGTCTATTTGATAATGGGAAGAAGTTTGTGCATCAAAAATATTCTTAGTATCAAGTGTATCCATAAGATTTGCCAAATGCCCTTGATAATATCCTCTACATGCGAGATACTTAGTAGTTAGTACGTACTGCTGCTTAAGTTATACTCTTACTTTATTTGCTGTTGTAAACATGGTTTTTCTTCTCATTTGTCTGAAGTTGTTGCTACAGATACCTTTTAAACTTCACATGTATCTGTTCAATACATTCAGTCCAAGTCTGTTTTTTATGATCTGTCAGTTTATCTGCTTTTACGCTTGTTCAGAAATCTGAATCATCATAATAGAAGTAGGCCACTGTAGCATAAACCCATAATTGTAACTTCATTATATAAGATATAGACCTGTTGGTATTCTTGATATAGAACTGATAGAATTTTTATAATAATCTAATAAAAAAAACATGGAATTTTAAGAAAAAAAATAGATGCGTTCTTCTTTTGTTGTGGTTTTGTATTTGTTGTTCATTTCAAATTTGAAGCAAGTAAATTTAAGTTTCTCAAGCTAGACTGGCAACTGTACGTGTAGATGATGCGACAATTCTTCCCGGATTGATGGTTTGAACTTAGAAGAACACCGACAGTTAAATTTTATTGTGGTGGTAGGTACAGTATCATTTTCTTAATATCCAAAAAGAGGTTAGAGCCTTATCAACATGCATAAACAACATCGTCAGGTAGTGAAAAAATAATAATTAATAACAATAACGTTAAGGTCATATAAAAGTGATAAAACACATTAAGAGCTTGTGTATTCCTGTTGCTGCTGCCTCAGTGTTGTACATCTTTCTTGTGTTGCTGGTAGTTGGAAACTGAGCTGAGGAAGTGATGGAGGTTGTCACTTGGCTGCAACTACATCTTTGGCCTTGCAGAATGTGCTATGGGAGTCTAGGGAATCGACCAAATCTTCCAGTTCGCGAGCAGATCAGAGAAGCTCAGGTCCTTGTTCAATGCATTGCCATCTACCCAAAACAATGGAAAATCCTTCACATTCTTGCATAGTCTGTCCAGTTTAGGTTCTGTTGCTTTGAATACCTTTTCATTGCGCATAAGCCAGATCGATGGCTCACATGACTGCATACGGTAAAAAAACTCAAGAGTTTAGCAACCAAACCTAATGTACCATACCTATAAAAGATTAAGACAGGGGTGCCTACCTGCAAAATTATTTCACACAGGTGGTTTGTACATGGGATAAGCATAGCTTTCAAATGACAAAAAATTTCTTTTCTACACAACAGTAAGCGCAAGTAAAATGAGGTTTGTGAGTGAGTTAGTTTTGGAAAGTTCTTCGTGCTGCAGTCAAGGGAATTTTAGAGAATGGAGATGATCATGGAAAGTATGTCGCTTCTCCATTGGTATTTTAGTTTCCATTGTTTGATCAGGATACATAATTTTTACAACTCAACTCTTCCATATATAGTTGACTGGCTATGGAACAGAAAAACCATATCTCAGATTCAATGAAGTAAAGTTTAAGTGTAACTTATGATGGGGCCTCAGCCTATTTTTATGTAAGAACATGCAAGGGCACCTCCAGTTTAATGTAGAACCAAAGTAAATAGTAATGCACGTACAAAAAATTTTTATGGAATCAAGGGTGATCTTTCTAGTAGGCAACAAAGTCTCTCTCTCTCTCTCTCTCTCTCTCTCTCTCTCTCTCTCACACACACACACACACACACACACACACACACACACAACTCTACCGTCGATCTTTCTCTTCCTCAACAAATATCCCAAAGAATACTTTCTCTCTTCTCTGGCTCTCTGCTAATCCATAACCAATAAAGGCAATTTCCCCCCTCTTTTGATAATCTCTCTTTCTCCTGCACTAATTGAGAGTATGGAATACCTTTAATTTGACAAAAAGGGAATAACATATGATTAGACAAATACTGACACTCCAATGTTTGTGGTATTTGGGCTTAAAAGTAATGGAACAATACTTGAATGCTACTTCTTCATGTCTGTGTGCCTAGTTGTATAATATGTAATTGGTGTCTCAAAAAGTTGTTATTCTGGTTTTCTTAATGATCTGAGAGAGCTATTCAATGGTCCATGATCAGTTTTTTAATTTTATATTCTATGGATAAGTGAAAGAAGAAGAACAAAACAATGGATTAGTTGATCAGTTATTTTTATTTAATTGAATTATTTAATGGTCACTCATTACACTGTAACATAATAGAGTAGTTGTACGTCCAAAAAAAGAACTCATTCCTTTGACTTATTCATGTGGCTGTCTATGGAGTACCTACAATGAAAGATTTGAGAGCATTGTCTTTGATGAGCAGGAGTAATGTTGTACTTAAATTTATTGGGATAAGATGATGTTAATTTCATTTTGCTTACCTGTGTCCTAATTTTCTGATTTAAAAGGGTTATTATGCCTAAGACTAAAAGGAAAACATACTTCAATGTCGGGTTCTTTTCATTCTAAATGTCATTTCTTAAATTTCATCGGTTTCTTAGGGCATTGACTAACTATCAAGCATTTTACAACACTTTTAGTTGTACTGCAACCAATACTTTCAACTAAATCTTATTGATTTTCTATGGAGCATCTTCAAAGCGAGAGACAGGAGTGTTTGGTGAGGAAGGATGAAATGCCTCTAATATTATATATAACACTAAGATGTTGAATATGTTTTGTCAAAGTTTTTTAAAGAGTAAATGCTTATTTGAAAATTGAATATTGGAATGATAAGAGGTGCCTTTTGGCATCAGGGTTTGATGTGCCTGTCTTTCTTTATAGGTTAAGGTTTCATACCGTGTATTTGATAATTTACTAAAAGGAAGTTGATTGTCTGTATTGTTAGTTTACGCTTGGTTTTGGTACACAATCTTTGCATGGACATTATTCTTGGAAATTTTTCTCATGAACAGTACATATCCTAGGAAACAATGAAGACGTATAAGAAATAATGCACGTAAATGACAGTTCTACTTTAGGGGAGGTATAAGAAACAATGAAGGGCATAAGAAACAATTCAAATCTCACCTGCTGAACTAATGTAGTGATGATTGTGAGGATTCCGTGGTTTGGAAAGGTAGCAAGTCATTTTCTGTGAGCAGCCACTTTCGTCATAAATTATTTTTCTATCCCTACAAAACCAAATTAATTTGGAAAACAAAGATACCTTCAAAAATCTTTAGGTTTGATGATTGACATTAGTTTTGCTTCAATTATATTAAGTGTGATACCTTCACTTAATATAATGGCCAAATTTGCAAAATTCAAGCAACCGAATAAAAATTAACCTTAGGAGAATTTCAGGAAAATAAAAATGCACAAATTATATATATAAGTGAATGCAATTCTACGAAGAGGTTATGTTTAGTTATTTATTAGTGAATCCTTATTCAACATCTACATCCACATCCTCAACCCTCGCAAAAACCTAAAAAAAAACCCCGCAAAACTGCAAATGTTAGTATGCCAAAAAATCTATTTATATATTAAGAAGTACGCCTTCTTGTCAATTTGAAACGGGTTACACTAATGCAAATGCTTTAGAAATGGGTTATAGTAATGCAAATGCTTGTCAATGTAATAAAAGGATCAACCTGCTTGTAAATGTTTTTGGGTGCTGCATGAAGTAGCAGTGGGGGTGGCAGATATTGCAACACACTTTTGAGTGCCGCAGAAAGTGGCGGTGGGGAAGTCAGACATGGAAAGATGGTTGCAAGAAAAATCTGCAACCAGTTTACGCAAATTCAATTAGTACATAGAATTGTTTGATGGTCCATGATCGAGTTTTTATTTTAAATTCTATAGATAAGTGAAAAGAAAAGAACATAACAATAGATTAGTCGATCAGGTTTTTTTTTTTTTTTTTTATTAATTAAACTATTTAATGGTTGCTGATCACACTGTAACATAACAGATGGGGAGGAATGACATTGTACTTCAATTTTTCACCAGAAAACCATATCTCATATTCGAGCAAAAAAAAGTCTAATCGTAACTTATGATTGGACTTTTGACCTGTTTTTATGTAAGAGCAGGCAAGGGCACCTCCAGTTTGATGTAGAACCAAAATAGTAATGCACCTTCAGCAATAATAAAAACTATGAATCAATCATTAAATTAAAATCATAGGACTAAATTAAAATAATGGTGAAAACTATACCTCAATTAAAAGAGAAAGTCTTCTTTGAAGAAAAAGAAATTAAAAGAGGGGCTGAGAGAGATTATGCTAATTGATTAATACTGTTGAGGAAGAGAGAGAAGCATAATTGAGAACTGAAATTAAGAATAAACATACCATCTTACTTTTCTCACTAATAGGGAGAGACGCAGAGTTAAGAGAGACGCAAAGTTAGATATGTGATGAAAGATGATGATGATTTCCAGGAAGAGGGTTTTATCTGCAGAGGTGAGAAAGAGGTTGATATGTGTATTGAGGAAGAAAAAGAAGTAGAGGTGTGCGAGAGAGTTGTGATAGAGAGAGAGACAAAATTAAGAGAGTTGAGCATAAACCCAATCTAAAATCTCTATAAATCCTCCCTAAATCTTAACAATATAAGGATAAGTTTTAATCCTAACCATCTATTTGCAATTTTTTAAATAACCAATCTCTATAATATTTTGTCAAATCATGACCATTTATTTGCAATTTCATTAAAACCCAATCTCTATAATCTCCTGTAGAAATCTTGACCTTTGTTTGTCTTTTTAGCAAATTTATAAGTGCCGATTATAATATAGATATTGTGACAACTCAACCATCCAAGAAAGATTGCCAGTATCTTCTAGAATACCACTATATATGGCAGTTTTATACAAAATTGGCAACAATGGTGACAAGAATTTGATTTTCAACACATGTTTTTCATTAATCTTTAACCACAATCATTCAAAGATTTTATTCTTGACATTTTCTTCCACAAATGATTTGATTAGCAATCAAATCAAATATTATATAATATTTGACAATTTTGCCCTTTTAGGCTCCCCATGAATTTATAAATAGGGAGCTTTATTCATTGTAATGATCATCAAGAGTGGAGAGCAAAAACTCATTCTAATAAAAGTTCTTTTCTTCTTCTTCTTTTAGTTTAGTTAGTTTTTATTTTATGTCATTTCATTTAATAGATTTTAGTTTAGTATTATGCTAGGCTAATCTCGCTTTTCAAGGGAGAGATGAAGCCTTTTCATTTTATGTAGTAGTTAATATATGAGTTATTAAGCTTTAATCCATTAGAGTAATTCTGGAGGTCAAGGATCTAGCGCTTCGAGAGAAGGTTAGAGGTAAGTAATTGCAATGATTTATTTATGAAATGAAACATATTAAGGTGTTTATTTACTTTCTTCTTAGTTCTTTAAATTCTTTTAGTAGATGGAATATACACTTTGCTATAGCAATTTGGGGACACATTGAGTGACGGTCTGAAAGACGAACGTACTTTTTCTTGCCACCAACATAATAGTTGTACATTGTGTTGTAGTCTTTCCTCAGATTTTAAAGATAAAAAGTATCATTGGTTTTCCAAAATTGATAGACTCTAATGTAGATAGAATAAATGTTTAAAGCCATACCTTTCCATTATGCATTTCGAATCATCTTAGTGTGTAATGAGTATCTATCTACGGATCAATCTTGATAAATCTATATATTAAGTATTACATAATTGAATTGGTGGATTCAATCTCTTGAAATCTTCATCATATTTATCTTCGTATAATTATTTCTTACATTAGTAGTAGTTAATCACCAATACCTTGCAAAATTATTTTCCCAATATTCTCTAGATTAGTAAAAATGGTTTTCCTTTTCTTCATTTAACTTGGTTCTCTCTTAAACGTGGATTCGATAACCCTTTCTTGAAGCTATACTCATTTTAGGTAGTCAAAGCAAGGTTTTGAAAGACGCGATCTAATTAACGACTATTTCGTGCCTTTCAAATGGCGTCGTTGCCGGTCTAAGAAGGAATCGAACCAAGGAAGAAAATGCGTCATCATACTGATCGATAGTCTATTGGGACCCACCCAACCCTCTCACCATCCATATTGAGTTTGTTTTTTTCTCTTTTCTCTAGTTACTTGTTTTCTATTCAATTTTAGTTAGAAATTAAATTGTAGTAGACTGTAGTTTCAATTATTACATTTATACACTCACTATCTGGTAAAGAAGGACAACAAATAG
The DNA here is from genome assembly GCA_023053565.1 of Aquilegia eximia. Lineage (NCBI taxonomy): Eukaryota > Viridiplantae > Streptophyta > Magnoliopsida > Ranunculales > Ranunculaceae > Aquilegia > Aquilegia eximia. Next base: position 17,571,860 of record JALIGU010000003.1, read on the forward strand.
TCACGGACAATTGACTAGTTTGTTTCTGCACGGGTTCGTACACTAATTCATTTTTAGTGGCCCGATCCTGTAAGTAAATCTTCTCACCGCGAAGTCCAAGTTAGCAGTTTATTTTAATTGAGTGGTGTATTGCGCATTTAATTTAACATTTGCATAAAATATTAGATAAGGGCAAGAACCCCAACAAGATAAAGTAGTGGATTTCATCACCGCTACTTTGCCCACTTAGGTTAAAAATTTCAACATCTTGCATAACCTAAGCTCAATTAATAATTTAAATTTATTAGACTTCAAGCCAAGGGTTGTTATATAGCTCATAAGACCCTCTTGAATAGGATAAGATTTTAAGGAATTCTTATAATTAGTACTTCTTGTGCAATGTCTAGAAAAGTTCTGTTAAACAACGTGCAATGGATAGCAAACCCCCCACTGAAGAACGTAATTATACACAATTGAAGAACGTGTTATACACAGAAGACCCCCCACTGAATCTGGGAACTAATCTGGTTGCATTTGGGCGAAAGTTATTTGAACTACTTAAGATTTTACCTTGCCAAGAGTAGGAGCTAAGTCTAGAAGTATTAGTTTTGCTTAAAATTCGTAACCTAAAAAATTAAATAAAAAAAAATTAAATTCGTAACCTAAGGTAATGGATAGCAACGTGATGACTGCGGGTTCGAACGAATATGTATTTAGGAGAATCGGGTTTGCTATCCAGAAAGGACTTGCCGTGCAGTTTGTAGCGCGTTTGTTCTCTACTTTTGTGTAATTTGTTGAGCTTATCAATAAATTAAAAAAAATTTATCATTAAAAAAAAAAAAAAAATTAAAAGGGTTAATGACATCGACAGGCTGAGAGATGCGATCAAAGTTGATATAGGTTTATTTTCGTCGCTTGACAATACTTTGAAGAGGATGAACAAATGGATGTGTGGTGATTGTTTTGGTATCCATGCAGCGACCATAAAATGTAAACATCCGGATGGTGCAGTCATCAAACCACCTGCGCGAAAGGAGACCGGTGAGTTAGAGTGTGCAATCGTAGGTATACAACCACCACAGTTTGTACATGTTGATAATCCACCCGCACCTACAGCAGGAGGGGACACTGGTATTGATACTCACCTTTCTATTGTTGCACCTTCTTTAGATGAGATATCACTTGATCGTATTTTCTGTAGACCTTTTCGCACAGTGAAAAGTATTCCACGTCCTTGTCGATTAGCATTCTCCTGTGCATTGAAGTCAGTCTTGTATGAAGTTACTGCGGACCCCATGTCAACAGGGCCATGGGTTAGATTGCTCCTGCTTCCCTATTGCACATTGCAAGTGTTCCATCCGCAGAATCGCCAAGAGCGTCGTTCTGGTGCTCGGAAATATCTCCAGCAGCATCAGATTTTGCAGGCTCTCTCTATTTGGAACGAGCCTGGGGGTATATTTCGTTTGATTGAGAGGGTCACACACACAGAGCCTCCGTTGGAACGACTATCTCGACAGTCCCGAAGCAAGAATGTTCGACGGTGTTTGCAAAAGGTTGCAGACGGGCACTTTGCAGCAGCCGTGAAGGTGTTGGCATCATCAGGGGTTGCTCCAAACACTCCAGAGACGCAACAGGCTTTAGAGGATAAACACCCGAAGCATCCACCACCATCTGTCCCCGACATTCCTTTACTTGAGTCACCTTTGTCAGTTGAGAGGGATGTGATATTATCATGCATCAGGTCCTTCCCCAAAAGAACCTCTTGTGGGCGAGATGGTCTCCGGGCCCAACACCTATTGGATGCTATGAGCGGGGCTGCATCCGCTGTAGCCACAGATCTTATGGACGCCTTGACACCGGTTGTGAACTTATGGCTACAAGGTCGATGCCCACGGGTCTTGGCAGAGTTCATAGTAGTGCGCCTCTCACCCCACTTCTTAAGCCAGGTAACGGCATTCGCCCAATAGCTGTGGGTATGGTTTGGCGTCGTCTGGTGTCTAAGATTGCCATGAGAGGAGTTTCTAAGGATATTGTCCCATACCTAGAGGATTTTCAGTTTGGGGTTGGTGTGCCTGGTGGAGCAGAGGCAATTTTGCATGCTGTTAATCGGTTGGTTTATGCCAACAAGGATGACACATCGCTTTCTATGCTGCTTGTGGACTTTCAGAATGCCTTCAACCTTGTTGATCGGTCTGCTATGCTACGGGAGGTACGCAATCATTGTCCATCTATTGCTCTATGGGTCGAATACCTCTATTGCCAACCTGCTCGATTGTATCTAGGGTCTACTCATATCTGGTCAGCAGCTGGGATACAACAGGGGGACCCTTTGGGGCCTCTTCTCTTTGCTTTGGTCTTGCATCCATTGATACACCGCATTCAGTCAGAATGCCACCTGGAGTTGCAGGCATGGTACTTAGATGATGGTACTCTGATTGGTAGTACAGAACAGGTGGCTAGAGCTATTCGTATCATTCAGGAAAGAGGACCACCTCTTGGGCTCGTGCTTAATGTTTCTAAGACAGAGTTGTTCTGGCCTTCTGTTAATCCTGTATGCTCCTATCCAGATATCTTTCCGGCTGGTATATCATGTCCTCAGCGAGGGGTTAAGTTGCTTGGAGGGGCTGTAAGTATTGATGCATCCTTTATTATGGGTAATGTTCGTCAACGAGTAGATAAGACACTTCAGCTTATGGATTTATTACCACAACTAAAGGATCCGCAATGTGAGCTGGCACTTTTACGTTCTTGTATGGGAATATCTAAGCTCACCTTTGCTCTCCGTACCTGCCCCCTTGATTATGTTCAGGAAACAGCCGAATGGTTTGACCACAAGCTCCGTGCAGCCCTTCAGAATATTGTGGTTTCTGATGGACCTGGTTTTGGTGATCTACAGTGGCGTATGGCAACCCTCCCATTGCGTATGGGCGGACTTGGTATTTATTGTACTACTGATGTTATGAAGTTTGCTTTCGTAGCTTCACGTACGCAAACCAAGGATCTCCAAGATCACATTCTTCGGGGTTGTGCGGCTGCACCTATGGGTAATGTTTTCGATACTGCCATTGCTAGTTTACATCTTTCTATACCTGATTTTGATCTCAGCAATCTTGCTCCAACTGCTACCGTCCCCTTCAGACCCCAACATGTCTTGGCGGAAGCATACTACAGCAAGATTAGTTCTGGTCTTGAGAGGGAATTTGAGTTGTCAGCTAGACAAAAAGCCGTGATTGGATGTGTGCAAGCAGAACATGCCAATGATTTTCTCCTTGCCATCCCGATGGAAGGGCTTGGACAACGCATGACCCCGGTAGAATATTGTGCCATTCTTCGTTATCGATTGATGATCCCTCTTTATTCAGATGGTGAACTTTGTCCAGTGTGCAAGAAGAGCAGACTTGATGCTTTTGGGGACCATGCGGCCCATTGTAAGCATTACCCCGGCTTCAAGTACAGGCATGACCACGTTAGAGATATCTTGTGTGATGTGTTCTGGCGGGCTGGAGTACAGGTTAAGAAGGAGGCTCCTGTTAACTTTCTTACTGATCCTAAGGAAGGAAGATCGACATTACGTCCTGCTGATATTCTGGTCTATAACTGGTCTGAAGGTAAACATGCGTGTGTTGATGTTATAGGGGCGTCTCCGATGGTTGGGCTGGGTGCTGGGATTTTTGAGGTGGGGCTAGCAGCTAGCAATGCAGCAACAGCAAAAGTGGAGAAACATGACGGAGCTTGTAGGGCTAACCAACATAGCTTCATCCCCTTTGCATTTGACACATTTGGATTGCTAGGCTCAGAAGCAGTTGAGCTCCTCAGGAGAGTGGAGAAGGTAATGGATAGCAACGTGATGACTGCGGGTTCGAACGAATATGTATTTAGGAGAATCGGGTTTGCTATCCAGAAAGGACTTGCCGCGCAGTTTGTAGCGCGTTTGTCCGCTACGTTTGTGTAATTTGTTGAGCTTATCAAAAAAATAAAAAAATAAAAAAAATCTGTAGTTGAAGTTAAAAGCTTCCATGGTCAAATTTTAGCCATGCAAACCTTTTTCTTTTAAAAAAAAAAAAAAAAAAAAAAAAAATTCAAACCAAAAAAAAAAAAAAAATTGATTTGTTTGATCTATAATAATTTTTTGTTTGTGCTTGATTACTTTGTATTCCCAAACTTGGTTAGGTGAGAAACGAAATTAATCGTCTAGTTAGTATTGATCTTCTATCCTCGGACGAGGAATCTTCTACTCCTTTATCGCCAACTACCTTTTCTATCATGGCGGGCCTTGTGGATGCTAGAAATCTCGATGAGCAATTTGCTCCAGTAACCACCAACCCGCCTTATTCTATTGTATTGCCAGCATGTGATGCACAACATTTTGAAATAAAACCTTCAATTATCCACATGTTACCTAAATTCCATAGATTCGAAAATGAACAACCTTATAGTCACGTGCGTAAATTTATTACAATTCTAAACACTGTCAAGAATCAGCATTTGGGTATCGACGATTTTAGGTTGCGTTTATTTCCTTCAACCCTTGAAGATAAAGCTGCCTATTAGCTTAACTCTTTACCAGCCAATTCAATCACTACATGGGAAGGGTTAGAAAGAAAATTCCTAGCAAAGTTTTACCCACAAGCCAAAACAGATGTTATGAGAGTTGTAATAGCCAATTTTAAAGGAAAGCCAGACGAAGAATTTTCTGAAAGTTGGGAACGTTTTAACGATTTACTTATTCGTTGCCCACACCACAACTTCGACAAAGCCCAACAAGTTCACCATTTGTACAAAGGAATTTCTGGAATGAATCGAACATTGCTCGAGTCTATGCACCAAGGGAAATTTCTAAAACAAAAGGCCGAAGATGCTTACAAATTCCTTGAGGAACTAGCCGAGAACGCTCAAAAATGGGGTGACAGCAATGAGAATATTGCTAAAATAGAGGGAATACCGAAAAAAACTGGAATGTATAATGTTAAGCAAGACTCCGAACTTACATCGACAATATCTAAGCTAGCTACCACCGTTGAGTCTTTAAGTAAGAAAATAGATACTTTTAGCATGGTTTCTGCCAATAATATTAATTATACCCAGATAGAATCTTGTGTACAATGTGGAGAAATATCTCATACTGTTGATGCATGTCCAGTTTTTACCATGTATGAACCAACTTTAGAACAAGTTTTTGTTTATAATGCTTACACTAGGAGACCCACTGCCAATACCTTTGGAAACACCTACCATCCTGATATGAGGAATCATCCAAATTTTACGTGGAGCCAACCAAATAATGTCTTAAATCCTCCTAATTACTCAAACAATATGCCAACACAACCTTTATACAATAATAGAACCATTGTGGTAGATCCCATGACAAATTACCAAGCATCGATGGCTCAACCTAACGCAAATTTTGAAAATACACTAAAGGTTGTGGCCCAAAATTTAGAACAAACTAATACGCGGGTAGATTACTTGCAAGAACAAACGAACAAACAGATAGAGCAAACTAACAAACACATGCTCTCAATGCAAGAACAAACAAATAAGCAGTTCCAAATGATGCAACAATTGCTAGGTCAAGTAGTCACAACTTTAGCTGAAAGACTAAAAGGTAGTATACCCAGTCCACCTGAGCCAAATCCTAGAGGAAAAGGCGTATATGAGGCATCCACCTCAAACCAACAAATGAATGCAATAACTACCCTTAGATCTGGAAAGAAAGTTGACAACAAAGTGGATTACGTTCCTGAACGAGATAATTTTGTAGAAAAAGATAACATAGAAGAATCACAACGAAACTTAGAAACAGAATCTGCTGAAGAAAGTGAGAAAGAATCACCGCCTACAAAAGAAAACGAAGTTATTGCACCAAAGAAGAATCAAGAGCCTAAGAAAGACAAACCAACAGTACCACGACCCATTGCACCATATCCGTCCAGGTTAAAACTCAGACAAGAAAGTAAGTTCAATGAGCTAGCAGAAATTTTTCAACATCTTCAAATCAATATTCCATTCTTAACAGCCATCAAACAAATACCGACCTATGGAAAATTTATCAAGGATATGCTTAAAAAGAAAACAAATCTCCTGAAAGAGGCTTTCTTGACACAACAGTCTACATCTTATATTCTCAATCAAGCGGTTGTCAAACATAAGGATCCAGGTAGCCCAACCATTTCATGTAAGATAGGTGAAAACTTTGAGGACCAAGCTCTCCTAGATCTTGGAGCTGTGGTCAATCTGATACCTTTTTCATTATATAAACAACTAGGATTGGAAGGATTAAAACCCACGGATGTGCGTTTACAATTGGCCGATAGAAGTATCAAAATTTCGAAGGGTATTATTGAAGATGTAATTGTGAAAATACAAAACTTCTATTATCCGGTAGATTTCGTTGTCTTAGATACTCAACCTACCCAAGGGAAACAAATACCAATTATTTTAGGTCGATCATTTTTAGCTACTGTTAATGCCATTATTAATTGTCGAAATGGTAACATGACCTTAACCTTTGGGAATATGAAGATCGAAGTGAACATATCTACGCTTACAAAACCACCAGAAGATTTAGATTTGGTAGAGCATGTATGTTCCATCATGGCTATAGAAAAGTATTACCTTGATGACCATCTCAAACTAAGCCAACCTCATGAGGACTTAATGACCGATGAAGAATTTTATCGCCTCTATCCGGAGGATCCAAATGATCCACCCATAAATGAGTGTATTAATGTCTTAATGAAAAGTGATGACCCAATCTTGAGAGAATTAACTTGCGAATAATTATATTGACTCAAGTAACTTTTCTATTGTAAAAACTCACTCAAAGGAATCCAACATCCATACTCCAAATGTCCAACCTTTCATCTCTTTTTGTAAAGCCCCAAACTTAGATTATGATCTTATAGTATCACCAATACTATACAAGTACTTCAACCATCAAGAGATAGATCGGGGGGACGAGAATCTTCATGCGCTCAATCCTTTGGCTCATAATTCACCATCCCATCTACAAGCCTATACAAGCCCATACTTCTCCTAAACATTTGTGCATCAAGTTTGTGTTGGAAGAGATTATTTTAATTATATGAACCTTTTTTTCGCGCTATCTAGTTTGTTGTTAATTTCAATGGTTCAATTTTCTGGAAGGATTATCAATTATTTAAGATTTTGACATTTGGCTAATACCAATGAGAATGTCTAGTGCGTCTAGCTGAAGAAAAAACACTTAGCGCTACTTGGAGGCCACTTAGGAAATTGTTTAATTACAAGTTAGAACTTTTAAGTCTCGGGAATCTGACTTTTCAAAAAGACCCAAAACTTATATCTGGCTGAAGACATAAAACTTAGCGCTCTTGGGAGGCAACCCAAGTTCTTGTAGTATAGTTCTATTGGTAATAAAATTCCCTTTCAATTAAATTTTTGCTTGTGTTATTAAATTCTTTTGCATTGAGGACAATGCATGATTTAGTTTGGGGGGAAAGGCTAAAATTTAAATCTTGAAATTTTATTACCTAATTTTTTGTTTTATATATATATAAGACTAATGGTGATTTTCTATGATGAGATATAAATTTTTAAAGTTCAAGTGTTTGGGAATTGCAAACATGGAAAATCATTTCAGAAGTTATTTATGTAGTAAGATAGTGTGTTATTACTTAAATAGATTTTATTCCTAAAAATCCTGACTTGGAAAATTTTATGCACAAAAGCCACAAGTGTAATTTGAATTGAAAAGCAATTAATTTCCTAAGGATCTAGAGGAATAAATGTGGAGATCATATAACCATGTGAGACTTGAGCCATTCTTTTCTTTGGAGAGTTATATATATACGTCATTCCGGGTCCTACATGGCTCAATTTTTCTTTCAGCGTTATTTGAATTCGTTCTAGTCTCATTATTTTTACTTTGATTGATCACGAGAGTGAAGTCAAGTGGGGAGCTATAAATTTGGGTCTTGTAGTCTATTCAAGATAAAATTACCATACTACCCTTTTAAAGATGAAAATAAGTATCTTTTTAGTTTTAGCAAATTTAGCCTTTAGCCCACCTAAAATAATAATATCCAAGTAGGAGCCCTTCTTAGCCTTTGACTAAGCCTTTTTCTAAGCCCATTATCCATACCCAATACTCTAAATTTGGAGTTTTACACCTCAACTTATATCCATTGCCTATTTTTTTAGAGATGCTAAGGATGAATTATGAAGACAAACATTAGAAAAGGAGAATGATGGTTGTGAAGATTTTTGTCTTTAAAAAAAATAAAAAAATAAATAAAAAAGAGTTGATGGAATGCAAGAAAATATCCATGTACAGTTAATTACAAAAAAATCAATGAAGAAATGGATATTAGTGAATTTTCAAAGTCGAGAAATTGAAGATATCTTAAAGTATGAAGATTCAAATCTCCTTAAATGAACCTTGAAGTCAAAAATTTGTCAAAGATAAATGAAGACCCTTCGTATCTCTAGAAAACTTTGATCCTTTATCTTTCTTTCATAAACCCGCCCCAAGCCAAGCTACAACATTTTTATACTTATTCGATTCAAATTGATGTATGGTAAAAAGTGGAGAATAGGTGAGAAGACGCTAAGGTGAAATACCCGACACTCTCGCATGTGATCAATATCCATTCTATGAGACTATTCTAAAGATAAAGTGTTTCTTTTTACATATGTGGGATGTTATGATTTTTAATTTCTTCCCTCACATATAGAGGTAAAATGATAAAACTAATCTCTGAGCGATTTTTTTTCTGAGCCCGGTGAGATTTGGGTCAAAGCAAATTTTTCGAAAGAAAATTAGGAATTTCCTTGCTTGGATAAGAAAAATTATATTTTGTGGCTATTAACACACACACACACACACACACACACACACACACACACACACACACACACACACACTTTGTCAGGATTATGATCGGATAGTCTCTATTTCTAGAAATAAAATACGATCTGTTAGATTTATGATGGATGATGTGATATAAAGTGTGAGCATGAACTTAACATTTGGAAAATATTATTTTCTCTGAGAAAAGTTGCATCACCATTATTCCCATTTTTGTTTTTTTGAATTTTGTGGGTATATTCTCTGCAAACCCTCACGAGGCTATAACTCGTCCTACTAGGGAAAACCTAGGGGTTTAAGGTCTTAGTGCATTTGGTTAATGCACTCGTCTCATACCACGTAATGGTATAACCTGTATATTAAATAAAGTTTTTGTCTACTTATTCTTTTAATTTATTTCTCTCTTTTGCTAGAGGACTAGCAAATGCTAGTTTGGGGGTTGTGATAAGTATCCAAAAACGTAGTTTTTACCCCTAATTAGTATGATGTTAGAACTCACTTTTGGACTTGAAGGAGAGTAATATCTATTATTTTTGTATTTTTGTAGGAAAGAACCTAGAAAATAATAAATCAAAGAAAAAGCCTACAAAATTCAAGCTCCACTGTAGATTAAAATTTTCTTTTGGGCAGCATTGTGGGGAAGAACTCTGACAGTGGACAACCTGATCACAAGAGGACAGATTGTATCTCCTATCTGCCAGGTGTGTGGTCTGCTGAATGAGTCCATCATTCACCTGTTCTTGTTGTGTCCAGTAGCATTACATGTGTGGCAGGCTTTGACATCTGCAATCCCTGAAGTTCAGCCAAGTCTTTTTAGTTGTTCAACTTTGACAGTGTTTGTGAAGCCGGCCGAAAAGGTCGGTTCCGAGTTAACGATGAATGTGTGGAAGTTACTTCCATATACTATTATCTGGACTCTAGGGAAAAATAGAAATCTAAATGTTTTCAAAAACAAGGAAATTTGGATAGAAAAGATTTTAAAAGAGGTCAAAGCTACAACATGGTATTGGTTGGGAGTATGGGAAAGAAGAAGGTATTTTAGATTTCAGGAAATATTCCTACACTGGATGAGATGACATTATAGCCGGAAATTACACAAGATAAGTTGAGCCTCAACTGATTCAGGGAATTGTATGTACATCTTTGTCTAGGATATCCTAACCTGATGCCGCACTCTTTGTAAGTAGACCAGGTCTTTTTTATCTCATTAATAATTTTTTCTTTTCAAAAAAATAAGAAAATAAAAAAAATACTATCCATCACTTTTACATATTTTTTTTGTAATGCTTTCCCATTCTACTCCTACCCATAATAGCTGTTTCAAAAGAATCAGTACGTCAGAAAATTTATGCTATGCCATCCATGATTCTATATTTCCCATGCATTAACACCATCAATAATAATCCAATATATTAATTACTTTTATTACTTAATTACTATGGGTTTGTACGCGCTCCGTGTATGTTTCTATATTGGGAGCAATTATACACGTTAAGATTGATTTACAGTTTAATTTAAAATTTTGTAATTTTTATGATGGTTTTAGTTAAATAAAGGTGTTTTTTTTGTCAATTTTAGATGGTTAAATGAGTATTTTACTTATTTATTGTGAAAAGAGGTATTCTAATAATATTATTGAAAAAGAATATTAATTTTATGAAAAATAGAGGTGTTTTTGGTGATTTTGTAAAAATATTGTATTTTTATAATGTAATGAAAAAGGTATTTTGGTCATTTGATATCAAATAAAAAAAAAATAGTTTTGTTTAATAGGGGTACTTTGATAATTGCATATAATTGAATATGATTTGGTAGTGGTATTTTGATATTTTTTTATTAAATAAAAGTATTTAGATAATTTCAATAATTAGATTAAAACTAGTGAGTTATATTATTGGGCTATTTGTGTTATTGGGTCGAATGGGTCATTGAACAGTTTTGGGGCTTTATATAGAGATGCGTCATGGACTGAATATTGTATCTTGTACGTATATGTATGTAGTTGGGATAGGTGGCAACAACTTCATTACTGGAGACCGAGAAGTACGATGATGTCACTTTGTTACTAGAGACCGAGACGTACAGTGATGTCACCCGGTCTCCCCTCTTTATAGTAGTTTAGATGAACTTACAAAAAAAGGTAGGCTTTTCGCCCCAATTTGTATATGGTCATGAGGAGCCAATCATAAAATGACATGTTTCAATTGAGTTATTAGTTAATTGGGCCCCACCTAAATTTTCTCTTGAACTTATGAGTGCCACAAGTCCACTTTCAACACCCAAACTTTATAAAAATAGATTGTTGTATTGAGCTTTTGTCCCGTAGCTTGGTCTGCATGTCATAAAAATCATCTGTCATTTGTTGTTTAATTAAGGTAATTGCTAAAGACACCTACCACTTTTCTAAGAGCATTCTCAATGGTAGGTTTTAAATCCCTTTTAGACACTTTTAGTGAAAAACTCTTGCCAATGGTAGCTTTTAACACACTTTTCAAGCAAAATACTTTTAACTCCTTGGCAAATTTGCCAAGGACTTAAACGTGCCACCTAGGATCTTTTAGCTATTTAAAAATTAAATTTGCTCATAATATACACCATGTTTTTTTTGGAAAAATAAAATCTTAAGTTTTAACACTTATTTTAAAACTAAGAGCATTCCCAATGGTAGGTTTTAAATCACTTTTAGCAACTTTTAGTAAAAAAACTCTTGCCAATAGTGGGTTTTAACACATTTTTCAAGCAAAACACTTTTATCTCTTTGGCAAATTTGCCAAGGAGTTAAAAGTGCCATGTAGGATCATTTTATTAATTAAAAATTAAATTTCATCACAATGTACACTATGTTTTTGGGGAAAAGTGAAATTTTAAGTTTTAACACTTATTTTAAAACCAACCATTGGTAACTCTAAAAGTACTAATCACTTTTAACATTAATTTTTTACTAAAACCTTTCCTCTCTCTCCTATGTGGCACCCTTAAAACCCTTTTACTATTGGGAATGCTCTAACCATTGGAAACTCTAAAACCACTAATCACTTTTAACATTAATTTTATGCTAAAACCTTCCTTCTCTCCTATGTGGCACCCCTAAAACCCTTTTACCATTGAGAATGCTCTAAGTTCCAAGAGCAGTTTTTAGAATTTATGGTTTAGAATACTAGAATTAGGATTAAGATTTAGTATTTAGGGTTTAGGGTTTATAGATCCTTTTTGGAGTTTAAAGGAATGGAGAATTTGCCAGTTGAAATCACTAGCAACATCCTTTCAAGAAGACCATGCTAACGGGCAAATTCTCTCTGATGATTCCATAAGATTATTGCCTAAACTTACCGAAGAAGACATTCCTTTTCTCTATGCTAGTTTTAATAAACGGATCCTATCTTCTATGTTGAAGACAATGAAGAAGCATTACATCAAACGACTATGTTAAGCATTTGAGAAAGTTTGATTCTAATTCTATGTGAATTCTCATATTTTGGGTTCTTGCAATGGCTTTATTTGTTTATCAGAATATCATCACCTTAGTCCATCAGTTATTTCGTGCAACCGTATTTATGTATTTAACCCAAACCCACATGTTCCCTTAGCAGCCCACATCTCTCTCTCTCTCTCTCTCTCTCTCTCTCTCTCTCTCCATCACAACTAAGTTGAATACTGCCAGTAAGTGGTGCATTGTATGACCTGTGGAGCTTTCCAATCTACTTGTTGTTAGTGTAGTATACAATAGAATGCTGCAAAAAGACTTAGAAAGGAAGTTGTCGAGGCGTGTGAGGCACTGTCCTTAAGGAAAGATTTCGCCCCTTAGAGATGGTATCTCGGTGCAGGTAGGCTTCACGACATCTCTCTTGCAGGATTCAACGGCAATGAACCTATAATGGTGCACTCCCAAGTATAGGTTCCTATTTGAACAGCTCACTATATTTTTCTGACAAGAAGAGAACTTAGTTTATAGAATGACAATAAAATAGGACAAGGATTAGGATGATGTACGCAACAACACAAAAGTGATATCTCCCATTCTCTCTCTTGTGTATGTAGTCACATTTTGTACCACCTTGAGAATACAGTTAGCAAAGAGAGTTTTTTCTATCTTTCTCAATTGAAGGATCCAATTATATATATAGTAAGGAATTGAAGACCACAAGGATGTATTGCAACCAAGAGGAACCAATGAGCTTGAGAGGTGGAAAGACAAAGTCTAAGATATAAATTGGTTTGTTGTTACCAAACGTAGACTAGAGAAGTTTTTTATAAGGAAAAGACTTATTAGATATGCTGCCTAAGAATAAATCAATAAGAGTGAAACACCACATGACTTAACCAAGACCTAAGAAAGGATTTCAACAATACAAATGTGAAATAAAACTTTCTTACCATAAGATATGGTGGGCACCTCTCCATTTATATATGTAAACAAAGTCTCAAGTCATATCATCTCCTAGATGAATATGCCAGCAACAATTTCTAGAAATGATTAAGTCGGCAGCAACATCTTCACAAACAAATGGGCTTTAGAAATATGGGTCCAAATAGGCTGGACTTATAAGGCCTTTAATTTGAAATAACATAACACTTGTAACCCAATTCGATCTATCAAAATTCCACAGCCGACTGAGTCTGGAACCTCCTTTAGTAAAGCTTGCAAGTAGAACTTTGACTCTCTATGGATCTTCTACATAATTAACCTAGCTTGAGTTCTTTTCCCCCCATGGTTCCTTGCATTTCTTTCCACCCAAAGATTGTACACAGTAGCACTTATATACAGTGCCGTACCTGAGATTTTGGGGGCCCTAGTTTTTTTTTCTTAAGAACGTTAAGATACCTAAGACCCTTAAATTTATTTACAAATAATAAAAAAATTTAAATAATTGTAATATACACATATCGATGAATTTGAAGTTATATTAGATTGAGGTTTTTGTTTGATTAATTAAGAGAAGGGGAAACAGAGAAAGTGAATTTAGGTTTTTGTTCTAAAGGAGATAGAGCAATGGAAGTGAAAATGAAAGCTATTATAATATGTCAAGAGGCCTAGTTAATGAATTGAACTGGGCTTCAATTGAAAGAGAGAGTCTCCTCCCATTTGGTTTATTAATTGTATTGGGCTTGGGCAGTAGACTTTATTATAATTAAACTAAGAAAAAAATCCAAAACAATATAACATATATATGGGCTTGGTGAGCAGGAGGCCCCCTGAGATTTGGAGGCCCTAGGCAACCGCCTAGCTCGCCTAGCCCCAAATCCGGCCCTGCTTATATAGACCTTTGTTATCTCTGCAACCAAATCTTTACCTCTACACTTCCTTAGAATGTCCTTCCACTCCTAATTAGAACTTTGGTAAAATGATCAAAAAATACAACGTACTTTCACAAATTTTTCGTTTTATACAATGTACTAAAAATCATGCCAAAATATCAATTTCACGTTATACAATCTGTCTAAAACTGGCTAACGGACTGCTTACCTGGTTAATAATTATCTATATGTATTTTTATTGTTTAAAGAAATGCTGAGTTGTAAAATTAAAACCAACACATCTACTTTAAAACATGTCATCAGATCATGTCAACAAATGTTTACATCTAAACCGTCCATTAATCCCAAGATATTAGAGATATAGATGTATTATTGTTTTTTAGTTGTTATCTTTCTGATAGAAAATATCAAACAATAAAAACAACGAAACCCTAAATCAACATTTCTTCCATCTCTCTTTCTCATAGCAACATTGAACTCTAAATCTTCTCTTTAATTCTTCAAACCCTAATTTTAATTAACCATTTTCTCACAACTAAAACCCATACTTTCAATCAAACACTAATGTATGATGAATTGGTGAATCTCAAGAAAGAATCGGTGTGGAACAATCTTGTTGTGTGTCTAAAAGAAAAATCTTCTTTCAAGTAAGTAATAAATAGTAGTTAGTTTAACACTAAAAGATGAAGACACAAAAGCTAGGGTTTGAAATTGAATTGGAGATTTGAATTGGGAATTTATAGATTTGGGGATTTTTACATTTGTTGAATTCAAGTGTTAAAATAGGGAAGAAGGAGGTCAATCATGTGAGAAACATGTGCCCCATTTGATGAGTTGGAAATGTTGTTTAATTTAAAAAAAAATACACGTAGATAATTATTGGCCACGTAAGCAGTCTGTTAGCTGGTTTTAGACAGATTGTATACGTGAAACTTTTTTCAAAGTACATTGATATTTTGGCGTGATTTTTAGTACTCCCTCTGTCCCGTTTTTATAGGCTTATTTGCCCAATTTTTATGTCCCACTATATAGTCCATTTCACACACTTTAAAACAGTTAATAAAGCAAGTGACAAATTTACCCCTTATTAGTTGTGAAAATTTCCTTAAATATAGCTAATAGCATTAAATATACACAACAAAAAGAAAAAGGGTATTTTTGGAAATAATATTGTAATTAATACAAGTAAACCATTTTCCACCACTTTCTTAATATACGTGAAAAACACCAATCAGCCTATAAAAACGGGACGGAGGGAGTACATTGTATAAAGTGAACAATTTGTGAAAGTACGTTGTAATTATTTATCATTTTACCTAGAACTTTTGGTGTCAGTAGTAATGTTTAACAAACTCTTCACGCCATTTAACACTTGCTAACTGTAAGCACACTTCAAGAATAGGTGTTTGGTGTTCTCCCTATGCTGATCACAAAGATGACATTTGGAACTTGCAGCTATACCTCTTTGCATTAGCCTATCTTCAGTTAAAAGACTCCCAGAAAATGCAAGCCAACTGCAGAATGAATGTTTTGGCTGGACCCACTTACCCCATGTATTAACCTGTTTCCAGATTAATGCATTAACTAGGTCAGGTCATTGTTTGACTGACCAAGGTGGAGATTTGAAATCGGGGGTGGCTGCACCTCGATGAGATCGAGATTGCCTACGTACCTAGCTCGGGGGAGTGGAACTTAGAGATCAAACCATCGTAGTTCTATTCTTATAGAAGGTGAAAGGGCGCAGATCATGCGATCTTGCAGATTCTACGACATCATAATGAGAGCATAATCATGGCATTGATTATGTAATGGGCAAGGATATTCTCTGTGCATTGATTATGCAACGGGCGAGGATATTTTGTGCATTGATTAAGGGCACGTGTGTATGAGGAGGTCGCCAATGGTTGTATAGTCGAACTGCTCTAGTTGGTTTTTAGCTGGGTCGTGCAGTGGGCGACCTGGTGAAATATTGAGCAGGCCACATGTCGTGTTTTGATTGGCTGGAGTATGTAGTACCCCTACATAAGCCCCCTCTTTTTAGGTCGATGAATAATCGGGCTGAAAAGACCTTTTGATCGCTGGGCGAGCTGGTTGAGTTGATCTCTGCTTTTGAATGTTTGAAATTGTACACGTGGCTGCCACGCATTGCTGTTTTATATCATCATTGCGCTTCGTGGGAAAGTGGAGTGGTTTCCTCGAGTAGTTAACTTGCTTTAATTTGGCAACTGATGTACGCTTTGTCTGATGCGTGTTTGTCTGACACGTGGAATGATCGACGGTGGATGTTAAAAGTCGGAGTAGTGGGAAATAACTGCAAAGTTCGTGTTTGTCTGCTTGTGATCCTGTCCGTTTATTAGACCTTCATCAATGGCTGGGATCTTTCTTGGACTTGTATTTAGGGTGAAGTTGTTGTAGTGATTTTCTTACTTTCTTCATTTGCTATCTCGAACTGCTGCCGATCTGTCGTTGCGACCTGAAGATCTTGAGAGCTTTTGAGGTCAGTAACTTCTCTTTACTTTTGCATATTCTTTCTCCTCATTCTTCTTCGTTTTTGTTTTCTGCGAGCTCTAAAGGGAAGAAAAGGTCGCTGACCGGTGCTGTCAAGCTCGCTCTTCCTCCTACTGTGATACGAGCTGCTGATCCTCCTCGACCTGTTGTTGAGGCTATCAAGAATTTTGTTGGTGCGAGCTCTGGAAAGGGGAAGGAAGTGACATCTCCCTTTCTCCCTGGTCCTATATCTTACATGAATAGGCGAGGGGAGACCTTCCAGGTTCTGAACAATGATAGTGCTCTCTCCAACCCCCTTGTCTGTCAAGCTATTAATGAGGCCATGGTTCTGGAAGCTGACCACCATGCCGTTATGGCTCAATCTCTGCCTCTTACCTGCTCGAAGATCAACTATGCCATCGCACTCGTAAGTCTGTGCTTTTGCCTTTTTTTCAATTTGAACTTAGAAGTATGTTTTCATGTTTTGAACTTTGTTTTGTAGTTGAATACATCATTCCAGGAGGTGAGAGGTGTAGTTGAGGTTGGAGCACAGACTGATCTGAACCTTAAGCGAGCTAGAGATGATCTTCACAATGCTTAGAACGAGTTACTGATGTGCGACCTGAGGATTAAAGTAGGGGTGGGCACGGTCCGGTCCGGTCCTAAAATGTAATAGGACCGGGACCAAACCGACTTGAAAGTATCGGTTCGGTTTCGGTTCCATGGACCGAAATTTGGTGAATGTAACCGGACCGAACCGGACCAAATACAATCGGTCCGGTTTCGGTCCGAAACTCGGTCCTGGGCTTTTTCTTTGGGCCTTTAGTCCACTACATCATACTAGTTGATCCAGATCTCATTAGTCAAGAAAATGCTTGCTGCTGATGAGTTGTTTTCTGATGGAATGCTTGTACCTGCAGATCAATTAAAGAAGATGATGAAAGAAGAAGAGAAAGAGAAAGATTGTGAGGAAGAAGAAGAAAAAGAAGAATGAGAGAAATTTGTTATTAGTGAAATTATTCATAAAGATACAAATGAGTTGTTTTCACCAAAAGCACCAAAGTGTTCTTCAAGATGGAAAGATTTTCTTGGGTTTAAAAAAAGTTCTAATAATCAAAATCTTGGTAAAAGTAATCAAGATTTAACTTCTTGCAAATCTTTGAAAAAATTTCTATGTAGAAATTCGAAATTATCTTCAAATTTTTCTTCATCATCATCATCTTCAAATGAGTTATCTTCAATCAATTTACCTTTATTAAAAGATCTTGATTCAGAATTAGTATCAATTTCATCTAGTATATCTCTTTCTTCTTCATCATCATCTAATCTTGATCATGAAGATTTCCCTAGACTTTCACTAGATTTAGAGAAATCAAATTTACCAAAAGTAAATCTTACAAAGTCTAAGACAAGAACAAAGACAACATCTAGAAGCTTAAGTTCTAGACCAACTGAAAATGGTAATGGTGGAGGAAGAGTTGGGCGAAGCGCGACACGAAGAACAGCATCAGATTCTAATAGCAGTAGTAGAGGAGTATTTGTTGATAGTCCAAGAATGAATTCATCAGGGAAGGTTGTGTTTCATAGTTTAGAAAGAAGTTCAAGTAGTCCAAGTAGTTTTAATGGTGGACCAAGAATGAAACCAAGAGGAATGAAAAGATCATATTCTGCAAATGGAGAAGAGGAATGAAAAGGGGGCAGATTAGATGGAGAAGACTCAGAAGAGGAAGAAGAAGTTAGGTTTTCTAATGTCTAATTTAATAATTTACTAATTAAAAAAATATTTTTTTATTTATTTTGGTTCGGTTCGGTTCTATCGGTTCTATAAAAACAAGAACCGAGACCGGACCAATAGCTATATAGTTCGGTTCGGTTTCGGTCCGGTCTTGACCGGTTTTTAGTCAACTCGGTTTTGACTCGGTTTTTTCGGTTCGGTTTTCGGTTTTTCGGTTTTTTTGCCCACCCCTAGATTAAAGAGCTGGAGAAGGACGCTTCTCAATACAAGCTGACAATTCACAAGCTGAAGGCTTCGTTGCAGAGCTCTAGGAAGCAATGTGAGGAGAACGGCTTGGCCTGGCAATCTCATTGTGAAATGCTAAAGCGACAACTTGAGGAGGTGGGGTCGCCCGAAAGAGAGGAGACGTCGGTGCTTGAGGAGCCGAATCTGGTTGCACCGCAGGACACCTCGATGGGCCCTGGAGAGCAGATAATGGAGGCGCAGGATGAGCCGGTTGAGTAGGAGCAGCAACAGTGAATTTTTTTTTTCTTCTTCTTCTTGAGTGTTAGTGAGGTTTTTAACAATTTGTTCTTGAAAGTTGTGTTTGTTGATGGGTTGCCCGTTGTGGCTTGAAAACAATAGTCTTGAATGGATTTGGTTTCGACCTTGTCCATTCTTGGCGCTCTGGTTCTTGGTTCTTGGCTTGAGGCCATAAACAATAGTGATCGATTTGCTTCGGCGGGTCGATTGTGCTTTTACTTTTCTGCAATTTTCTTTTCTTGGATAATGTCTTCTCTCTTTTTGGGCGACTAGTTTCCAGGGAGTCCTGGTAGCTCGTTCAGAAGGCAGGTAGACGAGATGAATGGCTGCAAGCAGGGCGGACTGAAATATTTCCTCTTGCATGCCTTAGTTTTAATGAATTTGCTTTTTGATACTTTATCTCTCTTGTTCTTGTAGTTTGCCTTGAATTTTGTAGGTAGTTCTGCTTTACGAGCTGCAACTAGGGATTGCTGAAGTAGCCCCCAAGTAGTATCGGTCGATGATGTAAATAGAGAGTAGATCATTTTTCCTGTAATAGTTAGCTTATTTGAAATAAATAAATAAAAGAAACTTTTTACTTGGTTACCTTGCTCGCTTTTTACTTTCTGTTATTTGTATTGTCTGTGTGGCTAGATTGCAAACATCAAATAATAAAGTGAAGTATGGAAAATCGACCTGGGATGAGATTTGGTCGTTAGATTATGAGCTCGATTTTACGTAGGTCGTGGGAGAGTTATGACCTAAGTAGGAGGGTGTTAGTTGGAGTATAGATGTCAACTTAACACTCAAAAATTATCAAGGGGACTAGAGTATTGATAATTTAAAGGTCTAGTGATTGAATTTGACCTATTCAAGCCATTCATGTATGAATTGAGATGAAGGCAAAATCGAGCTTGTTTATTAAAAATATGAGAACGCATGCTTACATTTTACTGGTAGAATTTCCTCAAATGATAAGCATTCCAAGGATTCTTGACATCCTCTCCTTCCGGAGTCTGAAGGCGAAAAAATCCATTGCTTTGAACCTTTTTAATGATGTAAGATCCTTCCCAGTTAGCATTGATCTTCCCAATATTTGTTTTTGTCCTATTGTAAAACATTCTTCTTAGTACGAGCTCTCCTAGTTGAAAAGTTTGAGGTCGTACTCCTTTGTCGTAAGCTCGTTTTAACCTTTGTTGGTACTGTTCGAGCTTAATGGTGGCATGGTTCTTTCTTTCTTCAGCCAGGTCTATCCCAAACAACCAGGCCTGGTTATTAAGTTCGATATCGACCAGTAGTGACTTGGTCGTGCTAAATGTCAGCTCGGTTGGGATGACAGCTTATACTCCATAGCAAAGGCTGAATGGAGACATTCCTGTTGATGTTCTAGGAGTTGTTCTGTAGGCCCAAAGTATGTTTTCTAGCTGTTGTGGCCACTGATCTTCTTGATCTTCAAGCTTTTTCTTCAAGTTAGAAAGAATTTGTCTGTTCGCAGCTTCGACCTGACCATTGCTTTATCGATATCGAGGAGCTGACCTGGAGTACTCGATTTTCCACAACGCGTAGAAAACTTTAATGTTCTTTCCAAGGAACTGGGTTTCGTTGTCAGTAACAACTCGTTTGGGCAAACCAAATCTTGTAATGATGTTTTCCCATAAAAATCTTCTCACATCTGCTTGAGTGACATTGGTGAGAGCAATGGCTTCCACCCATTTCGTGACGTAGTCGACAGCGACTAGAACAATTTTTTTTCAGACTTCTTCTCTTTAATCAGTGGGCCCATGATGTCGAGCCCCCACATGTGAAATGGCCAAGGAGCAGTGATGTTGATGAGGTCATTGGGGTGTTAATGAGTGTGATCGGCAAAACGTTGACACTCCTTGCACCTTAAAACGAATTTCTTTGCATCCTCTTTCATTCTTGGCCAGAAATACCCTTGTGAGGTCACTTTGTGAGCTAGTGTTCTACCTCTACAATGATTTCCACATTCTCCTTCACGAATCTCCTGAAAGATGATTTGCCCATGCTTGGGAATTAAGCATCTTAAGAGTAGACCAGTTGCTGACTTTTGGAATAGTTTTCTCTCATGTAACTTGTACATAGTGACCTTATGTAATAACTGGCTGGCCTCCTTTTTGTTTGTTGGAAGCTCGCCAGTTTGCAAAAAGTTGATGAAGGGTTCCATCCAAGTTCCTTTGATATCTTCTAAGGTCGTGGCAAGTTGGTCGCTGATTTGATTGACCTATTTTTCTTTTTGTAAAAACGCAGGTAGCGTGTTTACTGCTATTGTTAGAGCTCGAGGTCGATCTTATTCGACCTTGGAGGCTAGGAATGCGAGTGAATCAGCATGTCTGTTATCATCTCTTGGGATGTGATCGATAGTGAAGAAAATGAACTTGCTGATAAGTTCCTTTGCTTTGCTTGCATATCTTATCAAATTGACTCCGTGTATTTGGTAGTTACTTGTGATCTGATTTACTACCAGTTGAGAATCACTGAACACTTTGAGTCGATCTGCTTGTATGTCGATAGCCATTTGTAGACATTTGATTAGGGCTTCATATTCGGCCTCATTGTTGGAGGTCGAGAAGTCTAGTCGAGTTGATCTTTCATGTTGTGAGCCCTCCGGTGAGATGAGTACGACACCAATGCCACTACCATTTGCATTGTGGGAACCATCAACATATAGTTGCCAAGTGTTTGGTGGATCGACTTGGACTGGTCTGGTTTTTGGTTCTGGTTCCCAGCTAAAATCTTCGGCATGATAGTCTGCTAAGAAATCAGCTACGACCTGGCCTTTAACGGCCTGGCGAGGTACGAACTCAAAGGTATAATCACCGTACTCGGCTGCCCATCGAGCCATTCGACCTGTTTTGTTCTTCTTTTTTAGTATGTGTCGTAGTGGCTGGTCGATGATTACTTTAACAGTGTGTGCTTGGAAATAAGGTCTAAACTTGCATGCAGCATAAAGAAGAGCTAATGCTAATTTTTCTAGAGGTGTGTACCTTATTTCTGCTTGTTGCAACACCTTGCTTGTGAAGTAGATTGGTCGTTCGACCTGATTTTCCTCCTTGAATAGTACCGTGCTGATCACAAAATCTGATGTGGCGAGGTAGATTCCGAGTACATCTCCATCATTAGGCTTAGTGAGAACTGGTGCAGTAGATAAGTATACCTTCAGTTCGGCAAAGGCTTGCTTGCATTCTTCTGTCCATTGATATGCAACCCCCTTTCTAAGAATATGAAGCATTGGTCGACATTTATCGGATGCTCTAGAAATAAATCTATTGAGAACTGATACCATGCCGTTGAGTTTTTGGATTTGCTTCTTTGTCTTCGGGCTGGGCATATCGACCAGGGCTCTGATCTGGTCGGGGTTTGCTTTAATACCCCTCCTTGTAACTAGATAACCAAGGAAGACAAGCTTGTAAAGTCGATGCAAATTCTTGTCTTCGCCCATTCTTTTTCATGACTGGAACTATGTTGGCCAACCAATCTAGTGTATCAACTTCTTTGATGAATCCTACCTGTTTGAGTCTGCTAATTTCATCATTGATGGCCTGATGAAATTTTGGGGCAAGTCGTCTTTGTTTTTGCTTAACAGGTCGATAATTGGGATTTACTCGTAGTTTATGGCATGCTATTGATAGATCTATCCTAGGCATATCAGTGTACGACCAAGCAAAAACATCTTCATTGAGAGAAAGAAAGTTTACAAAATCATTGTACTTATCTGTTCCTAACTCTGAGCCCACATAAACATACTTGGGGTCATTCTCTGACCCTAAGTTCACTTGTACTCCTGGATATGTACTTCCAAGTGACAGTTGGGGGAGCTCGCTTGCTCCTTCTGTAATTGCTATTTGGCCGCGTCTGTGGCCTCAGCTTTCCCCTTCCATGGACTCTTTACTTGATTTGCGACCTCCTTCGTTCCTGAGGTCGTTGCTTTATCAGACGCCACAGCTTCAAGAATTCCATGACATTCTTGTGCAGCGTTCTGATTGCCTCTGAGCTCCATTATCCCATTGGGGCCAGGATGACGGAATACTTGATGATAAGTTGATGGAACTCCTCGCATGGCATGGATCCATTTGCGACCAAGTATTGCATTGTACTTGCTTGCAATATTGAGGACGCTGAACTTTTCTGTAATTACAACTTTATCTTCCCTTCTGCCTACAGAAACGGGCAACAATATCTCTCCTTTTGGTTCCTTTCTCGAGCTATTGAAGCCCAAGATTGGAGTGAAGTCAGGAATGAGGACTGAATCAGGTAGTCTCATATCCTTGAAAGTCATGTACATCAGTATGTTACAAGATGCTCCTGGGTCAATAAGGACCCTCTTAACAATGTAATCTGCAATCCTTAATTCGACGACCAGGGCGTCGTTGTGTGGAATAACGACCTTGTTGAGATCGTCTTCAGTAAAACTAAGATTTGTTTCCTGTCGAGCTGGAATATTAGTTCGAGCTGCTCGACCTGTGATGGAGTAGACGTGGTGCAAGTGTTCTACTCTCCTTTTCTTCTCTCTTGAGACCGGTGTGGAGTTGGACTCATAGATCATGTAGACCACACGACTTTCTGTCTCGCTATCTTCTTTTATCCTGTTTGCGACTTGCTTGTTGATGTGGTCGTGGAGGTCACCTGTGGGACCTAGTCTTCTTGAGAGGTTTCGCCCTCTGCTGCGTGTTAGACTTGAAGAAGCAGTTCTTGCCTTGCTCTGAGATCGTTTAGCAGAACATGGAGGTGTTCTTGCTCTCTTCTTGGTTTTCTTTTCGCTGGATTCTTCTTGCCTTCTGTAGATCCAGTTGTTCAACATTTTCTCATCAGCCCATGTCTGAAGAGATCGTTTAAGTATGCGACAATCATCTGTTTGGTGACATCGCACCTTGTGGACTTTGCAGTAAGGATGACGAGAGGTGTCTTCAAGTGGAGTGAAATCTGGAATCTTGCACCAGTGGTGATGCTTGATTCGCTCGAAGATATATCCTGCAGGTCGTGTAAATCGGTGATACTCACGTTGCTCTGTGGGCAACGCCTTAGCCTTGAATCTGCTGTTGTTGTCTGATCGAGGTCCTTTGGTGGAGCCCCCTTCTACGTTTGAAATAACATGGCTTTTCACCCTTCCGACCAGGGCTTCTTTTAGTTTACAAAATCATTGTACTTATCTGTTCCTAACTCTGAGCCCACATAAACATACTTGGGGTCATTCTCTGACCCTAAGTTCACTTGTACTCCTGGATATGTACTTCCAAGTGACAGTTGGGGGAGCTCGCTTGCTCCTTCTGTAAATGCTATTTGGCCGCGTCTGTGGCCTCAGCTTTCCCCTTCCATGGACTCTTTACTTGATTTGCGACCTCCTTCGTTCCTGAGGTCGTTGCTTTATCAGACGCCACAGCTTCAAGAATTCCATGACATTCTTGTGCAGCGTTCTGATTGCCTCTGAGCTCCATTATCCCATTGGGGCCAGGATGACGGAATACTTGATGATAAGTTGATGGAACTCCTCGCATGGCATGGATCCATTTGCGACCAAGTATTGCATTGTACTTGCTTGCAATATTGAGGACGCTGAACTTTTCTGTAATTACAACTTTATCTTCCCTTCTGCCTACAGAAACGGGCAACAATATCTCTCATTTTGGTTCCTTTCTCGAGCTATTGAAGCCCAAGATTGGAGTGAAGTCAGGAATGAGGACTGAATCAGGTAGTCTCATATCCTTGAAAGTCATGTACATCAGTATGTTACAAGATGCTCCTGGGTCAATAAGGACCCTCTTAACAATGTAATCTGCAATCCTTAATTCGACGACCAGGGCGTCGTTGTGTGGAATAACGACCTTGTTGAGATCGTCTTCAGTAAAACTAAGATTTGTTTCCTGTCGAGCTGGAATATTAGTTCGAGCTGCTCGACCTGTGATGGAGTAGACGTGGTGCAAGTGTTCTACTCTCCTTTTCTTCTCTCTTGAGACCGGTGTGGAGTTGGACTCATAGATCATGTAGACCACACGACTTTCTGTCTCGCTATCTTCTTTTATCCTGTTTGCGACTTGCTTGTTGATGTGGTCGTGGAGGTCACCTGTGGGACCTAGTCTTCTTGAGAGGTTTCGCCCTCTGCTGCGTGTTGGACTTGAAGAAGCAGTTCTTGCCTTGCTCTGAGATCGTTTAGCAGAACATGGAGGTGTTCTTGCTCTCTTCTTGGTTTTCTTTTCGCTGGATTCTTCTTGCCTTCTGTAGATCCAGTTGTTCAACATTTTCTCATCAGCCCATGTCTGAAGAGATCGTTTAAGTATGCGGCAATCATCTGTTTGGTGACATCGCACCTTGTGGACTTTGCAGTAAGGATGACGAGAGGTGTCTTCAAGTGGAGTGAAATCTGGAATCTTGCACCAGTGGTGATGCTTGATTCGCTCGAAGATATATCCTCCAGGTCGTGTAAATCGGTGATACTCACGTTGCTCTGTGGGCAACGCCTTAGCCTTGAATCTGCTGTTGTTGTCTGATCGAGGTCCTTTGGTGGAGCCCCCTTCTACGTTTGAAATAACATGGCTTTTCACCCTTCCGACCAGGGCTTCTTTTAGTTTGATATAACGATCTACCTTGAGCTAGAGGTCGTAGAGAGAGGTTGGCCTCTTCATGGCCAAAGACTTGTGAAGGTCTGATCCAGGGATCAGACCGTGGGAGAACGCAATTGTTGCAAAGGGTTCATGCTCCTTTGCGAAATCTTGAATAGAGTGCAGCTCGGTTTTGAATCGAGCGAAGAAATCGCTCAGCAGTTCACCGTCCCGTTGTTTGACTTTAAACATTGCGTTGATGGTGACTGGACGTTTTTTTATATGGGTGTAGAAAATAACGAACTGCTTTTCCAGGTCGTCGTTGAACGAGCTGATCGAACCTGGCTTGAGATGGTGGAACCAATCGAGAGCTGGTCCTGTGAGGCTGGATTGAAACAATAGGCATAGTAGATAATCCCTTTTTATAAAAGGTAGAGATTTGCGGAAACCCTTGATGTGATCTGTTGGGTCTCCAACGCCTGAGTACTGATCAAATTTAGGAGCATTGAGTTTGTTGGGCATCTCCTGCTCCAGGATCTCCTTAGTGAATGGAGATTCCTGAAAGTGGTGCAAAGACTGGACAATGAGCTGTTCGGCTGTATGACCTTTGCTTAATTGTATGGCAGCCTGAGAGGCCTTGAACCCAGCGAGTTGTTGACTGAGTTCTTCATACTTGCGATTTATTACTGTCATTTGCAATGACTGCTCCTTTTCAATGTTTATATCGACGTCGCTTGCAGGCTTTAGTTGCGCGTTTTCTTCTTGGAGACGATTTAGTTGGTCTCGTAGTTCCTAGATGATTTGCTCCTGAGTAGCCATTTGATGGACAGATATATGAGTATGACTTTTAGTTGGGTGGGAGGGCTGGTTTTTTGATATAATCGATTCCCTATAGTCGGCGCCAAATGTATTAACCTGTTTCCAAATTAATGCATTAACTAGGTCAGGTTGCTGTTTGACTGACCAAGGTTGTAAGACCCATGAGTTGGTGTTAGTCCCACATTGCCAAGGAAGTGGTTGTATTGGTAGTATATAGAGCTGTACCATACTCTAACTAATGTCAAGGCCTTTTGGGGTAAACCAGATGGGTGAGCCCTGATCCAAAACCCTCTACTGCTGGATATCCGCAGTGACTAAAGGGGGACAATATTGACATTAGCGAGCGGTATGGTGCTCGACGCACCGGGATGAGCGAGGACGAAATCCCGGGGCGTTACAGTTGGTATCAGAGCCGTCGTCTGTTGCTGGTGGGAAAGTACGCTGGAAAGGCTCAGGGAGCGCCAGGTACTTGTCTCACTTGGCAGGGAACGTCGGAGATTTTGGGACTGTACTGAGTGTACTGCAGAGCCGAGGACGGCTCTATTTCTAAGGTGGTGAGATTGTAACACCCATGAGTTGGTGTTAGTCCCATATTGCCAAGAAAGTGGTTGTATTGGTAGTATATAGAGCTTAACCATACTCTAACTAATGTCAAGGCCTTTTGGGGTGAACCACATGGGTGGGCCCTGATCCAAAACCCTCTACTGCTGGATATCCGCAGTGACTAAAGGGGGACAATATTGACATTAGCGAGCAGTATGGTGCTCGACGCACTGGGATGAGCGAGGACGAAATCCCGGGGCGTTACAGTTGGCATCAGAGCCGACGACGGGTCGTCTGTTGCAGGTGGGAAAGTACGCTGGAAAGGCTCAGGGAGCGCCAGGTACTTGTCTCACTTGGCAGGGAACGTCGGAGATTTTGGGACTGTACTGAGTGTACTGCAGAGCCGAGGACGGCTCTATTTCTAAGGTGGTGAGATTGTAACACCCATGAGTTGGTGTTAGTCCCACATTGCCAAGGAAGTGGTTGTATTGGTAGTATATAGAGCTGTACCATACTCTAACTAATGTCAAGGCCTTTTGGGGTAAACCAGATGGGTGAGCCCTGATCCAAAACCCTCTACTGCTGGATATCCGCAGTGACTAAAGGGGGACAATATTGACATTAGCGAGCGGTATGGTGCTCGACGCACCGGGATGAGCGAGGACGAAATCCCGGGGCGTTACAAAGGTGGAGATTTGAGATCAGGTGGTTGCACCTCGATGAGATCGAGATTGCCTACGTACTCTAGCTCGGGGGAGTGGAACTTAGAGATCAAGCCATCGTAGTTCTGTTCTTATAGAAGATGAAAGGGCGCAGATCATGGGATCTTGCAGATTCTCCGACATCATAATGAGAGCATAATCATGACATTGATTATGTAACGGGCGAGGATATTCTCTGTGCATTGATTATGCAACGGGCGAGGATATTCTGTGCATTGATTAAGGGCACGTGTGCATGAGGAGGTCGCCAACGGTTGTATAGTCGAACTGCTCCGGTCGGTCTTTAGCTGGGCGATCTGGTAGAATATTGGGCAGGCCACATGTCGTGTTTTGATTGGCTGGAGTATGTAGTACCCCTACACCCCACACATACGTGTACCAATATACCTTCTCTACATGGTTACTTAGAGCTTGGTATGCTGATTTAGTTGATAATTCTCCAAAACTGTAAAGAATCCAAATGATTTGATCTTCCTCCAAGTTTTTGTTAATGACATTCTTTAATATCCTCCTTCAACATGGACTGGGGTAAATCCCACACAATAAACTCATTCCATCTACCATCAGTCACTAATCTTTCAACAGTAACATCTTCAGGAATTACCCCCATTCAGTCATTGCCTCTGTGTTGAACTTCAAAGATGAGCTCCTACCCCACAGATCATGCCAGAGCAGTGTCTTACTTCCATTAGCTATGGAATATTTGATATACTTAGCAGCTTCCGGTCTTGTCTTCTAAACTAACCACCAGACCCATGAGCAATCTTAAGGGATGCCCATAGTTCATAGACATGTGTCGTGAAGATGTTGCTTCCGAACCCACTGAGCCCATAAACTATCATCCATTCTTGCCAACATAAACACCAACCCCATGTAGGCTACCTGATTCCATTTCCTCATGTCTTTAATGTGCAAGCCACCTTCTTCTTTGGTTAAACATATAGTTGTCAGGTTTGCTTGACGCATCTTGTTTCCAACAAAAAAAGTGCACTCTTCCTAGGTAGTGTCTCCATCACCTTAGCTGGCAAGATGAATGTTTTGGACCAGTAAATGTGAAATGAATTCAACACTGATCTAATAAGCTCAAGCCGACCAAAATATGATAATAGTCTAGACTTCCAATTGTTGATCTTTTGCATGGTCTTATATCCGCACGGATTATATATGCTGTTTTTTTGGCATTCGGATCGGATATTGGTCCGGATACTACTCGAAAGGTGGATTGCCCCATTACGACACATAATATCATAATATCGTGATATCCGACAAAAAAACACCGAAATCAACGGCGAAAATCCGTCCATCAATCATTCACTCTTTTTTTTTTTTCTGCTCATTTTTTTCTGTTGTTTTATGATTCCACGATACCAGTCGAATTCAAGAAATCTTTACATAAATATTCTTAGTCTCAAGTTAATTAGTTATAAACCATTTGATTGGTTTATGAGGATGGTGGTGATCAGTGGAGATGGAAATGGCATAAAAATGGAGCTTTCACAGTCAAGACTATGTATAAGCAATTAACACTGGGATTAGTAGATTCTCCAAGAGCTTTTCCTAAGAAGATTATCTGGAAGCTGGAAGTTCCATTAAAATTAGGATTTTCTTTTGGTCATCTATTCATGGTAGAACCCCCACTGTGGATAATTTGAACAAGAGAGGGCAATCCATCAATCCCAAATGCCCTCTATGTGGTCTACTGGATGAATCTATCACTCACCTCTTCCTTCACTGCCCCTCTGCTTTGGGACTGTGGTATGAGTTAACCAAACTTGATCCAACTCTATCTTTATAATGGATTGCTTAGAAGAATGGTTGGTAGCATGGCCTACAAAGAGGGGTCCTGAATTTACTAGGCTTTTACGGAAAATGTTGCATTTTGTTGTTGTTTGGACAATTTGGAACGAGCCTGGGGGTATATTTCGTCTGATTGAGAGGGTCACACACACAGACCCTCCGTTGGAACGACCATCTCGACAGTCCCAAAGCAAGAATGTACGACGGTGTTTGCAAAAGGTTGCAGACAGGCACTTTGCAGCAGTCGTGAAGGTGTTGGCATCATCAAGGGTTGCTCCGAACACTCCAGAGACACAACGGGCTTTGGAAGATAAACACCCGAAGCATCCACCAGCATCTGTCCCCGACATTCCTTTACTTGAGTCACCTCTGTCAGTTGAGAGGGATGGGATATTATCATGCATCAGGTCCTTCCCCAAAGGGACGTCTTGTGGGCGAGATGGTCTCCGGGCCCAACACCTATTGGATGCTATGAGTGGGGCTGCATCCGCTGTAGCCACAGATCTTATGGAAGCCTTGACACCGGTTGTGAATTTATGGCTACAAGGTTGATGCCCACGAGTCTTGGCAGAATTTATAGCTAATGCGCCTCTCACCCCACTTCTTAAGCCAGGCAACGACATTCGCCCAATAGCTGTGGGTATGGTTTGGCGTCGCTTGGTGTCTAAGATTGCCATGAGAGGAGTTTCTAAGGATATTGTCCCATACCTAGAGGATTTTCAGTTTGGGGTTGGTGTGCCTGGTGTAGCAGAGGCAATTTTGCATGTTGTTAATCGGTTGGTTTATGCCAACAAGGATGACATATCGCTTTTTATGCTGTTTGTGGACTTCCAGAATGCCTTCAACCTTGTTGATCGGTTTACTATGCTACGGGAGGCCGGTAAGCAGTCATTGTTCATCTATTGCTCTATGAGTCGAATACCTCTATTGCCAACCTGCTCGATTGTATCTAGGGTCTACTCATATTTGGTCAGCAGCTGGGATACAACAGGGGGACCCTTTGGGGCCACTTCTCTTTGCTTTGGTCCTGCATCCATTGATACACCGCATTCAGTCAGAATGCCACTTGGAGTTGCAGGCATGGTACTTAGATGATGGTACTCTGATTGGTAGTACGGAACATGTGGCTAGAGCTACTTGTATCATTCAGGAAAGAGGACCATCTCTTGGACTCGTGCTTAATGTGTCTAAGACAGAGTTGTTCTGGCCTTCTGTTGATCCTGACTGCTCCTATCCAGATATCTTTCCGGTTGGTATATCATGTCCTCAACAAGGGGTTAAGTTGCTTGGAGGGGTTGTAAGTATTGATGCATCCTTTATTGCGGGTAATGTTCGTCAACAAGTGGATAAGACACTTCAGCTTATGGATTTATTACCACCGCTAAAGGATCCGCAATGTGAGTTGGCACTTTTACGTTCTTGTATGGGATTATCTAAACTCACCTTTGCTCTCCGTACTTGGCCCCCTGATTATGTTCAGGAAGCAGCCGAATGGTTTGACCATAAGCTTCGTTCAACCCTTCAGAATATTGTGGTTTATGATGGACCTGGTTTTGGCGATCTACAGTGGCGTATGGCAACCCTCCCATTGCGTATGGGTGGACTTGCTATCTATTGTGCTGCTGATGTTATGAAGTATGCTTTCGTAGTTTCACGTACGTAAACCAATGATCTCCAAGACCATATTCTTCGAGGTTGTGAGACTGCATCCATGGGTAATGTTTTCGATGCTGCCATTGCTAGTTTACATCTTTCTATACCTGATTTTGATCTCAGTAATCTTGCTCCAACTGCTACCGTCCCCTTCAGACCCCAACATGTCTTGGCAGAAACATACTACAACAAGATTAGTTCTGGTCTTGAGAGGGAATTTGAGTTGTCAGCTAGACAAAAAGCCATGATTGGATGTGTGCAGTCAGAACATGCCAAAGATTTTCTCCTTGCTATCCCGATGGAAGGCCTTGGACAACGCATGACGCCAGTAGAATATCGTGCCATTCTTCGTTATCGATTGATAATCCCTCTGTATTCCGATGGTGAGCTTTGTCCAGTGTGCAAGAAAAGCAGACTTGATGTTTTCGGGGACCATGCGGCCCATTGTAAGCATTACCCCGGCTTCAAGTACAGGCATGACCACGTTAGAGATATCTTGTGTGATGTGTTCTGGCAGGCTGGCGTACAGGTTAAGAAGGAGGCTCCTGTTAACTTTCTTACTGATCCTAAGGAAGGAAGATCGACACTACGTCCTGCTGATATTCTGGTCTACAACTGGTCGGAAGGTAAACATGCGTGTGTTGATGTTACAGGGGCGTCTCCGATGGTTGGGCTGAGTGCTGGGATTTTTGAGGTGGGGCTAGCAGCTAGCAATGCAGCAGCGGCAAAAGTGGAGAAACATGACGGAGCTTGTAGGGCTAACCAACATAGTTTCATCCCCTTTGCATTTGACACATTTGGATTGCTAGGCTCAGAAGCAGTTGAGCTCCTCAGGAGAGTGCAGAAGATAATGGATAGCAACGTGATGACTGCGAGTTCAAAAGAATATGTATTTACGAGAATCGGGTTTGCTATCCAGAAAGGACTTGCCGCGCAGTTTGTAGCGCGTTTGTCCTCTACTTTTGTGTAATTTGTTGAGCTTATCAATAAAATTTTATTTTAAATTAAAAAAAAAAAAAAATAATATCAAAAATATATTGGAGAGAAAAAAAAAAAAAAAAAAAAAAAAAAAAAAAGAAACTTTGAGACTGAAGGAAGGAGACCCTGTTCCTTTTGATTAATAATATTTTCTTTAAAATTTGAAGATAAGATATAAAAATAATATCTTTACTGCTTTTTCAGGATTGTAGATTTAATAATATCAAACATTATTTATATCATACCAGTATAAATATAGTAAATAAATAGGAAATATTATATTTTTTTATCTCCTAGATATCTTCGGATATTTACAAAAATTCGTGATTGTGTCTGCTCAAACCTCCCAATTCCGACACATAGGATCGATATTTCACGGTAGTATCCGATTTTTCAGGATCCGAAATTTCGCCCGGATTCGGTATTTTAAACTATGGTCTTATCTATAAGAGGCTGACAATTTGCAATTCCCAGTCTTGTTTCATAGTAACTTTGAATCTTTGATCACACACTAATCTGCTATATTTTCAGTCATTAAATAGTTGATGATAAAACTGATGAGTCTTGTTCATATCATGTGATTACAAATCGAAGCCTCTATATAGAATTATTTCATGCAATGCCTCGTCCCCGAGTATCTTGATTCTTGAGAGAAAGAAAAACAAAACCACCTTAATCCCTCAAACGGATTTTCTTGTACTCAAGTACTTTTGAAATCTGCTTTGAGTCATTTCTTTGACCACTAAAACCATTGTTCAAAATCTCACGAGATCCCTCAAACAGTATGGTATTCATACCAACCTTGTTGATATCTTCGAGATCTCACGAAAAATTGTGAGATCTCGTGAGAAATCATATTTTTTAGTGTTGAGATACTCGAGATATAATGATTTAAAAAAAAATTGATAAATTATTTGATTTCTTTTAGAGTTAAATTTAAGGATTGCTATCAATTGTAAATATTGGTTTGTTATAAATGAAAGTTTGAATTTGAAATTGTGAAATTCATAGAATTCAATTTATAAATCTTGTTAAAATTGAGTTAATCAACTAAACATTGGTTGAATTTGGGTTATTGCCCATAATTTTTTTAAATCAAGAAGAAATCTATTAAAAATTAAATTTAAAAATACGGCGAATTTGAGATTGCCCACTGGTTTTAATTGTCAATTTGCGATTGCCCACCGGTTTCAATAAAATTTAAGAATGCCCACTACTTTCAATTTTCAGGTGGTCAAACCACCATTGATTCGGTAATTTATTGAATATTCCAAGTGTAAACCCCACCTCTTTTATGTTTTATGCAAATTTTAATTTGGAATTAAAAGTAATTGGTTATAAGTCCCTGGACCAAGGGTTTAAGCATAATTACTATAAAGTAGTGGACTATGGTTTAAATAACCCAAACTTGGAGAAAACACTCACAAACAGATCTGGTTGCTTGTAGTTCGGAAACACGTCAACACGATCGAAATCGGATTAAGCATGAACCGTTAAATCAGCCGACTAACTTCTCTATATAGAGATTTAATCAAGGGTTTTGTTTGCTTAGTTTTGGAAAAAAAAAAAAAAAAAAGAAAGGTTTGCGATAAACAGCGAGCGAGAGAGAGAGAGAGAGAGAGAGAGAGAGAGAGAGAGAGAGAGAGAGAGAGTGGCGGCGCTGCGACTAGAGTGATCGAAATTGAAGAAGAGAAATTGCAGTGGCTGCTTAGTTTAGAAGCAGTACTTGTTGTCGGCGATTGTGACAGGGAGTTGCAGATCTGTAGAGAAGAAGATCAACAGTAGAACAGGTGAGTGGATGATATCTTATTAGATTAGTTTAATTTAATTAAACTATGAGTTTGGCTTTAGTGGTGGGGTAAGACATGTTTGCTGTTTTTTTTTTTTTTGTTGATTTCAGACGTGGGTATAACTGTGAGTGGCCTGTTAAATTTATATCTACATGGTTACATAGTTTGAAATTTATTATTTTGCTGTTGAAGGAATGATAGGAAACAGATGTGGGTATTGATTATTATACATACACTCACTGATACCTACCCATATATATATATATAATTAATATATATCTTGCTGTAGAATGAGTATGGTTTAAATGATTTTTTTTCCAATAAACATGCTGGGTACTGAGTTGATATTCTAAAAAAAAAATGGTTTTGACTGATCAGATGTGGTATATATATATGTTTTGATTTTTAGACGTGTTATGATGGAACAGTACTGTAGATGCATCCAAATTGTCGAGATGACTAGAAATATATGCACCGAAAAATATAATTTTAATGAAACTGGGGTTAAAGAAAGTTATATAGTTTTATGGGTACAGTAAATATTATTCGCTGAATGTATTTTGTTTATGGCTGTATAGTAGATAGTATTTTTATTTTGATAGAAATATAAAATGTGTTAATATTAAATTCGAGGAATTTATTGTTGAATGCCTTGGAATGGCTTTATATACCATGGACGGTACTTGATTAATTTGGAAAATGCGAAAGGAATACAAAATGGATTTTATGTGAAGTTGATGTTAAATTGTCGTGTCGAGTGTTGCTTGTTAGTTTTAGTTGTAGTCGCCCAAGCATTAGTACATTTGCCGCACCTGTGGAATTAGGACTAAGAAAATTAGATATCACCTTAGACAGCTTAGCCTGCGGGTTGACATTTGGAATATATTTTTGTTGGGTATTTCCTAGACGGCTTAGCCTGCGGAACTGACCCTACAGACCTTCATAGCCTTCGGGGTTGGTCTGGGCGCCACATTAGAAAGCTCAAGGGAGCTAGTAGAGGCCATGAGTTAGGAATACGTCGAGGCTAGCCAAAGCTTGCAGGTGAGCACCCACTTGGGTTTTGGTTTCCGCGTAGAGGGTCTTAACCATGGTCAAGGCACACTGGTGCAGTGTGGGTATGGCAAATGTGTGGAGTGCATCCTGTGGGAGGTGTACTAGTGATTGGGTATAGGTTGTGAAGTGTTGTTTGAGTGTAATGATTGATTTGCAGTGATTGAGATATAGTGTCGAAACTTGAGATGCCATGAATTCTATATTATTGTACTAACACAGTTTTGCAGGAGGATAGGTCAATTAACATTTCTTGCAGGGCTCGACCTATCCTAATAGGAGGTGCAGCTCAGGTAATGTATCACTATAATATATAATATTTATTTAGTAAACGAGATAAATATAGAAAGACCGCGGAGTCTGTTATTTTATTGTTTTTGGGAATGGAGTTCCCTACCCTTGTCCACTCATACCAGCATAATTTGCTGACCCATGTTGCTTGTTTTGCACGTGGGTACGTATCCTTATGGAGCGTAGGCGGAGGAGAGGAGCCAGTTGAGTACGCTCAGGAGCAACACCCGGAAGCTCGTGTAGATCCAGTTGTTCGAGAGGGAGTTTGAGATTTGCAGGAGTTACCATTTCAGAGTAGGTTTAGTTCTTTGATTTGTCGTTAGCTGATTACTCAAGTTTATTATTTCATTTATTGGATTACTATTGATGGGGAAGACAATACCTTAGTAGAAGCTGTGAATTTTATTATTGGAGTTGTGTAATTCAATATTTGGAGTTTTTGGATTATATATGGAATTTATTGGGAGTTCAAATTATTTGTGTTGAAGTATTGGTGTTTAATGGTTATGGACTTTACCTTGTGCAAAATGTTTATTTAGATTACTGTCCCGAACCTTTGTCCTTTTATTGGCTTATCGAGGGTAATCTTGTAAATTCTCTCTTTTTGCCAATTTTTGGATATTAGGGTCGTGACACCAAGAATACCCACCTTGAGCTATGTCAGATTAACACGTTGGAGAGAGAATTGGACACATGTGATTAATTGTGACCGTACGATATTATTTCTAGGGCTGGGCAAAACTGATCCGAAACATGTAAACCGAACCGATCTGAACCGGTCCGAACCAAAAATAGGGTGTTTACATGTTTCCATGTTCGGTTGCAGTTTCTAATTTGGCAAAACACCTGCTTTGGGTGTTCGGTTGCAGTTTCGAAAATTTCCAAACACCCAAAACCGAACCGAACATGTATTTTGTATACAACCCACTAGTTCAGCCCATCTCTCCATAGTCCAACCCATCTGTCCAGGAGTCCAGCAGTCTATCCAAGTATCCAACACTCCAGCATAGTCCAGCCCATCTATTCATCCCTTTCTTCTTCGATTAGCAAAAATGCAAAATCTCCTCTTCTTCTTCAATCCCTAATCAGCCTCCTGTCCTCCATTATTCTTCTCTTCTTCTTCAATCAGCAACCTCCTCCATTAGTAAAGAAACAATTGAGAAGTGTATACAGTTCATAAAATCATAAATTAGTTCTTCACTTCTTCGTTTGTCAAAAAAGATTCTCGATAATAAAGAAACAATTGAGAAGTGTTTTTCAATCCTTAATCATCAAAAAGAATTGTCGTCAAGTTAAAAGGTAATTCAATTGTTTATCTTTTTTGGCTTCTATTCTTCTTCAAATTCAAATCACTAATTATCCCCCACATAATAAGTCATGGTAATTCTCATCCTATCTACTGCAGTAGCTTTCATGAGTTCCAGTTGATCAACAACTTTCCATTTTTTAGCCACTTTGATCTGGCTTTCAGAAGAATATCTTGCTAGTTGGAATCCATGTCTTCTCTTAATTCTTGTTGAACACTAACAATACTAGTTGATCTTAAAATCTCATTTAGGTCTTCAAGATGGAGAATTCTTTTCTCAATGTTTCCTAATTCCTATATCTGTAGTGACCACATCTATCACTGTCATGATCTCCACCAGATTTTCTTCATTGACAGGGTTGGTCTGTAGAAGACGGGTATCTAATTTCAATTTTCAGATTTTTCAGATTATCAGTTTTTTGGTTCGGTTCGGTTTTATTCGGTTAACCGAACTTAATTATATGTTCGGTTTTGTTTCGGTTTTAGTTAAAAATATTCGGTTCGGTTCGGTTCGGTTTTAAAAATAAAAAAGTTCGGTTTCAGTTTAAACTTTTGCAAAACACCTGCTACGTGTTCGGTTGACAGTTTTGTCCAAAACCGAACCGAACCGAACCGTGCCCACCCCTAATTATTTCCCTACTTACCCCACTTCATTTATCTTCTTCAGAAATTGTGAAAAGATTTGTGGATTTAGAGTTTTATTTTAAGCTTGAAATTTGGGGAAGACAAAGTCTAACGGTCAAATTATTGTGTCTTTTAGATTGTCCTCGCTTCGACCATATCTAATCCTTAAACCAATAAGATCTTAAACTTGTTATATGATTACATGCCATTGATCTGCCAACGTGGTATTTAAATGCCAGCTAGTTAGAAAAAGAAAAAGACAATTCAGTAAAAAAACAAGGCTTGACTGAGTCAGTGGTGGTTTGACTACCTGAAAGTTGAAAGTAGTGGGTAATCTTAAATTTTGTTGAACCTAGTCGGTAATCACAAATTAACAATTAAAACCAATGGGCAATCGCCCTTAAAAATATTAATTAAATATAAATATGTGTTGTAATTTGTTGAATAAACTTGTTCATCTCAACAAAGGCACCCGAGATCTTAAACGAGAACTTGAGTTTTAGAATTGTTGAGATATCGAGGAATTCGTACAATAGTATATACAAGGGTATAGTAGTACTTGTATTAGGTTTGTTAGTGAGAAATGCTAGCGTTACTACAGAAGTGACGTTCAAAGCATACTTCCTCACACAATTCTGCCACGTATACAACTTAATGGTTAAGGTTTTAGCCGGTTTACGAAGAATACCAAAGATTTCTAGAGAGAGGAATAATAGAAGAAAAAAAAATCTTAATTTTTAGAACAACCTCCTTTAATTGTCTTCTCTTTCCGACTCATTTCTTCTCTACTCAATCTTTTATCATAGAAAAGACAACTAAAGAAGAAAAAATCAGAAAAAAATTGTCACATAACTCTTGTATGTTTTTTTATTAATCTAGTTCATTTGAGTTTACTGGGAAAAAATTGTATGTAGTTCACACAAGAAGGCTACTGATACTAAGTCAAAACCTATCTACTATTCATTATGCCAATACAATCTATCTCTCAGACTATGTTTTAATTAACAGTGTAAGTGTTCATACTTCATACTTTCATAGTACCATTATCTTCTTTTTATTCCAGCAATTGACATTTGTTTGTTTAATAAAGTTTCATATAAGTATCGCCCACGAAGTGTTGCAACAACATTCATGGCCTGCTTATCAGTTGTGCTCAATCATTATTCATTAGAGAGTAGACAATTCATGGTTGAACGAAATAAAAATAGAATCCAGTTCAGGAAATAAGAGCACTGAGAAGAGAATAAAGTACAAAGAGAAGATAGAGTCAAGAGAATATAATACAAAGAGAAGATAAGAGTCATGTAATAAAATGAGTAGTTGGACTTATTGAAATATTAAAAAAAAATTTATATTTTTTCCTTGTTTTTCTCTTATTATTTCTCTTTCAAAAAATCTCTTCGTATTTTTCATTAAACCGGCTAAAACCTTAACCAATTTTAAGTTTTATACGTGGCAGAATAGTGTGAGGAAGTAAGCTTTGAGCGTCACTTCCGCAGTAACGCTAGCATTTCTCTTTGTTAGTATCAAAAAAATTTATATGTGTAGCTTACTTGTGTGTGGGTGTACACACCCAATCATATGGTGCCACGTGTCTATAAAGTGGTTGGGTAACTAATCAAGCTCACTAAGGTTAACTAAACCCATACATAGGTTATATTATTATTGCCCCATGGCGTTTTGTGATTGGGTGTATACACCCACATACAAGTAGGCTACACATATAAAATTCTCTGTTGTTAGTATTGTATATAAGTGATATGTATGTTAGTTGTTAAAGTTAATGCTTTGTATGATTGTATCAATGGATTCTCTGTTGTTAGTATTGTATATAAGTGATATGTATGTTAGTTGTTAAAGTTAATGCTTTGTATGATTGTATCAATGGAAGAACCTGTTAGGCAGTATTTTAGTATGGCATAATTATAATTCTAAGTAAAACCAGAAAACCCAGAATAAATAGAGTATGCAAACCAGAACAATAATTAAGGACAGTATGATGTGATCGAGTCGAGAAAATCTCTGTCCTTAAGACATAATTTGCCCCAACAAGTGTTGTATGGGTGTAATGCAAACTGTCTCCCAGGATACAACGATCAATACCTTCGTCGTGTAGCAGCACTTCAAACAAAACGAAGACGGCGAACCAGTTCAGTGATGTAACTCTCTCAAGGGACACTGACAGACTATGAATGATAATGAATATGATGTTTTCGAATGAATGAAAAAAATGCAGACACTGACAAGGTATTTATAGCAAGAAAAACTAAGTGAACAGACTCTTGGGCCGAAACAGTTCATTGAACGGACACAGCCATTAAGGCCGAACAGACACTTTGGGCTTTAAACAGTTTCATCAAGGGACACAACTGTAGGGCCCGAAACAGTTTCATGAAAGGTTGCACCTATCTGGGCCGAACCAGTAGCAAACCGGTTCGGAATAGGTATGCACCTATTGGGATTTATTCTAATGGACCTTTCTACTAAAAAGATTATGTTGGATCACCAAGATCCAAATCCAAATCCAAATCCCAAGCCCGAGTCCGAGCCGAGCCGAGCCGGGTCGGGTCGGTCGGTCGGACGGACGGCGCGCGCGCGCGTGTGTGTGTTTTTCAAGCCCAAGCCCATGTAAGGTTCCGCCCAACGCGCGAAAACATTGTAACCCCAAGGGCCACACCCTTATTGTACATGAGGGGTTTTTCTAGACAAAACCTTATCTACATGGGTCAAATGTGGGACTATCACATTTTCCTTGCTTTGTCTCAAGTTGTTTGGAACTTGGGACACCAATTTCTCATTCATTATGGAACAGTTTTAGACGTATGAATATTCTGCGAGCATCTACTCGGAATGAGGATTCCATACGTACCAAGATCTAGCTCAATGGAGCTCTAGAACATATCGAAATGTCCAGCCAAAGACCTTGTCAGATTTCTGACAGAATCTGTTCAAACTGTTTCCAACAATCCCCCGCATGAATGGAAATTACGGATTTATGCAAATGCAATGCAACTGAGAGAGTACAAGCGGAAAGTAGCTGCATCGGTATAGGTAGCAATTTTTCAGCCTTGAACCTACCCTAGTGGATAACCATCGGATTTACTGGCTAATCAGTGAACATGATGTCTTGAACTGTTCAGCCGTTTGTGTAAACCAAGACAATGGCTACCACACAGTTTCCCTTCCTCAAAGAACTTGGTTCTATGGTTGTGTTCATTTTGGCCTTGAACTTCCTGGTATTCATGAGTGCTCTTAAAGAATGCAACCTTCAACATTCTCACAGAAAACGGCCCCTTTTTCTCACTCATAAGGTGATTGCCCATGAAGAGTATCCTGCTATACTCCACTTGTTTTACAAGCTATGGGAATCATTAAAAGCAAAAGCTTATCCTAGTCCATCAATGCAGGCAGCACTGGTCTCATCATCATAGGAATGGATAAGAGATGTTTAATCTCACAGTGCTATCGTCGAGTCATGCGAGATTCGGTTGTCCCTTTGAACCTAGATCTTGGGATCTCCAGTCAGCTAGGTAGGGTTGCCATCAGGCCTACTCTTTCGTCTTAGGTTTTACACCCATTCCTCTCGATGAAGCTTGAACTTGCTCTCTGGCCAAACCTTTAGTAAATGGATCCGCTAGGTTTTCAGCCGACTTAATATACTCTATAGAGATTATTCCAGTTGAGAGCAGTTTCCTAACGGTTTTGTGTCTTCGTCTGATGTGTCGAGACTTACCGTTATACATACTACTCAGTGCCCTGCCTATAGCAGATTGACTATCGCAGTTTATACGAATAGCTGGCACTGGTTGTTCCCACATAGGAATATCCTCTAAGAAATTTCGAAGCCATTCTGCTTCTTCTCCTGCTTTATCTAAAGCAATGAATTCAGCTTCCATAGTGGATCTAGCAATGCATGTTTGCTTAGAGGATTTCCAAGATATCGCTGCACCACCCAGAGTAAAAACATAGCCACTCGTGGCTTTTGAGTTTTTAGTATCTGATATCCAATTAGCATCACAATATCCTTCTACTACTGGTGGATATCTAGTGTAGTGCAGATTATAACTTGAGGTATATTTCAGATAGTTCAATACCCTAGTTATTGCCTTCCAGTGATTCTTTCCTGGATTACTCGTGTAACGACTTAGGACATTTACAGCGTGAGCCATGTCTGGTCTAGTGCAATTTGTGATATACATCAAACTGCCAATGACACGAGCATATTCTATTTGTGATATGCTAGCCCCAGTATTCTTAGTTAAATGAAGATTGGGATCTTCTGGAGTTTTGGAATGAAGATTGGGATCTTCTGGAGTTTTGACATAATTTGCCCCAACAGGTGCTGTATGGGTGTAATGCAAACTGTCTCCCAGGATACA
Organism: Aquilegia eximia; assembly: GCA_023053565.1. Taxonomy (NCBI): domain Eukaryota; kingdom Viridiplantae; phylum Streptophyta; class Magnoliopsida; order Ranunculales; family Ranunculaceae; genus Aquilegia; species Aquilegia eximia. The sequence continues at coordinate 17,613,172 of JALIGU010000003.1, forward strand.
ACGATCAATACCTTCGTCGTGTAGCAGCACTTCAAACAAAACGAAGACGGCGAACCAGTTCAGTGATGTAACTCTCTCAAGGGACACTGACAGACTATGAATGATAATGAATATGATGTTTTCGAATGAATGAAAAAAATGCAGACACTGACAAGGTATTTATAGCAAGAAAAACTAAGTGAACAGACTCTTGGGCCGAAACAGTTCATTGAACGGACACAGCCATTAAGGCCGAACAGACACTTTGGGCTTTAAACAGTTTCATCAAGGGACACAACTGTAGGGCCCGAAACAGTTTCATGAAAGGTTGCACCTATCTGGGCCGAACCAGTAGCAAACCGGTTCGGAATAGGTATGCACCTATTGGGATTTATTCTAATGGACCTTTCTACTAAAAAGATTATGTTGGATCACCAAGATCCAAATCCAAATCCAAATCCCAAGCCCGAGTCCGAGCCGAGCCGAGCCGGGTCGGGTCGGTCGGTCGGACGGACGGCGCGCGCGCGCGTGTGTGTGTTTTTCAAGCCCAAGCCCATGTAAGGTTCCGCCCAACGCGCGAAAACATTGTAACCCCAAGGGCCACACCCTTATTGTACATGAGGGGTTTTTCTAGACAAAACCTTATCTACATGGGTCAAATGTGGGACTATCACATTTTCCTTGCTTTGTCTCAAGTTGTTTGGAACTTAGGACACCAATTTCTCATTCATTATGGAACAGTTTTAGACGTATGAATATTCTGCGAGCATCTACTCGGAATGAGGATTCCATACGTACCAAGATCTAGCTCAATGGAGCTCTAGAACATATCGAAATGTCCAGCCAAAGACCTTGTCAGATTTCTGACAGAATCTGTTCAAACTGTTTCCAACAATCCCCCGCATGAATGGAAATTACGGATTTATGCAAATGCAATGCAACTGAGAGAGTACAAGCGGAAAGTAGCTGCATCGGTATAGGTAGCAATTTTTCAGCCTTGAACCTACCCTAGTGGATAACCATCGGATTTACTGGCTAATCAGTGAACATGATGTCTTGAACTGTTCAGCCGTTTGTGTAAACCAAGACAATGGCTACCACACAGTTTCCCTTCCTCAAAGAACTTGGTTCTATGGTTGTGTTCATTTTGGCCTTGAACTTCCTGGTATTCATGAGTGCTCTTAAAGAATGCAACCTTCAACATTCTCACAGAAAACGGCCCCTTTTTCTCACTCATAAGGTGATTGCCCATGAAGAGTATCCTGCTATACTCCACTTGTTTTACAAGCTATGGGAATCATTAAAAGCAAAAGCTTATCCTAGTCCATCAATGCAGGCAGCACTGGTCTTATCATCATAGGAATGGATAAGAGATGTTTAATCTCACAGTGCTATCGTCGAGTCATGCGAGATTCGGTTGTCCCTTTGAACCTAGATCTTGGGATCTCCAGTCAGCTAGGTAGGGTTGCCATCAGGCCTACTCTTTCGTCTTAGGTTTTACACCCATTCCTCTCGATGAAGCTTGAACTTGCTCTCTGGCCAAACCTTTAGTAAATGGATCCGCTAGGTTTTCAGCCGACTTAATATACTCTATAGAGATTATTCCAGTTGAGAGCAGTTTCCTAACGGTTTTGTGTCTTCGTCTGATGTGTCGAGACTTACCGTTATACATACTACTCAGTGCCCTGCCTATAGCAGATTGACTATCGCAGTTTATACGAATAGCTGGCACTGGTTGTTCCCACATAGGAATATCCTCTAAGAAATTTCGAAGCCATTCTGCTTCTTCTCCTGCTTTATCTAAAGCAATGAATTCAGCTTCCATAGTGGATCTAGCAATGCATGTTTGCTTAGAGGATTTCCAAGATATCGCTGCACCACCCAGAGTAAAAACATAGCCACTCGTGGCTTTTGAGTTTTTAGTATCTGATATCCAATTAGCATCACAATATCCTTCTACTACTGGTGGATATCTAGTGTAGTGCAGATTATAACTTGAGGTATATTTCAGATAGTTCAATACCCTAGTTATTGCCTTCCAGTGATTCTTTCCTGGATTACTCGTGTAACGACTTAGGACATTTACAGCGTGAGCCATGTCTGGTCTAGTGCAATTTGTGATATACATCAAACTGCCAATGACACGAGCATATTCTATTTGTGATATGCTAGCCCCAGTATTCTTAGTTAAATGAAGATTGGGATCTTCTGGAGTTTTGGAATGAAGATTGGGATCTTCTGGAGTTTTGACATAATTTGCCCCAACAGGTGCTGTATGGGTGTAATGCAAACTGTCTCCCAGGATACAACGATCAATACCTTCGTCGTGTAGCAGCACTTCAAACAAAACGAAGACGGCGAACCAGTTCAGTGATGTAACTCTCTCAAGGGACACTGACAGACTATGAATGATAATGAATATGATGTTTTCGAATGAATGAAAAAAATGCAGACACTGACAAGGTATTTATAGCAAGAAAAACTAAGTGAACAGACTCTTGGGCCGAAACAGTTCATTGAACGGACACAGCCATTAAGGCCGAACAGACACTTTGGGCTTTAAACAGTTTCATCAAGGGACACAACTGTAGGGCCCGAAACAGTTTCATGAAAGGTTGCACCTATCTGGGCCGAACCAGTAGCAAACCGGTTCGGAATAGGTATGCACCTATTGGGATTTATTCTAATGGACCTTTCTACTAAAAAGATTATGTTGGATCACCAAGATCCAAATCCAAATCCAAATCCCAAGCCCGAGTCCGAGCCGAGCCGAGCCGGGTCGGGTCGGTCGGTCGGACGGACGGCGCGCGCGCGCGTGTGTGTGTTTTTCAAGCCCAAGCCCATGTAAGGTTCCGCCCAACGCGCGAAAACATTGTAACCCCAAGGGCCACACCCTTATTGTACATGAGGGGTTTTTCTAGACAAAACCTTATCTACATGGGTCAAATGTGGGACTATCACATTTTCCTTGCTTTGTCTCAAGTTGTTTGGAACTTGGGACACCAATTTCTCATTCATTATGGAACAGTTTTAGACGTATGAATATTCTGCGAGCATCTACTCGGAATGAGGATTCCATACGTACCAAGATCTAGCTCAATGGAGCTCTAGAACATATCGAAATGTCCAGCCAAAGACCTTGTCAGATTTCTGACAGAATCTGTTCAAACTGTTTCCAACAATCCCCCGCATGAATGGAAATTACGGATTTATGCAAATGCAATGCAACTGAGAGAGTACAAGCGGAAAGTAGCTGCATCGGTATAGGTAGCAATTTTTCAGCCTTGAACCTACCCTAGTGGATAACCATCGGATTTACTGGCTAATCAGTGAACATGATGTCTTGAACTGTTCAGCCGTTTGTGTAAACCAAGACAATGGCTACCACACAGTTTCCCTTCCTCAAAGAACTTGGTTCTATGGTTGTGTTCATTTTGGCCTTGAACTTCCTGGTATTCATGAGTGCTCTTAAACAATGCAACCTTCAACATTCTCACAGAAAACGGCCCCTTTTTCTCACTCATAAGGTGATTGCCCATGAAGAGTATCCTGCTATACTCCACTTGTTTTACAAGCTATGGGAATCATTAAAAGCAAAAGCTTATCCTAGTCCATCAATGCAGGCAGCACTGGTCTCATCATCATAGGAATGGATAAGAGATGTTTAATCTCACAGTGCTATCGTCGAGTCATGCGAGATTCGGTTGTCCCTTTGAACCTAGATCTTGGGATCTCCAGTCAGCTAGGTAGGGTTGCCATCAGGCCTACTCTTTCGTCTTAGGTTTTACACCCATTCCTCTCGATGAAGCTTGAACTTGCTCTCTGGCCAAACCTTTAGTAAATGGATCCGCTAGGTTTTCAGCCGACTTAATATACTCTATAGAGATTATTCCAGTTGAGAGCAGTTTCCTAACGGTTTTGTGTCTTCGTCTGATGTGTCGAGACTTACCGTTATACATACTACTCAGTGCCCTGCCTATAGCAGATTGACTATCGCAGTTTATACGAATAGCTGGCACTGGTTGTTCCCACATAGGAATATCCTCTAAGAAATTTCGAAGCCATTCTGCTTCTTCTCCTGCTTTATCTAAAGCAATGAATTCAGCTTCCATAGTGGATCTAGCAATGCATGTTTGCTTAGAGGATTTCCAAGATATCGCTGCACCACCCAGAGTAAAAACATAGCCACTCGTGGCTTTTGAGTTTTTAGTATCTGATATCCAATTAGCATCACAATATCCTTCTACTACTGGTGGATATCTAGTGTAGTGCAGATTATAACTTGAGGTATATTTCAGATAGTTCAATACCCTAGTTATTGCCTTCCAGTGATTCTTTCCTGGATTACTCGTGTAACGACTTAGGACATTTACAGCGTGAGCCATGTCTGGTCTAGTGCAATTTGTGATATACATCAAACTGCCAATGACACGAGCATATTCTATTTGTGATATGCTAGCCCCAGTATTCTTAGTTAAATGAAGATTGGGATCTTCTGGAGTTTTGGAATGAAGATTGGGATCTTCTGGAGTTTTGACATAATTTGCCCCAACAGGTGCTGTATGGGTGTAATGCAAACTGTCTCCCAGGATACAACGATCAATACCTTCGTCGTGTAGCAGCACTTCAAACAAAACGAAGACGGCGAACCAGTTCAGTGATGTAACTCTCTCAAGGGACACTGACAGACTATGAATGATAATGAATATGATGTTTTCGAATGAATGAAAAAAATGCAGACACTGACAAGGTATTTATAGCAAGAAAAACTAAGTGAACAGACTCTTGGGCCGAAACAGTTCATTGAACGGACACAGCCATTAAGGCCGAACAGACACTTTGGGCTTTAAACAGTTTCATCAAGGGACACAACTGTAGGGCCCGAAACAGTTTCATGAAAGGTTGCACCTATCTGGGCCGAACCAGTAGCAAACCGGTTCGGAATAGGTATGCACCTATTGGGATTTATTCTAATGGACCTTTCTACTAAAAAGATTATGTTGGATCACCAAGATCCAAATCCAAATCCCAAGCCCAAGCCCAAGCCCGAGTCCGAGCCGAGCCGAGCCGGGTCGGGTCGGTCGGTCGGACGGACGGCGCGCGCGCGCGTGTGTGTGTTTTTCAAGCCCAAGCCCATGTAAGGTTCCGCCCAACGCGCGAAAACATTGTAACGCCAAGGGCCACACCCTTATTGTACATGAGGGGTTTTTCTAGACAAAACCTTATCTACATGGGTCAAATGTGGGACTATCACATTTTCCTTGCTTTGTCTCAAGTTGTTTGGAACTTGGGACACCAATTTCTCATTCATTATGGAACAGTTTTAGACGTATGAATATTCTGCGAGCATCTACTCGGAATGAGGATTCCATACGTACCAAGATCTAGCTCAATGGAGCTCTAGAACATATCGAAATGTCCAGCCAAAGACCTTGTCAGATTTCTGACAGAATCTGTTCAAACTGTTTCCAACAATCCCCCGCATGAATGGAAATTACGGATTTATGCAAATGCAATGCAACTGAGAGAGTACAAGCGGAAAGTAGCTGCATCGGTATACGTAGCAATTTTTCAGCCTTGAACCTACCCTAGTGGATAACCATCGGATTTACTGGCTAATCAGTGAACATGATGTCTTGAACTGTTCAGCCGTTTGTGTAAACCAAGACAATGGCTACCACACAGTTTCCCTTCCTCAAAGAACTTGGTTCTATGGTTGTGTTCATTTTGGCCTTGAACTTCCTGGTATTCATGAGTGCTCTTAAAGAATGCAACCTTCAACATTCTCACAGAAAACGGCCCCTTTTTCTCACTCATAAGGTGATTGCCCATGAAGAGTATCCTGCTATACTCCACTTGTTTTACAAGCTATGGGAATCATTAAAAGCAAAAGCTTATCCTAGTCCATCAATGCAGGCAGCACTGGTCTCATCATCATAGGAATGGATAAGAGATGTTTAATCTCACAGTGCTATCGTCGAGTCATGCGAGATTCGGTTGTCCCTTTGAACCTAGATCTTGGGATCTCCAGTCAGCTAGGTAGGGTTGCCATCAGGCCTACTCTTTCGTCTTAGGTTTTACACCCATTCCTCTCGATGAAGCTTGAACTTGCTCTCTGGCCAAACCTTTAGTAAATGGATCCGCTAGGTTTTCAGCCGACTTAATATACTCTATAGAGATTATTCCAGTTGAGAGCAGTTTCCTAACGGTTTTGTGTCTTCGTCTGATGTGTCGAGACTTACCGTTATACATACTACTCAGTGCCCTGCCTATAGCAGATTGACTATCGCAGTTTATACGAATAGCTGGCACTGGTTGTTCCCACATAGGAATATCCTCTAAGAAATTTCGAAGCCATTCTGCTTCTTCTCCTGCTTTATCTAAAGCAATGAATTCAGCTTCCATAGTGGATCTAGCAATGCATGTTTGCTTAGAGGATTTCCAAGATATCGCTGCACCACCCAGAGTAAAAACATAGCCACTCGTGGCTTTTGAGTTTTTAGTATCTGATATCCAATTAGCATCACAATATCCTTCTACTACTGGTGGATATCTAGTGTAGTGCAGATTATAACTTGAGGTATATTTCAGATAGTTCAATACCCTAGTTATTGCCTTCCAGTGATTCTTTCCTGGATTACTCGTGTAACGACTTAGGACATTTACAGCGTGAGCCATGTCTGGTCTAGTGCAATTTGTGATATACATCAAACTGCCAATGACACGAGCATATTCTATTTGTGATATGCTAGCCCCAGTATTCTTAGTTAAATGAAGATTGGGATCTTCTGGAGTTTTGGAATGAAGATTGGGATCTTCTGGAGTTTTGACATAATTTGCCCCAACAGGTGCTGTATGGGTGTAATGCAAACTGTCTCCCAGGATACAACGATCAATACCTTCGTCGTGTAGCAGCACTTCAAACAAAACGAAGACGGCGAACCAGTTCAGTGATGTAACTCTCTCAAGGGACACTGACAGACTATGAATGATAATGAATATGATGTTTTCGAATGAATGAAAAAAATGCAGACACTGACAAGGTATTTATAGCAAGAAAAACTAAGTGAACAGACTCTTGGGCCGAAACAGTTCATTGAACGGACACAGCCATTAAGGCCGAACAGACACTTTGGGCTTTAAACAGTTTCATCAAGGGACACAACTGTAGGGCCCGAAACAGTTTCATGAAAGGTTGCACCTATCTGGGCCGAACCAGTAGCAAACCGGTTCGGAATAGGTATGCACCTATTGGGATTTATTCTAATGGACCTTTCTACTAAAAAGATTATGTTGGATCACCAAGATCCAAATCCAAATCCAAATCCAAATCCCAAGCCCGAGTCCGAGCCGAGCCGAGCCGGGTCGGGTCGGTCGGTCGGACGGACGGCGCGCGCGCGCGTGTGTGTGTTTTTCAAGCCCAAGCCCATGTAAGGTTCCGCCCAACGCGCGAAAACATTGTAAGCCCAAGGGCCACACCCTTATTGTACATGAGGGGTTTTTCTAGACAAAACCTTATCTACATGGGTCAAATGTGGGACTATCACATTTTCCTTGCTTTGTCTCAAGTTGTTTGGAACTTGGGACACCAATTTCTCATTCATTATGGAACAGTTTTAGACGTATGAATATTCTGCGAGCATCTACTCGGAATGAGGATTCCATACGTACCAAGATCTAGCTCAATGGAGCTCTAGAACATATCGAAATGTCCAGCCAAAGACCTTGTCAGATTTCTGACAGAATCTGTTCAAACTGTTTCCAACAATCCCCCGCATGAATGGAAATTACGGATTTATGCAAATGCAATGCAACTGAGAGAGTACAAGCGGAAAGTAGCTGCATCGGTATAGGTAGCAATTTTTCAGCCTTGAACCTACCCTAGTGGATAACCATCGGATTTACTGGCTAATCAGTGAACATGATGTCTTGAACTGTTCAGCCGTTTGTGTAAACCAAGACAATGGCTACCACACAGTTTCCCTTCCTCAAAGAACTTGGTTCTATGGTTGTGTTCATTTTGGCCTTGAACTTCCTGGTATTCATGAGTGCTCTTAAAGAATGCAACCTTCAACATTCTCACAGAAAACGGCCCCTTTTTCTCACTCATAAGGTGATTGCCCATGAAGAGTATCCTGCTATACTCCACTTGTTTTACAAGCTATGGGAATCATTAAAAGCAAAAGCTTATCCTAGTCCATCAATGCAGGCAGCACTGGTCTCATCATCATAGGAATGGATAAGAGATGTTTAATCTCACAGTGCTATCGTCGAGTCATGCGAGATTCGGTTGTCCCTTTGAACCTAGATCTTGGGATCTCCAGTCAGCTAGGTAGGGTTGCCATCAGGCCTACTCTTTCGTCTTAGGTTTTACACCCATTCCTCTCGATGAAGCTTGAACTTGCTCTCTGGCCAAACCTTTAGTAAATGGATCCGCTAGGTTTTCAGCCGACTTAATATACTCTATAGAGATTATTCCAGTTGAGAGCAGTTTCCTAACGGTTTTGTGTCTTCGTCTGATGTGTCGAGACTTACCGTTATACATACTACTCAGTGCCCTGCCTATAGCAGATTGACTATCGCAGTTTATACGAATAGCTGGCACTGGTTGTTCCCACATAGGAATATCCTCTAAGAAATTTCGAAGCCATTCTGCTTCTTCTCCTGCTTTATCTAAAGCAATGAATTCAGCTTCCATAGTGGATCTAGCAATGCATGTTTGCTTAGAGGATTTCCAAGATATCGCTGCACCACCCAGAGTAAAAACATAGCCACTCGTGGCTTTTGAGTTTTTAGTATCTGATATCCAATTAGCATCACAATATCCTTCTACTACTGGTGGATATCTAGTGTAGTGCAGATTATAACTTGAGGTATATTTCAGATAGTTCAATACCCTAGTTATTGCCTTCCAGTGATTCTTTCCTGGATTACTCGTGTAACGACTTAGGACATTTACAGCGTGAGCCATGTCTGGTCTAGTGCAATTTGTGATATACATCAAACTGCCAATGACACGAGCATATTCTATTTGTGATATGCTAGCCCCAGTATTCTTAGTTAAATGAAGATTGGGATCTTCTGGAGTTTTGGAATGAAGATTGGGATCTTTTGGAGTTTTGACATAATTTGCCCCAACAGGTGCTGTATGGGTGTAATGCAAACTGTCTCCCAGGATACAACGATCAATACCTTCGTCGTGTAGCAGCACTTCAAACAAAACGAAGACGGCGAACCAGTTCAGTGATGTAACTCTCTCAAGGGACACTGACAGACTATGAATGATAATGAATATGATGTTTTCGAATGAATGAAAAAAATGCAGACACTGACAAGGTATTTATAGCAAGAAAAACTAAGTGAACAGACTCTTGGGCCGAAACAGTTCATTGAACGGACACAGCCATTAAGGCCGAACAGACACTTTGGGCTTTAAACAGTTTCATCAAGGGACACAACTGTAGGGCCCGAAACAGTTTCATGAAAGGTTGCACCTATCTGGGCCGAACCAGTAGCAAACCGGTTCGGAATAGGTATGCACCTATTGGGATTTATTCTAATGGACCTTTCTACTAAAAAGATTATGTTGGATCACCAAGATCCAAATCCAAATCCAAATCCCAAGCCCGAGTCCGAGCCGAGCCGAGCCGGGTCGGGTCGGTCGGTCGGACGGACGGCGCGCGCGCGCGTGTGTGTGTTTTTCAAGCCCAAGCCCATGTAAGGTTCCGCCCAACGCGCGAAAACATTGTAACCCCAAGGGCCACACCCTTATTGTACATGAGGGGTTTTTCTAGACAAAACCTTATCTACATGGGTCAAATGTGGGACTATCACATTTTCCTTGCTTTGTCTCAAGTTGTTTGGAACTTGGGACACCAATTTCTCATTCATTATGGAACAGTTTTAGACGTATGAATATTCTGCGAGCATCTACTCGGAATGAGGATTCCATACGTACCAAGATCTAGCTCAATGGAGCTCTAGAACATATCGAAATGTCCAGCCAAAGACCTTGTCAGATTTCTGACAGAATCTGTTCAAACTGTTTCCAACAATCCCCCGCATGAATGGAAATTACGGATTTATGCAAATGCAATGCAACTGAGAGAGTACAAGCGGAAAGTAGCTGCATCGGTATAGGTAGCAATTTTTCAGCCTTGAACCTACCCTAGTGGATAACCATCGGATTTACTGGCTAATCAGTGAACATGATGTCTTGAACTGTTCAGCCGTTTGTGTAAACCAAGACAATGGCTACCACACAGTTTCCCTTCCTCAAAGAACTTGGTTCTATGGTTGTGTTCATTTTGGCCTTGAACTTCCTGGTATTCATGAGTGCTCTTAAAGAATGCAACCTTCAACATTCTCACAGAAAACGGCCCCTTTTTCTCACTCATAAGGTGATTGCCCATGAAGAGTATCCTGCTATACTCCACTTGTTTTACAAGCTATGGGAATCATTAAAAGCAAAAGCTTATCCTAGTCCATCAATGCAGGCAGCACTGGTCTCATCATCATAGGAATGGATAAGAGATGTTTAATCTCACAGTGCTATCGTCGAGTCATGCGAGATTCGGTTGTCCCTTTGAACCTAGATCTTGGGATCTCCAGTCAGCTAGGTAGGGTTGCCATCAGGCCTACTCTTTCGTCTTAGGTTTTACACCCATTCCTCTCGATGAAGCTTGAACTTGCTCTCTGGCCAAACCTTTAGTAAATGGATCCGCTAGGTTTTCAGCCGACTTAATATACTCTATAGAGATTATTCCAGTTGAGAGCAGTTTCCTAACGGTTTTGTGTCTTCGTCTGATGTGTCGAGACTTACCGTTATACATACTACTCAGTGCCCTGCCTATAGCAGATTGACTATCGCAGTTTATACGAATAGCTGGCACTGGTTGTTCCCACATAGGAATATCCTCTAAGAAATTTCGAAGCCATTCTGCTTCTTCTCCTGCTTTATCTAAAGCAATGAATTCAGCTTCCATAGTGGATCTAGCAATGCATGTTTGCTTAGAGGATTTCCAAGATATCGCTGCACCACCCAGAGTAAAAACATAGCCACTCGTGGCTTTTGAGTTTTTAGTATCTGATATCCAATTAGCATCACAATATCCTTCTAATACTGGTGGATATCTAGTGTAGTGCAGATTATAACTTGAGGTATATTTCAGATAGTTCAATACCCTAGTTATTGCCTTCCAGTGATTCTTTCCTGGATTACTCGTGTAACGACTTAGGACATTTACAGCGTGAGCCATGTCTGGTCTAGTGCAATTTGTGATATACATCAAACTGCCAATGACACGAGCATATTCTATTTGTGATATGCTAGCCCCAGTATTCTTAGTTAAATGAAGATTGGGATCTTCTGGAGTTTTGGAATGAAGATTGGGATCTTCTGGAGTTTTGACATAATTTGCCCCAACAGGTGCTGTATGGGTGTAATGCAAACTGTCTCCCAGGATACAACGATCAATACCTTCGTCGTGTAGCAGCACTTCAAACAAAACGAAGACGGCGAACCAGTTCAGTGATGTAACTCTCTCAAGGGACACTGACAGACTATGAATGATAATGAATATGATGTTTTCGAATGAATGAAAAAAATGCAGACACTGACAAGGTATTTATAGCAAGAAAAACTAAGTGAACAGACTCTTGGGCCGAAACAGTTCATTGAACGGACACAGCCATTAAGGCCGAACAGACACTTTGGGCTTTAAACAGTTTCATCAAGGGACACAACTGTAGGGCCCGAAACAGTTTCATGAAAGGTTGCACCTATCTGGGCCGAACCAGTAGCAAACCGGTTCGGAATAGGTATGCACCTATTGGGATTTATTCTAATGGACCTTTCTACTAAAAAGATTATGTTGGATCACCAAGATCCAAATCCAAATCCAAATCCCAAGCCCGAGTCCGAGCCGAGCCGAGCCGGGTCGGGTCGGTCGGTCGGACGGACGGCGCGCGCGCGCGTGTGTGTGTTTTTCAAGCCCAAGCCCATGTAAGGTTCCGCCCAACGCGCGAAAACATTGTAAGCCCAAGGGCCACACCCTTATTGTACATGAGGGGTTTTTCTAGACAAAACCTTATCTACATGGGTCAAATGTGGGACTATCACATTTTCCTTGCTTTGTCTCAAGTTGTTTGGAACTTGGGACACCAATTTCTCATTCATTATGGAACAGTTTTAGACGTATGAATATTTTGCGAGCATCTACTCGGAATGAGGATTCCATACGTACCAAGATCTAGCTCAATGGAGCTCTAGAACATATCGAAATGTCCAGCCAAAGACCTTGTCAGATTTCTGACAGAATCTGTTCAAACTGTTTCCAACAATCCCCCGCATGAATGGAAATTACGGATTTATGCAAATGCAATGCAACTGAGAGAGTACAAGCGGAAAGTAGCTGCATCGGTATAGGTAGCAATTTTTCAGCCTTGAACCTACCCTAGTGGATAACCATCGGATTTACTGGCTAATCAGTGAACATGATGTCTTGAACTGTTCAGCCGTTTGTGTAAACCAAGACAATGGCTACCACACAGTTTCCCTTCCTCAAAGAACTTGGTTCTATGGTTGTGTTCATTTTGGCCTTGAACTTCCTGGTATTCATGAGTGCTCTTAAAGAATGCAACCTTCAACATTCTCACAGAAAACGGCCCCTTTTTCTCACTCATAAGGTGATTGCCCATGAAGAGTATCCTGCTATACTCCACTTGTTTTACAAGCTATGGGAATCATTAAAAGCAAAAGCTTATCCTAGTCCATCAATGCAGGCAGCACTGGTCTCATCATCATAGGAATGGATAAGAGATGTTTAATCTCACAGTGCTATCGTCGAGTCATGCGAGATTCGGTTGTCCCTTTGAACCTAGATCTTGGGATCTCCAGTCAGCTAGGTAGGGTTGCCATCAGGCCTACTCTTTCGTCTTAGGTTTTACACCCATTCCTCTCGATGAAGCTTGAACTTGCTCTCTGGCCAAACCTTTAGTAAATGGATCCGCTAGGTTTTCAGCCGACTTAATATACTCTATAGAGATTATTCCAGTTGAGAGCAGTTTCCTAACGGTTTTGTGTCTTCGTCTGATGTGTCGAGACTTACCGTTATACATACTACTCAGTGCCCTGCCTATAGCAGATTGACTATCGCAGTTTATACGAATAGCTGGCACTGGTTGTTCCCACATAGGAATATCCTCTAAGAAATTTCGAAGCCATTCTGCTTCTTCTCCTGCTTTATCTAAAGCAATGAATTCAGCTTCCATAGTGGATCTAGCAATGCATGTTTGCTTAGAGGATTTCCAAGATATCGCTGCACCACCCAGAGTAAAAACATAGCCACTCGTGGCTTTTGAGTTTTTAGTATCTGATATCCAATTAGCATCACAATATCCTTCTACTACTGGTGGATATCTAGTGTAGTGCAGATTATAACTTGAGGTATATTTCAGATAGTTCAATACCCTAGTTATTGCCTTCCAGTGATTCTTTCCTGGATTACTCGTGTAACGACTTAGGACATTTACAGCGTGAGCCATGTCTGGTCTAGTGCAATTTGTGATATACATCAAACTGCCAATGACACGAGCATATTCTATTTGTGATATGCTAGCCCCAGTATTCTTAGTTAAATGAAGATTGGGATCTTCTGGAGTTTTGGAATGAAGATTGGGATCTTCTGGAGTTTTGACATAATTTGCCCCAACAGGTGCTGTATGGGTGTAATGCAAACTGTCTCCCAGGATACAACGATCAATACCTTCGTCGTGTAGCAGCACTTCAAACAAAACGAAGACGGCGAACCAGTTCAGTGATGTAACTCTCTCAAGGGACACTGACAGACTATGAATGATAATGAATATGATGTTTTCGAATGAATGAAAAAAATGCAGACACTGACAAGGTATTTATAGCAAGAAAAACTAAGTGAACAGACTCTTGGGCCGAAACAGTTCATTGAACGGACACAGCCATTAAGGCCGAACAGACACTTTGGGCTTTAAACAGTTTCATCAAGGGACACAACTGTAGGGCCCGAAACAGTTTCATGAAAGGTTGCACCTATCTGGGCCGAACCAGTAGCAAACCGGTTCGGAATAGGTATGCACCTATTGGGATTTATTCTAATGGACCTTTCTACTAAAAAGATTATGTTGGATCACCAAGATCCAAATCCAAATCCAAATCCCAAGCCCGAGTCCGAGCCGAGCCGAGCCGGGTCGGGTCGGTCGGTCGGACGGACGGCGCGCGTGTGTGTGTTTTTCAAGCCCAAGCACATGTAAGGTTCCGCCCAACGCGCGAAAACATTGTAAGCCCAAGGGCCACACCCTTATTGTACATGAGGGGTTTTTCTAGACAAAACCTTATCTACATGGGTCAAATGTGGGACTATCACATTTTCCTTGCTTTGTCTCAAGTTGTTTGGAACTTGGGACACCAATTTCTCATTCATTATGGAACAGTTTTAGACGTATGAATATTCTGCGAGCATCTACTCGGAATGAGGATTCCATACGTACCAAGATCTAGCTCAATGGAGCTCTAGAACATATCGAAATGTCCAGCCAAAGACCTTGTCAGATTTCTGACAGAATCTGTTCAAACTGTTTCCAACAATCCCCCGCATGAATGGAAATTACGGATTTATGCAAATGCAATGCAACTGAGAGAGTACAAGCGGAAAGTAGCTGCATCGGTATAGGTAGCAATTTTTCAGCCTTGAACCTACCCTAGTGGATAACCATCGGATTTACTGGCTAATCAGTGAACATGATGTCTTGAACTGTTCAGCCGTTTGTGTAAACCAAGACAATGGCTACCACACAGTTTCCCTTCCTCAAAGAACTTGGTTCTATGGTTGTGTTCATTTTGGCCTTGAACTTCCTGGTATTCATGAGTGCTCTTAAAGAATGCAACCTTCAACATTCTCACAGAAAACGGCCCCTTTTTCTCACTCATAAGGTGATTGCCCATGAAGAGTATCCTGCTATACTCCACTTGTTTTACAAGCTATGGGAATCATTAAAAGCAAAAGCTTATCCTAGTCCATCAATGCAGGCAGCACTGGTCTCATCATCATAGGAATGGATAAGAGATGTTTAATCTCACAGTGCTATCGTCGAGTCATGCGAGATTCGGTTGTCCCTTTGAACCTAGATCTTGGGATCTCCAGTCAGCTAGGTAGGGTTGCCATCAGGCCTACTCTTTCGTCTTAGGTTTTACACCCATTCCTCTCGATGAAGCTTGAACTTGCTCTCTGGCCAAACCTTTAGTAAATGGATCCGCTAGGTTTTCAGCCGACTTAATATACTCTATAGAGATTATTCCAGTTGAGAGCAGTTTCCTAACGGTTTTGTGTCTTCGTCTGATGTGTCGAGACTTACCGTTATACATACTACTCAGTGCCCTGCCTATAGCAGATTGACTATCGCAGTTTATACGAATAGCTGGCACTGGTTGTTCCCACATAGGAATATCCTCTAAGAAATTTCGAAGCCATTCTGCTTCTTCTCCTGCTTTATCTAAAGCAATGAATTCAGCTTCCATAGTGGATCTAGCAATGCATGTTTGCTTAGAGGATTTCCAAGATATCGCTGCACCACCCAGAGTAAAAACATAGCCACTCGTGGCTTTTGAGTTTTTAGTATCTGATATCCAATTAGCATCACAATATCCTTCTACTACTGGTGGATATCTAGTGTAGTGCAGATTATAACTTGAGGTATATTTCAGATAGTTCAATACCCTAGTTATTGCCTTCCAGTGATTCTTTCCTGGATTACTCGTGTAACGACTTAGGACATTTACAGCGTGAGCCATGTCTGGTCTAGTGCAATTTGTGATATACATCAAACTGCCAATGACACGAGCATATTCTATTTGTGATATGCTAGCCCCAGTATTCTTAGTTAAATGAAGATTGGGATCTTCTGGAGTTTTGGAATGAAGATTGGGATCTTCTGGAGTTTTGACATAATTTGCCCCAACAGGTGCTGTATGGGTGTAATGCAAACTGTCTCCCAGGATACAACGATCAATACCTTCGTCGTGTAGCAGCACTTCAAACAAAACGAAGACGGCGAACCAGTTCAGTGATGTAACTCTCTCAAGGGACACTGACAGACTATGAATGATAATGAATATGATGTTTTCGAATGAATGAAAAAAATGCAGACACTGACAAGGTATCTATAGCAAGAAAAACTAAGTGAACAGACTCTTGGGCCGAAACAGTTCATTGAACGGACACAGCCATTAAGGCCGAACAGACACTTTGGGCTTTAAACAGTTTCATCAAGGGACACAACTGTAGGGCCCGAAACAGTTTCATGAAAGGTTGCACCTATCTGGGCCGAACCAGTAGCAAACCGGTTCGGAATAGGTATGCACCTATTGGGATTTATTCTAATGGACCTTTCTACTAAAAAGATTATGTTGGATCACCAAGATCCAAATCCAAATCCAAATCCCAAGCCCGAGTCCGAGCCGAGCCGAGCCGGGTCGGGTCGGTCGGTCGGACGGACGGCGCGCGCGCGCGTGTGTGTGTTTTTCAAGCCCAAGCCCATGTAAGGTTCCGCCCAACGCGCGAAAACATTGTAAGCCCAAGGGCCACACCCTTATTGTACATGAGGGGTTTTTCTAGACAAAACCTTATCTACATGGGTCAAATGTGGGACTATCACATTTTCCTTGCTTTGTCTCAAGTTGTTTGGAACTTGGGACACCAATTTCTCATTCATTATGGAACAGTTTTAGACGTATGAATATTCTGCGAGCATCTACTCGGAATGAGGATTCCATACGTACCAAGATCTAGCTCAATGGAGCTCTAGAACATATCGAAATGTCCAGCCAAAGACCTTGTCAGATTTCTGACAGAATCTGTTCAAACTGTTTCCAACAATCCCCCGCATGAATGGAAATTACGGATTTATGCAAATGCAATGCAACTGAGAGAGTACAAGCGGAAAGTAGCTGCATCGGTATAGGTAGCAATTTTTCAGCCTTGAACCTACCCTAGTGGATAACCATCGGATTTACTGGCTAATCAGTGAACATGATGTCTTGAACTGTTCAGCCGTTTGTGTAAACCAAGACAATGGCTACCACACAGTTTCCCTTCCTCAAAGAACTTGGTTCTATGGTTGTGTTCATTTTGGCCTTGAACTTCCTGGTATTCATGAGTGCTCTTAAAGAATGCAACCTTCAACATTCTCACAGAAAACGGCCCCTTTTTCTCACTCATAAGGTGATTGCCCATGAAGAGTATCCTGCTATACTCCACTTGTTTTACAAGCTATGGGAATCATTAAAAGCAAAAGCTTATCCTAGTCCATCAATGCAGGCAGCACTGGTCTCATCATCATAGGAATGGATAAGAGATGTTTAATCTCACAGTGCTATCGTCGAGTCATGCGAGATTCGGTTGTCCCTTTGAACCTAGATCTTGGGATCTCCAGTCAGCTAGGTAGGGTTGCCATCAGGCCTACTCTTTCGTCTTAGGTTTTACACCCATTCCTCTCGATGAAGCTTGAACTTGCTCTCTGGCCAAACCTTTAGTAAATGGATCCGCTAGGTTTTCAGCCGACTTAATATACTCTATAGAGATTATTCCAGTTGAGAGCAGTTTCCTAACGGTTTTGTGTCTTCGTCTGATGTGTCGAGACTTACCGTTATACATACTACTCAGTGCCCTGCCTATAGCAGATTGACTATCGCAGTTTATACGAATAGCTGGCACTGGTTGTTCCCACATAGGAATATCCTCTAAGAAATTTCGAAGCCATTCTGCTTCTTCTCCTGCTTTATCTAAAGCAATGAATTCAGCTTCCATAGTGGATCTAGCAATGCATGTTTGCTTAGAGGATTTCCAAGATATCGCTGCACCACCCAGAGTAAAAACATAGCCACTCGTGGCTTTTGAGTTTTTAGTATCTGATATCCAATTAGCATCACAATATCCTTCTACTACTGGTGGATATCTAGTGTAGTGCAGATTATAACTTGAGGTATATTTCAGATAGTTCAATACCCTAGTTATTGCCTTCCAGTGATTCTTTCCTGGATTACTCGTGTAACGACTTAGGACATTTACAGCGTGAGCCATGTCTGGTCTAGTGCAATTTGTGATATACATCAAACTGCCAATGACACGAGCATATTCTATTTGTGATATGCTAGCCCCAGTATTCTTAGTTAAATGAAGATTGGGATCTTCTGGAGTTTTGGAATGAAGATTGGGATCTTCTGGAGTTTTGACATAATTTGCCCCAACAGGTGCTGTATGGGTGTAATGCAAACTGTCTCCCAGGATACAACGATCAATACCTTCGTCGTGTAGCAGCACTTCAAACAAAACGAAGACGGCGAACCAGTTCAGTGATGTAACTCTCTCAAGGGACACTGACAGACTATGAATGATAATGAATATGATGTTTTCGAATGAATGAAAAAAATGCAGACACTGACAAGGTATTTATAGCAAGAAAAACTAAGTGAACAGACTCTTGGGCCGAAACAGTTCATTGAACGGACACAGCCATTAAGGCCGAACAGACACTTTGGGCTTTAAACAGTTTCATCAAGGGACACAACTGTAGGGCCCGAAACAGTTTCATGAAAGGTTGCACCTATCTGGGCCGAACCAGTAGCAAACCGGTTCGGAATAGGTATGCACCTATTGGGATTTATTCTAATGGACCTTTCTACTAAAAAGATTATGTTGGATCACCAAGATCCAAATCCAAATCCAAATCCCAAGCCCGAGTCCGAGCCGAGCCGAGCCGGGTCGGGTCGGTCGGTCGGACGGACGGCGCGCGTGTGTGTGTTTTTCAAGCCCAAGCCCATGTAAGGTTCCGCCCAACGCGCGAAAACATTGTAAGCCCAAGGGCCACACCCTTATTGTACATGAGGGGTTTTTCTAGACAAAACCTTATCTACATGGGTCAAATGTGGGACTATCACATTTTCCTTGCTTTGTCTCAAGTTGTTTGGAACTTGGGACACCAATTTCTCATTCATTATGGAACAGTTTTAGACGTATGAATATTCTGCGAGCATCTACTCGGAATGAGGATTCCATACGTACCAAGATCTAGCTCAATGGAGCTCTAGAACATATCGAAATGTCCAGCCAAAGACCTTGTCAGATTTCTGACAGAATCTGTTCAAACTGTTTCCAACAATCCCCCGCATGAATGGAAATTACGGATTTATGCAAATGCAATGCAACTGAGAGAGTACAAGCGGAAAGTAGCTGCATCGGTATAGGTAGCAATTTTTCAGCCTTGAACCTACCCTAGTGGATAACCATCGGATTTACTGGCTAATCAGTGAACATGATGTCTTGAACTGTTCAGCCGTTTGTGTAAACCAAGACAATGGCTACCACACAGTTTCCCTTCCTCAAAGAACTTGGTTCTATGGTTGTGTTCATTTTGGCCTTGAACTTCCTGGTATTCATGAGTGCTCTTAAAGAATGCAACCTTCAACATTCTCACAGAAAACGGCCCCTTTTTCTCACTCATAAGGTGATTGCCCATGAAGAGTATCCTGCTATACTCCACTTGTTTTACAAGCTATGGGAATCATTAAAAGCAAAAGCTTATCCTAGTCCATCAATGCAGGCAGCACTGGTCTCATCATCATAGGAATGGATAAGAGATGTTTAATCTCACAGTGCTATCGTCGAGTCATGCGAGATTCGGTTGTCCCTTTGAACCTAGATCTTGGGATCTCCAGTCAGCTAGGTAGGGTTGCCATCAGGCCTACTCTTTCGTCTTAGGTTTTACACCCATTCCTCTCGATGAAGCTTGAACTTGCTCTCTGGCCAAACCTTTAGTAAATGGATCCGCTAGGTTTTCAGCCGACTTAATATACTCTATAGAGATTATTCCAGTTGAGAGCAGTTTCCTAACGGTTTTGTGTCTTCGTCTGATGTGTCGAGACTTACCGTTATACATACTACTCAGTGCCCTGCCTATAGCAGATTGACTATCGCAGTTTATACGAATAGCTGGCACTGGTTGTTCCCACATAGGAATATCCTCTAAGAAATTTCGAAGCCATTCTGCTTCTTCTCCTGCTTTATCTAAAGCAATGAATTCAGCTTCCATAGTGGATCTAGCAATGCATGTTTGCTTAGAGGATTTCCAAGATATCGCTGCACCACCCAGAGTAAAAACATAGCCACTCGTGGCTTTTGAGTTTTTAGTATCTGATATCCAATTAGCATCACAATATCCTTCTACTACTGGTGGATATCTAGTGTAGTGCAGATTATAACTTGAGGTATATTTCAGATAGTTCAATACCCTAGTTATTGCCTTCCAGTGATTCTTTCCTGGATTACTCGTGTAACGACTTAGGACATTTACAGCGTGAGCCATGTCTGGTCTAGTGCAATTTGTGATATACATCAAACTGCCAATGACACGAGCATATTCTATTTGTGATATGCTAGCCCCAGTATTCTTAGTTAAATGAAGATTGGGATCTTCTGGAGTTTTGGAATGAAGATTGGGATCTTCTGGAGTTTTGACATAATTTGCCCCAACAGGTGCTGTATGGGTGTAATGCAAACTGTCTCCCAGGATACAACGATCAATACCTTCGTCGTGTAGCAGCACTTCAAACAAAACGAAGACGGCGAACCAGTTCAGTGATGTAACTCTCTCAAGGGACACTGACAGACTATGAATGATAATGAATATGATGTTTTCGAATGAATGAAAAAAATGCAGACACTGACAAGGTATTTATAGCAAGAAAAACTAAGTGAACAGACTCTTGGGCCGAAACAGTTCATTGAACGGACACAGCCATTAAGGCCGAACAGACACTTTGGGCTTTAAACAGTTTCATCAAGGGACACAACTGTAGGGCCCGAAACAGTTTCATGAAAGGTTGCACCTATCTGGGCCGAACCAGTAGCAAACCGGTTCGGAATAGGTATGCACCTATTGGGATTTATTCTAATGGACCTTTCTACTAAAAAGATTATGTTGGATCACCAAGATCCAAATCCAAATCCAAATCCCAAGCCCGAGTCCGAGCCGAGCCGAGCCGGGTCGGGTCGGTCGGTCGGACGGACGGCGCGCGTGTGTGTGTTTTTCAAGCCCAAGCCCATGTAAGGTTCCGCCCAACGCGCGAAAACATTGTAAGCCCAAGGGCCACACCCTTATTGTACATGAGGGGTTTTTCTAGACAAAACCTTATCTACATGGGTCAAATGTGGGACTATCACATTTTCCTTGCTTTGTCTCAAGTTGTTTGGAACTTGGGACACCAATTTCTCATTCATTATGGAACAGTTTTAGACGTATGAATATTCTGCGAGCATCTACTCGGAATGAGGATTCCATACGTACCAAGATCTAGCTCAATGGAGCTCTAGAACATATCGAAATGTCCAGCCAAAGACCTTGTCAGATTTCTGACAGAATCTGTTCAAACTGTTTCCAACAATCCCCCGCATGAATGGAAATTACGGATTTATGCAAATGCAATGCAACTGAGAGAGTACAAGCGGAAAGTAGCTGCATCGGTATAGGTAGCAATTTTTCAGCCTTGAACCTACCCTAGTGGATAACCATCGGATTTACTGGCTAATCAGTGAACATGATGTCTTGAACTGTTCAGCCGTTTGTGTAAACCAAGACAATGGCTACCACACAGTTTCCCTTCCTCAAAGAACTTGGTTCTATGGTTGTGTTCATTTTGGCCTTGAACTTCCTGGTATTCATGAGTGCTCTTAAAGAATGCAACCTTCAACATTCTCACAGAAAACGGCCCCTTTTTCTCACTCATAAGGTGATTGCCCATGAAGAGTATCCTGCTATACTCCACTTGTTTTACAAGCTATGGGAATCATTAAAAGCAAAAGCTTATCCTAGTCCATCAATGCAGGCAGCACTGGTCTCATCATCATAGGAATGGATAAGAGATGTTTAATCTCACAGTGCTATCGTCGAGTCATGCGAGATTCGGTTGTCCCTTTGAACCTAGATCTTGGGATCTCCAGTCAGCTAGGTAGGGTTGCCATCAGGCCTACTCTTTCGTCTTAGGTTTTACACCCATTCCTCTCGATGAAGCTTGAACTTGCTCTCTGGCCAAACCTTTAGTAAATGGATCCGCTAGGTTTTCAGCCGACTTAATATACTCTATAGAGATTATTCCAGTTGAGAGCAGTTTCCTAACGGTTTTGTGTCTTCGTCTGATGTGTCGAGACTTACCGTTATACATACTACTCAGTGCCCTGCCTATAGCAGATTGACTATCGCAGTTTATACGAATAGCTGGCACTGGTTGTTCCCACATAGGAATATCCTCTAAGAAATTTCGAAGCCATTCTGCTTCTTCTCCTGCTTTATCTAAAGCAATGAATTCAGCTTCCATAGTGGATCTAGCAATGCATGTTTGCTTAGAGGATTTCCAAGATATCGCTGCACCACCCAGAGTAAAAACATAGCCACTCGTGGCTTTTGAGTTTTTAGTATCTGATATCCAATTAGCATCACAATATCCTTCTACTACTGGTGGATATCTAGTGTAGTGCAGATTATAACTTGAGGTATATTTCAGATAGTTCAATACCCTAGTTATTGCCTTCCAGTGATTCTTTCCTGGATTACTCGTGTAACGACTTAGGACATTTACAGCGTGAGCCATGTCTGGTCTAGTGCAATTTGTGATATACATCAAACTGCCAATGACACGAGCATATTCTATTTGTGATATGCTAGCCCCAGTATTCTTAGTTAAATGAAGATTGGGATCTTCTGGAGTTTTGGAATGAAGATTGGGATCTTCTGGAGTTTTGACATAATTTGCCCCAACAGGTGCTGTATGGGTGTAATGCAAACTGTCTCCCAGGATACAACGATCAATACCTTCGTCGTGTAGCAGCACTTCAAACAAAACGAAGACGGCGAACCAGTTCAGTGATGTAACTCTCTCAAGGGACACTGACAGACTATGAATGATAATGAATATGATGTTTTCGAATGAATGAAAAAAATGCAGACACTGACAAGGTATTTATAGCAAGAAAAACTAAGTGAACAGACTCTTGGGCCGAAACAGTTCATTGAACGGACACAGCCATTAAGGCCGAACAGACACTTTGGGCTTTAAACAGTTTCATCAAGGGACACAACTGTAGGGCCCGAAACAGTTTCATGACAGGTTGCACCTATCTGGGCCGAACCAGTAGCAAACCGGTTCGGAATAGGTATGCACCTATTGGGATTTATTCTAATGGACCTTTCTACTAAAAAGATTATGTTGGATCACCAAGATCCAAATCCAAATCCAAATCCCAAGCCCGAGTCCGAGCCGAGCCGAGCCGGGTCGGGTCGGTCGGTCGGACGGACGGCGCGCGTGTGTGTGTTTTTCAAGCCCAAGCCCATGTAAGGTTCCGCCCAACGCGCGAAAACATTGTAAGCCCAAGGGCCACACCCTTATTGTACATGAGGGGTTTTTCTAGACAAAACCTTATCTACATGGGTCAAATGTGGGACTATCACATTTTCCTTGCTTTGTCTCAAGTTGTTTGGAACTTGGGACACCAATTTCTCATTCATTATGGAACAGTTTTAGACGTATGAATATTCTGCGAGCATCTACTCGGAATGAGGATTCCATACGTACCAAGATCTAGCTCAATGGAGCTCTAGAACATATCGAAATGTCCAGCCAAAGACCTTGTCAGATTTCTGACAGAATCTGTTCAAACTGTTTCCAACAATCCCCCGCATGAATGGAAATTACGGATTTATGCAAATGCAATGCAACTGAGAGAGTACAAGCGGAAAGTAGCTGCATCGGTATAGGTAGCAATTTTTCAGCCTTGAACCTACCCTAGTGGATAACCATCGGATTTACTGGCTAATCAGTGAACATGATGTCTTGAACTGTTCAGCCGTTTGTGTAAACCAAGACAATGGCTACCACACAGTTTCCCTTCCTCAAAGAACTTGGTTCTATGGTTGTGTTCATTTTGGCCTTGAACTTCCTGGTATTCATGAGTGCTCTTAAAGAATGCAACCTTCAACATTCTCACAGAAAACGACCCCTTTTTCTCACTCATAAGGTGATTGCCCATGAAGAGTATCCTGCTATACTCCACTTGTTTTACAAGCTATGGGAATCATTAAAAGCAAAAGCTTATCCTAGTCCATCAATGCAGGCAGCACTGGTCTCATCATCATAGGAATGGATAAGAGATGTTTAATCTCACAGTGCTATCGTCGAGTCATGCGAGATTCGGTTGTCCCTTTGAACCTAGATCTTGGGATCTCCAGTCAGCTAGGTAGGGTTGCCATCAGGCCTACTCTTTCGTCTTAGGTTTTACACCCATTCCTCTCGATGAAGCTTGAACTTGCTCTCTGGCCAAACCTTTAGTAAATGGATCCGCTAGGTTTTCAGCCGACTTAATATACTCTATAGAGATTATTCCAGTTGAGAGCAGTTTCCTAACGGTTTTGTGTCTTCGTCTGATGTGTCGAGACTTACCGTTATACATACTACTCAGTGCCCTGCCTATAGCAGATTGACTATCGCAGTTTATACGAATAGCTGGCACTGGTTGTTCCCACATAGGAATATCCTCTAAGAAATTTCGAAGCCATTCTGCTTCTTCTCCTGCTTTATCTAAAGCAATGAATTCAGCTTCCATAGTGGATCTAGCAATGCATGTTTGCTTAGAGGATTTCCAAGATATCGCTGCACCACCCAGAGTAAAAACATAGCCACTCGTGGCTTTTGAGTTTTTAGTATCTGATATCCAATTAGCATCACAATATCCTTCTACTACTGGTGGATATCTAGTGTAGTGCAGATTATAACTTGAGGTATATTTCAGATAGTTCAATACCCTAGTTATTGCCTTCCAGTGATTCTTTCCTGGATTACTCGTGTAACGACTTAGGACATTTACAGCGTGAGCCATGTCTGGTCTAGTGCAATTTGTGATATACATCAAACTGCCAATGACACGAGCATATTCTATTTGTGATATGCTAGCCCCAGTATTCTTAGTTAAATGAAGATTGGGATCTTCTGGAGTTTTGGAATGAAGATTGGGATCTTCTGGAGTTTTGACATAATTTGCCCCAACAGGTGCTGTATGGGTGTAATGCAAACTGTCTCCCAGGATACAACGATCAATACCTTCGTCGTGTAGCAGCACTTCAAACAAAACGAAGACGGCGAACCAGTTCAGTGATGTAACTCTCTCAAGGGACACTGACAGACTATGAATGATAATGAATATGATGTTTTCGAATGAATGAAAAAAATGCAGACACTGACAAGGTATTTATAGCAAAAAAAACTAAGTGAACAGACTCTTGGGCCGAAACAGTTCATTGAACGGACACAGCCATTAAGGCCGAACAGACACTTTGGGCTTTAAACAGTTTCATCAAGGGACACAACTGTAGGGCCCGAAACAGTTTCATGAAAGGTTGCACCTATCTGGGCCGAACCAGTAGCAAACCGGTTCGGAATAGGTATGCACCTATTGGGATTTATTCTAATGGACCTTTCTACTAAAAAGATTATGTTGGATCACCAAGATCCAAATCCAAATCCAAATCCCAAGCCCGAGTCCGAGCCGAGCCGAGCCGGGTCGGGTCGGTCGGTCGGACGGACGGCGCGCGTGTGTGTGTTTTTCAAGCCCAAGCCCATGTAAGGTTCCGCCCAACGCGCGAAAACATTGTAAGCCCAAGGGCCACACCCTTATTGTACATGAGGGGTTTTTCTAGACAAAACCTTATCTACATGGGTCAAATGTGGGACTATCACATTTTCCTTGCTTTGTCTCAAGTTGTTTGGAACTTGGGACACCAATTTCTCATTCATTATGGAACAGTTTTAGACGTATGAATATTCTGCGAGCATCTACTCGGAATGAGGATTCCATACGTACCAAGATCTAGCTCAATGGAGCTCTAGAACATATCGAAATGTCCAGCCAAAGACCTTGTCAGATTTCTGACAGAATCTGTTCAAACTGTTTCCAACAATCCCCCGCATGAATGGAAATTACGGATTTATGCAAATGCAATGCAACTGAGAGAGTACAAGCGGAAAGTAGCTGCATCGGTATAGGTAGCAATTTTTCAGCCTTGAACCTACCCTAGTGGATAACCATCGGATTTACTGGCTAATCAGTGAACATGATGTCTTGAACTGTTCAGCCGTTTGTGTAAACCAAGACAATGGCTACCACACAGTTTCCCTTCCTCAAAGAACTTGGTTCTATGGTTGTGTTCATTTTGGCCTTGAACTTCCTGGTATTCATGAGTGCTCTTAAAGAATGCAACCTTCAACATTCTCACAGAAAACGGCCCCTTTTTCTCACTCATAAGGTGATTGCCCATGAAGAGTATCCTGCTATACTCCACTTGTTTTACAAGCTATGGGAATCATTAAAAGCAAAAGCTTATCCTAGTCCATCAATGCAGGCAGCACTGGTCTCATCATCATAGGAATGGATAAGAGATGTTTAATCTCACAGTGCTATCGTCGAGTCATGCGAGATTCGGTTGTCCCTTTGAACCTAGATCTTGGGATCTCCAGTCAGCTAGGTAGGGTTGCCATCAGGCCTACTCTTTCGTCTTAGGTTTTACACCCATTCCTCTCGATGAAGCTTGAACTTGCTCTCTGGCCAAACCTTTAGTAAATGGATCCGCTAGGTTTTCAGCCGACTTAATATACTCTATAGAGATTATTCCAGTTGAGAGCAGTTTCCTAACGGTTTTGTGTCTTCGTCTGATGTGTCGAGACTTACCGTTATACATACTACTCAGTGCCCTGCCTATAGCAGATTGACTATCGCAGTTTATACGAATAGCTGGCACTGGTTGTTCCCACATAGGAATATCCTCTAAGAAATTTCGAAGCCATTCTGCTTCTTCTCCTGCTTTATCTAAAGCAATGAATTCAGCTTCCATAGTGGATCTAGCAATGCATGTTTGCTTAGAGGATTTCCAAGATATCGCTGCACCACCCAGAGTAAAAACATAGCCACTCGTGGCTTTTGAGTTTTTAGTATCTGATATCCAATTAGCATCACAATATCCTTCTACTACTGGTGGATATCTAGTGTAGTGCAGATTATAACTTGAGGTATATTTCAGATAGTTCAATACCCTAGTTATTGCCTTCCAGTGATTCTTTCCTGGATTACTCGTGTAACGACTTAGGACATTTACAGCGTGAGCCATGTCTGGTCTAGTGCAATTTGTGATATACATCAAACTGCCAATGACACGAGCATATTCTATTTGTGATATGCTAGCCCCAGTATTCTTAGTTAAATGAAGATTGGGATCTTCTGGAGTTTTGGAATGAAGATTGGGATCTTCTGGAGTTTTGACATAATTTGCCCCAACAGGTGCTGTATGGGTGTAATGCAAACTGTCTCCCAGGATACAACGATCAATACCTTCGTCGTGTAGCAGCACTTCAAACAAAACGAAGACGGCGAACCAGTTCAGTGATGTAACTCTCTCAAGGGACACTGACAGACTATGAATGATAATGAATATGATGTTTTCGAATGAATGAAAAAAATGCAGACACTGACAAGGTATTTATAGCAAAAAAAACTAAGTGAACAGACTCTTGGGCCGAAACAGTTCATTGAACGGACACAGCCATTAAGGCCGAACAGACACTTTGGGCTTTAAACAGTTTCATCAAGGGACACAACTGTAGGGCCCGAAACAGTTTCATGAAAGGTTGCACCTATCTGGGCCGAACCAGTAGCAAACCGGTTCGGAATAGGTATGCACCTATTGGGATTTATTCTAATGGACCTTTCTACTAAAAAGATTATGTTGGATCACCAAGATCCAAATCCAAATCCAAATCCCAAGCCCGAGTCCGAGCCGAGCCGAGCCGGGTCGGGTCGGTCGGTCGGACGGACGGCGCGCGTGTGTGTGTTTTTCAAGCCCAAGCCCATGTAAGGTTCCGCCCAACGCGCGAAAACATTGTAAGCCCAAGGGCCACACCCTTATTGTACATGAGGGGTTTTTCTAGACAAAACCTTATCTACATGGGTCAAATGTGGGACTATCACATTTTCCTTGCTTTGTCTCAAGTTGTTTGGAACTTGGGACACCAATTTCTCATTCATTATGGAACAGTTTTAGACGTATGAATATTCTGCGAGCATCTACTCGGAATGAGGATTCCATACGTACCAAGATCTAGCTCAATGGAGCTCTAGAACATATCGAAATGTCCAGCCAAAGACCTTGTCAGATTTCTGACAGAATCTGTTCAAACTGTTTCCAACAATCCCCCGCATGAATGGAAATTACGGATTTATGCAAATGCAATGCAACTGAGAGAGTACAAGCGGAAAGTAGCTGCATCGGTATAGGTAGCAATTTTTCAGCCTTGAACCTACCCTAGTGGATAACCATCGGATTTACTGGCTAATCAGTGAACATGATGTCTTGAACTGTTCAGCCGTTTGTGTAAACCAAGACAATGGCTACCACACAGTTTCCCTTCCTCAAAGAACTTGGTTCTATGGTTGTGTTCATTTTGGCCTTGAACTTCCTGGTATTCATGAGTGCTCTTAAAGAATGCAACCTTCAACATTCTCACAGAAAACGGCCCCTTTTTCTCACTCATAAGGTGATTGCCCATGAAGAGTATCCTGCTATACTCCACTTGTTTTACAAGCTATGGGAATCATTAAAAGCAAAAGCTTATCCTAGTCCATCAATGCAGGCAGCACTGGTCTCATCATCATAGGAATGGATAAGAGATGTTTAATCTCACAGTGCTATCGTCGAGTCATGCGAGATTCGGTTGTCCCTTTGAACCTAGATCTTGGGATCTCCAGTCAGCTAGGTAGGGTTGCCATCAGGCCTACTCTTTCGTCTTAGGTTTTACACCCATTCCTCTCGATGAAGCTTGAACTTGCTCTCTGGCCAAACCTTTAGTAAATGGATCCGCTAGGTTTTCAGCCGACTTAATATACTCTATAGAGATTATTCCAGTTGAGAGCAGTTTCCTAACGGTTTTGTGTCTTCGTCTGATGTGTCGAGACTTACCGTTATACATACTACTCAGTGCCCTGCCTATAGCAGATTGACTATCGCAGTTTATACGAATAGCTGGCACTGGTTGTTCCCACATAGGAATATCCTCTAAGAAATTTCGAAGCCATTCTGCTTCTTCTCCTGCTTTATCTAAAGCAATGAATTCAGCTTCCATAGTGGATCTAGCAATGCATGTTTGCTTAGAGGATTTCCAAGATATCGCTGCACCACCCAGAGTAAAAACATAGCCACTCGTGGCTTTTGAGTTTTTAGTATCTGATATCCAATTAGCATCACAATATCCTTCTACTACTGGTGGATATCTAGTGTAGTGCAGATTATAACTTGAGGTATATTTCAGATAGTTCAATACCCTAGTTATTGCCTTCCAGTGATTCTTTCCTGGATTACTCGTGTAACGACTTAGGACATTTACAGCGTGAGCCATGTCTGGTCTAGTGCAATTTGTGATATACATCAAACTGCCAATGACACGAGCATATTCTATTTGTGATATGCTAGCCCCAGTATTCTTAGTTAAATGAAGATTGGGATCTTCTGGAGTTTTGGAATGAAGATTGGGATCTTCTGGAGTTTTGACATAATTTGCCCCAACAGGTGCTGTATGGGTGTAATGCAAACTGTCTCCCAGGATACAACGATCAATACCTTCGTCGTGTAGCAGCACTTCAAACAAAACGAAGACGGCGAACCAGTTCAGTGATGTAACTCTCTCAAGGGACACTGACAGACTATGAATGATAATGAATATGATGTTTTCGAATGAATGAAAAAAATGCAGACACTGACAAGGTATTTATAGCAAGAAAAACTAAGTGAACAGACTCTTGGGCCGAAACAGTTCATTGAACGGACACAGCCATTAAGGCCGAACAGACACTTTGGGCTTTAAACAGTTTCATCAAGGGACACAACTGTAGGGCCCGAAACAGTTTCATGAAAGGTTGCACCTATCTGGGCCGAACCAGTAGCAAACCGGTTCGGAATAGGTATGCACCTATTGGGATTTATTCTAATGGACCTTTCTACTAAAAAGATTATGTTGGATCACCAAGATCCAAATCCAAATCCAAATCCAAATCCCAAGCCCGAGTCCGAGCCGAGCCGAGCCGGGTCGGGTTGGTCGGTCGGACGGACGGCGCGCGCGCGCGTGTGTGTGTTTTTCAAGCCCAAGCCCATGTAAGGTTCCGCCCAACGCGCGAAAACATTTTAAGCCCAAGGGCCACACCCTTATTGTACATGAGGGGTTTTTCTAGACAAAACCTTATCTACATGGGTCAAATGTGGGACTATCACATTTTCCTTGCTTTGTCTCAAGTTGTTTGGAACTTGGGACACCAATTTCTCATTCATTATGGAACAGTTTTAGACGTATGAATATTCTGCGAGCATCTACTCGGAATGAGGATTCCATACGTACCAAGATCTAGCTCAATGGAGCTCTAGAACATATCGAAATGTCCAGCCAAAGACCTTGTCAGATTTCTGACAGAATCTGTTCAAACTGTTTCCAACAATCCCCCGCATGAATGGAAATTACGGATTTATGCAAATGCAATGCAACTGAGAGAGTACAAGTGGAAAGTAGCTGCATCGGTATAGGTAGCAATTTTTCAGCCTTGAACCTACCCTAGTGGATAACCATCGGATTTACTGGCTAATCAGTGAACATGATGTCTTGAACTGTTCAGCCGTTTGTGTAAACCAAGACAATGGCTACCACACAGTTTCCCTTCCTCAAAGAACTTGGTTCTATGGTTGTGTTCATTTTGGCCTTGAACTTCCTGGTATTCATGAGTGCTCTTAAAGAATGCAACCTTCAACATTCTCACAGAAAACGGCCCCTTTTTCTCACTCATAAGGTGATTGCCCATGAAGAGTATCCTGCTATACTCCACTTGTTTTACAAGCTATGGGAATCATTAAAAGCAAAAGCTTATCCTAGTCCATCAATGCAGGCAGCACTGGTCTCATCATCATAGGAATGGATAAGAGATGTTTAATCTCACAGTGTTATCGTCGAGTCATGCGAGATTCGGTTGTCCCTTTGAACCTAGATCTTGGGATCTCCAGTCAGCTAGGTAGGGTTGCCATCAGGCCTACTCTTTCGTCTTAGGTTTTACACCCATTCCTCTCGATGAAGCTTGAACTTGCTCTCTGGCCAAACCTTTAGTAAATGGATCCGCTAGGTTTTCAGCCGACTTAATATACTCTATAGAGATTATTCCAGTTGAGAGCAGTTTCCTAACGGTTTTGTGTCTTCGTCTGATGTGTCGAGACTTACCGTTATACATACTACTCAGTGCCCTGCCTATAGCAGATTGACTATCGCAGTTTATACGAATAGCTGGCACTGGTTGTTCCCACATAGGAATATCCTCTAAGAAATTTCGAAGCCATTCTGCTTCTTCTCCTGCTTTATCTAAAGCAATGAATTCAGCTTCCATAGTGGATCTAGCAATGCATGTTTGCTTAGAGGATTTCCAAGATATCGCTGCACCACCCAGAGTAAAAACATAGCCACTCGTGGCTTTTGAGTTTTTAGTATCTGATATCCAATTAGCATCACAATATCCTTCTACTACTGGTGGATATCTAGTGTAGTGCAGATTATAACTTGAGGTATATTTCAGATAGTTCAATACCCTAGTTATTGCCTTCCAGTGATTCTTTCCTGGATTACTCGTGTAACGACTTAGGACATTTACAGCGTGAGCCATGTCTGGTCTAGTGCAATTTGTGATATACATCAAACTGCCAATGACACGAGCATATTCTATTTGTGATATGCTAGCCCCAGTATTCTTAGTTAAATGAAGATTGGGATCTTCTGGAGTTTTGGAATGAAGATTGGGATCTTCTGGAGTTTTGACATAATTTGCCCCAACAGGTGCTGTATGGGTGTAATGCAAACTGTCTCCCAGGATACAACGATCAATACCTTCGTCGTGTAGCAGCACTTCAAACAAAACGAAGACGGCGAACCAGTTCAGTGATGTAACTCTCTCAAGGGACACTGACAGACTATGAATGATAATGAATATGATGTTTTCGAATGAATGAAAAAAATGCAGACACTGACAAGGTATTTATAGCAAGAAAAACTAAGTGAACAGACTCTTGGGCCGAAACAGTTCATTGAACGGACACAGCCATTAAGGCCGAACAGACACTTTGGGCTTTAAACAGTTTCATCAAGGGACACAACTGTAGGGCCCGAAACAGTTTCATGAAAGGTTGCACCTATCTGGGCCGAACCAGTAGCAAACCGGTTCGGAATAGGTATGCACCTATTGGGATTTATTCTAATGGACCTTTCTACTAAAAAGATTATGTTGGATCACCAAGATCCAAATCCAAATCCAAATCCCAAGCCCGAGTCCGAGCCGAGCCGAGCCGGGTCGGGTCGGTCGGTCGGACGGACGGCGCGCGTGTGTGTGTTTTTCAAGCCCAAGCCCATGTAAGGTTCCGCCCAACGCGCGAAAACATTGTAAGCCCAAGGGCCACACCCTTATTGTACATGAGGGGTTTTTCTAGACAAAACCTTATCTACATGGGTCAAATGTGGGACTATCACATTTTCCTTGCTTTGTCTCAAGTTGTTTGGAACTTGGGACACCAATTTCTCATTCATTATGGAACAGTTTTAGACGTATGAATATTCTGCGAGCATCTACTCGGAATGAGGATTCCATACGTACCAAGATCTAGCTCAATGGAGCTCTAGAACATATCGAAATGTCCAGCCAAAGACCTTGTCAGATTTCTGACAGAATCTGTTCAAACTGTTTCCAACAATCCCCCGCATGAATGGAAATTACGGATTTATGCAAATGCAATGCAACTGAGAGAGTACAAGCGGAAAGTAGCTGCATCGGTATAGGTAGCAATTTTTCAGCCTTGAACCTACCCTAGTGGATAACCATCGGATTTACTGGCTAATCAGTGAACATGATGTCTTGAACTGTTCAGCCGTTTGTGTAAACCAAGACAATGGCTACCACACAGTTTCCCTTCCTCAAAGAACTTGGTTCTATGGTTGTGTTCATTTTGGCCTTGAACTTCCTGGTATTCATGAGTGCTCTTAAAGAATGCAACCTTCAACATTCTCACAGAAAACGGCCCCTTTTTCTCACTCATAAGGTGATTGCCCATGAAGAGTATCCTGCTATACTCCACTTGTTTTACAAGCTATGGGAATCATTAAAAGCAAAAGCTTATCCTAGTCCATCAATGCAGGCAGCACTGGTCTCATCATCATAGGAATGGATAAGAGATGTTTAATCTCACAGTGCTATCGTCGAGTCATGCGAGATTCGGTTGTCCCTTTGAACCTAGATCTTGGGATCTCCAGTCAGCTAGGTAGGGTTGCCATCAGGCCTACTCTTTCGTCTTAGGTTTTACACCCATTCCTCTCGATGAAGCTTGAACTTGCTCTCTGGCCAAACCTTTAGTAAATGGATCCGCTAGGTTTTCAGCCGACTTAATATACTCTATAGAGATTATTCCAGTTGAGAGCAGTTTCCTAACGGTTTTGTGTCTTCGTCTGATGTGTCGAGACTTACCGTTATACATACTACTCAGTGCCCTGCCTATAGCAGATTGACTATCGCAGTTTATACGAATAGCTGGCACTGGTTGTTCCCACATAGGAATATCCTCTAAGAAATTTCGAAGCCATTCTGCTTCTTCTCCTGCTTTATCTAAAGCAATGAATTCAGCTTCCATAGTGGATCTAGCAATGCATGTTTGCTTAGAGGATTTCCAAGATATCGCTGCACCACCCAGAGTAAAAACATAGCCACTCGTGGCTTTTGAGTTTTTAGTATCTGATATCCAATTAGCATCACAATATCCTTCTACTACTGGTGGATATCTAGTGTAGTGCAGATTATAACTTGAGGTATATTTCAGATAGTTCAATACCCTAGTTATTGCCTTCCAGTGATTCTTTCCTGGATTACTCGTGTAACGACTTAGGACATTTACAGCGTGAGCCATGTCTGGTCTAGTGCAATTTGTGATATACATCAAACTGCCAATGACACGAGCATATTCTATTTGTGATATGCTAGCCCCAGTATTCTTAGTTAAATGAAGATTGGGATCTTCTGGAGTTTTGGAATGAAGATTGGGATCTTCTGGAGTTTTGACATAATTTGCCCCAACAGGTGCTGTATGGGTGTAATGCAAACTGTCTCCCAGGATACAACGATCAATACCTTCGTCGTGTAGCAGCACTTCAAACAAAACGAAGACGGCGAACCAGTTCAGTGATGTAACTCTCTCAAGGGACACTGACAGACTATGAATGATAATGAATATGATGTTTTCGAATGAATGAAAAAAATGCAGACACTGACAAGGTATTTATAGCAAGAAAAACTAAGTGAACAGACTCTTGGGCCGAAACAGTTCATTGAACGGACACAGCCATTAAGGCCGAACAGACACTTTGGGCTTTAAACAGTTTCATCAAGGGACACAACTGTAGGGCCCGAAACAGTTTCATGAAAGGTTGCACCTATCTGGGCCGAACCAGTAGCAAACCGGTTCGGAATAGGTATGCACCTATTGGGATTTATTCTAATGGACCTTTCTACTAAAAAGATTATGTTGGATCACCAAGATCCAAATCCAAATCCAAATCCCAAGCCGAGCCGGTCGGACGGCGCGCGTGTGTGCTTTGGGCTTTAAACAGTTTCATCAAGGGACACAACTGTAGGGCCCGAAACAGTTTCATGAAAGGTTGCACCTATCTGGGCCGAACCAGTAGCAAACCGGTTCGGAATAGGTATGCACCTATTGGGATTTATTCTAATGGACCTTTCTACTAAAAAGATTATGTTGGATCACCAAGATCCAAATCCAAATCCAAATCCCAAGCCGAGCCGGTCGGACGGCGCGCGTGTGTGTGTTTTTCAAGCCCAAGCCCATGTAAGGTTCCGCCCAACGCGCGAAAACATTGTAACCCCAAGGGCCACACCCTTATTGTACATGAGGGGTTTTTCTAGACAAAACCTTATCTACATGGGTCAAATGTGGGACTATCACATTTTCCTTGCTTTGTCTCAAGTTGTTTGGAACTTGGGACACCAATTTCTCATTCATTATGGAACAGTTTTAGACGTATGAATATTCTGCGAGCATCTACTCGGAATGAGGATTCCATACGTACCAAGATCTAGCTCAATGGAGCTCTAGAACATATCGAAATGTCCAGCCAAAGACCTTGTCAGATTTCTGACAGAATCTGTTCATTGTGTTGATTTTGAAGGGTGGGTATGGATCATCAGACTTGTTTAGTGCTAATACTGCTATTCAAGTTTATTCATCATGTGGTGATTTACAGTCTGCCCAGAAATTGTTTGATGAAATGAGTGAACGAAATGTGGTGACTTGGAATGTCAATGTGATGTCGGGTTTCCTGATGATGGGTTGAGATTTGAGAATATTTGATACAATGCGCGCAAAGCCTAGAGGGAATCAGACCCAATGATGTTACTACGGTCAGTATATCACAAAACCCTACCTGTAGATTATGTATATGTACATTTATATTTACATACAGAATAGAGATACAAAACTTAATGTCATTACTCATAATCATATGGAAAAGGTATTTTTCAGCCTGGCTACAAAGTATAGCTATGTTTGCCTCTGTTTGTGTAAGACTTTATGTAATCAATTTGTGGTTGTTATATGGCCTTCCAATTGGAAATGCTTAGGTCATCTTTTAAAAGTCTGGGTTTCATTCACTTCTTTTGAGTTTTTTTCCCTCACTCTGTACTTCTGTAGAACTATATTTAACATGTGATTTTGGTATAAAAGGGAATAAGTTTAATTTTGGAAATGAAATTAGCTCATTTTGTTTCCCCTGCTTTTTTGTCCCTAACTAACTAATATTTGCATCTTTACATCTTTCTTGTTTTTGATCAGTATATTAAAGTAAAAACAGAAGAATGAAGAAGCTAAAAATTCCATGCTATTGCTAGGTTTTCATCATTGCAACCTATCTCAACCTTCTACTTGTTTAGGATCCCCTATATGGCTATATGTACAACAAACATAATTGTATATTTAAATTTACATAGAGAAACAAAAACTAAATTCATATGGAGCTGAACCTTCTCTTTTTACATGTTGGAAAAAACCTTCTTGGTTTAGCTTACTTTACGATCAAGATTTAGGCAGATCTTAACCTATCTGAGTGAAAAGTTTTCTGCACAACCAAGAAAGGAGAACATAATAAGAAAAAGAAACATTAATAACAAGCAAAAAGAATAAGATAACATGGGTTTTTTCTCACCAAAATGGAATGGATCTCATCTAGAATTGGAACAAGTACTGAAATCAAGCTTTCTATTTCCTCTTTGAGTGTTTCATAGTCTTCATCCTTAGCCATAAGCAAGCTGATGAATGTTTTGCTTTCAGGGACCAACCTCAAAGCTACCTGGACTCCAGTGTTACATATTCGTAAATAGGAAAACCATTGGAGACAAGATGTAAGCTAGGCTGATTTTCGTTACCTTGTAAGCGGCAGTTGATATCCATCCATGCCATGGCTTTAAGGTAATCTCATAAGCCTCCTCCACTGCTTTCTCCATGCTTTTCCCAGGATCTTTTACCAATTTGTCTAATAGAGCTGCTGTAAAATCCATGGACCTATTGAGCAAACCATGTGGTACATAAGCATGCTTCTCAGAATATTGATTAGAGCAAAAATGATTCGTACAATGCTCACTCTAGCTTCCCTCTAGATTTGGACACTAAAGATGGCTCTATTGTAGTTTACTTTTACTGAACATGCATATCTAGTCTATTATTCTGTCATTAGTACAAACATTACTATGAGGAAACGTGAAAATGCATGAAGAGTTACCTGGTAAGCCAAACGAAGGCCCTGGTGCAGCTAGTGACATGTCTAGAGTTTCCTTCTCTTGCTTCCTTCTTCAAAATCTCAACCAAATTTGAATAAACCACTGGATCTGATTCAATCAGCTTCTCCAACCTCTATAATATAAAATGTAACATGTATTTGAGCTCCACCTTTGTACAAAGGTATCAAAGTTGCATGTAACAACTAACAAATAGCATTTTACTCTTAATAGGAAATACTGAAACAGGAATCAATAGTAGTCGTCACCTCTCTTCCATCTTATTGGTCAATATCTCTCTCTCTCCCACCTTATTTTGTACTTCTTGCCTCAGTATCTCTGTCTCCTGTAGTGTCTTGCTTCCTATTACTAACACGTTGCCATGATTTTGTTATAGTCCTATAGAAGTAGGTTGAAGAATTGAAGTAGTGGTAAAATGATGGTGGTGCAGATCGAATCTTAGGAGGGGAGGGTGATCCGGATGCTAGATTAGTTAAAATGCATAGGCATAGTGTTTAGGAAATTGACTACCATCAGGGAACATAGATACAGCAAGCAGATACCCCTTTGTTACTAGGGACATAAAGTGAAGGTAAACATGAAAAATATTACTCCAATGAAAAAAAGAAAAAAAAACAT
Organism: Aquilegia eximia; assembly: GCA_023053565.1. Taxonomy (NCBI): domain Eukaryota; kingdom Viridiplantae; phylum Streptophyta; class Magnoliopsida; order Ranunculales; family Ranunculaceae; genus Aquilegia; species Aquilegia eximia. The sequence continues at coordinate 17,650,758 of JALIGU010000003.1, forward strand.
AAAACAAAAGACAAAACATACATCCCATCAATAATTTTTCTTATAGACTCTATAGTGACATTTACGCTACAAGACAATAAAACCAAAGTTTGGATAGAGAAGAAAATGTCCATATAATTGTATAGGTCGTTGTTTACAATGGTTGGATGGTGTTTATTCTAGGAGTGTGGATCATGTACTCCAAAAACCTGGACATGCAACCAATGGTCTATCCTATTTCTTCCATGTGGACCTATTGGAACTGTTATAAGCAACAAATTATTTGCCAAATGAATAAATATATTGCACAAGCACAGGGATGGATTTTGTTGTTGCTCAGAATCCTTGAGTATAGCTTTAGACATTCTACTTTATTTTTCTAATCATTCATATCTTAAAGCAAGGGATAATCTAGCTACCTGGATATTTTGATGAACATCTTGTCTCAAAACTGCCATTGTGGGGCCAATCTTATCTACAGACAAAGAAGAAAACATCATCACCATAAGAACTACGAAGTGACCCAAACCATTTGATTAGGTTGACTAGAGATTAAAACCCTTTTGAAGGTCATTACGCATTTCATGCTGAATGACTTGTATATATGTGTTGATTAAGAGAGAGAGCAAGAAAAGAGATGGATGACTAACCAAGTACTTGAATTAGCAAGTTGCAGCCATGTAAGAAAGGTTTACTGGGAATATGAGATTGAGATTGAACACTGGGAATATGAGCAGATTGAACATCATCATCATTAATAGTTTTACTATTATACTTAACAATCTTTGAGAGCTCTTCGATAGCAAAACTGATGTCAGATATCTTCTCTTCCATTACTCCCCTTCTCCTTTTCATTTGATTTTCAAAACAATCTTAACTCTTCTATCCAATTTATAGACACAAGTACACAACAACAACAGCTTCTTTCCTTCTTGTTATATGTTTCAGTCAATGAGAGATAGATAGAGAAAGAGAGAGAAAGAAATGAATAGAATCGTTAGTAGTACAGTAGTAGTTGCATCGTTATGGTCGTCACTGCTTTGGTATTAAGATGTATTCAAGGCCCAATGATCATTTCTTAATTGGTTTCTATCTGCTTAAACGCATCAATTGTGACATTATGTTTGACTTTGGAGTTTATCTCCTTACTGTGTTCTCTTTCTTATTATAGTTTAATTAATACATTACATTACATACACCATTGTGTTAGACATTTAACAGCATGATTCTCGTATATAAAATACAGTATATGTAAGCCAGTAGTTAGAAATTTAGAATAAAGTCAATAAACAACTTAGTATATGGTTGTTCTGAAACCTTAGCCTATAACATTATCCAGAAATAAAACAGAGAAATGGAGTTATGAATTAATTTACTTTGAGTGTAAGAAATAGACGTATTAGCATATTAAAAGAAATGGGAAGGGAAGGGAAGGGAAGGGATATTCCATCTACACCACTACCATTATTATTGAAGATGATGTATGTAAATGGGATGATTTGGCCCCAATTGAAATGGACTTGTCAACCTGGTGAATATGATGGCCTTCATCTATACTAATTAGTATATTTGTCTAACATGCATGGCTAGATTGTTTCAAGAATGGCTAGATTCATTATCAAAAAAAAAAAAAAAAATGGCTAGATTGACCTCACTTCAAATAGTCGTCTTAACTATTATGACCAAGCTGATTAGCTATATAAATAATACTTGTGTATATTTCATTTACGATGAAAGTGCAGTAAAGAAGTTTAAATTTTTGCTCTTAACATCTTGTCTCTCTGATCTCTGTGAATCCTATCTATGTAAAGACCATTTTCCTAACACATGTATAAAAAAAATTGATTAAGTTTAGTTGGAACTTTACATTTTTTTTTTTTTTAGTTTTTTTTTTGGTAGATCTCTCTACCTTTACATTCTCAGTTTCACTTTCTTACACAAATAAATGAATAAGTATTTATCTATTAATTGTTTTTCAGGAACAACGTGCCAATCACCTGGTGACCCAAGGTACAAGGATCTTGGGCTTTGTCATGGAAACTATATATCAGATTAGATATCAAATCTCATGAGTTCATCACCTTGGATTTGCTTACATTTGAGCTATATTTGTTCAGCTAATTAGTCAAGATAAATAATTAAGTTGAATGCATTTTAGATGAATAGTTGCTTTAGATTCATGAACCCAAACATCCAACAATAAATTTTTTATTTCTGTTAATGTTTTCCTCTACATACATATAGGTTAATTTTGCTGTTGAACCAGATTGTATTATTGATTGCTTCATTCTGGCCTGTGACTCTAACATCCCAACCACTACTAAGTACTTATCACTAATCAAACCTACCAAGGTTGTCTTTCTGTTATCTTACTGTAGATTAGCGTGTTTACTTTTTTCCCTTTTCTTGCTTTATTCAAATGCCATTACCAATTGAAATCATAATTAGATTATGTTTGCAAGAAGTAGTTTTCAGTATTTTTTTTTTTTCCAGTATTATTCAGTCTCCAGATTCCAGAACCATCACCAAGTTTTATCCTATATATTTTATAAGCATATTATTTGAATAAGCGCGGATTCGATAAGATCTTAACATTTGGGATATATATTAATTGTAATTTATTTTATTTTTTTTGGCTAATTATTATGTTAATCGTCATCCTACTTGTAAGCTTAAATCAAGCTACAAGCAACTGGTCCTGGATGAACACATGGACATCGACATACACCATAATACAGCACAAATCAGTCACAAGCAATTCCCAAACTGGATTAATGAAAGTGATTTAGTAATTAACAACAATTTTATACAACCCGTGATGCTCCCTAAACTTGCATTAAGTTATTTAATACAACATTATCTTATTTTAAAGGACTAAGGTTAACATATTACAAAGTGTGAATGCCATATAGATTACAGATTCCTAGGGACCAAACTTATCTAAACAAATTAATGTTAATTTTGATTTAACAAACATAGCCATTTTAATTAATAACCACTTGACTAATAGAAATATTAATAGAAAGTTCTTACATTATTTAAGTGATGAGATGGGCCAACATAGATGCAAAAACCCCGTGGGCTGGGAATACTAGGTCCAATTCATATTCAAAGGTAGGCCCAAATAACGAAGACCGTTCAATGGTGATTGAGAGGAAACAAGCAAATCTTCATTTGCAAGAGAAGAGAAGAGAAGCATGGCAACTGCTGGAATTCTCTCTCCAACTACAATAAGAATTGTGGGTTCTTTAAGCAGCACAAGTTTTCTACACCCATTTCGTTTGCCATCTCTGCAACTCACCAAAGCTAAACCAACAAGAAAGCTCATCATTAGAGCTGCAAGAACAGAGTCTAAAGGTGTCTCATTGGGCTTCAGAGCTCCTGATTTCAAGGTTTTCTTTCAAATTATGTCAAATTCTACTTTGGGTATGTATGTTTTGTTTTATCATTTTGTTGTGTTTTTATACTTACAAGTTACAATTTGATTGGTACAGCTTTCAGAGCCTCTTACTGGGAAGATATGGACATTGGATGATTTTGAATCATACCCTGCTTTACTGGTAAACACCACACCACACCACTTCCATTATTCCATTATCTTAAGTTTGTTCCTACTTGTAATCATGTGTTTGCAGTTTCTACTATGATGGTTATCATTGTTAATATCTCAGTTCCCGAGTTGAATATGCCATGTTCAGTGGTTAAGAGGTGGACCACTTTAAGTGTTCAAAACTTTTAGTTGTTTTGCTTAGTTTTAGGCATCAAAACTTTTTATTAAAATTATTATTAGAATCAGAACATTTGGGTTAGAACTTCTTAATAAGCACGAATATTGGGCTTAATGCTGATCATTTAACAAATAAGTGATCAGAACACGTTTCACTTGTTCAAACAAACACAAAGGGTCCCCACAATGTTCATTGGTGTAGACCACATTCCTGGCACAATGTTCTGGTTTAGGGATGTTATAGCTCGTTTTTGTATATACAGAAAATATATTTCTGTGTAGGGAGAAGTGCAAAATGTTGTTTGATATTGAAGCATGGCAGTGTGACCTGCAGGTATCATTATCTCAATTCTTGCTTTGCCCTTGACGCTGAATATTAAATCCAGATTCTTATATTACATAGCATTGCATTACCATTGGAAAGATCTTCCCCATATTTTTCTAATGACATGATCTTATCATTACATTATTATTTGTTATTTCTTAGTGGAGGTCAGCTCATGGAAAGATAGGTAGTACATACATATGTCAAGATTCAATGCAATAATTGATATATAAATCATTAGGAAGTTTCCAACATCTATGAGATAATATAGATTTGGGAGAGTTAAATGTAGGTTATAATTACATTTGTCGTTTATCTTAATTTTCTTTAGCAATACTTGAATAGAATACATGGAAATCACAAACACAATACCCAGGGAAGCAGCACTTGTTGTGCCTATATATTTGTATTTATTTGTGAATCCTGTTACCTTCAGTCCTTCACATTATACTTTTTGAAACGATGTAATCACTATGGCATTGTTGGAGTGCACAAGACTTAGCCTAAACATATTCTGTCAATTCATGTGAGGAGTCCTTTGTAGAAGAATGTTGTAGGTATTAGAGACTAAATAATCATACGCACATAACTGTCATGCATAACAATTACGCCGGTATAGCTAATTTGGAATGATAGACGTGTTACTTTAGGTTAAAAGGTGAACTATCAACTATTATTGTTCTTAACTGAACCACAAAAAATCCAAAAAGAAAACAATTCAGCGAGGAACGCGATGATATTATGAAGGAAAAGAAAAAAAGAAGCATTTAGGATTTAGTACAACCTAGAGATCATATTATTTCATTTTGTGGTTCGAAGAAGTACCTGACTGCTGCTCCTTTCCTTCCAATAGGAGCATTTTGTTTGGGTAAGTGATGGTTATCTTATATGTGGTAGCGTTAGTCTTCAGGTTGAAAAAAAGTCTTCCAAGCACTTATTTTTAATTCTTCCAGTAGGCTTTAATTACAAAGCAAAAGCTGTAAAGGAACAGAGATTTTTTGACAAGAAGCGTGCATTGTCGAAGATAAATGTATACTTTGCAATTTCATGTAGTCTCCTAGTCCTTATAAAGAGGCTGGTTTATAACGTCCTTCCCATGCCTTCATGTTTTTCTTATATCTGCATCTGATGCATGTATAACTTGCAAATTCATTGTTGAGGTTTTAATTACAAAGCAAAAGCTGTAAAGGAACAGAGATTTTTTAACAAGAAGCATGCATTGTCGAAGATAAATGTATACTTTGCAATATCATGTTGTCGCTGCTTGATTATTCTCAAAATATGCAACCACTAGACTCACAGTAGCCTTAATGCAGGTTATGTTTATTTGTAATCACTGCCCATTTGTTATACACTTGAAGAAAGATATTGTGAAGCTTTCAGATTTTTATATGAAGGTAAACTCTTTTCCCTTCTCTTTGGATCAGAAGCAAGTCACTACATCACCCGATATTCATTAATGTTCTTCAATATTCAATCATTTTCTTGTACTGTACTGCAGAAAGGGCTTGCAGTTGTCGCGATCTCTTCAAATTCAGCAGTTACTCATCCACAGGTTTGTATCGATAGCTGTGATACATGTTGATATCTTAATGCTAAAAATGGTTTATAAAAATGTAATTACCATGTTACAGGATGGACCTGAGTTCATGGCTGAAGATGCTAAGCTTTTTAAATACCCTTTTCCTTACCTTTATGATGAGGTACTGCTTTAGCTTCAATCTTCTCTTAGTTTTGGAAATGTATAATCTTTGTCAATTGTAGTTGAGTTTGTGTTCTCTTAGGAGTGTCTAGCTTGTGAGTTATTAAACATTAAAGTATCAGGGAAATCAGATAAGATCTGCAGTTCTGAAAACCGAATAATGATGCTTTACACTTTTACCACATCAATTTATGAATATTCCTCAAGGATAAAGTCGAGCAGAGGGGGTTGACATTTTTTACTGGATTGACCAAATTTTTTGTACATTTGAAATCTTTTTTACTTGTTCTTAGCCTTTTACCACATCTAGAAAAAATAAAACCTGGTTTAATTAATGCTTAGTGGCTAAGTAGTCATACCAGTTGTTACTGTATATGTATGCCTTTTGGTTAAATAGCTTAAGACTCGCACAGTGAATTTGTAAGGTCTTTGAAACTAAAATGCTTTTAGCTGGAAACGTTTTTATATCCTAAAATTACTGCCTATAGAAAGTGATATCAGGCTTTATGGCCCACCCACTCTCTCTCTCAAAATTTAGCTGGGCTTGACTTGCATCTTTAAAAACTAGAAATCATGTTCATCGAAACCAGAGATAAATTCAGCAGCTTGACTTGCAATGTATGACTTGTGTAAGAGAGGTTAAGTCACGTCCCTCAGATGTGTCATCTACAACAATGACAACGAATCCATCCACAATCTCTTCTGAGATTATGGTGTAGCTATTTCAGTGTGGGCACATATTGGGTACTTCTTTTGGAAGGTTTCATTTCATCATAGACTGGACGTAGACATGTTGAGGTGGAAGGCTGTAGTTTATAATACCTTAATGTATTCGTGTTTTCATTTGGAGATGTTGTGGGAAGGATGTGAAATTGATCAATACCTATTTACAATGAAAGGCAAGAAATTGAGAGGTCAAGAATAGGGTGGGTGGGTGGGGGGTTCCGCATCTGTAATGCCTCTAGAATTACAGATTGAGAACTTCATTTATCATTGTCTAATACAGTTAGATTATGCTACATACGTAGTCTGCATCCTATTATTCGTAAAACAGTCATGTTTTTTCTAAGACCAGGTGGGTGCTACAAGTTACGAGTGAACAAAATAGAATCGATGATATGCGACTTAACAAAAAGTTTTCAAGGTTGAAAATGTAATCTATATGAATTGCAGTACATGAGGTTCTGTTAAGCCACTAACTACATGTTATTGGTACAACTGTTAATCAATAATCATTAACAATCCCTTTACTTTCAAACCTGGTGAAGGTGGGAGTTGATCCGCACCTTGAGCCCCAACCCCCCTAGGCTGAGAACACTGGACATTTTTCTATCAATCCACTAACGTCATTGACCTGTTTGTAGAAGGATGAGCTGTTGAGGACATTTAGAATATCTATATTAATATTTAGAGTATTGATAAGATGGCTCTAGATTTAGGAAAGTTGATGCCAAGGTGTAAACTCAGTGTCATATGAAATTTATTTGACCTAGTTCTTGATATCATTTCTCAGAGAAACTTTGTAGCTGTAGTTTAATTCTAGCTGTTGGGCTGCAGCCTGCAACGATAGTATCTGCAAGGAAAATAATGGCAATGCCTTATCCCAAACGTTGGCAAGAATGTCTTATTATTCAAAGCCATAGATTTCGGGAATTAACGTTCTTTTGCGGTCACTGCCTCAGTTAATCTTATCTACTGTCTACCCAATTTTTAAACTCTGAAGAATCTTTGCCTACCTAATCTGGAGCCATGAGGAGTTTAGATTCTATCGTGCCAAACTATCTAAAGCAGCTATTACTTAATTTACCACCTATAATGGCAAGTTAACTCTGTAGAATTTTTTGTAATAGATTTTACCTTTGTCTTACAACTCTCTAGAATATTCTTTTATTAAATTTACCTTTCAGTTTTATTCGAATGGTGGTCACATAGTTCTCCCAAGCCATACCTTCAAAGTTCAACCATCTTATAGTGTTTTATTGTAATTACTAGTAGATTGTATCGTTTTGGGTTCAGCTGTTCAGCATGTTCTTACTGCAGTCACAAGATGTTGCAAGGGCATTCGGAGCTGTTTGCACACCAGAGTTTTTTCTCTTTAAAAAGGTGTTGTATAAACTTTAGCTTTTTATGCATCTTGGCTTCTTTCCGAAGGAGTTTTTCTATGAATAGTAGGTATAATTTTTGTAGAACTATTGAGTCTTGAGTTGGTAATATTGCACATTTGCACCAGGATGGTCGAAGGCCGTTTGAGCTGGTTTACCATGGGCAGTTTGATGATTCACGACCTAATAATAATATGCGCGTCACAGGAAGGTTAGTAGCAATGGCACTGGTTTATGTCAATTTTCACTTTGTGGTACACTCCTTGTTGTAGACTTCGTACTAATTCCTTTAAGCTACTAAATTTCTTTAGAGACTTGAGCATGGCAATAGATTGTGTTCTAAGTGGCCAACCTTTCAAATCAGCTCAAAAACCCAGGTAGTGTCATTCTATCCCCTTATGTATCTTTGTTTTTTGCTTTATTTTTTATGCTTGGGCCAACTTGGCTAAAACCACATTTTCCATATCGAAAAGTATTGGGTGCAGTATTAAGTGGCATCATGAAAAGGAAGTCTGATGTGTAGCCAACAATCTCAGCTCTGCAGGCATCCTCTTTGTAGAACTCCCTATAACAGTCTAAAGGTTTGTCTTTTGTTATTCTCTAACAGATGGTGCTTGTTCAATGTTGATGTTCCAACAAATTTATTGGAGTATATTATTTTACACCTTCATACTCTTGTGAGTTTCAGATGCCATCTTTTTCTTTGGAAAAATGCCCAATGTGGAAAGTGTGATATCATCGGCGTCGCAGGTTTAGAGATGGTTAATGGTTTGCATCAAAACAATCAACGCTTTCACAAACTGTGCATGGTTTTGTCTTGCAAAAGAGATGGCTGCCTACCTACACTGATTGTTACCTCAAAGCCCGAGTGAGCTTCCTGTTTCGTTTCCATTTATTTATTTCATCTCGACGCATACATGCCTATGCATTCTTGTCACATTCTCCACTCTCAATGTCTTATTGACCATCAATAACAATAGAAAATGAGAAGCAGAACAAAACATGAATTCCAGCTTGTATTAGTTTATGTGTGCATAGTTAAAATCATTTGCTTAAGGATCTGCAGTTTGCTTGACAGTTAGACAAAATCAATTTCAAGAAACATCCGTAAGGATGGAGGAATGAATCATTCCGCACTTCATGTGCATATATTTGGACCACGTCTATTCTCTTTCTGGGGGCCAGGATGAAACCAAATGCGGAAGGAAGGTGGCCTTTTTTTTTCTCTTTTTTTTTTTTTTTTTTTTTCTTTTTCACCTCTTAATGAGAAAAGTTGTTATGAGCTGATAAGATTACACAACAGAATTGTCCCCATAGGGAAACCACACACTTATCGCCCTTTGAGCTTCTAACTAGTGTTCTAGGGAAAATTCCATGACAGGCAAGGCTATCCTTCTGGGGGAGAAATTCCAAGGTGCAGAAGGAAGGACTACGTGAAACAACATTTATGTTTTGACCGTATACATATTATGAGAGCTGGGGATCTTTTAAGTTCCTTCAGATTCATGATCTAAGTTAGACATGCGAGATGTGTAGATGCGATCGTAGTTTTCTAAAATCATAATAAGAACATCCAAATTAAGATCACAATATATAGATGGTAAACTTTAAAACTAGGAATGATATAACAATTTATTTCAATCTATAAGTAGTCTGTCAAATTGTTCTAATCATAACGCTAAAATTTAAAGACGCTACGTTAGTTTCTTGATTGTTGTATTTAGGCCTCAGCATTCTCTAGTGGGTCTTCCATGGTTTTCCACCTCTACTCCTCCACACAGTTTGATATGAGCTGTACAGTTTGATATTGATCTTGTAGTTTGGCTTGTTGTGATGTCACTTAATTCTGCATGTCTTTTTGAACTGAGAAATCATTGAAGTTTGTTATTTGTAATTATCCATGATGGTAGACAGTCTTTCATTAATGTTCTTCTGTAGTCGAATATGGACTTTTTTCTTTTGTCGAATTGCAGATTAGCTTCTCCCATACCTCGTCATTCATTTTTTTCTTTCAGTATATGTGCCTTTTTTTTGTTAAGGTAATAGTGTAGAGACCACGTGTACACAAACAAGTTTAGAAATAAACATCAAACTTGTTTTCATGAATCTAAACTAACCAGACATATTCAGTTTCAATTACTCCAATTCCTTAAACCACCCTTTTTATAAGCAAGGCCAAATAAGAAGTCGAGTGCAAAATAAGAGTATTTGCAATCAGATGACCACGGTGAGTCCCACCAAGAATAACAACTAAGCACCTGACATCTTAGGTTTCCTGATCACTTTCCTCTTATGAGCCGTACTGTTCACATGTTTTTATCATGTGGAGTGTCTTGAATTCAAATCTGATATTATGATGGAGATGACACTGTAAGTTTGGCTCATTTGAGGTAGTTGAGTTTGATTTTTGTTTGGTTGTAATAGGTTAGACGCCATAGCCACCTACCTTATCCTCCCTCATTTCCCATGGGAAATAATAGCTGACATCCGCATAGTCTTCACTATCTTCTATTGCTTTGATAATTTACTGCCCAAAACATATGTAGCTGTAGACAATAATGTTGTTAGTGTCTTAGAATTTTTTTTTTTTTTTTTTTTTAACTAATTCTAAATTTTATTGATAAGCTCAACGAATTACACAAAAGTAGAGGACAAACGCGCTACAAACTGCGCGGCAAGTCCTTTCTGGATAGCAAACCCGATTCTCCTAAATACATATTCGTTCGAACCTGCAGTCATCACATTGCTAACCATTATCTTCTGCACTCTCCTGAGGAGCTCAACTGCTTCTGAGCCTAGCAATCCAAATGTGTCAAATGCAAAGGGGATGAAACTATGTTGGTTAGCCCTACAAGCTCCGTCATGTTTCTCCACTTTTGCTGCTGCTGCATTGCTAGCTGCTAGCCCCACCTCAAAAATCCCAGCACTCAGCCCAACCATCGGAGACGCCCCTGTAACATCAACACACGCATGTTTACCTTCAGACCAGTTGTAGACCAGAATATCAGCAGGACGTAATGTCGATCTTCCTTCTTTAGGATCAGTAAGAAAGTTAACATGAGCCTCCTTCTTATCCTGTACGCCAGCCCGCCAGAACACATCACACAAGATATCTCTAACATGGTCATGCCTGTACTTGAAGCCGGGGTAATGCTTACAATGGGCCGCATGGTCCCCGAAAGCATCAAGTCTACTCTTTTTGCACACTGGACAAAACTCACCATCTGAATATAGAGGGATCATCAATCGATAACGAAGAATGGCACGATGTTCTACAGGTGTCATGCGTTGTCCAAGCCCTTCCATCGGGATAGCAAAGAGAAAATCTTTGGCATGTTCTGACTGCACACATCCAATCACGGTTTTTTGTCTAGCTGACAACTCAAATTCCCTCTCAAGACCAGAACTAATCTTGTTGTAGTATGCTTCCGCCAAGACATGTTGGGGTCTGAAGGGGACGGTAGCAGTTGGAGCAAGATTACTGAGATCAAAATCAGGTATAGAAAGATGTAAATTAGCAATGGCAGTATCAAAAACATTATCCATAGGTGGAGTTGGAGCAAGATTACGAAAGCAAACTTCATAACATCAGTAGCACAATAGATACCAAGTCCACCCATACGTAATGGGAAGGTTGCCATACGCCACTGTAGATCGCCAAAACCAGGTCCATCAGAAACCACAATATTTTGAAGGGTTGCACGAAGCTTGTGGTCAAACCATTCGGCTGTTTCCTGAACATAATCAGGGGGGCAAGTACGGAGAGCAAAGGTGAGTTTAGATAATCCCATACAAGAACGTAAAAGTGCCAACTCACACTGCGGATCCTTTAGCTGTGGTAATAAATCCATAAGTTGAAGTGTCTTATCCACTCGTTGACGAACATTACCCATAATAAATGATGCATCAATACTTACAGCCCCTCCAAGCAACGTAACCCCTCGCTGAGGACATGATATACCAACCGGAAAGATATCTGGATAGGAGCAGTCAGGATCAACAGAAGGCCAGAACAACTCTGTCTTAGACACATTAAGCACGAGCCCAAGAGATGGTCCTTTTTCCTGAATGATACGAATAACTCTAGCCACATGTTCTGTACTACCAATCAGAGTACTATCATCTAAGTACCATGCCTGCAACTCCAAGTGGCATTCTGACTGAATGCGGTGTATCAATGGATGCAAGACCAAAGCAAAGAGAAGAGGCCCCAAAGGGTCCCCCTGCTGTATCCCAGCTGCTGACCAAATATGAGTAGACCCTAGATACAATCGAGCAGGTTGACAATAGAGGTATTCGACCCATAGAGCAATAGATAGACAATGATTGCGTACCTCCCGTAGCATAGCAGACCGATCAACAAGGTTGAAGGCATTCTGAAAGTCCACAAGCAGCATAGAAAGCGATGTGTCATCCTTATTGGCATAAACCAACCGATTAACAGCATGCAAAATTGCGTCTGCTCCACCAGGCACACCAACCCCAAACTGAAAATCCTCTAGGTATGGGATAATATCCTTAGAAACTCCTCTCATGGCAATCTTAGACACCAGGCGACGCCAAACCATACCCACAACTATTGGGCGAATGCCGTTACCTGGCTTAAGAAGTGGGGTGAGCGGTGCACTAGCTATGAACTCTGCCAAGACCCGTGGGCATCGACCTTGTAGCCATAAGTTCTGTGGCTACAGCGGATGCAGCCCCACTCATAGCATCCAATAGGTGTTGGGCCCGGAGACCATCTCGCCCACAAGACGTCCCTTTGGGGAAGGACCTGATGCATGATAATATCCCATCCCTCTCAACTGACAAAGGTGACTCAAGTAAAGGAATGTCGGGGACAGATGGTGGTGGATGCTTCGGGTGTTTATCCTCTAAAGCCCGCTGCGTCTCTGGAGTGTTCGGAGCAACCCCTGATAATGCCAACACCTTCACGGCTGCTGCAAAGTGCCCGTTTGCAACCTTTTGCAAACACCGTCGTACATTCTTGCTTTGGGACTGTCGAGATGGTCGTTCCAATGGAGGCTCTGTGTGTGTGACCCTCTCAATCAGACGAAATATACCCCCAGGCTCGTTCCAAATAGAGAGAGCCTGCAAAATCTGATTCTGCTGGAGATATTTTCGAGCACCAGAACGACGTTCTTGGCGATTCTACGGATGGTGAAATCCCCTTTCTCCGTTTGAAGGTGAGAATCAGAATCTATTCCAAGACCTTAACGGCAACAAGCTGGGAACCCGCGCTACGTACCGGGGTATGAGAAAAAGCTTCATTAGACTGCCCGTGTTATTTATGTTTGATTAATTCATGTTTTTACTATTTTATTGTGTTTTTATTTTGATTTGAGAGGTTTGTGCTTAGTGGAAGAGTGGATAAAGTGTAGAGGTTATTTGTTTAATGAAAAATGGATAAGAAATATAGAGAAAAACAAAAATTAGTTTTAAAGTAACCAATTTTTTTTTTTTTTTTTTATATAGAAAAATTGTGAGAGCTTGGAGATCATTTAGGATGCCACCTAGGAGAGAGAATGTGGGACCGCATGGGTCTAGCTATTATATAGATATATAGACTTATGAGGCTGTACTGTAGTTGTATATTAACTTGAAGAGAAACAAAGAACACTAGGAACATTGAACTTGGGGGGTAAGAATAGAAGACCAATGAACCACACTACATATTCCTTTATATTTCTGATCCCAAGAAATTAATTGGTGTTCCGAAAATGAAGGGTGCTAATGGGTGTATGACATGTTCCTTATTCACCTAAGATTTTAGGTGACTTATGATCCTTACAATTCATCTACAAGAAGTGTACCGCAAGTACTGGGAAATTTGTTCAAGTAACGAGGTCACATCTTAGTGATATTCGTTATCCAGAATTACCTAATTGACTTTGTTCATATAGGGATGTTTTTCTAGTCATTAAAAGGTTCAGAATATTCCTATCCTACATAAATTTTGTTCAGAAAGAATAAAATGATTCATATTTCATAATAAACTACTCAGCTCAACCCTTCCTTGACCTAACTACTCAGCTCAAAATCATATCTTATGAGTCATGATACAACAATAATATACGTAGGTGATTTTCAACCATCAAAAGCCATACACATTAATAATCTTAAATGCCAATAATAATAAATATACAATATGGTCCTAACTATACATATTGATCAATGTACCCTTCAAGGATGGGGCCTTACATTAAGGTTAATGTACCCATCAGCCATCACCATAGCATGGGCCACTAGCCCACAAACCAATGGACAGAGGTAGTTTGAAGATGGCATCACTGAGAGCGACATCAATGGTGGTAGGGATACGATCATATTTCTTTTCTTCTTCGTTCCGATTTATCCTAAACTTACAAGTATGAGTCTCACATGATCAGAAATATGGCAATAAATTGCACTGATAGTGAATGGGAAGTCAACTTATATTAACTTAAAGATTACTGTTGACTTGGTTTACAAATGTGCAGTATTAATTTTATTTATACACAATTATATTCACTAAATAATTTTAACACTCAATTATCTATTAATCAAATAGTTAATGAAACTCAATAAACCAAAGCTGAAGCCAGAAGTACAATGCACTTGCAAATTCATCACAAGTACATGTTACTCTTTTCATTCTTTCACAGTGCATGTCACACACACAGTAAATTTATATATTTTTTGATCCAAATCCCTATTTCAATTAACCAATAAAAGTACTCCACGTGTACTAAAAAAATTAGACACTACACATCCGCCTACGGATGAGTCGTAGCAAATCACGTTTTCACTTATTCCAAACGATTCGTCAACCGTCCATTTTACACACATACATGATGATACACCATCATATAAATATTTTCACACACACATGCACCTGCTCTCACTCTCATGCACTTTCTTCTCTACTCCTCAGACTTTAGCTTTCTTCTCTACTACCACCACCACCAGTAGAACCACCTTCGTTTTCTTCTTCTCCGGCGATAAAATATGTTCAATCCTACTGATAAATTGTTTTCGCCACATTCGGGACCATTGATGATGGACCCAAGATGGAAAACAAATGTTGAAATAGCTCCAAATTGTCCTAGATGTGCATCAACCAACACCAAATTTTGTTACTATAACAATTATAGTCTTTCACAACCTCGGTACTTTTGTAAAGGTTGTAGAAGGTATTGGACTAAAGGAGGGTCCTTAAGAAATGTACCCTTTGGAGGTGGGTGTAGAAAGACTCGCCGTGGGAAGGCGGTAAGGTCGTCTTCATCGCATGATTTGGGTCGGGTTGGGTCTAGTTACTCACCTTCTTCACAGCCTAGTTTTGATGGAAATTCAGGTAGTTCTGATGGGAATTTTGAAGATTCATCATTGAGTGGAAAAGCTGGTTCTGACATTGATCTTGCTGATGTTTTCTCTAAGTTCTTACATCAAGACTCGGGTTCATCTGATACCAGTTCTGCCGTGCCTGACATTTCAGACCCAGATTATGATCAGCCAGTAGGTTTTGGTCATCATTTCCAACAAGAAAATATTATCATTGATAGTATTATCCCGGAAAATCCAATACTGGACATGGAATTTACTGGAGTAATTCAACCTGAATTTGATGCAATAAACACAGAGAGATTGCAACAATATACGGATCCAGGTATCGAAACAGGTCTAGAAGGGTTGCAAGCATTTCTAAATGATGGAATTGCTCAAGATATATTGTGGTCAGAAAGTCCAGCCTTGCCGAATTTTTCATGGCAACAAAACCAGCACTTGCAAGGATATGGATGTGATGAAGCTGCAGTTCTAGATGATCATTCGATGTTCCATAATAATCTTTTGAATGGGAATTGGAACAGTTTTGATATACCAAGTTATGGTACTTGAAATATTATTTATACAACCTTTGTTTTCTATATATCTTAATTTACATAATTTCATATATTCTGATTAATTAATAATGTTATTTGGCAACATATATATGAGAACATACATGCTGTACAATAATTGAATGAGAAAACATCTTCCAAATTATGAGTGTAGTACTGTAGTGTATACAGAGTAAGTACAGTAATGACTTAAATGTTGTTATTTGAAATTCGATCGATTGATTTGTTAAGGGGTTTGGTCGACTCCATCAAGCAGAATAACAATCACATTGCTTGTAGTCCTTTGGCCTAGTTATATATAAACCTCATATGTAATGTCATGGTGGATACCAGGGGTTTCATGTATTGCGCATTTAGGTACAAAATACCCGCAGCTCAGCAAAAGACACAGTTAGTATGCAACTTACAAAAACACGCGGGCATAAACAAGAACATCTGAATCCATGATATGAAAACACACAAAGTTCCATAACTGTAACACTTCTCTATGATTGTGTATACTGTCTAGCTATTGGGATCGAAGAAGAAGATGATGTAAAGAGTTGTCATGTATGAGTGATGCAGCATGATAATAATGTTGAAGCATATTACAAGAAATAAACAAAATATGATCAAATAGATCATAACAGATTAACAGAAGAAACGTAATTGAATGCGTGGCATTAATTATGCCCATGACATAGACATATAGTGAACTAGTGAAGCTAAAAATTCTCTAGAGCACGTTAGTGATAGCAACATATGGAAGTACTGTAGGAGAGGGGACCTTATTGTTTTTGGCTTGCTTGGATGTAAGTAATTAAGATGTGGACTTGTTGTGAACTTATGAATTATGATGTGTGTGTATTGTGTAACGAAAGAACTAAGAAGGAAGGAAGAGTTTTGAATTTATTATGGGTTTTTTTTTATGAAATATTCTTTGAAGCCAGTTGGGTCTTCTACTCTTCTTACCTATAAATTGTTCGGGTGATTTAAGAGTATATATATATGACCTGTAAAATGAGTATAAGTATTTTGATGTACAATGAACAGTCTGTATTGATAATAACTGATTGATAAATACATATACTTGCTGAAGACAACGTTTAACTGCTTTGCTTTGTTGGTCAGATATTGTGTTTTTGTACCATTGTATTGTTGTCACGTTTTGGGCTTGAGCCACTTAATAGTATATTTATCTATTCTTTTTCTTCTATTATAAACCTGAAACTATCATTAAAAATAATATTTTTAATTTGAATATTGCTGAGAAATCAGAATTAGTTACCAAAAAGAATATTGTTTGAGAATTGAGTTTTTAGAATTTTATACCGATAACGATTAAAATACCTTACTATTAAAATACATGGAAATAGTTATGGGACCTCATTAAGGGGGAGTAAAACACAAATGGCCCAGTTAAGAAATCCATTTGTAAAAAGAGCCCCGATTAAGTATTAGTAGGGATAAGAAAATACTCATTTAACGTAAAAATTGTAAAAAATGCCCTAACAAGATTTTAAGTTTAACTTTAATTCTAAGTTTACCTTTTTTCTTTTCTAGAGATTTCTCACCACCACAATTATATTTCTTCTTTTCAAATAAATCATGTTCTTAATCTCTTCTTAAATGGAACAATTTCAATTCAAATTTCAGTGAATTATCTATTGTGTACATTTGTTAGTAAAATAAATTCAAACTATTGTCCAGATGTGGTGTGTAATTGTGTATATGCAAACAAGTATTTGCATTTTTATGGTTTATGTGTTTCTGATAGATGCAAACAAATCTTTGCATTTTATGTTTACTAGGTATGACCCGTCCCTTCGGGACGCTTATTTTTAATTATATTTAAATTACTAATTTTTATATTTGGACACAAATCTAAAATCTAAATGATTAAAATAGACAATTGATAGTTAACTTGATTAAAATAGTTAATTTGAATTTATTTTATACTTGTATTGAGTAACTCAATGATAATAAACGTCAAAAAATTGTGATTGCTCTAATATAATTTGTGAAGTCCTCTATATGTAAATCATAGAGATAATTAAACCTTTTTATTACTAAAAAATAAATCGTATACTATTATTTGTTGTATACAGAAATAAATTTAACAGAGATAAAATAAAAAATATATTAAATTTCCATAGCTTCATTTTAACGACTTTTGTCTTCTGAATTGATATTTTCAGTTGTAGTTGCACGAATCTTTTTTATTAGTTTCACATATTCCATTCTTTCTTGAAAATAGTTGTTAGACCATTTTTGGACTTCATTTTTTGTCAAGAAAATCCCTGAGAAACCATAACATAGGATATATGTGGATCACCTTCTTTTGATGATGTACCTACCTTTACACCATTTGCAACGTCTTATTGTGATGTTTGCATAGTCATTCCATTTCTTGGATGCATTTTGAAGTTAATTTTCTATGTCATAATTAATGAAGGAATGTGTAGATGTTATCTTCTTTGGAAAATCTGAAAAATATGCCTCCAAGTATGGCTTGTACAACTGTTTGATAGAATAGTCTTCATGTCATATTTCATATATGAAGGTTGATCAACTTGCAACCCTCATCACATTGTACGATAGAATAGTCCTCATATCGTGGTTTAATGATCTAAAAGTTCGAATAAGAAGAATAGTGGATATCATTCTTTGCAAGGTGTCAGCTACCCTGTTGGATTCTCTATATATTTTTTAGTCCCACCTTCTGTAATTTCCTAAACCATGGCTAGAAGCCTAACTGAAATGATTGAGTTTCCCATAAACTATCTTCACATTGCACAACAAAATTAAAATTGGTATTCGTCATTCTGACGAAGTTGAATTCAAGGTTCTAATGCATGTTTCTGTCATTCTAATTGAGTTCTAGTACCTACTTGCTTTGGTTGCTCGATTAGGTTATTCTCTTGCTTTATCTATTATTGTACATGTAGGCATTGAACACATACAGTCTTAGACTGCTACTTTGTCTACTTTAAGGCTTGCTCTGAATCATCATAATACCATTGTAGCATAAACCAATGAAGTACGGATTTAACTTACTCTTACAAATTTTGTGCTAAAGATGTTTACTGTCACTTATATTAAGGAGCATAATCATATATCTACAAACTCAGAAGCATCTATCTATAATTATCATCAGTCTCAACTTTACATTAATGGTACGTATAACATTAACTTCATCAAAGCATGATGCAGTTCTTGGTCAGCATGGCTGACGCACCATCAAGTATGACCCAATGACTGCAAAATACAAAGGAAAATAACAACCGTAAACCAACTTTAGTAAACTGTTTACGTTTTGCCCGTCCTATTATTCGTTCTTCCCTATAACACAATTTGCTCTACGGTATTATTTCTATATCAGATCAATCTGTTGAATATAACAACCGTAAACCAACTTTAGTAAACTGTTTACGTTTTGCCCGTCCTATTATTCGTTCTTCCCTATAACACAATTTGCTCTACGGTATTATTTCTATATCAGATCAATCTGTTGAATATACTTTTACCACCTAATCATCTTGAAAGATACAATCATTTTGTCATAATTTAGTATGCATCCCTTAAACCAGTATATTTTCTGAGCCTATGAACTTTCAGAACAATGCCACACAATTCCTTGGATTTGTTTGACAGTACGTCAATACCACCCACCGCTTGCTACATACGATGGAATATAATATTTGATTAAGGAACAAATTGATAGTAATCAAGCCAAATGGCCGGTAATTCTAGGACTTATTGTAAAGGGATAGTAAAATGGAGGTGTTCTTTGATTAAATTATATAAACAACAAAGTAAAATTTGTAGACACTAAATTCAAAATCAATCTCAGTTAGCTAGTTCCTTTGGTTGATCCTAGTATTCCCAAAGGATAAAATAAATACTTTTGCAATTGACTACTGGTTCCTATGAGAGAATAATTTTGGTGCATCCAAATTCAAGAAATTGCAATTCTAGAAATATATATATAGAAAGAGAGAACTTGAATGATGGAGGGTCATGTCAAAGACTGGAACTCGAAAGTTTCTGATGTTTGATAGTAGTATAAAAAACTAAATGGTAACCTGATAGATTTAATGTCACTTACAAAATAATAAATTCAAAAAATTGAAACTAATAATTGTGCAGTTAAGATGAACAACCAGTGAGGCCTTTAATCATATACAATGTTCAGGTGAAATTCTTGCTTATTAAATGTACACATATTGGCCCTAAAATTAGTTCAATAGAAGTTATCATGCACAATTAACCTTGGGCAAGAATTAATTATGTGTTATTGTTGGGGATAAAATAGGCTGGTAAGATGCAGTAGATTAATTCAGGAATGTATCAAGGCCCAACATACAAATTTAAGTGTAACCAAACATTACCTGAACCATAGATCACCAAACACAGTGACGAAAATTGTGTTTTCTGATGAATTTTTTTCCAGAAGATCAGTTTGAATATTAATGATAGACCTTGCAGACATCGCACAACCTAAGAATGGAAATGTGTCTCGCGTGCAAAAATTTGTCAACCAACCCTTTGTATGAATTCTTTATCCTATAAGAACGTATTTGCATGTAGACCCAACCAACCTGTGGCATTGAAAGTATTTCAATTAATCATATTCTGATAAAACTTTGTAGAGGTTGTGAAAGACTATTCATACTATGGGCAAAAGTGAACTGGCTGACGTTTGTACTTCATTATTTATTAGATTCATAGCTATAGTCAGAAATTTCCAAGGTCGCTTTCAAAGAGCTTGAAAGATTCCTTGGTGAATCTGATGGTTCATTTACCATTTAGAATAGTTGTTCTGCTGATCTCATAAACTCCTTTGAATTCCTAAATATCAGTTTTATTACTTCCTGATTTTGTGTGGCTGCAACAAAGAAGTTACGACATTCATTCAACCATTTGTATATAAAGAAAAAATATATCTAAGTAATCAATCAACATTTACCACTGGTGAAGACATGATTTTCAAATTGAAACTTGGCTTTGTTAGGTGATAATACATAGTAGCTTTTCTTCGATGGAAACATCCAGTTCCACAATAGATTTGTCCTTGAATTTCCAGCAATTCAACACAAAAAATATTGTTGAAAAGTAAGTAATTACATTAGTGATAGTCCTTGCTATCACCTCAACACACCATTATATCTATAAAACAAAATTTTTGTTTGTGAAAATTTTAATTTTTCTGGAAATGTATAGATGAAATTAAAACTATTCACTTATAAATAAAATTTGAAGCATTGACATGAAAGCAAGTATTAGGTTGAAATCACTAAAAGAATCGTTAGTCAAATATCAAATTAAAAATAGAAATATTAATTAATTGTATAAAGCTCATATAGTCCAGGTTTAAGGATCAGTTGTATGTATTATTTGTATAATTGACTTTGGCTATAAATACTGAAAATTAAAATAAAATTAAACACAAAAAAACTTGAATTTCAAATTTTTCTTTGTTGAAAAGGAGAGGAAAAAAATAAAGTGTTCATTGATGAAAATATGAGAGTAGAGAGGTGATAGAGGTTTGATGATAACCTAGAACTGATTGATAACAGGGAGAGACGTATGAAACAGATAGAGTTGTATGATAGAATCTATACTCTCTATTAAAGTTAGGCATGCCCTTAAGCAAGCAATAGTTAATTAGTAAGTATATTTAAGTAATTTCACACCAAATTAAATATTTAACGTTAACTAATATAAGATAAACACTAATTTGTAAACATCAAAAGTTGATCCATATGAAAAAATTGATGCTTTAATTGAAGAGAATTTTGTTAAACCAAAATTAAAAGATTATTTATTAAAATCACATAACTAAAATTTATCCAAAATATGTTCAAAAATCAAAAGAAGTAAACACTATAACTTGGTTAAATCAATATGTTTACAAACCAAATCAATTGAACATCTTATCCAAAATAAAAAGTTAAAATTAAATCTTTTGTTAAAAAAAATAAAAATATAGTAACATAAACAAGTTAATGTCAAGAATTTGGATTGTGAGCTTGGGGATATAATTTACAATCCAAATTAAAAACGTCAATTATATAATTTAAATTGCTAAGAAAATTATATAGGTAAACAAATACAATAAATAAATCCTCAAAAAACATTATAAAACAATAATATTTTATTATTATTATTATTATTATTTCACATTATATCTTCGATGACTACACAGAAAATGAGAATACAATTTAAATTAATTTGATCTAAAACTTAAAAATAAAACCTTTAAATCATGACAACAATAATTTTATGGAGGACTTAGAAAATAAATATACATATACGTAATGAAATTCTACTTTCAATCAATTTCAATAGTAAAAATCAAAATCAAATTATAACATGTAAAACTTATTACATATAAAATAATACCCGTGTATTACACGGGTTAAATAACACAATCTCTATAATCTCATTAAAACCCAATCTCTATAATCTCATGTGCAAATCTTGACCGTCCTTTGTCTCTTTACCAAGTTTTATAAGTGCCGGTTATAATATAGATGTATTTGTGATTAATGCAAACACGTCTTTGCATTTTATGGTTTATGTAGTTTTTTTTTTTTTTTTTTTTTCTTAGGAATTTTTGTGTTTTCATTATAATTAGAAGACTCAAAACAAGTACAAATGGGCCCAATGGCCTAGCAAGGTCCATAAGAGGAACCTTGATAATCGAAAAATAATAGATCAGTATGTAAATGGTAATTACGGCATGTAGTTGAGTTACTGCCGTTTAGTCTGCTCGAGGCAGTGGTTTTTTAATCTTGGGCAGAGGCAGAGAGATGCAGCCTATTCTTCTTCCCAATCTCTCTTCTCCCCAATAGTTTATCTTCCTCCAATGGCTTCCCCATTCTTATCCGAGCGCGTGAGAGCAGCCATTCTTCGATCTTTATGTTCCGAGCAAGGGGAAAAACCATGGGAAGAGAGTTGTGAGTTGCATGGAGAATCATCGAGTGATAAGGATTCAAGGTGGAGAGGAGGTCGTCCTTAGTTTTGCTGACCTTGTAGATGACGCTGGCTACATTGCAAGGGGTATGGTGGATGACTTCTTTTCGCGCTATCCTTACAAGACAACAAGGAAGGCATGGGGGCACTTCAAAACTTGGGTGACTGATGGCACTGGATTGGAGTACCAAGACCTATGTGTGGAGTGGATAGAGATGGCTCAAAAATTCCTCAGGGATGCAGGTCCAAGTCACGGAAGCCAACTAAGACCCAGCTGCGAGAGGTTTTCGGCCACTATCAGCCGTACTATGTTGGGGATCGTCCGGGGTATATGTATGTAGATGATGACCTCGCCATTGTGGAATTTGAAATGACTCCAGTGCTGGGTGGGCTGGTGATAGAAGAGGCTGGCGCTGAAGTGAAGATAGAGATGGACTATCCTCCAGGTTTCATGCCAGTGATTGCTGACAGTGTGTATGAGGTTGGTGGCACTTCGAAAGCTATGGAGATGCTTGAGTCAAACAGGTAAGATACTCTGACAGTTGAATATTAATAGATTCATTCTGAATATTTCCTGCCAAGTGGTAAAATTTAGTATGTTGCTAAGGCTGATTAAAAATTAGTATGCTGCTAAGGCTGATTAAAACTTCCCTTTCAAAGCAGTGGGCATGAGAAGTTGGCAGGAGCAGAAACTGATGCAGTGGTGCAGGGATGGGGTGATCTAATGATGCTAGACCCAGTGGTGATGCAGATGTTAGGGAAGGAGGTGGGGAAGGCAGATGTTGTTGGCGCAGCATCCAAGCTTCCATAGATTGGAAAGAGTGAATGTGAGGGTTTGAACCTGTAATGTTAGGAATTTTTATGTAATCTGATGTAAGGAATATTTAAATTATCACCTGACAATATCAGCTTGAAAGTTTTATCAGTATGTATGTTGATTGCTCCATCTGTTTGATGTTTGAGTCCTTGCTTCGATAAATAGTCCGCAGCTTGATTACCTTCCCTGAAGGTATGTTTAATATGAAAGTTGAAACCTGCTGCTAGTGCCCAGATGTGCCTCCACCAAATTCTTAAGTTCCATGGCACATGTAGACTTTTGGTGAACCACAAGGTAGCCAGTAGGGAGTCAGTTTGGATAAAAATATTGCCATAGTTGAGCCCCCTGCACATTTCAAGGCCATCCAGGATGGCCCTAGATTCTGCCGAGTTATTGGTTCCTTCACCATAGAAAGTGAACATGTTTGCCAATGTCTGACCCTCCTTGTTTCTGATGATCCCACCCCCAGCAGTTTGCCCATCCAAAGCAGCCCCGTCAGTATTAAGGGATAAAAAATTGTCAGGAGGTCTAGTCCAAAAAACTAGGGTGGGAGGTTTAGGTGGGGGGTTGTGGGGGGTAATACCAAGCTGGGCAGCAAGTAATTTGAAACTCTGACTGGAGGGAGCTGTGGGACTGAACAGGGTGCTACGTTTAATAATCCAAAATCTGCACTTCAATATGATGGAGTTGTGTTGATGTGGAGTGTAGGTTTCTTCATACCTCCTTTTGCATCTCTCTTTCTAGACCTCCCAGACAATGATGAAGGGGATAAGAGTGTGGACAAAAAACTCGAGGGATCCTTTCTTACCTATAGCCAGCCAGGAAGTCCAGACTAACCTGGGAGTTCTGACCCTAGTCCAAAAAATATTTGCCATGTTCATAAAATGCCTCCAAACAGGGGTGGAGAGGTCGCTGTGGAAGAGAAGATGGTTGAGGGATTCAATGGAGGGTTGAGTGCAACAGGAGCACCTGGAGGCCATGGAGATATGGCATTTCATGATGGCAGTGTCTACCGAGAGGGCTTTATGCATAACTTTCCAAAGAAAAAAGGATATTTTGGTCGGTATGAAGGGTTCCCAAATTCTTTTAAAAATGGGCTGGGCTTGGGTGTGGGAGCTGGAGATGAGCTTGATATAAGACTTGATGTTAAAATTTCCACTAGGGTGGTGAGGCCAGATTCTGGTGTCGAGGTCAATATCTTGGTGAAGAAGGTCGTAGGCATCTAGGAGGTCTGTTTGGTTCTCTGGAGAAAGGTAGGGGAGCTGAAACCTTTGATGTGCAGCCTCCTGCAGAGAGATGGATTCCGTTGGTAGAACCAAAGTTGGGGAGAGGCAGCCAACCCCCAGCCAGTTTTCCATACCAAAACTGAAACTTCCCGTGCCAAATTCCCAGGCAGAAAGATTAATGATCTCTTCCAGGCAAGCCCAACTTTCCCTCCAAGTTTTCGAGGCGTGAAGGGATAGGGTTATAGTTTTAGGGCTTTTGTTTTTTATGTATTTGTGATTCATGAAATTGGCCCAGAGCGAGGTAGAGGTGAGGATGGACCAAGTGAGTTTCATCCTGAAAGCTTTAACACTTAAATGGAAAGGCTTGATGCCAAGACCACCATGGCTGCGAGGAAGAGAGATGGTTTTCCAGCCAACCCATTTTTTCTTGTTTCTCCCATCAGAGCTGCCCCGCAAGAAAGTAGAGAAGGATGACTCGATGGCTTTGGTGACCTTTTTGGGGATAGAGTAAGCTGAGAGGAGATAGATGTGCATGGAATTAAGCACATGATTCAGCAAGATAAGCTTCCCCCCTGCGAAAGAAGTCTACTTCTCCAACCCTCCACCTTCCGACGGATCTTATTGAGCAAAACCTCGACGTATATGGCTTTGGTTCTACCTTGGAAGATAGGCACACCGAGATACTGAAGTGGTGCAGAAGTGTACTTGAACTTGGTGAACCTCTTGGTAGTCATGATGCTTCCCAGAGGTGCATTTCCTGCCATGGCAAAGGAGCTCTTCTGGGCATTTATCTTTTGGCCTGATGCTGTGCAGTAACCTGCAAGAAAGCTCATGCAGTGTTTGACAGAATTATTCTTGCCACTAAGGAAGATAAGGGTATCATCAGCGTAGAGCAGGTGTGAGATAGGAGTGCAAGCTCTTGGGATGGAGAAATGTTCAATTCTGCCTGCAGCAAACTCCTTGTGGAAGCCTCTACTAAGTACTTCAGCTGCGAGGATGAAGAGAAAGGGTGACAGAGGGTCCCCCTGCCTGATACCTCTGGTTGTCATGAAATTTCCTTTATAAGTGCCCTGAAAGAGTACTGAATAATGACAGTTAGTGATACATGAGAAAACTGAATTTACCCAACTAGAAGAAAAACCAAACCTGAGCAGGACCTCCCTTAGGAAATCCCATTCCACTCTATCGAAGGCCTTCTCCATGTCCAGTTTGAGGACTACATTTCCCCCATCCGGTCTATTTCCAATATTTTGCATTAGCTCTTGCGCCAGACAAATGTTCTCTGTGATGAGCCTGCCTTGTACAAAGGCTCCTTGCTCAGGTGAGATGAGTCTAGGCATGATTTGAGCCAGTCTACATGTGATGATCTTGGACATGATTTTGTATGATACGTTATTAAGGCTGATGGGTCTGAAGTCAACAATAGTGGTAGGCGTGTCTTTCTTTGGGATGAGGCAGATAAAGTTAGCCAAGAGGGATTTGGGAATGATATGGCCTTCAAAAAAGGCAACAGCTGCATTGAATATACTATCAGCTAATATGTGCCAACAGGTCTGGTAGAAACCTGAGGTAAGCCCATCAGGACCAGGCGCACTGCTGGGGTCAATACTGAAGACAGCATTCTTCACCTCTTCCATGGAAGGCCTGCCGGTTAGGTTCACATTATCAACCTCAAAAACAATCCTGGGAATGGTGTCCAGGAAGGAGTTGATATAACTGCCTGTAGTAGTGAGTTGGCACTGAAAATGTAGCACTGCGTGGTCGCGTATGGCCTCTTGATCTTCACACCAATCATCCGAATCACTAGAAAGCTGAAGTCTGGTGACTGAGAACTTTCTTTTCGTTTTAAGACTGGCGTGAAAGAAGGCGGTGTTTCTCTCTCCCTCTTTTAGCCATTTCTCCCCTGACTTCTCCTGCCAAAACATTTCCTCTTGAGACAGAGCTAATTGATACTTGGCTTGGAGCTTATTTAACTCCATGTGATCTGGGAGGTTCCAGGCTTGAATCAGTCTACATTCCGTGGCTGCGATGTTATCCTATAAATCCTTTAGATTCTGGTGGACATCACCAAAAATCCTTCTGTTCCACCATTTCAATTTAGACCTAATATTTCTGATATTAAGCTCCAGTTGGATGAGAGGGTGGGGAGAGAAACCAACACAATTCCAGTTGTCTTTGATGAAGTGGTGGAAGTCCTCATGTGTAGTCCACATAGATTTGAATCTGAAGGGATGACGTCCTTGCTTTCTATCAGTGAGGCCAGCAGTGATCACCAAAGGCACATGATCAGAGCATGCCCTAGGTTGATGAGCAATGGTGAGGACGGGCAGAGAGGTTAACCAGTTTGCATTAACTAACACTCTATCCAATCTAGCCCACCTCCTCCTGTGACCGTGCTGGTTATTACACCAGGTAAATTTGGATCCCGTAAAGCCACAATCCACTAAACCAAATTGTTGAGTGAAGTCATTGAAGTCTTGTGTAGAACTGAGAGAAACAGTGTCTCCCCCTAGTCTTTCATCCGAGGACAGGACAATGTTGAAATCTCCCCCGACAAGCCAGGGAAGGTTAGTGTTAGCACCAAAACCAATTAGGTCCTGCCAGAGAGCCCCTCTCTCGTTAGGTTGACATTTGGCGTAAACGAAGGAAACGAGGAAAGGGGTGTTAAGGGAAGGTGTAGTGATGGATAAATTGCACGATTGAGAAGTATCTGAGTGGATGGTAACATTGATGTTGTTGTTCTAGAGAATCCAGATTTTACCTCCCAGATAGTCATTGGAGTGATGATTTGTGAGATGGGATGAGTTAGCTATATTTTGAATTTTAGAAGCTTAAATAGGATGGCTGAGATGGATGAAAGGTTCTAAGATAACAGCCATGTCTGCATTATGGTTCCTAATAAGTCTCTTAATGCGGTTTTGAGTGGAGTTATTGCCAGCTCCTCTGGCATTCCATAAAATGGTGTTCGACATGGTTAAAGGTGGGAATTTAGGGAAAAGTTTTCAAGGGCTTGCGCCTGAGCTCTAGTGATGGTTTTGGTTCTGTTATCAGCTAGGAATTTGAGTTTCTTTCCTTTCAGTTCATTATCTGAACCGTAGTTAGGTGTCGAGATATCATTGACATGGTTAGAAGCATCAAGTATTTTTGATATCAAGGGTATTCTTCGAGAGGTGAGAAGATGAGTGATTGATAGGTGTAGTGAGAGCTGTTTCAGGAAGAAGGGAAACCCCTCCTTGGAAGTGAATTTTTTGAGATGGGGTGGAGGAGGGTGTGAGATGTGAAGGCATGGATGGAATTGGATTGGCAGGTGGAGTTTGTGCAACCAAAGGCCTAGGATTTTCAGGGGAGGGGGGTTGTGTGGAGAGGGAAGTTGGAGAGCTCCCAGGTTCCAAAGGAATAAAGGTAACCATTTGTAATTCAGACTCAGCCAAGAGAGAGTTGGGGATTTGGACAACAGGTTGAGAGTTTACCTTATCTGGTAGGGGGGCTGCTTCCTCACTAGGGAAAGAACGAAGAGAATCCACAAAGGGGACAGTGTCTTCGGAGTCGGTGAAGTGGTCCTCTTCAATAAATCCCTCCTCCTCTTCTTCGCCTGAGTCCCCTTCAACCAAAGCTGCAAAAGGATTGATAGAAGCAAAGGAGGTTACGGGCGCCTGAGATATCGAGGGTGCCTGCGAGGTAGAACCAATAACATACGAAGGGTAGGCACTAAGTGGTTGTTGGAAAAGTCTTCCAGTGGTGACATAAATCCTCCTGGGGAGGTTAGGTTTTGGGGGAGCTGGTCTCTGATCAGGTTGTGGGATAATAGAAGCAGTGGCCGGCACTTTAGCTATGGCAGGAGGAGGAGGGGTTTTAGTGGGGTTGGGCAAAGGAGCTGGTGTGATAACCTGGCTAGGTGGCTTAGAACTTTGGGGTTGTTCCCTTCTTCTTCTGCAATTTTCAAAGGAGTGCCCTATCTTGGAGCAAGACGAGCAGTAAAGGAACCCAGGGTAATACAGTGGCTGCCAGAAACCAGTGTAATTCTGACCTTCAATCCAAATAATGTCCGGGAGGGTTTCCCTAACACTCATTTCCACACAAATGCGAGCCACTCCAGGTCTGGAGAAACAGATAGTTTCCTTGTCAGTCGCAATAAATTCTCCCAACTGATCTCCAATCGGTTTGAGTATAGTGGGGTGAAAAGGTTCCAAGGGGAGGCCAGGTAAATCAACCCAAATAGGAGCCACAATGGGATCCTTGTTAAGGCTGAAACCCTGGTGCCATCTGAATACTTTAAACCTTATGCCCATGAACTGACAATTGTACCTTGAAAGGGCCTTCTTGACCTCTGATTCAGAATCAAAATGGATGAGGACATGCCTTGGATCAAGGAGCCCCATTATGAATTGGCCTAGGACATTCCATTCTTTCTGAATATAACCACGAATGATGTTGAGCTGAGGACGTTGGGCAGAAAACTTCATGATAACTGTGTGCTTTTCTACCTGGAGTTGGCCCCTCGCAATATCTTCCTTACTGAAGCAGAGGGCAAGCTTTCCGTCCTTCTTGAAGGCTTAGAAGGTAGGTGGGGTGAGATCTATGCTCTTTTGGGGAGGGGTGAAGAGGGAGGAGAAGGGAAGGGGAGGGGTTGATCCACCCAAAACCTCATTGGTCTTGGGTAGATCTAGGGGGACGACCATTAGAGACTATAAAAGGAAGGAAAGAGTTGGTGAGAACATCGGTCAGGTTTGCAACGAGAAAAAACGGGCATAAACAAACCAAAAATAGAAAAAGGCGGGGCGTAAGTTAGCACGAGGAATAAAACATATAATATTTGCTAACATGCGCTATCAGAACAGGGGACAACCTCTTAATGAACCTGTCGTTCAGTATGGACCTTTCGTGATGAATTGGTTTATGTAGTTGTTGTTGCAAGTATGCAAGTATTTGCATTTATGTTTGTATGTGTTTGTGACTGATGCAAACAAGTCTTTACATTTTATGGTTTATGTGGTTGTTTTTGTGAATATGCAAACAGACATTTATGTTTATGTTGTGATTGAAATAACAATCCTCAAGTTAGGCCCAATTGGTAGTTTAGAGTAAAGTTGGTCCGACCCAAAACACATCATCTTCATCCCATGTTCTTTATGTTCAACAACAACCATAACTCCACCCTCTCAAGCTTGATTACTACTCTAATTTAGATAATTGTAATTTTGAATTAGATGAATTTGTTCTTTTATATATTAAAAAATATTTTTTATGTTGCTTCTAATTAAGGTTTTCTGTTGTTGCTCTAGCTACAATCGAAAAATAATCAAACTAAGTGGTGGGGGGAATATAGGATCTCAAAACTTGAGGTTAAGGATCAAAGCTTGGTGGGATGAATGTAAACATCTGTAACATGTAATTGGAATGAATCTAACTAATTTTTTTGTTATATTCTCCAAAACAACTTTTTAATTCTAAATCTATCTTCTTATCTCTCTTGCCCCCATGATTTTTACCTAAGATTTTCGCAAATCAATCAATCCATCGGTTAGATAAAAGTGAGGAAGAGCGAAAGGAGATTAAATTTGAGAGAAACTAAACGAAGAAGAAACAAATTACAAGGGGTAATATCGTCCAGCAAACCCGTAATGACCGATGGGGCCTTTTTTACAATGAGTTCCCTAACTGGGCCAATCATATATTTGGACATCTTAAGGGGGTCTATTTTTTTTCCCTGAATAAAATAATAGTTTTATCGTAATTTAATATGGGTCTTGATAACATGTGAGTGCGATTTTGTGGACATACACTAAAAACCTGTCCACAAAACATCACTCTCCTATTGGCCCACGTTAGCAGTACTTAACAACGTCAGCTTTAGCCAAAAACAAAAGCTACTTTCCAAATCCCAACCTTCTCTTCAAACAATCAAGCCACAATTTGTCTTCTTAATAAAGAAAATGATTTAAAAAAAAAAAAAAACAATTGATGATTGAATGGAGTTGGATCAATGGAAACCAGTATCACAATGTTTTGAGAGAATAAATAATTGATTATTAGGTTTATGATGAAACAATTGATGATTAGATACCATAATTGTACTAATTGTTTGTAATTGATATCATTGGTGTTTGTTAAGTTACTTACACGAATTCTTAGCCTCGCAAATTTGATTAGGTTGGTTTTAATCTTAAATTCTTCAAGCTAGTTTACAGAGGCTACAATTAAATGGTAAAAATTCTCCACACCACTTGGATTCACTAATTTTTTTATTGGTGATAAAAATTTCCTGATGTTCACCATTTACTTTAGAGCTAAACTTAAAATTTTGGGCAGTAGCCATTCAAAGTTATAGCAGCTAGAAAAGACTTTGGTGTTTAACTGTTGAAACTTATAAGTTATAACTGTTGAAGACGAAGGTGCTGTTTGGGTGCTTTAGATATTCATTTTTCAATTTTTCTTCAAAGCTGATGTGGTTAAGTACTTCTAACGTGGACCAATAGGAGAGTGATGTTTTGTGGACAGGTTTTTAGTGTATGTCCACAAAATCGCACTCATAACATGTGCCCCCTAAGGGCACACATTAATATGCTAGATTTGGGTGAGAATATAACAACATTTAATGCTGAAATGTTAATTGTCTACTTATATATTTTAATACCTGTTATACCCTTACTATTTTTTGAGAATGTAAGATTAGTAATTACTCATTCATTTATTGAATGAATTAACAATAACTCACATCTTCTTTCTCCTCACATCAATCTTTCAATCTGGTGCCTCATTTTTTTTAATTGTGAAAATTTTTGGACCATGTTAAAACCCAATATATATTGAAGATTATACCCAATTTTTGACATCTTAAAACAGTATGGAAGACTTTGCTATAAATCCTATATTTTGTTTGAAATACTAGGTGACGACGCTTTTAACTTTTTGTGTCTACATTTTGTAATTTTATCAAACAGAAAAATGGAAGTTATATTTTGTAATTTGATCAAATTTTTTTTTGTTATATTTTTTGACAATAATTCTGATATGTATGACTTTTTGAGGTACATAAATTCTTCTTTGAATATTCTTATGTAATTTACATTTTTTTTTTTTTTTTTTTTGATAAAGTTATTTAATTTACATTTGCATACAGATTGTCTCTACCTTTGATTTGTTCAAATTTGAAATCATACTAAAGAAGAGAGAGAAATATTATTGAAAATATGTGAGGCATTTAATGTTATTGCATTCTAAAAAGGGTATAATGGGTATTAAAGTATATGACTAGACAATTAACCATTCAGCATTAAATGTTTTTATATTCCCACCCAAATTTAGTATATTAACGTGTGCCCGTAGGGCACATGTTATCAAGACCCATTTAATATATTATTATTTATGGGTTAGATTTTTATTTATATGACAAAAGACCCAATAAACAATTAATATTCTTAGTTTGAATATTGATGTCAACTTAGAACATTCCCAATGGGCAATGGAGGTTTTAAATCACTTTTAGAAACTTTTAGTGAAAAACTCTTGCCAATGGTAGCTTTTAACATACTTTTCAAGCAAAATACTTTTTTCCAATGAGTTAAAAGTGCCACGTAGGATTTTTTAACTAATTCAAAATTAAATTTTGAGATTTTGGCACTCCCCCCCTCCCCATTGAAAGTCGAAATTTGCGTTACCCCCCAATTTAAAAAATATAGCAATAACCCCCCCCCCCCCCATTGGACGGAGTTACAAAAATTATTTTTTTAAATAAAATATTTTGACATTACCAAAACTACCCCTTTATTTTGATAAAGATGACACGTGTCAAAATCTTATCCATCTATTTATTAGTTAATCCAATGGTCATAAAATGAAGAAAAATCATCATACTACCAAAACTACCTTTCATTTACATTTCAAAATATATTCGTTGGCTTTGTTGTATTCCCCAAATCCCCAAAAGTCTATAAATAAACCTAACTTTCCTCTAAGTTAGATTTTCTTAAATCTAAAGCTAGCAAGTAGAACTAAGTATGTGTGATCAAGGGAAACAAATATGTAGTACCTTTTTTCAAAACTCAAACAAATTTCATTTTCTTTCCTCAAAATTCATCTTCTCATTCAATTTTTTTGCAAATCGAATTGGGGGTAATGTTAATTATGTATATTTTAGTGGGGGTATTACTAATTATGTTTAATATTTATATTTTTGAATGAGGGGTAGTTTTTGTATTATAATATCTTACAAAAATTAATTTTTGTAACGTCGTCTCTTTTTTCCGTCCAATTGGGGGGGGGGGGGGGGGGGGGGGTTACTGCTATATTTTTTAAATTGGGGGAGGGGGTGTAACACAAATTTCGACTTTCAATTAGGGGGGTAAGTGCCAAAATCTAAATTTTATCATAATGTACACCATATTTTTGGGGAAAAGTAAAACCTTAAGTTTTAACACTTATTTTAAAATCAACCATTGGAAACTCTAAAACTACTAGTCACTTTTAACATTAATTTTATCCTAAAACCTTCCTCCCTCTCTCCTATGTGCCACCCCTAAAATCATTTTACTATTGGGAATGCTCTTAGTGAGAGCAGAAAGTTATGGTCATTCCAATACAGACTGTCCAAATGAAGATACCAAAAAACGGAACAACAAGTTTGCATCCCCTCCTCTCTTTCTCTCTGTTTGTTTTTCTTTCTATTTCAGTAGGACACCTCATGACACGCGTGTCTATTCAACAATAGTTTACCTTAACAATACTAAACTACCCTTACTTGAAGGATATTATATTTATATCAATAATATATCTCTTGAACAATTAAAAGGCACATGACTCTTTCTCAATCTGTCTTTTCAATTAGGGATGACGCCTAAGCTCCGTCTGAGTGCTAGGGGCGCTAGTAGTTATTCTTGGCGCCTAGCGCATCGCTCCGCCTCTGACAGCATAGACTTCAAGTAATAGCTTAAACACTCGCACTTACCACTAAACACTCACACTTAAAATTAATATTGTGTTTTTAATATTATGTTTTTAATAATTAACTTAATATTGTGTTTTCAGTATTGTGTTTTTAAGTGTTGGGTTTTAATAGTATCATTTGAATAAGATTAATATTATGCGTATCTTGTGTTTTCCTTGTAAAATGGTACAATTGGAAAGTAGGTATAACCAAATAGAGAAAACAACCATGTCCAATGGTTTCTCTATTTTTACCTCTAAAATTATGTTTTTAGAGATAGGTATAGAAAAAACGATTGAAAACCAACCTATCTTTTCCTCCATTTTAACCCTTAAAAAAAAATAGGCTTTTGTTTCTCCGGGACAGAAACAGATTGTTTCTATCCCAAAAGGGCTTTGAAGTCAGCAAATTCTGGACTAAAATACCCTCCCTAGTCATAATATGATCATAGGTCAAATCATATATAACAGATATGATGTCCTGAACAAAGCTATAACCTAGGTAGGGAGTGATTAACCCTAGTGGGAAAGGGCAAAGTAGAAAATACACAAAAACTTAGCACTATGATTAGACCTAAAATAAGAAGTCTTTGTCCTTTTCAGCAAGTCAACAAAAACTGCATATCATGTTCAATAAGATGGTTTAATAAGATTGTCCTTATGGAGAGTCGACTATATACAGATTGTCCTTCTCACCTAGACTGGGCAAACTGTTGGAGATGGTCTTAATTATAGTCTTATAGAAGGCCACAGGTTCAAAATGGGCATCAATACTTGATATACAATGTAATAAAAATAAGTAGCTCAATAAGTCGTATCAAATGGAATCTCTTATCTGACTGCATTACTGAACAACTTGTACTTCTTAAATCTTAATCAAATTATTCAAATGTTGAAAGTTGAAACAACTTGAATTTCTTTTTACTTATAGTGGACATATGAAGGAAGTTTCGTTCTTTGACCTATGTATTTTACATGGAAGAAGAGAAGAAGTTCCCAAGTCCCCCTACATAGAAATATGCCAAGCCATTGCATACACTTCAGGCACTGAGAGCTGGGTATAACTTGCTGCAGAATTGCAGTTATTTTTGTCTATGCGACGTGTTTTCTTTTGTGTCGTACTAGAAAATGGACTCAGTTGCACTTTTCAGGGATCATGTCATCTCTGTGCACCCGGACGAATATGTGGAGATGATAGAGTTGCAATCAAAGTATTCAGAGACAGCAAACTTCATATTTGAAGAAGGTATTTCCTTAATTAGAGGATCATATTTTCATGTTTTGTATTTCAAGGGTACATTCTCCTTTTTTTTCGCACTAAAACAGCTTCATTTGTTTATGTTTATGACGGGTTTCAGACGATGGTGACTATACTTGGACTAAACCATTCACCACTGCCATGGAAAGAGATGATTGGAAGAGCTTCAAAAATCTTTTTGATGTCCTTCCAAGAGCCGGAGCAAGAAAAGTTAATGATGAAAGGGAAACATTGCTGCACCTTGCTGTTAGAAGCAGAAAAGAAATTTTTGTATTGGAACTGGTTAGGTTGATGCTTCCAAAAGACTTAATGTTGAAGGACAAA
Source organism: Aquilegia eximia (assembly GCA_023053565.1). Lineage (NCBI taxonomy): Eukaryota > Viridiplantae > Streptophyta > Magnoliopsida > Ranunculales > Ranunculaceae > Aquilegia > Aquilegia eximia. Next base: position 17,685,974 of record JALIGU010000003.1, read on the forward strand.
GATGGGTACACAGCTCTTTCACTTGTGGCTATAAGTGGAACGAAGGACATGGCTGAGGCCATGGTAGAGAAAAACAAGCACTTGGTGTTGGTGCGTACAAAAGTTATTAATGACTATGAAGAACTATCAGCGAAGAATGATAATGAAATGTTGTTGGAGGGTATCAAAGTTAGTAAGGGGCATGTAGAATTACCTGTGGTTACTGCTGCGAGGAATGAAAATACAGATGTAGCACTTTATCTCTACTCAGAAACTCCAATAGAAGAACTGAATCCTGATAAAGGCAAGGATGGTGCTACCCTTCTTACGCAGTTGATAACTTCAGACTTGTTTGGTAAACAATTGAATAATAAGTAGTCCCTTCATAATCTAGAACAACTGTCGTTATATCGTTTCTTGTTCTTTTTTCAGCAAACTGTTTGAAAATTTATTGTAATTACTCTGATCTTTCCAGTTGTTCTCCTATATAGATACTGCCTTGGATCTTCTGCACAAGTTACCACAATTAAGTATTACAGATGATAAGGATGGGAGGAACGCTATATCTGTTTTGGCTCGGAAACCTTCTGCGTTCCCTAGTGGACGTCGACATGAACTTTGGCAACAATACAAAAGTATACTAGGTAACATTTTTAGACTTCACTTGCACAAAAACATTTTTAGACTTGGAGTAAAACATACTAGGGGACCATCAGTCATAGCCTCATAGGAGGGTAAATATTGCCTTCTTTCCTGGAGAAACAAGCAGAGCCTATTTAGTGCCAGGCAGCCTTTAATTGGAAGGTGGACTCAATCAAAGTCAACAGTCCAATACTGAATTTGGGTTGGACATGCCACTATTCGATAATTTGAACTTCTTTTTAGACCTCCTAAATAGCTTACATCCTCAGTTTGTTCCAGGTATTAAAATCAGGAAAACAAAGTCCGAGATACATGCCCTTGAACTACTTGAAATAATAAGCATTCAAGTTTCCAAGATGGATGAGAAGCAGCTTAAAGCAGCTGGAGTATACCAAGCAGTGCTCGATGCCACTAAGTTTGGAATCGTCGAGTTTGTATATAAACTTATGAAGTACAATCGCCACCTGGAAAACTGCAAAGACGAAGATGGGAAAAGTACTTTCTTGTATGCAATCATATATAGACAAGAAAAAGTCTTCAACCTTATACAAGATATGAGGAATAAGAAAACTCCATTTAGCTATGTTGGTAAGAAAGATGGGAACAACACCCTACACCAAGCAGCAGTCTTAGACCGCTTCTCTCGGATTGATAGAATCTCTGGCGTGCATCTTCAAATGCAAAGTGAGCTACAATGGTTTGAGGTGATGAATGAATAAATTTAGTGGTATATTTAGTTGTTATTTTAGTGGTACTTGGTATTAAAAATGCTATGCACTTTACGCACTACTATATATATTGCAGGAAGTGGAAAAACTGGTGCCACCCAAGTTTAAAGATGAAGTTAACCATCAAGGTATGACCCCAAGAGATTTGTTTACAGAGCAACATAAACCCTTGGTCGAGAAAGGAGAGAAATGGTTGAAGGAAACATCAAATGCATGTACGATCATTGCAGCTCTTATTGCAACAGTTATGGTCACAGCAACCTACACTATACCAGGAGGTGTTGATAACAAAGGTCATCCTGTTTTTCTAGCATCGGACTTATTCCTTTTTTTCGTAATAATGAATGCACTATCACTCTTTGCTTCCTGTAGTTCAATGCTTATATTTCTAGGCATCACTACATCTCGTTATACAGAACAGGATTTCCTCCGTTTGTTGCCTACAAAGTTGATATTTGCTCTTATTACCTTATTTTTGTCCATTGGGACAATGATGGCAGCCTTCTGTGCAACCCTTTTTATTGTACTTCGTGGCCAAAATCATTGGGTTCCCATTGCAGGATCATCACTAGCTCTACCTGTCAGTTTATTGTTCCTTCTGTTGCAATTCCCCCATCTTGTTGACATGATTTATAAGACATATGGACCTGGTGCTTTTGTCAAGAAGAACCTAGGCATTCATTTTTAGTTCTTCACTGCAAGTTTAGCTTGAATGTAGTTTAATTTACTGTACTTGATATGTTTCTCCAATTCTGTTTACGGAGGTGGAAATTTTTTAGAGTGTAATGTTGATGTTTAACAAAAACAATTAAATTTATGTTTTAAATGTGTATGATTAGAGTCTTAATTTAGTCTAATTAATCAAAGCGAAACAACTTGGGATATGATTGATCGGTTAATCATCTTTCATAAGACTTCAAGTTGGTGAGACAAAGTCACCCAAGATCCCCCTATATTATATTATATACTACAACTAGCTAGTCTCTGAATTGTTCACAAACGCATAAGACTGTACATCTAGCTAGAAATGTAAATACCTTGAATAAGGCACCTTACAAGCAGGCGACTATGCAGGAACATTGTACCCACTTTCTCATTTAAGTATGTTTTTCTTTTACAAAGAAAATATATTTGGAGTTGGGGAAAAGATGGTTCTGCCGATATTCCAATGCACATTGTACAGATGTAGTTATTCTACTGAATAATATAATATATATACAAATCAGTTAGCTATATTTGCCGAAATGCGCTTTCCAACCCTCTGCTCCTTGGTGAAAATGATACATATATAATCCAGTTCTCAGCACATTTAAAATTTCTCTGTTTCCTTAAGCATGTTTAGACGCCTTACAGTGAATTTATATAATTTTTATCATGTTCTTCTATTTTAATTTATTTTATTTTTCACATACAAGAGACAATTCTGATATCCACAATAAATACTGAGTAGTTCATGTTCGAAAGGGTCATAATTGAGAATGTCGCAAGAAAGATATTTCTGCAATCTGCACCCAAGTCTGCAATTTACAATACTAAGTAATCCAAGGTAAAATAGTCGAGAATGTTTGAGAAAGATCCTTTACATCCTCTTCCAAAACCGGGAAAGAAAACAACAAAAACAAATCAATATATCCCATATTTTAAATAATGTTGATAATATCACCCTCAATAACACATAAGTTGGCACTCTATAGAATATATAAGGATAATTTCCCGAATAAGTACAACATTATGCAGATCCTTCCCAAATAAGTAACAAGTATAAAAACTTTCCCAAACAAGCACAAAGATTTTTTTGTTTCCTTTTCTACCCTTCTTACACATTCTCTCTCTTCATTACTTAACTTTTAAACATCACCATCATTTTCTCTCCTACGTACTTCAACATTAAACATGATACCGACATGCAAACCAACACTATCCGTTAGATCGAAGTTTTTCATCTCAACCGTCCATCACCAACAAACTTTTTCATCTTCTTCTTCTTCTTCTTCTTCTTCTTCTTCACTGATTTTTCTGTTGTTCTTCGTCTGCTATTATATAAACAAGTTTTTCTATTCCAAGGTTTTAATCTATCACTTAGTTGTTAGGTTGTTGTGTTACAATTTCGGTTTTTCTGTGGTACCATCACCAACATTTTGACACTTTGGTACTGCTTTAATGGGGAAACAAAAGACAACCAAGAAGAAAGTTAATGTTCTCGAGGAAGTACCCATACCTGGTATGCATTTAAACCCAAACCCTTAATGTAATGATTGATATTTAAGAGGGCTTGCTATTCAATTTCATACTGTTTTCAAATTAAATTCGCATTAAATTCCGGTTTCAGTTTGGTAACCCTTGGTATTGTTTAAGTTAGTTTGTATTTGTTCATTTGAAAAGGTTTGATTTTGTATTTGAAGATGAAAGCTTTGATTTTGAAAGATTTTAATTGATTTTTAAAGTTGGCCGGGCCAAGATGCAAGATGCAAACTTTGCTGTTGAATTGATTTGATTTCTATGTTTGTTATAGATGCAAACCTTGTTGTTGAACATGCAATTTGGTTTAAAGATGCAAACTTTAATTTTTAAAGATTTTAAGATTTCAGTTTGTAGGTAGCCGATATATTGGCTATGTAAAGCAACAGTTCTTGACAGTAGCAGATACGACAGAAGCATGTAGCAGATACATTGTAGAATGCATTAAACACTTTGAATAACTACTATAACACTGTGATACTAATCAACATTATTAACATGTGGATACTTTCAGCGAATACTTTCAATGTAATTTATCGATTTGGTGGTCTGTTGGAGGTCACAGCTGAGGGGGAAGAGGTTGGATATGTGGATGGAGAGTCAAGAATAAGGATTGTTGATATTCAGACGACCTATACAGACTTCCTCAAGAAGGTATCTTCCTTATGCAATCCTCCAAAAGGAACATGGTCACTTCGAGCAGTAGTCAACCTCAGGGTATCCAAACTTGAATGTGAAGATCATTATAAGGCAATGTTAGCTTCCATATACAATTCAGCTGCAATGTGCATATCTGTTTGGATTGTTGATCATAGAAAACCACCTATACTGAAGATTGTGCCTGAAATAGCAAGGAGTGAAGAGAAGGAAATACCATTTGTGTTACAAAATGAGGCTCCCAAAAGCAAAGGGAAAAGAAAGCTTTTTCCGGAAGCTATTCCTTCTTATACACCTTTGAGTGAAGGGAGGGAGACACCACCAATGCAGTTACAAAAGAAGGCTTCAAAAAGTAAACCCGATTACTCTACTTATCATACACCCACCAAACCTCTTAATGTTCCAGATGAATATAGGTTGGAGACTCCTACTCAAGATCCAAGTGCTGATATGATAGTCAAGGGAATGGGGCATAGAAATGACCCTGTAGTTTTAGAAACCCCTCCACCTAGTGGTGTCTATATTCCTAAACCTCCAATCCAACATACTCCCACATCTGCTACCAATCCATTATCAGAAACTACTTGTACACCCCTATCCGTAAAAAGCAAAGGTTTCATGGATGCAGCTGGAATTCTTTCTGCCATGCAAAAAGATGATGGTTTTTGGGATTCACTTTCATTACAAGAAGTTGATGTTGTTCTTCAATCTGCACAGAAGACACAACCGACATTAATAGATGATGATAGTGAGGAGGACTCTGAATCTCCTAAGTGTGAGGAATACCATTGGGATACAGATCCAGAAGTTTTCGACTCACCTGCATCTTGGAATACTGAAGATGAGCTCGAGGATCAAATGTGGGATGATAGTCAACCAATGCTTGGTCCTTCTAGACCAATCTCCGAAGAAGGCAGCCCAAATGTTGGTGATAACGCAGACACGCAGCAAGGTGACAATGTGGCCGATGTAAATGAAAGAAAAGAGGGAGTCAGGTGCAATATAGCCGATAGATTTGAACATCTAGACGATATGGACAACAATCAGCCATCACAACACGATATGCCGTCACAAACCAATAATGTGCCTCCTCAGAACAATGTGCCTTTTCCTAGCAATGTACCACTGCAACATAATACTAGGGTTGAGGAAAATCGTGATTTCGATCAGGTAAAACGCGAACTTAACAATATTTTTTCCTCCTATGTTGCGACTAAAAGGGCAAATGTAGGTTGTGCTCCTCACACAGAGCCTGCACACAACGACTATGTGCAACCTAAACGAGGAGTAATCTACAACAATCGTGATGAGCTTGAAAGGGATGTCCAAACATACGCGATTAAAATGGAAAAAGATCTAAAACGTGTAAACACAAACAGTAAGAGGATGATTTTTAGGTTTCCAGCTGGTGGGTGCAAATGGTATCTGTATGCAACCCCAAATGGTTTGGATGGAAGTTGGATTATAAAAACACTTATAGATGACCACTCGTGCGGTAACTTTAGGGTTGGAAGTAAAAACCGCCAAGCAAACAGTGATTGGGTTTCAAGAGTTTGTATGAGAAGGTTGAGAGACAACCCAGACTTGCCACCCCTAAAATTGGTGAGTGCAATCAATGAAGAATACATGGTCAAAATTTCTTACAAAGTTGCATGGTTAGCTAAAGAGAAGGCAATGAGGAAGGTAAATTAAATCTATCCCTTAGAAAGGCGAATCTATCTGTTACGCAGTCATTACAATCGTCTAGAGTTTGTACTATATCGTCTTCAAAGAGCTTAACTGTTTGTTTATTTACAGATAAGAGGAAGCTACAGCCACTCATACCAAATGCTTGAAACATCCTGCAATGAGCTGAAGAAGGTGGATCCAGATGCAGTAACAGACATTCTTACGAATCCATTGGGTAATTTTGAATGCATATTTTGGACATATGGTATTACAATTAGAGCTTATAAGAAGACTCTACGTCCCATAATCTTGGTTGATGGAACTTTTCTTAAGGGAAGATACCCTGGCACAATTCTTACAGCAATTGCAGTTGATGGCAACAACCATATCTTCCCCATCGCTTTCGCAATTGTTATGAAAGAGAAAAATGAAAGTTGGGACTGGTTTTTCACAAAGTTAAGGGACCATGTTGTTGGAGAGGATCATGAGTTTATTCTGTTATCTGATAGGCACAAAAGTATCATCCAGGGTGTCCCTAAAATCTTGCCAAAGGCTATCCATATGTACTGTTCTTATCACTTGAGTGGCAAGTTTGGTAACAAGAAAATCAAGTTCTTGGTCCAAGAAGGTGCAAAAACTCTCAACCAAGATGAATTTTGGGGAATGATGCTTAGAATCTGGTGTATGTCAAGCAAGGCGCATGAAAAACTTATGGATGTTGGTCCTGTAGAAAAATGGGCAAGTGCTTTTCAAGAAAAATCAAGGTCAGTCAATATAACTATATATCTGCTATTCGGTTGTTTCGATTCTCTACATATGCCTTTATATCGCCTATAATTGGTTATATATCGCCTACAGTATAATTTGATTATGTGTTGCAGGTATGGAATTGTTTCCACAAATCACGTGGAGTCCTGGAACAAAATGATTGTTGGGGAGAGAATGATGCCAGTTACTACTGTTTTGTCAATGATAAGAGACAATGTGATTAGGCATTATCGCGATTACCACAATGACTCCCTGAAGTTCAACTCACCAGTTACAACATGGTGTCAAGAGCTAATAATTCACAATGCTTCCACAGCAAGAAGATGCACAGTCGAAAGAGTTTCAGCAGGAATTTGGACGGTTACAGGGCTGGTTCGATCATGTGTAGTCGATCTTAACAAGAGAACATGTACATGCAAATGGTTTCAGCATATGGGGATCCCATGTGCTCATGCCATGGCAGCCATAAAGGATGTAGGCCATGATCCATACAAGTTTGTTGATGTTTTTTTCTTGAAAGAAACATACATGGAAACGTACAAGGAAGAATGGATTCCCACTCCTGGGAAGGAGTCATGGCCAACTGCACGACCGACAAGAAAAATATTGCCACCACTTAAAGTTTGCATGCCAGGTCGACCTAAAGTGGTCAGGAAGAGAGGTAAAGCTGAAGGTGTCCCAGTCCAGAGTAGGAGATGCTCAAGGTGTAAACGGAGAGGTCACAACAAAAAAACTTGCACTGAATTCATAGATGACTATGATCTTTTCACTCCAATGCAGTTTGGAGAAGGACCTCCTCTCTCTCCTCTCAATCAAACAACATAGTAGGGGGAAGAATATTTGGCTATGTATAGACTTTTGCTATCTTTTGCTATGTACACAGTTTAGACTCCCTGTATTATCTGCTACTAAGATCAGTCTACCTTTTGCTATGTAAAATCTCAGAATCCGTACTAACATGTTCAACAGAGTTAAGAAGAGGGTAATCGAATATACTATAAGTTAACAGGATCATAAGTTTCAGAATACAAGAAAATCAGAATACTTTTCAAGAAATATACAAGTCTTCACAAAACATGTTAATAGAAGTGCAATCAGGTCTTTCTCTTTGGTGGTAGCTCTCCACAATCAATTAGGTCTCTAGCAATGCGGTAGCGCATCTGCAAAGGATCTGCCTCAAATTCCGGTGGTATTCCTCGAAGGACACATTCGACGAATGCAAGAAGGAATGCCCCACAAGTACAAAAGTCTGGTTGTGTAACACAGGATACATACTCACGCTTCCACTTCATTTCCAAATCAAGTTGAATCTGAGATGGGTCTGCAGCATAAATAGCATAGGGCAACATCTTCTCCATGTTTCTCTGTTCATTAGTTGCCCTTTTGTAGCCCAACGAATCATAGATCCTAACTATACTCTCACTGAAACTAAATGAGAGCAGAATCCAATGATTGTTTTCCACCTACATTTAATAATAGATATATAAGATATGGTAGATGAAATGTACATTATAAACGATACAGACATATACCTAGCAGATTGTGTATCACAATGTAGAAGATAAAAGAGTGTCTATTATGGAGTAGTAGATACTCATCCATATCTAGCCGATAATAAGTAGCTAATGTAGCAGATAATGTGGTATAACTGAACACAAATACCTGTAAAGGAACAAGAAGTGCCTTAGCTTTCACAGGGTGTACTTGATTGCGGAGGCCTATCCATGGATCAACAAGAGAAGTAACATTTGATGGAATCCTAAATCTCCCAGATAATATTCTCTCTTGTGGCTTCATTTTGGCAAAACTTTTGTCCTTCATCAGAGCATCAAACTGAGGCTTCATATAAGAGGCGATTTGGGTCTAAACAGATGAAAGCAATAATAAGAAGTTGCTTACATGTAATAGAATTACAAGAACATAACCATGGAAGAATAAATATTGACAAGAATATACTTACATGTAGAAATACATTTGGAACCACAGCATATTGATCTTCTTCCTTGTAATCTTGTGGCCTCCTTCCAATCATAAGACGAACCAACAACCTCAAATAAACATCAATAACCTCATCATCAAGCCAGTTGTCTTTATAGAGTGTGTTGAAAGCACTCACAGGGCATGATTGAAGATAACCATAAACCCTCACATACTGCCTAAGCCTCGAAGGTTCCTTAGCTAATCCCCAGAAATAATGAAGAAAATCTGCTTGCCACTTCTCAACATGCCTAGTGAAGAATGGTTCCCTCATTATATCTTGAATCTTTGCATCACACCTAAGACCAATCTCAACCTCCTCAGGTGACATTTTGGCCAAGTATTCTGCATCCTGTTGCCTCTTTCTATCCCTAAACAACTGAAGATCGAAGTTTTCGATAACATCATCATCATTTGAACAGACACCAAGATTAAGAATGGAGGCTTTGTCTTTGTTGGGACTAGCTGAAATTTCTGGAGTTTCAAGTCTATAATCTATTGGAACTTTCTCCTTGTCAATCACAATATCAGTTTTTCGATCAACCCCCCCTGTAGATTGTTCATAATCATCATCAGTGGACTCATCCTTTGAGTCTTCAGTCGTAGAGGTTGTAGATGCTGGTGGTGTTCCTGTTGGTGTTGTTGTAGCCGATGGAGGCGCATCTGAAGAAGATGGTTGACTTGATGTAGCCGATGGCTGAACATATGTAACCGATGGATGACCAGATGTAGCCGATGAACTACCTATGTTTGATGAATCAACCTTCATTGAAGCAAGAATAGAAAGTTGTTTCAACTTTGACATCTCTGTGTCAAGAGGATTACCTCCTTCTTTCAAATTTTTCACCACAACTTCAAAACTCTCACGATCACTACTATCATCATCCGATTGTGTTTCTTTTGCTTCATGTGCCCTTTTCTTCCTTGCCTAATTTCTCCTTCTAATATCTCTCCTCCATGTCAATTCTTCTGCTTCATGCTTAACCTTCCTATTAGGTTGTAGCCTTGAAGGCTGAACTCCAACTTCTGTTTTCTTCCTCTTTCTTTGTTTCACCTCCATTTCTTCCTTCTTTGTTCTTTCTCCATCATTATCATTATCTTCTTGCTCTTCTTGCTCATACCAGCCAAGTAGAAGGACTTCAGGGGGCTTGAATAATTCCATGTCTATCATTTCTTCACTCACATAAACACCACCCTCCTTCACTTCATCATCACCACTTTTTCCCATCTTTTTTCCCTTCTTACCCTCCCTTTTACCCTTCTGAACTTCTTCAACTTTATCCCCCACTTTCACCATCTTGGTTTCCTTCTTATCTTCTTTATCTGATCTTTTCCTCTTCTTAACTTCAGGAGCTTTTGGTTCTGTTGGTTCCCTTCTTCTTAACTCATATTTACCAACTGTTGTAACATTATCCTCCAAGGCTTTCCTTCTGGTAGTTCTAACTGAAGTTGGTGATGTTCCAGGCTTTGGAATTTTCTTCTGTTGTTTAAGCTGTGTTGAATCACTCTTAGATTTTGAATCCCTGTTGGGATTGGTCGTAGGGGGTTTCTTCTTAGGTGGAAGTTTCACTCTCCCAACTGGTTTGGGTGATACATTAGCTTTTGGGGTTGAAACAATGGGTGTCTTGGCTGCAGCCTTTTTCTTAGGAGAAGGCTTGTGAGGTGAAGGCTTGTGAGGTGAAGGTTTTTGAGGTGAAGGTCTATGACTTGAAGGTTTGTGAGAACCAGGTTTCTTGGTTTTAACTGGCAAGTTAGTCTTAGGTTTGGCTTTTGGTGTTGCCTTTGATGAGGTACTTGACTTCTTTTCTGTTGTTGCCCTAGATTTGGATGCCCCCTTTCCAATCTGACCTAAGGCATCCCTCACAAATTGTTTTTCATCAAGTTGCTGACCACTCTGCAGAAATGAGTACAAAACATTGTAGCAGATAACATTATAGAGGTAACAAATATAACACAAAAGTAGCAGATACGATAGAGTCATATAGCAGATACATTAAAATGGAAAATCATGTTTTACCAAACAACATACCTTCTGAGTCATGCATGCCTTCACTACTCCACTCAGAATTGTCTCAAGAAAATCCTTGTCCATTGAAAGCAAATCTGAACCTCCACCACTTCTTGTTGAAGATGTGTGATAAGACGGAATGGTAGGCACAGATGGCCTAGAGGAAGCAGACTCTTCATGTTCTGCTTTGTATTGAGCTTCAAACTTCAAATAAAATGTAGCAGATAAGAGTTGCATTCTAGAAAATAGATTGTACAATATAACAGATCAACTTAATACAGAAAGGGGATTCATTGTTTTGTAGAAGATAAAAACAAAATTCAAGGGGATTTACCTCTGCAACCTGTTGTAGATTAGCAAGATCTCTTTCCTCCTGGGTGACATCTAATGGATATGCCACAGTACATTTACCTTTCTTGGGAAACAGCCTCAAAGAAATTTTATTCCTAGTTTTGTTCCTGTTGAGCAACTCAGACCATCCAAGCATCCATGGAAATCCAGCACTTCTATCTCTGCTAGGACCCAAATCAGGGAAGTGCAAGTATGCCCAAATCATAAAAGCTAACATACATCCATTGATGCAATAACTAGGATTATCCTCAATGACTTTGGGATAAATTTCTTCAAGAGAAGTCTCAAGCAATTGAAAAGCAACAGTACCCCATGGAAAATTATCAAATGCATTCAAATCTTCGGCTAAATCAATGTACTTTACATTCAAATTTTTTGATGACTCGGCAAGAAGAAAAATGCACAGAAAATACAACCTGTTCAAACGATGAACATCGTTTGGATCAGCTTCTCCCTTAGCAATTAATCTCCTTGCTTCAGTAATTGCACTTGAAATCTGCTCATCCTTTATGTGAAGGTTTGTACCGAAGTACTTGCTCCTGAATGTAGTGTAGTCTTTCGGCTTCCTCATCAGAAAATCAACTGGAACATTTCCAAACTTTAAAGGGCCTAAGATCATGGCCACATCTGACATTTTGAACTCGACAACTCTTCCTCAAATACTATACTTTAACCTACCTACTCTACATCTCACAATTTCTGTGATAACTGATGTTATCATGTGAAAATGTTCGGAATTGAAATCGAGAAATTGACCGAAGGGCGAACTTCTAAATGATTCTAACTCTTCCGGTGGAATTTTATCACTTGGATGTTGAAAGTGTTCAAAAAATTTAGTTGTTGAACACCTAACTGTGAGAGTAAATCGCCTACCTCTTTCGATTTCATCATCTCTAGTTTGCTGCTGCTGCTTTTTAATTTCCTTCATGTTTTATCAAATTAGAACTTTGAGAATGGAGGCTTATAAATTGAGGTTATGACGGTTGGGGAAAAAGAAGATGAGAGGAACAGTTGCGCCGGTTGAGGAAGAAGAAGAAGATGAGAGAGAAGCTGTTTGCTAACCGAAATTGAAATTGAAATCCCTAATTTTAATTTTCCCCAACTAAAAGCCCGCCTCTTTGTTACCTGTTAAACTTCTGCCACGTGTATCTGATTAGCAGATTAGCAGATAATTTCGGTTTTCTTACATATTAGCCCAACTAAACTCTAGATCCAACGGTCACAGTTCATCATACAAATCCAATGGTCCTTATTTAAAGAAGAATATTTTTCTCACATGTCACATCGGTCATTCAAACAAAAAAATAAAACAAAAACTATTATTTAAGTACTAAGGGTAATATAGGAAGAAAAATTAGCTAAAAGACAAAAAAAACTTTTTAAAGAGAATCTTTGTGCTTGTTTGGGAAAGTTTTTATACTTGTTACTTATTTGGGAAGGATCTGCATAATGTTGTACTTATTCGGGAAATTACCCAATATATAATAATAAGCTATATTGCGAAAATAGTGTATTTTTAAACATATTTCTCAGAAGTAGAATTCTTCTGAGAACTCGATCTTCCACATTTTTGGACTTAAATTTTATTCTATATAAAATATAATTTCCTGTAATATATTGAAGTATTATATATGTAGTTTATTACTGCACTAAAAATGTCATGCCATTACCAAAAAAAAAAAAAAAAAAATGGTCATGCAGTCGGTGGATATTGTTCAGGAGTCAGGACCAAGTCTCAATTCCATAGATATATAAATATAAGAAGTTTTGATGTGTGTTGTTGCATCAGTTGATTTATTTGTAAAACATGCGGCAAACGAATGAACTGACGTAGTTTAGCATGCACTGATGTCGTGATGCCCAAGGTTTGTTTTATATATTAGTTTTGATTTTTGAAATCCCGCATGCTATTAAAAAAGTTTTTTTTTATAAATAAAGAGAGAAGAAAAAATGGGTATATATATATATACCTAAATTATTTATTATATCAAAGTTCCCCGTATCTAGTAATTAACACATCATCACCATTCACCAGGAATCGATATATACTAGAGCTTCTGTAGTCATGCTAGCCTTATATCTTAGTCTGAGTAGTTCAGGTTAATTAAACAGCACAAAACCATTATATTCTTCTTCTTTCAAAACTGATTTTTGAGTAGTTTTCATCAACAGCAAAAAAAAAAAAAACAAACAACAACAACAATCAAAACACCAAAGCAAGATACATAATGTCCAGGTTAGTGAAGTTTTTCTGACTTTCTTCTTTCTATTTTTTCTGGTAAATGTGTATATAAGTAAAAATGTATGCAAAGAGATGCAGCTGACGAGTTTTTCTGATACTATGGCCTTGGTGTGTAAGATTAAAGTTGATATTCAAACCAAATTATCATAAGTTCATATTCAAACCAAATTAAAACTTTTCTTACATTAATTTTACCATTATTATTTGATGAGTTTTGTTTTGTTTTGTGTTATTAAAATTACATTAGGGTGATGGAATCCTCTCAGATCGTTCAAAATCTTCTAGTATCTTTCCAATCCCAAGGGACCACATCAGGAAGAGGTAATATCTTAATTCTTAAACTATTTCCATCAAAAAATATATAGTAAAAAACTAATTCCACTATATTCTTTTAGCTTAATAAATAAAATAAAATACATTGTCATTAATTGAAAATTATGATTTGCAATACTTATTTATTGAGATTTAACAAAAATTAGCTTTTTTAAAATTGTTTTCTAGCTAGAACTAGAAATCAACAACAACATCCTTGACCTCTGTTAAGCTATTACACCAAGTATTAAATCTACATAAGATTTTTGGTACCAAACATTAATTTGGAGATATCATCATTTTTTTTTCTTGTTTTTCTTTAGTTTTTGTATTCATTTTGTTTTAAGATTAATTTTCTTATTTTAATTAAATAGAGAGGAAATTTAATAAAATATATGTCAAATCTCAATGAATCTAATGTTTGCAAATTTTTTGATAAAGTGTCAAATCTTATATAGTGAACTTAAATTGTGGCGATGTGAACGTTTTGGTGGCAGAAACAGTAGTATTTTTAGCCTTCAGGCCCTATTCTTATAAGTCTTTGGGCCATGAATATTAACTAATTTTCTTTTTCTTTTTTTTTTTAAAAAAAAAAAAACCTTAAATTATTTTCTTTCAACAAAAATAGTTAATCATTTCTACAATACCCTGCCTATTACAAACTCAATTATAAATTTTATTATCCATCATTACTCAAGCTACAAGTTTTGCTAAGTACTACCCCTCCTCCAAATCCTGGCTTAGCCACTGGCATTACCGTTGCGTCAAAGGCCCATATGCAAGTGCTAACAACAAATTTTTCCTTGCCAAGATGCTAGGTAGGATTTATACTATGATAGGAAAAAAAAATACTTCTCCAACATAATTATGGATAGACATTATCGTAAATCATATTTAACAAGAAAAATTATGGACATTTGCGAAGCTATTAGACTATTCATTTTTAGAAAAATTTTAAGAGATCTTGTTTGCTACATCATTCATTTTATTTTTAAAATGATATAAAGATGATGAAATATATAAAATTCGATGTATAAATAAATAAATTCCATGTATAAATGATAATAATATGATACGAGTATATATCCTATAACGTCTAGTGAAATAATTCCACGTAGAAAAATGACTAGACATAACAAATGTGGTCAATGTTATTGTTTCTCTGTAACTATGAATCTATGATGCTCTAAATCTAAGCTGACTCTAATTTTTATCGTTTACAAAACAGTGACCTCAAATGCCAACTACGCTTGGGCAGCACCATTTATCAAAGAAATGCACGACAGTAATATGGGAAATTTTGAAACCCTTATCATGCAAAATCCTAAAGCCAAGAGTACATTTATCGACAAAAATCAGTTGACTCTCCTACACTTTGCTATTGTAATTGGTAAACTGGAATTTGCACAGTACTTGGTGGAAAATATGGAGGTTAAAGACCTGGAATTGATTGATCGGGTCGGAAATACAGCTTTGGTTTATGCCGCTGAAAGTGGATTTTTGGAATTAACCGAAGCAATGGTTGTAAGAAACCAGAAATTGGTGTCAATGAAAGATGCCTTTGATTTACTTCCAGTTGTCAGGGCTGCCATTCATGCCAATAAGGATGTTGTCAAGTATCTCTACATCCAAACTCCAAAAGGAGAACTAAGGGGTGTAAACGGTGCCCGTCTTGTTACTGAATCAATTATGTCAAATATGCATGGTGAGCAATATTATCTTTGCTCTCTCTCACATGTATATATCAAATGAATACACTCATACACATTTTCAAATATTTTTTTCCTATAACAGATGTGGCTCTGGAATTATTGGAAAGCTGCAATGAATTGGCTATTGTTGTTGATGACATTGGGAGGAATGCTGTAAGCACATTGGCGACAAGGCCTTTGGCTTTTCCGAGTGGACAACAACAACCTGGATTTTGGCAACGAACCATCCCCATATGGCCATATGTTAGTATTATTTAGAAAAAGAAAATCATACCTTTCTTATTTTCTCTACTCGATCTTTGGTGGAATTTTTTTTTTTTTTTTTTTTTTTTCAAAAAAAAAAAAAATCAACATTTTATTTTATTTTTGGTAAAATGATCAAAAAATACAACGTACTTTCACTTTTTTTTAACTTTATACAATATACAAAAAATCACGTCAAAACATCAATGTACTTTGAAATTTTTTCCACGTTATACAATCTGTCTAAAACATGCTAACGGACTGCAGACGTGGCTAATATTTGAGAAACTACAAATAGTGCTAATCTAACACTTCAATATTCAAACAACTTAAACGATATGCAGAAAGTAAATAACACACAGAAATTTTTAACGTGGTAAAACCCAATATGGGAAACGTCCACGGTTGTCCTCTCGACAACAAATAATCCACTAGATGAAAAGAGATGTACAAACCTATCAACTACCTGCACTCACTGCGAGTTGATACTCCTGGTTATCTCTAACACCTTGACTTCACCAGGGCACCTTGATGTACGCACAAGACACTCGACTTCTTGATGAACACACAAGAAGACTCGAAGCCGATCTATGTAACAAGCTTATACCAGAGTTCCTTGATGAACACACAAGGATACTCGACTTCTTGATGAACACACAAGAAGACTCGAAGCTAAATCAATATAAACAATAATGAAGAAGAAGATGACCAAAACCTAAACAAACTCCAAGAAACAAGAGGTGAATTAGACGGCCAAAGAACAAGAAGAGAAACCCTATTTATACTTAGGGTTGGAAACCAAGGAAAATGGGCCGAAATAGTGAAAACCCATATTGGACGTACGTACGTCGATATGACGTTCGTACGTCTCCAAACGAAAATAAGCCTGCTGCCTACTTGGACGTACGAACGTCCTGTAAAGGTACGTACGTCCAGAACACAACCTTCCCTGCTGACATACCATACGTACGTACGTCCTTAAGAGGTACGCACGTCCTGAACCAAAAACCACACTAATGACACACAACGCGAAGACAAGGACACGGGACGACGTGCGTACAATCAGGTTTTCTTAACAATGAACTCAAGGCGAAATAACCAAGGACACTTTGTCACAAAATTGATGTCAAACCACTTCGTGCCGGTTTCAATATTTATCTACGTGTATTTTTTCTTTTAAAATAAAGTTAAACAACATTTCCAACACATCAAAATGAGGCACATGTTTCTCATGTGATTGACTTCTTCTCTATTTGACTCCTTCTCAATTTGAACAAGTCTTAACTGTAGCATCTTTTATACAGTTTGCTAATCACATATCAATTCATGTTAAGATGGGTTAGAAAGCATTGAAATAAGATGGGTTAGAAAGCATTGAAACTAGACAATCTACAGTAATTTGCGTTTCGAATAATGGGTGACCGCTTTTTCTATATAAACTTCAAATGCACTATAATTTGTTGAATCTGAAAGAATATCTCCCCAGTAATTACACATAAGAAGAGACTTCTCCAAAAGCAAACAGAAAATTTCATACCTATTGGCTATTAGAATTTAGAAACAAAGCCAACCAAAAAACTACATTTAGAATCATAAATCTAACATCTTACTATGTTTTGCTTTACATTAAGATAAAAGATCAGTAATACTTTCTTTAATCATCAGCTGGAGCAGCAGCCTGCCAACTTGCTATCAAGTCTATACAATTAAAGAGTTACACTAAGATGAAATCATAAGTTTTGCTTATGGAAATCAAATGGGTTGAACCAATTTACCCAAATCGAGTCATTATCAAGACAGAAGATACCAATCGATTTCAGTTACTTTCATCATCTTGCTAATAGAACATTAATTAAAGCTAGAAGAACAAAAGAAATCACACAAATTTCCACAGAAAATAGACACAATTAAAGCCAAGCTTCTTTTCATTCAAAATTCACTTCTAAATCTTGCAACAAGATACAAATCAAACTAAACAACTACAATTAGAAAGATGAAACAAACCCTAAATGACTAAATCTAACATCATTTTCGTGTTTCTATGTTTTTTTTCTCTACATCTAAACATCAATTTCCAGCTTTCTTCAACCTAATCTTCATCAGCAGGAACAGCAGCTTTAGAACCAGCTTTCTTAGGCAACAAAAGACTATGAATATTAGGCATAAAATTTGAATTAGGGATTTACAGATATGTTGAATTGAATTGTTCAAATAGAAAAAGAGTCAATCATATAAGAAACATGTGCCTCATTTTGATGTGTTGGAAATGTTGTTTAACTTTATTTTAAAAGAAAAAATACACGTAGATAAATATTAGCCACGTCTGCAGTCCGTTAGCATGTTTTAGACAGATTGTATAACGTGGAAAAAATTTTAAAGTACATTGATGTTTTGACGTGATTTTTTGTACATTGTATAAAGTGAAAAAAAAGTGAAAGTACGTTGTATTTTTTGATCATTTTACCTTTATTTTTTTATTGGCAAGCCTGTTTTAATAAGATCAGTAACTCAAATATGCACTGCCTGCCTGGGATCAAACCCCAGAACACTGGTATCATCGCCCAGAGGTATTACCAATTGGACCCAGCTGGCATCTGCAATTAACATTTTATTAATAACCAAACTCAAAGATTGGCTAAAACTGGGGGATGATGTGACACCAGAAATCTAAATGTTTCTCCGGATTTCTTACTGTTGCATTGATTTTGTTTTACAACAGTTGGAAGTTTTGGTATCAAGAACAAGACTCAAGATCAGGCTGTGTTTGCCATACTCAAAATTATATGCAATCAACTTTCCGAACTACATGGAGATGACTTAATTAAGGCCAATGCATGTAGTGCCATAACGGATGCCAGCAAACTAGGAATAGTTGAAGTTGTAGCTGCGCTTTTGACTTGCAACCCTTACCTACAATTTTCATCTGATATAGATCTAAGAGGCATATTTGGGTTGTCGATTATGCATAGGCAAGAAAAGGTGTACAACCTCATGTATGAAATGCCACCAAATACCAAGATTCTGATCGGTTACTCTCATGATCGATTAGGCAACAACCTGTTACATCAAGCAGCATTCTTATTGCCTTCTTCCCAGACATACAAAATCTCTGGTGACGCCCTTCAGATGCAACATGAGCTACAATGGAAAAAGGTAAATAATTTGTTCGCAAAACAAAGTCTGCACTTTTTTAGTCATTAGAAAATATCTACTCTTAATTATCTTGATCACGAAACTCATAAGAAATTTATATTCGGAGTGTTTAAACACAGGAGGTGGAGAAAAATGTACCTCCTACATACACACAACAGGTAAACCAAGCCAATGAAACACCCAAAACTCTATTTACTAATTACCATAAGGACATGGTGAAAAATGGAGAGAGGTGGATGAAAGAAACATCACAAGCATGTATGGTTGTTGCCACTCTCATTGCAACAGTTGTATTTGCAGCAGCCTTCACTGTTCCAGGAGGAAATAAGAGTGAGACAGGGGTCCCTGTTTACCTAACGTCAGCAATGTTCATGGTATTTATCATAGCAGATTCACTATCACTTATGTCTTCCTGCACTTCAATATTGATGTTCCTAGCTATCCTTACATCACGTTATGCAGAAGAAGATTTCCTCCTTTCATTGCCTAGAAAGTTAATACTTGGTCTTACGACCCTATTCATCTCTATTGCCACCATGATGACAGCTTTCTGTGCAAGCCTTTTCATTTTAATTCACGATAAATCTGATCTATTCCATTTTCAGCATTTCCCTATTATAGTTATTTTACTGGCTAGTATCCCTGTTAGCTTATTTGCTATAATGCAATTCCCTCTCTTGGTTGCGATGATTTCTTCAACATATGGTCCTAGCACCTTTGGCAAGAAAAACAAAGGCACTCCTTATGTTTAGAAATAATATATGTATACCCTTTTATTCAAAACAGTTTTGTACGTGCGTATGTATTCAAAGGTTCTTGATGCATGAAGTCGAGATTCTTCAACATAAACAATCTATACTCTTTGTATTCATAACAGTTTTATTGACAGTTGTATTTATAATACTCATCAAAGTTGGCTCAGATTTTCGTTTCAAATGTACTGATAGAACTATTTACGATTCAACAATTATCTGTTTTTATTCTATGGCATCAGGAATGAAATGGTAGAACTATTCGTCACAGGAAATATTTGCAGCAGCATTCATAGTACCAGCTAGGAGGCAATAAATCAGAACCATTCATGCTATTCATCAGAACAGATGCAATCACTTTTCTCTTTCTGCAGTTGAATGTTGATGCTCCTAGCCATCCTTAAATTTGATCCTGATTACCAATTACATTAATTATTCAGAAGAAAATTTCCTCTTGTCATTGCCTACCAACTTAATACTAAGGCTTACAACCCTACTCATCTCTATCGACTATAATGGCAGCATTTTGTACTTCATGTACTTCACGAGAGATCTGCATGGCTTCCTATTTTATGCACTTTACCAGCTAGTGTCCCTGTTAGCTTATTTGCCATGCTGCACTTTCTTCTCCTGGCCATGGTATATTCAACATTTCAACATATGGCCCTAGCACAGTAGCACCTTTCACAATACTAACAAAGGCAGTCAGATCTTTTGGTAGTGTCTTTAGATACATGGCATACCTTTCTGTATCTGTAAAGGTTCATTATTATCATTTTCAAGAAATTTGACCCATACACAGGTTTGCGCGAAAATAAAGACACATACCCAGGTTCTAAGTTAATGTTTACTTCCTAGAATAAGTTGTATACTTGTAAGGGTGTTGTATATTTGTTTGAGATCGTTAATTATTTTTTTCTGATTATTTTTTCCTTCGCTTTATTTCCAGGAAACCAAACACAGCCACAATATTCAACAGTCAAGAATTAGGGCGTATTTGGTAATCATAACCCGGAGAAACAAACTGTAGGATTTGAGTGTTTCAGATCTCATAATTTCTTCCACCCCAAAATGTCTAAGTCAAACATATTTAGCTATAATACGAACAACTCCCCTTCCTACCACCAACATGTATATCCTAGCAGCAGAGGTTGCTACCGTCTACCCAAAAGAATTGGGGATACATAAGGACTGAGAGAGCCAAGAGTTGGGAAATATTCTGTAAAAAGCTAAACTTGGTGGCTTGGTGCTTTTGCTTGTATGGTATAGTATCGGAAATGTCATATGCAATGCTGGTACAGGATACACTTGATTATATTAGGTGCGCTGAGTTTTAGTCACACACAGCATTTTCTAGCACAGTTTGCAGTCATAAGACTACTTATGAAGACAACCCAAAAGCAGCCACTGTAGTTGTCCATAACGCCTCACGTAGTTCACATAAATACCCCTCATACTGACATCACCTATCTACTGGCAAAGGAATTAAGCTGTTTTTGCGGCAGCCTGTTTTGTGGATGCATTGGTAGAGAGTAAGTGCTCATTTATTAAGCAGGAACACTGTAGCCAATTGCTCATACTAAGCAGGGACTGCAAAAATCTTGTTTTCTGAGTACGCTCTCATTTTAAAAAATCAAACTATATTAAGACTGTCAATATACCCATGTTGCAAAATTGTACTCGATCAATAAACTTCATGACAGACATCCAAATGATTAATATATTTTTGTCAGAGTCGAGGAACAGAAACCCTGTGTCATGGTGGAAATGATATACAACCCAGTCTCAGCACTTACTAGCTCTCTGTTTCCTTCAGCATGTATGGTTCAATGAATAACTAGACCCCTAATAGTGATATTTCAAGGAAAACACCAATTGTAAATAAGTTTAGTACTTGATTCTTTCAATTTTTGTGGAGTCAAGTGATTGCCTCCAGACATGACTTGAAGCCAAATGGACTAGGAATTACAAAATTATCAGATTCGTCTGTTTCTTCTTGCAACAAGGATACTATTAAACCCGCAAATCCAGCAAATCGTATATGCATTTCAAGTAATAACTAAACACCTTGTGACCTAGTTGGTTCTATCCTCCCTGAGGGAATAAAGACACCGCTCAAAAAGACATGATATCACAACTAGTCAACTACCATGCAAAACTACTTCAGGGCAGGAATGTACTGACTCCATTCTAATGATGGTAAGAAACATACAAGTCTTCCTACACATAGCCAAGAAACAGCAAATGCAGCACTTAGAGAACAGCAATACAAATAACACACATGAAGACTAGCATGCCCCTGTGCAAGGATGACACACATAAACATATAAAGTTACAAATAACTGAAGGAATTCACAAGATAAATCACTTTCAGAACAGCAATACAAATAACTACCAGAACTAGCCTATTTACAGAGGTATAAAAGGATCATGCTAAACAGAAAAGTACGTCTAGACTAAATAGACACATGCAAATAAATTATTTAGGATAGAAAATATTTAATATAAGAATACCATCAAAGTATCAAACCATTCTAGTGATCAATGAATTTGTGAAAGTGGCTACTATTTCAAAAACAAAGCAACTCAAACTGTATTACACCTAGGGGTGCTGATTGGGGCGGGGCAGGACGGGGCGGGGGAATAGTGTGCGGGGTTGGGGCGGGGCGGGGCGGGGCCAAATAATCCCCGTTCTTAGGCGGGGCGGGGCGGGGAACGGGGGGCTTAAGAAAGTTCACCCCCATCCCTGCCCTGTACAGGTCGGGGGACGGGGAACGGGGCGGGGCGGGGACGGGGGAAGAAGACAAGAAGAAGACAAGAAGAAGAAGATGGAAGACCATGGGTAAAGATGGAAATAACAAAGTAGTTTGAACTGGAAGAGAAGATGATGAAGAAGATTCATACTTTAGAAATTGAAGTGAATCAACAGCTAAAGGCATGTTTTCTTGATCAGGACTACATTTAGATTCATGAGGGTGTGCACTATACAAGAAGACAAGAAGAATAAGAAGAATTCCGGCAATTATGTTCTAAATTCTTGAGAGCAGCAGTAGGAGTAGCATTCCTATATAATTCAATTCCGGTGGTGTTGGTGGTGGTGACGTTGATGTTAAAAGCAGCAGGACAAGTGAGAGAACTAATTTGATGAAGACAAATTCCACAAAAACAGAGAATAGCATCACAAGTAGCATTGGGTTGAGGAATGTGAATGTTTCTACTTTGAAGTGAAGTTTGAAGTGAGTTTACACACTTCTGTGAATCATCTGGCATCATTGGAAGATCTGAAGAAGAAGATGATGAGGACAATGGAGATGATGATGGTATTTGTAAGGCTGTTCTAGCATGAGCAGCGAAAAGCCAAGCTGCAAGAACAGGACAACATCTGCTTCTATCAAGATTTCTACCACATGCTTGACCAACACCACCAAAGAGTTCATCAGAGAGGTCTAGATGGCAAATTTGAGCTTGAGTTTGATCTGAATGCCTGATGCTGTTTAGCACTTTAGCTGTTAGGGATTTGGACGGGGAATTGGACAGGGATACGGGGCTGGAACTGGGCAGGGATACGGGGCGGGGAACTAGGCGGGGCACGGGGCGGGGGAACTGGGCGGGGAACGGGGCGGGGATACGGGGTGGGGAACGGGGCGGGGCACGGGGCGGGGTTTCAATCTATACAATGAAACCCATCCCTGCCCTGCTCCCCATTGGGGCGGATACGGGGCGGGGCAAATATTGGGGCGGGGCGGGGCGGGGAGATAAAAAACGGGGCGGGGAACGGGGCGGGTCCGGGTCACGGGGCAAGTTGAGCACCCCTAATTACACCCTTTGAAACCCATCACAAAAATTTAAACCACCAAAATATAAATATTTCGGCAGATATCTAAAAGTGTTTTTGAAGTGTGAGTTAAACCCATAACTTTCTTAACGTAAGTTCAACTATGCTGTCAAACCACCTGATTGCACGACTCTTTACAGCCAAAGCAAGTCATTGTTTCACAGCCCCTCCAAACCAACACTTGATACAAACAAGTTCGTTAATCCAAAATGACAAAGAAGAGTAACACAGTGAAAGAAACACTTCAGCAATAAAACATGACATCCTTCACATTATCTTTGATGGTCGGAAGTGGGCGTATCTGTGCATTTAGGCCCCCTGTGGCTGGTGACGTGTGACTTTTAGAAACGTTGCCTTCGATGTAGTACCGGGCACGAAAAGCAGCAAGATGCGCATAGTAAGCAGGGGGGACTGCAAAAGTAACCAGCAAAAAGCCGAAAGTCTTATAAAAAAGAATGAACCAAATACGAAAACTGGACATAAAGATGCAACAGGAGAAGGACTAACCAACAGATACTGATCGCGTGCACCTTGTGATGCGAGGACGCCTATTGATGAACATGTGCAGAGCACATGATTCAATTCCTACATGAGTTTCTATTTTGATTCCTATTCTTAATAGGATTTACTATTACTTAGTTTCTATTTTGTTTTAAGTTCCTAGACTAAGTAGCTTTTCTAGTTTAGTTAGGATTAGGTTTAGGCTATTATAAATAGGGGATTGCAAACCTTATTAAGTAGGTTAGATTGAAGATTTGTTTATGTCTTGAGACATTAAATTCGTTTTTGTGAAGAACCCTAGTTTTTGGGTGTTCAAACCATTTATTTAATTGGTGTTCTTATTATTGTTTGCTTCCGCCGATAGTATTACATCAAAATTGGTATCAAGAGCTTGTTTTTTCTGGGTTTAGAAGATTAAAAATCTGTTTTTTTTTCTTCTTCAAGAGCCATTTATTTCTTTGGATATTCACAATGGTAAACCAAGGGAATAGAAGAGGCAGACCCCCAACCATGACCACTCGCGTTGCTCGCATTGAAGACACCTTGACAGAGATGATGAAGATGATGTCCACGCTTGTTGTAGCTCCTCAACCACCACTGCAAACTGTTGACAGCAGTTCTGCTGGTGAGAGCAATGAGGTTGATGATCCTAGACCAACCCATGAATCAGAAAGAAGTTCTGATGATGAACAGCGCAGTCGACGTCCCCTCTCCCTTCCTCTTGTCTTAGAAGATGATTCTGAATCCCGTCAGAACCGTATTCATGTTTGGCTTCATGAACGAGATGGTGAATTTAAAGGAAATTGTAGTCTTAACGGTGCTAGAAATCAGCAAGTTAGAGCTGATATTCGACGACCAGCACAAGTGGCGAATCAAGGCCATCTTAGGGGTCCACATGTTGATCCAGGTCGAGTACTTCCACCTATGGTGCGAAGGCAGCAACAGCAGCAACCACAAGAACGTGTTCTTCGTGGTCAACAACAAGATATTCCAAGAAGAAATCAGCAGCAGCGAAATCGCAGAGCCGCATCTCCTCCCCGTTTGCTTAGGAATCATGCAAATTTGCATCCCAATAGAGATCTACAGTAAAGAGATTTCTCTCTTGTTCGACGTAGAGGTAATAACGGGCAGAATCAGGTCAGGAACCATCATAATACTCCACCTCGTCAGCATCGACATGCACCCAAGCAGGTAGCTCGTGCTTATGATCCTCCCGATCCGTCAGATTCTAATTCAAGTACTTCCGCACCTAGGTGTCCTAATCATAATCATCATGCCCATCAAAATCAGCAACGCCGAAATCATGGCAACGATGAAGGTAACTTTAATCTTAACCGTTTTTTTGCGAATTCTAGAACGTAATCAAAATGGTGATATTAAACTTGATGTTCCCGAGTTTAATGGTAAATTACACCTGGATGCTTTTGTTGATTGGCTCAATAAGATTGAAAAGGTTTTTGATTACAAAAATTTAGAGGATCCAAAACGTGTTAAGTTGGTTGCTACTAAACTGACTGGTTATGCGTTAGTATGGTGGGATGAGTTGCAAAAGAGTCGAGGAAGACAAGGTTATAAACAAATCACCAATTGGGACAAGATGCTTCGTGAATTGAAGTTTGAATTCATTCCTCATGACTATGAGAGAGATTTATTCATGAGACTTCACCACTTGAAACAAAGACTTCGAAGTGTGACTGATTATACTGAGGAGTTCCTTTTGTTGTCTACTCGTGCTGATTTAACAGAAACTATGGAACAGAAGGTTGGGAGATATATGGATGGTTTGCGAAAATCTATTCAGCAAGATTTAGCATTTAACGATATTTATGATCTTTCCGATGCCATTAAATATGCTCTTAAAGCCGAAGAATTACACAAAGCAGTGTCTTCTAGTACTTCTACTCCGATTGATTCTTCTTCAAAGCCTATTGTTACATCATCCGGTATGACGTGTTATAATTGCAAAGAGGTTGGTCATCGTGTTAGTGAGTGTCCTAAGAAGAAACGTGTTGGTTTAACACAAGATGATAATGAATCTATCGATCCACTTACAGAAGCGGATGGTATTTTGACACCGGCTGATTCAGGTTGTCCTATGCTATTGCTTGAGCGATTTTGTGACAATCCCAAACTACCTCGAGATACTCGTCTTTTGCCTTTCGATGAGTCCGGTTCTCCATTGTTTGTGATTCGCCGTTCTCTCATTACTCCAGTTCCTGCTGAGGATCCTAACAAATGGCTTCGTCACAACATTTTTCGCACTCGTTGCACCTCTATCGGTCGATTGTGTAGTTTGATCATTGACAGTGGTTCGGCTGAAAATATAGTATCTAGTGACATGGTTGACAAATTAAAATTTAAGGTGGAGCCTCACCCCGAGCCTTTTCACGTTAAGTGGCTAAGCAAAGGTACTGAAGTAAAGGTTAATAAGAGGTGCTTAGTTCCTTTCTCAGTTGGTAACTATAAAGATGAAGTGTGGTGTTCTATTGTTCCTATGGATGCGTGTCATGTGCTTTTGGGGCGACCTTGGCAATATGATTTGAAGGCGCATCATGACGGATACAAAAACACTTATTCCTTTTATTTTCATGGTGAGAAGATTACTTTGACTCCGTTAGCTCCAGTAAGATCTACTCTTCCTTCCAAATCATCGGTTTCTTCTTCACCTCCTGTGAAGTCTAGTTTTCTTGCCGAGGGACGCCAGGCCGGTATGATTTATGTTCTTGTTGATTCATTTTTGACAAGTCCTACTGTTATACCTCCTGTTTTGCAACCTTTATTGGATAGTTATTCAGATGTTTGTTCTGAGCCTATTGGTGGGGAACTACCTCCACTGAGAGATATTCAGCACACTATTGATCTTGTGCCGGGAGCTCCTCTCCCTAATTTGCCCCATTATCGCATGGCTCCTTCTGAGCATGCCGAATTACAAAGGCAGGTGGCAGATTTACTAGCTAAAGGTTTTGTTCGTGAAAGCATGTCCCCTTGTGCTGTTCCCGCGCTACTCACACCCAAGAAGGATGGAAGTTGGCGGATGTGTGTTGATAGCAGGGCTATTAACAAGATCACAGTTAAATACCGTTTCCCAATCCCTCGACTAGAAGATATGCTTGATTCTCTACATGGAGCTAAGGTATTTACCAAACTCGATTTGAGGAGCGGATATCATCAAATTCGTATGCGTCCTGGTGACGAGTGGAAAACAACTTTTAAAACCAAGGATGGTTTTTGAATGGTTGGTTATGCCTTTTGGGTTGTCTAATTCTCCATCTACATTCATGCGCCTTATGACTTAAATTCTACGATCCTTCCTCAATAAATTTGCCGTTGTATATTTTGATGATATACTTATTTATAGTTCTACTACGGCTGACCATTTACATCATATTGACACTATATTGGGCGTTTTGCGTTCTCAGAAGCTTTTCTTACAGCTTAAGAAATGTTCATTCTTGGTTGATTTTGTGGTCTTCTTGGGATTTGTTGTATCTTCTGAGGGTATTCGAGTTGATGACTCAAAGGTTCGCGCTATTCTTGATTGGCCTACTCCTACTACTACTTCTCAGGTTCGGAGTTTTCATGGGTTGGCCACGTTTTATCGGAGATTCATTTTAAATTTCAACAGTATTATGGCTCCTATTACCTCTTGCATGGCTGCTGGCCCTTTTGTTTGGACTCCTGCAGCTGAGAAGGCATTTCAGCTTATTAAATCTGCGATGACTACCGCTCCAGTTTTAGCTTTGCCTGACTTTTCCCAGCTTTTTGAAGTTACTTGTGATGCTTGTAAGCATGGTATTGGTGCTGTCTTAAGCCAGAATGGACGACCTGTTGCCTTCTTTAGTGAGAAACTTTTATATATTGACCATTTTATTTTATTTTATTGATGACTTTATTTATCGATCATTAAATGCAATTTTATTTTATATCACTTAAATTTTATTAATAAAAAAAGAAAATCTCAAACAACACACTTGAAATAAAAAAATTCACAACACACTTGAAATCAAAACAAGCGGCAAGTTTTGGCCGGAATTAGTGCGCTGATGAAACGAGATTACTAACTTCGCGCGATGTTATCAATTCCGCGCGAAGTAGTCAACTCTGCGCGATGTTGCCAATTTCGTGCAATATTGCTAATTTCGCCACATTATGAAATTTAGACCAAAGAGTTGGCTAAATTTAGGCAAAACTTTAGTCCGATTTTAAGCTTTTCTAAAATTTATGCTAGCATTGAAGATGGTTTTTACTTGTTTTTGTCTAAACTTAAGAATTTAGGCTAGAATTGAAGATGGTTTTAGTTGTTTTTGTCTAAACTTAAGAATTTAGGCTAGCATTGAAGATGGTTTTAGTTGTTTTTATCTAAACTTAAGAATTTAGGCTAGCAATGGAGATGCTCTAATAGTCTACAATGTATTAGTTAAAACTTAAAACTGTACAAAGGCTAAAAAAAGATGGATAAATAAAATAATGGATCTTTCTTAATACTTAAAAAAATGTGGAATATAATATTATTAAGAGCTATTTAGCGATACCCCCACGGTTTAGAAGGTTAATTAGGAGACCCATCCAGTTCAAAATAGTTTGTTGTTTCCCCCAATTTAATTACAATTCCGGCCAAATTATGAAGTGAACTACCCATAATACCCTATTGCCACATCATACTTTTCTGGTGGTGGTTTTACCCTAATCCACTTTACAACATTAGCCATAAAGTGGTTTTAACCAAGACCGTCGATTTTCAATCAATTAGATCTCCAAATCTCTAATTAATCTAACCGTGTAAAAAAACGACACATGGATTATAAATTAAGTTTTCTTCTCACTTAGAAAGTTCTTCACTTCACCATTAATGAAAAGAAGAACAACAATCATAAGATATGACTAAAACAAGTAAATGAGATAAATGAAGAAATTCTTATTTTTACTAAGGAACTTAAAGAAACTCAAGAATTCTTTACTAAATACCTAGTTTCTTAAACACTCATCACTCTAGTTCCATTCTTCCATTCAAAAAAAAACCCCTAGTTTTTTAAACACTCATTTCTCTTCAATTTTCTTAAAAAATGACAGTAAAATTTTCCAATCAACTATATTTCTAACTTGAATTTCATTTTCTGTTAACAATGTTAATTATTTTCCTCAAATTAGTAACCCTATAATTTTGTATGTAACACTAAATAAATGACATAATGAGGGGGTAATACTAAACTTTTCTAATCATCAGATTCGCTCATCACATCTACCATATCAACTACAAGATTTTAATAACAAAACGAAAGCTAATATTGAAACATTTGCGCTATGAAGAAATATACACTAATTATAAACTTAATTTCAATAATTATGTTGATTTGCAAATTAAATATGAGTTTGAATTGAAACTATTGAAATAAAATTAGGGTTTTTCTAAATCCAAAAATAGAAAATAGAAAAATAGTGAGTAGTGGATTGAATAAGTTAGTTAAAGAATTTTATATTATTGTGTTAACGATTGATTTGCTACTAGAAGCCATGATACAATCTCAAAAATCAAAAAATTTGGATGTGAAGAAGTAGAGATTAACAACAACAAAGCGAGAGAGGTGAGGAAGATGATAATAGACTTAAGTTTTGTCTTTAATAGGTGTAATAAAATGAATTTGATAAAATATTTATGTCTAATCCACATGTCCAATTCATGACGGTTAGATTTTATTGTGATTTGAAAGTTTGATCGATCTAAAATCGACGGTCCTTTTAAAACTACTTTTGTTGCTAATGTGGCAAAGTGGATTCTTTAAAACCACCTACAAATAAATAATCTGATGTGGCATGAGGGTATATTAGGTAGTTCACTTCATAATTTGGCCGGAATTTCAAATGGGGGGATCACGAAACTTTTTTGAACTAGGTGGGTCTCCCAATTAACCTTTTAAAATTGGTTGGGGGGGAGGGGGGTGGTGTAAATAAACAGACTACACTTTGTGCTACAGTTTAGGATAACTACATACAAAGATTAACAATCAACTCAGATTCTCAGAATTATAAGGGGATCTGCACTAATTTTGTTACCCTGCTCTGCTAATCACCATTTCCGCCTCAGTCCTACAAACACATAAACTGTTGTTGTATTGTGTTGTCATTTGTACATATATGTCTAAATATTCTGCCCTGGTAGATGCTGCTGCCTTCAAGTGCCCTATCCATACACAATAACTCAATAACCATCACGGTCTATCTGCCCAGCCCGTCATCAGGCCCGCAAACGTGGGATCTCTTCTCAGTTCCATAACACTGCTATCCATGTTTAGACATGACCAAATAGTCGCCTTAACATGTACCGCGAGGGTGCAACCCTGTCCAATGAGAATGGTCCACCCATAAATATCACCCGGTTACTTGTTCCTCACAGAACTCATATAATTGCAGAGTGCAACAACCTCCATATTCTTTGTGATACCTCTACTGTTTATACTTGGCCAAGTGCGAGGACATTCAAGCATACTGCTGCATGTTGCCACTCTGTTTACTGCTCTCCCATTACCGCTAATGAGTGCAACAATGAGAAACAAAGCCAATAAAACTTGAGAACTTTCTGCAGCAAAGAGAAGCAAAGCCTACCTTTATAGACTTGAAGTTGGATTGAAACTTAAAAATGGTGTACCTAAAACACCTAGTATGTTACTAATGCTGACAATATATCAGGCTGAGCGTAAGACCAATTTAATACTACCTTTTTCACAAAGCAAATAGAAGCATGTTCATAAATATACACCCGTAAATCCAGAATGCCATGAAAAATATTTCGAACAAAACAATAGGAATAAAGTGAAGAAAAGAATTCAAAACCTTGTATAACCATGATTATACCAGTACAAAAGGAACGCGGAAAACATGACAACCCTGTATATGTAAAGTGCACACATGTTGGTAGATGTTATCGTTTTCATCTCCCCTGAGCTGACTGAACCATTGTAAATAGGTAAAATGATCAAAAAATACAACGTACTTTCACAAAATTTTCACTTTACACAATGTACTAAAAATCACGCCAAAATATCAATGTACTTTGAAAAAGATTTCACGTTATACAATCTGTCTAAAACTAGCTAACAGATTGCTTACGTGGCTAATAATTATCTATGTGCATTTCTTTTTAAAAAAAAAATTAAACAACATTTTCAACACATTAAATGAGACATATGTTTCTCACATGATTAACCTCATTCTTCCCTATTTTAACAATTGAATTCAACAAATATAAAAATTCCCAAATCTGTAAATCCCCAATTCAAATCTCCAATTCAATTTTAAACCCTAGCTTTTATGTTTTCATCTTTTAGTGTTAAACTAACGACTAGTTATTACTTACTTGAAAGAAGATTTTTCTTTTACACACACAACAAAATTATTCCACACCGATTCTTTCTTGAGCTTCACCAATTCACCATACATTAGTGTTTGATTGAAAGTAGGGGTTTTAGTTGTGAGAAAATGGTTAATTAAAATTAGGGTTTGAAGAATTAAAAAGAAGATTTAGGGTTTAATGTTGCTATGAGGAAGAGAGATAGAAGAATGTTGATTTAGGTTTTCGTAGTTTCCTATGTATGATATTTTCTATCAGAAAGATAACAACTAAAAAAAAATAATACATCTATATCTCTAATATCTTGGGATTAATGGACGATTTAGATGTAAACATTTGTTGACATGATCTGATGACATATTTTAAAATAGATGTGTTGGTTTTAATTTTACATGTAGATAACTATTAACCACGTAAACAGTCCGTTAGCCAGTTTTAGACAGATTGTATAACGTGAAATCTTTTTTCAAAGTACAATGATATTTTGGCGTGATTTTTAGTACATTATATAAAGTGAAAAATTTGTGAAAGTACGTTGTATTTTTTAATCATTTTACCTTGTAAATAAGTCTATTTTCCTCGTTAATAATTGGACCAATTCCCAACAAGAACGGCCTTTCATGCATTCATACCAAAAACAAATACAGGCAGATTAAAAAATATGAAGTCAAAATATAGCTGAATATTCGAAGCAAATTCTCCCTTGGGTAAGACACCAAAAAGTGAAGGAGAGGGATTACCACAAGTTTGATTGTAAATCCTCGTACTTGCGACATGCTTCAGGACGTCAAGCAACTTTTACACTATGCACTTTTGAGACCAAATTTTTTTAACTCATCTTTCAACGGGAAAAAGAAGCTTGTCAATGAAACACCGGAACAACACAGACCTATATCTATCTGACTGGGGTAAAAAGACCTCCAACACTCTGAACACTAGTAGGCTGAAACAGCTGCCTAACATAAAACCTTCACCAAAGTTTTTATCAATAGGCATAATATCTTATTTTGGCAATAGATAAATTAAGATATATCATATATCCATAGAATAATGGAGGATTTTGGGACTTACTATATGTGATATGCTATTGAGAACAAGACCCACATTAAGCATTATCATACTACGTACCACATTGAGTCGTAAAGTTTTTGCAATTGTTCGTGACACTGAATCCGAAAAGATTAACAACACACTACCAAAACATCCAAATTTCTTTTACAAACCCCTGGAATTAATATCCAAATTCATTTTCATTGAAACTTAAGATGAAGGAAAAAAGAAGTACTTCATAACATAGGTGAAAAAATCGTTTAGGGGCGGATATCCGATCTGCCAAAAAACGGAAAATATCGCGGATATCCGACCTCCTGTGTCGGATTATAGAGGTTTGGCAAATTCAAAAAAACCGGTATTTTTCGCGGATATTCGCGAATATTCGCGAAAAATTCGGCAAATTGGGAGGTTTTCTGCACTTACCGTGTTTTTTTTTCTGATTTCGATATATAAACTTATAATTAAAAGAAAAACATACATTACAAATTAAACACACGACAAATCATACAAGGAAGCTAAGACGGAACTATTACACAAGATAGTTTTACTCATAGGTGAAAAAATCGTAAATATCGGGCGGATATTCATAGAAATTTTATATGTTTACAATACAATAAGTAAACACAAACAACCTCATTACAACTCAACCCATAGTTTTATTTTAATAATCAAAATAAAAGACATGCTAACCCCAGAATGATAGACGCCCCTTGTCAAACCGATGAGCTTCGAGTCGCATACGTGTGGGGACGAACTCAGTACAGTAATATTCCCATGACATTGTTTGCTCGTACGACCTGAATTGGTCAATATGCATATCATATGCATCTTGATCCATACAATACGGAGCAAATGATTCAAAGATAGGAAATCTCGAGTATTGTTGAACCGACATTAATGTATCGGCTGACTGCACGTCGGACCCACTTGTCATTGGGGCCAACCAACTCCCTATATTAGGAAACCAAGAACCACTGTCATCTGGTTGGGTTTGGTAGGATGGTACACTGGAATCATCACTTTGGGAGGTTCCTATGTTACCATAAGAAAAATGAGGGTAAACATAGGTAGGTTGGATGTTGGTTTGAGAATAAGGGAGGTTCCACGAACCTTGGGAAGAAAACTGGTCAGGAATGTTCCATGAACCTTGGGAAGATACCCTAGATGATTCTGTTTCTGTTTTAGGATGCGGTCTTTTCTGTCGAGGTCGTTTTCCTTCTCTTGGTTGTTGCCATCCAGCATGGTCTTCATCTTGGGTGGCAAAAAGAAATTGAGACTCCCCCGTAAAATGAATCGCTTCTGGGGTGCGCTCTCTTAGTGAATCACTGGCTTCTGATCTTCCCCTTTGACAACCAACATCTACGTTTTGGAGGGCCATCAAGTTCGTCGCGAAAGTTTCCAAACGTCTAGTGTCTTTTGGACCTTTTTTTGATAATCTCATCGAAAATTCTAGTTCGGGGGGATTAAAAATAAATGTGTTAATTTTATAATCGAAAATTTCATAAATTTCGATAAATATCGGTTTTTGCCGAATTATGCCGCGAATATCCGATAAATGCCGACCGGCATGGGGTGTTTTAATATCCGTTTATATGCCGTATGCCGTACCGTGCCGATCTCCAAAAAAACGGAAAATATCGCGAATATCCGGTCGGCAAGAACGATTTTTTCACCTATACTTTCATAGTTCATAGTCCATTATTTTTTGCTTTGGTAGAGAATAATATCTAGAAAGTAGAGACATTATTGATACTAGAACAAACTAACAGATCATTAGTGAGACATTCCTGCAATTATACTCTCTAGAATAGGTACAGTGAAATAAATTAATACCTCTGCCTCCAAATGTGCACATCCCTTGGTATTGCTTGTATAAGAGAGGTCTCAATCAATTCTCAACTTTGTGCTAGTTCCCTGAAGCATATATATATATATTGTATTAACCTATTTCTAAATTAATGCATCAACAGGGTCAGGTCGTTATGGAGACTTGACCAAATGGGGATATTGGAGATTGGGGTGGCTGCACCTCGTTGAGATCGAGATTGCCTACGTACTCTAGCTCGGGGGAATTGAACTTAGAGATCAAGCCATCGTAGTTCTGTTTATATAGAAGATTGAAGGGCGTGGATCGTGGATCTTGCAGATTCTCCGCCATCATAATGAGGATTAAATGTGTAACGCGCGAGGATCATCCCTGTGAATTAATTATGTAACTGATGAGAATATTCTGTGCATTGAAGAGGTCCACGTGTGAATAGCAGGTCGCTGGTCGTTGTGTAGTCTGGTCGCTTTAGTCAAGCTATGAGCGGGTAGAGATTGTGGCGACCTGACAGATGGATGACTGTGCCACGTGGCTGCTTTTGATTGGTCGGAGTATGTAGTACCCCTACATAAGCCCCCTCTTTTTAGGTCGACTATGGGAGTCGGGCTGAAAAGACTAATTACTCTTATCGATGCTGATTTGTAGTTTGCTTTTTTGAAGTTGCTGACGTGGCGGTCATGCAGCGCTGTCTGTGGTAATCATGGCGCTGTTACGGGGAAGTGGAGGAGTTTCCTCGAGCAGTTAGATGTGTGATTATGGCAACTGATGCACGTATTGCCTGATCTGCTATCTGTCTTGCACGTGGATCAATCCAACGGTGGATGTGAACCGTTTTGTGAGTGGAGAATGACTGTACTGCATATGGATCCGTTTGTCGATCTCAGCCGTTCGTTTCTTTTGAATCGATGGCTAGAAATTCTTGAGCTACAGTATATAAACTGTAGTTACGTTGATAAGGGTTTACTTATCTTGCCTTTATTTGAATTGCTGCCGCTTTTGCCTTGCGAACTGAAGAACTTTGAGAGCTCGTGAGGTTTGTTCTCTTCTCTTTTCTCTGATTGTTTAATTTCCTTCTTTTTCATCTTCTGTTGTCTTCTGCATTGTTTGAGAGTAATGTCTGAGGGTAGTGATTCGCAAAATGATCACTTGAGTGATGGTGGTCTTGAGGAGTATGAGTCTGAGAGTACTCATTCTGATCCTCCGTCTCCCGTTCCCGATGAGAATGTGGATAGCCCCCAGAGTAGTGGTTCTCATGGTCCAGATTCTTCTGATGATGAGATGGTTGAAGATGACAATGGTAGAATGTGTAGGATTGTGAATATGAATTATGTACATAGGCATTTTGCTGTTAGGAGGCATTATGAGTTTAGGTCGATTAGGCATTTAGAGATTAGGTTTCTTGGTGACCGCCTACTTTCTCCTGACTATCGACTTAATAATCCTTCATCTACTGTATTGACTTTGAACCAATTCCGTGCTGGGCTGAGGTTGCCGTTGTCTGAACTGGTGGTCGGCCTGTTGAATGCCATTAGGCGAGCCCCCTCAGATGAATGGTAATTTCTGGCGGAACATGAGGGTAATTGACGACCTCAACAAGTTGCATAGGTGGCAGATTACAGTGGAAGATGTATTGAACCACTTTTGCTTCAAACGGTCTTCGAAGGTTGAACTCTCTGGCTGTAACATGCAGTTTAGGCCAGACAGTTTGCCTTTGATCTATCCAGTGAGTAGCGAGCCATGGTGGAAAGATCCCATGCTTTTCACTGGGCCGATTGTTGAAGGGGATATCCAGTTGCGTCATACGATTAGGAATGACGCTCGTAAGTTAGTTGTCTGTAGTTTTATGATTGTTGGTTCGTGTTCCTGTTTTTGAAGTTGATGTCTTTGTATTTTTTGTTGCAGCGATCCGGGACGATCATCTGATTAGAAAAAACGATCTGCAATCTGCTCTGAACTGCTTTGGTAAGTTGGCCGACAAGCGGAAGATTTCGCTTCTGCCTCACCTAAAGGAGCATTTTATTCCTAAAGGTGGTCCAAAAACTGTGTGGGACGAGCTCAAGAGGAGGAAAGCTTTGAAGAAAGCATTCATGTCTTCTGTGCACAAAGCAAGTGGTGGGCGACCTGGTAGCAGTTCGCGAGCTGGTGAAAGTGAACGAGCAAGTGGTAGCTCGAAGCAAGCTGAAAGAGATCGTTCTGTAGGTGCTCCTTGGAGATTGGAGAAGGAGCGACCTGTTGAGAAGGATCGACCTGCGGTGCAGGAACGATCTGTGGAGAGGGAGGTGCCTGCGGAGAAGGAGCGGGCTGTAGGTAGCTCTCGCCAGGCTGGAGTCGTGGCGAGCCCTCCAGTCTCAGGTCCACCCCCCTCACTTCCTAAGGTGGGTGCATTGGCTGGGAAGAAGAGGTCCTTCTCAGGGAACCTTAAGCTGATGGAGTTCCCAGCTATGCCAACTCCTGTGTCTTCAATGGTTGCGACGTCTCCTGGAATGTCTGTGATGTCCAGGAAGACTGCTGTTCGGCCCTCGCAGAAAGGCAAAGGTATTTTGTCTGAATTCCGCCCTGGGCCGTTCGATTATTTGGACGGGCAAGGAGAGAAGCATGTCGTGTACGAGAACGACAGTGCTATTGATGACCCTTGTGTTGCCCGGGCTGTGAATGAGGGTATCGTCCTTGATGCTGATGCCCGAATGGTGAAGTCGCAGCCTTTGTTGGTGACCTGCTCGAAGATAAACGGGGCACTTTCTTTGGTGAGTTTGATCGTAAGTCGCATTTATTTTGATTATGCTTTGGTATTTGTGCTAAATTTCGTTTGTTGGTTGTAGCTCAATGCCAGCTTCCAGGAGGTGCGTCTGGTTGCTGAGATTGGTGCTCAAGCTGAAATTGAGTTGAAGGCTCTCAATGAGAAGCTCGAGCAAGCGAGGAACATTGCCGCCGTTGCTGAGTGTAAGGTTAAGGACAGGGATGCCCAGGTCGCTGCTCTGAAGGAGCAGTTGAGGGAACGTGAAGCTGCTTCCCGATCTTCTGTTGAGTACTGGCAAAGAGTTTGTCAGGAAAATGAAGCAGCTTGGAAGGCCTACTGCGAGCAACTGGTCAAAGCTATGACGGGGTCGCCCGAAGGAGAGGAGACGCGAGGTGGTGTTGAAGAGACTTCAGCGCCAGCTCAGGACACCTCGATGGGCCCTAGTGACCAGGTCGCTGGAGCCCTTATTGAAGTTGATGTTTCAGGCGACCAGTCTGTGCAGCAGTGACCTGGCCTTGGCTTCCCTTTCTTGTATTGGGTGACCTTGTTTTCCCTTTCTTGTATTGGGTAACCTTGGTTTCCCTTTCTTGTATTGGGTAACCTTGTTTTCCCTTTCTTGTATTGGGTAACCTTGTTTTCCCTTTCTTGTATTGGGTAACCTTGTGCAAGGTTTGCTTCCTGCGCTCATTGTTGTTGCAGTATGTCTTCCATAGTTTATTCTTGAGAGCCCCCCTTGTAATCTTTGAGAGCTTGAGTGGAGAACTTCTTGTCTTTTGTTAGTAATCAGCTTTTACTTATGGATTCCTTTTGGCGAGCTAGTTTCCAGGAAGTCCTGGTAGCTCGTTCAGAAGGCAGGTAGACGAGATGAATGGCTGCAAGCAGGACGCACTGAAACAGTTCCTCTTGTATGCCTTGATTCTATTTTGGTTGTACCTGTAATTGTTAAAATCTCTTAAAGTAAAAGTTAATTCAACTATGTACCTTGCATTGTTGCTTATGTCGTTTTGTCTGCTTGAATGGGCTTGCAAACAATATGTAGCATTTGCTCGACCTGATCATGGGTTGAGGTCGCATTTAACATAGTTGT
Source organism: Aquilegia eximia (assembly GCA_023053565.1). Taxonomy (NCBI): domain Eukaryota; kingdom Viridiplantae; phylum Streptophyta; class Magnoliopsida; order Ranunculales; family Ranunculaceae; genus Aquilegia; species Aquilegia eximia. The sequence goes on from JALIGU010000003.1 coordinate 17,723,787, forward strand.
GCTCGGGTCGTAGGAAGAGAAAGACCAATGCACCAAGTTAAGTTGCTAGTGATTTAACTTAACAAACTTTTAAATTATCAAAGGGACTAGAGTATTGATAATTCGTAGGTCGAGGGATTGGACCTTTAGTAGCCATTCATGTTTGAGCAGAGATGAAGGCAAAATTGAATTTATAGATTGAAATGCAATGAATGGATGCTTACATTTCACTGATAAAACTTCTTTAAATGAAAAGCATTCCACGGGTTCTTAACGATCTCCCCTTCTGGTGTCTGAAGACGATAAGAACCGTTGTTCTGGACTTTTGTGATAATGTAAGGACCTTCCCAATTGGCGTTGAGTTTGCCGATAGTTTCCTTTCTTTTGTTACTGAACATTCTTCTTAGGACTAGTTCCCCTGGCTGGAAAGTTCTTGGTCGCACGCCTTTGTTATAAGCTCGCTTGAGTCTCTGTTGGTATTGCTCGAGCTTTATAGTGGCGTGGTTACGTCGCTCTTCGAGGAGGTCGACTCCAAACGACCAGATCTGATTGTTGAGCTCTGTGTCGACCAGAAGAGACTTGGTCGTTCCAAATGTTAGTTCAGTAGGAATAACGGCCTTTACTCCATAGCAAAGACTGAATGGTGACATCCCTGTGGATGTGCGAGGAGTTGTTCTATAAGCCCATAAGATGTTCTCCAATTGTTGTGGCCATTGATCATGCTGGTCTTCGAGCTTCTTCTTCAAATTGGTTAGAATCTGCCGATTTGCAGCTTCGACCTGGCCGTTGGCTTGTGGGTACCTAGGAGTTGCCCTTGAATGCTCGATTTTCCAGAGGTCGTAGAATTTTTTGATATTCTTCCCAACGAACTGGGTGCCATTGTCTGTGACTACTCGTTTAGGTAGCCCGAACCTTGTGATGATATTTTCCCACATAAATCTCTGGACATCTGCCTGTGTGACATTGGTTAAGGAAACAGCTTCCACCCATTTAGTGAAATAGTCGACGGCTACTAGAACGAACCTCTTCTCCGACTTCTTTTCCTTGATGAGGGGGCCCATGATGTCAAGCCCCCACATGTGGAATGGCCATGGGGCAGTGATGTTGATTAGATCGTTTGGATGCTGGTGTTGCTTATCAGCAAATCGCTGGCATTCTTTGCACTTTAAGACAAATTTCTTTGCATCTTCCTTCATTCTTGGCCAGAAGTATCCCTGGGAGATTGCTTTATGAGCTAAGGTACGCCCACCGGAATGGTTTCCACATTCGCCTTCATGGATTTCTTGAAATATCATCTGACCTTGCTTCGGGATCAAGCATCGTAATAACAATCCAGTTGCTGATTTCCTGAAAAGTTTGCCCTCATGGATTTTGTACATTGTGACTTTATGCAGCAATCGACTGGCTTCCTTTTTGTCGGAAGGTAGGACACCAGTTTGCAGATAAACCATGAAAGGCTCGATCCAAGTCCCCTGGATGTCTGCTGGAGTTGTTTCAAGTAGATCGGAGATTTGATGAATATCCTCTTCCTTGAGAAGATATGCGGGCTGTGAGTTGATTGCTATGGTTAGGGCCTGCGGTCTGTCTGAATCGATCTTAGATGCTAGAAATGCCAGTGAATCAGCATGTCTGTTGTCATCTCTGGGTATGTGTTCAATTGTGAAATAGTTGAGCTTGCTGATGAGCTCCTTTGCTTTGCTGGCATACCTAATGAGGTTGATCCCATTGATCTGGTAATTGCTGGTAATCTGATTGACTACTAGCTGTGAATCGCTGTACACCTTGAGACGAACTGCTTGTAAGTCGATGGCCATTTTTAGGCCCTGTATGAGTGCTTCGTATTCGGCCTCGTTGTTTGAGGTCGAGAAGTCGAGACGAGTTGCTCTTTCGAGCTGTGATCCTTCAGGAGAGATTAGCACACTACCTATTCCACTTCCATTGGAGTTGTGGGAACCATCTACATATAGCTGCCAAGTATCTGGGGGGTTGTCTTGGACTTGCCTTGTTTCAGGTTCTGGTTCCCAATTGACATCCTCTGCTGGATAGTCTACCAAAAATTCTGCGACGACCTGGCCCTTGACGGCCTGTCGTGAAACGAACTCGAAAGTGTAATCACCCAGCTCGGCTGCCCATCGAGCCATACGACCTGTTTTGTTTTTCTTTTCTAGTATGTGGCGTAATGGCTGATCGGTGATTACTTTTACAGTGTGTGCTTGGAAATAAGGCTTGAATTTGCATGCAGCGTAAAGTAATGCTAATGCTAACTTCTCCAGAGGTGTGTACCTTATTTCAGCCTGCTGTAAGACTTTGCTTGTGAAGTAGATAGGTCGTTCCACTTGATTGTCTTCTTTGAAAAGTACTGCGCTTATCGCAAAATCTGATGTTGCGAGGTAAACGCCAAGTACATCACCATCTACTGGTCTTGTAAGAACTGGTGGAGTAGACAGATATGCCTTGAGATCGTCGAAGGCTTTCTCGCACTCTTCCGTCCACTCATATGTAGCCCCCTTCTTCAAAATATGAAGCATTGGTCTACATTTATCTGATGCTCTGGAAATGAATCTGTTCAGAGCTGAAACCATGCCGTTGAGTTTCTGGATTTGTTTCTTTGTTTTTGGACTTGGCATGTTGATCAGGGCTCTGATCTGGTCGGGATTTGCTTCGATGCCTCGTCTGGTGACTAGGTAGCCTAGGAATTTTCCTGATGCGACCCCGAACAGACACTTTTCTGGATTAAGACGCATTCTGTATTGCCGTAATCTTTGGAATGCCTGGTCGAGGTTGTACAAATGATCTCGTTCTTTATCGCTCTTCACTAGCATGTCATCAATGTAGACCTCCATTGTTCGACCTAGGAGATCGTCGAACATTCTGGTGACCAGTCTTTGGTAGGTCGCCCCTGCATTCCTTAGCCTGAATGGCATGACTTTGTAACAGAAAATACCTTGCTCAGTTGTAAAAGAGGTCTTTTCTTGATCAGGCTCGTACATTGGGATCTGATTATACCCTGAGTATGCGTCCATGAATGACAGTAGCTCAAAACCGCATGTCTGATCGACTAGCCTATCGATTCGTGGCAGTGGGAATGAATCTTTAGGACAAGCTTTATTCAGGCTTGTGAAGTCGATGCAGACCCTTGTTTTTCCATTCTTTTTTAAGACTGGAACTATGTTGGCTAGCCAGTCTGGAGTATCGACTTCTCTGATGAAGCCGACCTGCTTGAGTCTATTGATCTCTTCATTGACGGCTTCGTGAAACTTAGGAGCAAGTCTCCTTGGTTTCTGCTTCACAGGTCGATAATTGGGATTGACCCGTAGCCTATGGCATGCAATTGATGAATCTATTCCGGGCATATCGATATACGACCAAGCAAAAACATCTTTATTCATTGAAAGAAAATTTACAAAATGAGCGAACTTATCTTCTTCCATTTCTGAACCTACATAGACATACCTTGGGTCCTCATCTGACCCAATGTTAACTCGCACGCCTGGATCGGTGCTTCCGAGACTCAGCTTGGGGGAGCTCGCTTGCTCCTTCTGTAATTGCTATTTAGCAGGTTCAGCTTTTTCCTTGGATGGGCTCTTTGACTTGTTGCCCTCCTGAGCCTCTGTTGGGACTAGGCTCTTTCCTTTGATATCACCATCCTTAACTCCAGAGGTGGATGGCTTTGATGATGGGACAGCTTCAATAACACCGTGGCATTCTTGTGCGGTGTTCTAATTACCGCGGAGTTCCATTATCCCATAAGGGCCGGGATAGCGGAATACCTGATGGTAAGTTGACGGCACTCCTCTCATAGCATGGATCCACTTTCGACCCAGAATCGCATTGTACTTGCTTGCGATATTTAGGACGCTGAACTTGCTGGTTACAACGACCTTATCTTCCCTTCTGCCTACAGTGACGGGCAGAAGGATCTCCCCCTTAGGGTCTTCCCTTGAACTATTGAAGCCAAGGATCGGTGTGAAATCTGGGATGAGCACTGAGTCGGGCAGCCTCATGTCCTTGAAAGTTCGGTACATGAGGATGTTGCATGATGCTCCAGGGTCAATGAATACCCGCTTGATAGTATAATCTGCTATTCTGAGTTCAACGACCAGGGCGTCGTTGTGTGGAGTAACGACCTTGTTGAGATCGTCTTCGATGAAGGTGATGTCAGTTTCTTGCCGGGCAGGGATGTTGAAGCGAGCTGCTCGGCCACTGATAGAGTAGACATGGTGGAGATGTTCCACTCGTCTCTTTTTGTCCCTAGAGACAGGGGTGTGATGAGATTCGTCAATCATGTAGACCACATGACTGTCCGAGTCGCTGTCGCTGTCAACCTTGTTTGCGACCTTCTTGTTTATATGATCGCGTAGGTCGCCTGTTGGACCTAAGCGCTGGGAGAGGCTACGCCCTCTGCTGCGTGCTGGGCTTGCGGAGGCCGTTCTGGCCTTGCTTTGACCCCGCTTTGGTGAACGAGGAGGGGTTCTGGATTCCTTCCTCATTCGCTTGCCTGTGGACTCCTCATTCCTTCCGAGGATCCAATTATTGAGCCTTTTCTCATCGGCCCAGGTTTGAAGTGCGCGCTTCAATAAGCGACAGTCATCAGTCTGATGACACCGTACTTTATGGACTTTGCAGTACGGGCGACCAGATGTATCCTCCAGCTGTGTGAAGGCAGGAATTTTGCACCAATGGTTGTGCTTGATCCTTTCAAAGATATAACCGGCTGGTCGCGTAAACCGGTGATACTCTCGCTGCTCGGTAGGCAGCGTTTTAGCTTTGAACCTCTTTCCATCTGATCGAGGTCGTTTGCTTGAGCCAGCCTCAATGTTGCTGACTACATGGTTCTTCTCCCTCCCAGTGAGGGCCTCTTCTAGCTTTATATAACGATCTACCTTTAAGTAGAGCTCGTCAAGTGATGAAGGTCTCTTCATTGCCAGAGACTTGTGCAGGTCGGACCCTTGGATCAGTCCGTGAGAGAAAGCAATAGTTGCAAAGGTTTCGTGCTCCTTTGCGAAGTCCTGAATGGAATGTAACTCAGACTTAAAACGTGCAAAGAAAACACTAAGTGACTCACCATCCTTCTGCTTGACTTTGAAGATGGAGTCAATGGTAACAGGGCGCTTCTTATTGTGGATGTAGAAGATGACGAATTGTTTTTCAAGCTCTGCAAACGAGCTGATGGATCCTGGCTTCAGTCGATGAAACCAGTCGAGAGCTGGTCCGGTGAGGCTGGACTGAAACAGCAAACACAAAAGATGATCCTCCTTGATCAGAGGAAGGGACTTTCGGAATCCCTTGACATGGTCGGTTGGATCTCCGACTCCTGCATACTGGTCGAACTTGGGGGCATTCAGCTTGTTCGGCAGATCGTGTTCCAGGATCTCGTTGGAGAAAGGAGACTCCTGGAATTGTTGAAGGGACTGCACAGCAAGTTGCTCTGCAGTGTGGCTCTTGGATCGGTGAAGGAGAGCCTGAGATGCTTTGAACTCCGCCAGCTGCTGGCTGAGTTGCTCGAACTTTTGGTTGGAATCATCAGCAGGGATGACTCCAAGTCCGCTATTTTCCCCTTGCTGGGGGTTGGTTTGTGCGGCTTTTAGGCGCTCATTTTCTTCCTGCAGACGTGTAATCTGTGCCTGCAGATCTTGGATAGTGACTTCCTGAGTGGTCATTGGAATGAGTGATTTTGATTTTTAGGGTGGGAGGGTTTTGGGTTTTCGATTATATCGAATTCCTTGCAGTCGGCGCCAAATGTATTAACCTATTTCTAGATTAATGCATCAACAGGGTCAGGTCGTTATGGAGACTTGACCAAATGGGGATATTGGAGATTGGGGTGGCTGCACCTCGTTGAGATCGAGATTGCCTATGTACTCTAGCTCGGGGGAATTGAACTTAGAGATCAAGCCATCGTAGTTCTGTTTATATAGAAGATTGAAGGGCGTGGATCGTGGATCTTGCAGATTCTCCGCCATCATAATGAGGATTAAATGTGTAACGCGCGAGGATCATCCCTGTGAATTAATTATGTAACTGATGAGAATATTCTGTGCATTGAAGAGGAGCACGTGTGAATAGCAGGTCGCTGGTCGTTGTGTAGTCTGGTCGCTTTAGTCAAGCTGTGAGTGGGTAGAGATTGTGGCGACCTGACAGATGGATGACTGTGCCACGTGGCTGCTTTTGATTGGTCGGAGTATGTAGTACCCCTACATATATATATATAAGTATATAACATTCCATTATTACTAAATGATCAGTCAATTTGAACAAATACTGGGCAGTATAAAATCTCCCACATTTACCTATCATATACAAAAGATAACTCAACAGAAAACGATTTGAGCCAAACCTTCAGTGAACAATATATGCTTGAACCATACCTAATGCGACCAAAGCTATTTCTTCATCACTTACCCTTGAATCAGAAGCCACAATTGCAGCCAGAAAACAAAAGAATTTATTGTAATCTCTAACTTCAATGTTGTTTACATATAAATGTCCTTTCAATCCCACTGATTTTAATCTTAGACATACCAAACTAACATTCAAGCAACTAAGGCATATTTATTCTATTATGTGTAACACTCTAACAGTTTACACTTTACACATAATTGTTCACATTAATCTTACTATGTTTAAACTCAGACATACCAAACTAAGATTTCAACCCCACTGACTTTAAACGTAAATAAAGACGCCCCTTCGCATCCTCATCAACTATATGTTGTAATTGTGGTGGGAAGTGATATGGGTGTAAGATTAACTCAGCATTTTCAGCAAATTTCGATAAGAAATCCGCTGCTGAATTTGTTTCTCGATAAACATGTTTAACATGCCATGAAACAAAACAATTCAACAATACATGTATATCAGAAATACATTTTCTTACCAGTAGTGGGCACTTGGAAGTTAGTGAAAAGATCCACTTGACAGCATCTGTAGAATCTGTGTCGACATTCAGGTACTTAACACCAGATGACAACGCCAGTTGCAGACCTCTTCTGATTGCCCAAAGCTCAACTGCATAAATAGGCATCTCCGGGCACCTATCTGCAAACGCAAGTAGTGGAACACCATCGCTATTTCTTATGATACCACCAACAGAACCATCTGTATTTAATGTACTGAAGGGTCCTAATGGTTTAGACCACTTGTAATATTTAGCAGTAGGAGGAAGTGAAAGGTTTATATTATCATAAGGACCTTCAAATTCATAAGAAAGTGGTGATGTTGGATATTGAAAAGAATCAACAGATGGATTAATAAAAAGGGGTCTTTGAGATGGTTGTTGTTGTTGAATCTGTTGTTGATGATGAGGAGGAGATGGAAGCAGTGGAGGTAAAGGATTATGACGACAGTGAGTTCGAGGGATAACTTAAGGAGAATATCTTTGACATGGTGATGGTGGTGAAGAAACTCTTCTGGAAGAGAGAAAAACTTGAGATGATGATGATGAACAAGACATACTGCTTGTATGATCCAGCATAGATATGTAGATGATCGAAACAAAACAAAAGAAAGAAAACAACAAATAAAGGAAACGAAAGAAGAAAACAACGAGAGAGAAGAAAAATTGTCTCAAGAAAGAATTTAGAAATACTTGTATACATGAATGAATATATATTGCTAGTTACCACAACAAATCGGATTTGGATTTCCAAAACCACTTTGGGTAGGTTCGCTGGAACTTTCAGGGTTCTTTCTGGGTCACATGGACGGAAACACTCTCCTAGTCGATCTGAACTCTAATGGTCTTCTAAATGTGGCATCACTATTTTGTCCATGGAGTTATATTGATCACATACAAAACCACTTCGGTAGGTTTTACCCCAAGGTCTTGAATGAACCAGCATGCCCATTGGTGACCTAGGAATCTAGGATCATAAGACCACATACAAAATGGAGCAACATACTGCATTTTTTCCACATTACTGTATCTATATGCAAACTAAAATGCGAAAATAGCCCAGTTAGTAATGCTACTGCCATCTAACTACTTAAGTTAGGGTTCGAATCCCGCCAGCATTATCAAGTTACTGATATTGTTTAAAACAGGCTTACCACAACATTTGTCCAACCAAAAGAAAAAAACTACTAAGACCATCTCCAACGCTAGCCTAAAGTTAAGCTGCAACCTAGGAAGTTTTTTAGGATTTAAACCAAGGTTTACAGAGGCATCTTCAATGCTAGCCTAAAAAAGTACTAACGAAGCGATGTTAATAACTCCGCGCGACGTTGATAACTCCGCCTAATTTCGAACCCTAACCACCATCTTCCTCTTCCTGGTTCGTTCACTGCATCTTCCGACCGCCATTCTTCGATTTTGAGTGTTTCACAACTTTGATTTCAGCCCTTTTTGGCCCTAAATTTCAATTCCTTTCACAAATCTAATGGATTATAACCTGGGGTATTTTGTATTTGGTCCCTCTAGAAGATGGGTAGTTAGCGTTTGATCCAATCTTTATCGTTTATTAGTAAATGGTTCATTTTCCGTTATTTGGCTGTCAGTCAACCCAGTTGACCAGAGTCAAGGCATCCATATTTTCTTAATGACCAAACTACCCTTTCACGTGATTAGCATGTGAGAAAATTTAAAACTAAAAAAAACAGAAATTAGTTGTTTGTAGACTTGCAAAATTAGTTTATGGTCCTCCTTTCTCATATTTCGTTTCAAATATAGTCCCTGTAAAAAATAATGGAAATAACCATGGAAGTTATTTTACCTTAGTTGGAGTGAAGTAGAATATGTAACCACCACCCATGGAACCTCTAGAAGTTTATTCTCTTATGTTTACAAGTGAAGATATGACAATCAAGTGAAGAAAATTCTAGATATTCCATGAGTGGTGGTTACACGTTTACGTTCAATCCGGTAAGATAACTTCCATCGTTATTTCCATTACCGTTTACAGAGACTATATTTAAAACGAAATATGAAAAATGAGGACTATAAAGTAATTTTGCATATTTACAAACAACTAAATTATGTTTTTTGAGTTTTAAGTTTTGTCACGTGAAAGGGTAGTTTGGTCATTAAGAAAATATGGATGCCTTGACTCTGGTCAACTGGGTTGATTGACAATCAAGTGACAAAATATTTACTAATAACCAATAAAAATTAGACCAAATGCTAATTACCCATCTTCTAGAGGGACCAAAATAATCCCCAAAAAGATGAAAAACACTTCTACTCAAGAGAAAAATTCCAAATATTTCTCCAAGTGTTGTTATTACAAATCATAAGTATTGAAAGCACGAATGTTCCAAAAATATTTCATAAAAGCCTTTTCCATTTCTAGCTCTGTCCTAAGCCCAGTTACAACCTATTAGTATCTTTAGTAGATCTAAGCTGATATGGTAGGATGTGGCGAGTAAGTGAGAAGGTGCTAAGGTGAAAAACCCGACATCTCAAGCAAGGCTAACTTTTCCATTCTTTGAGACTAAGTTCATTCTATTATACCAGTCCGTTCCTATTGATATATGTGAGATGATTGTCCATCTTCTTTCCTCATATAGAGGTAAAATGATAAACACCATCTCTGAGTGATTTTTATTTCTGAATGTATGTCTGTGAGGCAGAAGTCAAAACAACCTTTCCAATGGTGACTTAAGATCCGTGGCTGTATGTGTACATGTCTGCCATGGATGCATTTGAAACCATTATGCTTATTTTCATGCATTTGTAATACGTTATCTCATATGAACGGTTTTGCAATACTTATCTTTATTTTTGATATATTATATGGATGACATCCATTTCTAAGGTAAATGGTAGAACATTTTATTCTTTGGATTACACATTGTAGTAAGTTTATATGTATCTTATCTGGAAAACCCTCAGAAGACTATAACTCCTCCACTTGGGAAGTCATTGTGGTTTTAAAGCTTTGATGCATATGGTTAATGCAATCACCATAGTTCTATTTCTCTTTTGAGTCCTTATTTCTTTTCTTATCACCTTTGTTTGAGGACAAACAAAGTGTTGTTTGGGAGTATTTGATAAGTCCTCAAAAGTGTATATTTATCCTCCGAATAACACCTTGTTTGCATAACACTTACCTTATATTATTGTATTATATCTGATTAATGCTTTCTTGTCATTTGTGTAGGTTTCATAAGCCAAAATGTGAATATTGTGTTAAAGCCCGCCAAAAGCCAAGAAAAATCATTAAAAGAGTGTTAATTGCAAAAAGAAGAAGGATTACTATTTGCACCTGCAGAGTTGTTGAGGGTACCCCATGGATTGGTCCTGGACTTGACTTTATGTCCAAGATGGGTGGTCCAAATCCCATCTCAATCCAAGTTATAATGAAGCCCACAAGTCAAAAGATCCATTGAAGCCCTCTACTTGAAGTCTAATCTTAAAAATGCTCTATATGATGATCCAGAACTCTGATTTGGGCCCATGAGTTGTCCATCTGAAGGTCTTGGTCCAGGCTACAACTTACACCCAAGAGAATTAGGTTTTCATGTGATCTTGCTTCTTCTAGAAGGCCTACAACACCACCACGAATTTGACTTAACTAGGAGAGAAAGTATACTTTGTGAGCAAGTAATGTGCTTTGTATTCTCTATATAAAAAGAAGTAGTAGCTAGGGTTTAATTAGTTCATTCTCTTGTATTGAACTCAATTATCTTATTCTCAATTCTCAATAATAATTCATTCTCTTTTCCTTTATGATGTTGTATTCTTTATTTACTTATTCCATGGTGTCATTATCAAGGATGAGTAAATAAGTTTCCTTTAGGGGGAATGGTTGAAGTATTCTAGATGATGCAAAAGCACCATGTTTATTCTTTATGTTCATTATGATTTAAAGTTCTTAATGTTTGTTTATTTCTATTTCGTGACATGAAGTAAGCATGATTATTTATGCATTATTATATTGTTATCCATGTTGATTAAATACTATTATTAGAATATAAGGAGACCTAGCTATAATGGTTGTATTACATTAATTAGAAATATGTGATGGAATAGCTAAGAGGTGACTATCATATATCTAAAATTAATTTCTTTTATTGGACCCCTTTTGTAATCAAATTGAATAGCTGAGAGGTGATGATTTGTTTATGAATTAATATGTTAAATTAATTAAATTGAATAGCTGAGGGGTGATGGTTTAATTAATGCAGCATATTCAATAACACATATAAAAGAATCCCATTTTAATTGAGTGGAATAGTTGAGAGGTGACTACTTGATTATTAAAGGCATTAGTGATTAATTGGAATAGCTAAGATGTGACTAATTACTTGCTATAGATTGAACATGAATGAATGGCATGTATGTTCACATTGTTTAGTTTGTGGATACCAATTCTTCCCCCTATTCATCATAAGATCTTTTTTCCATCTTCTATTATTAGTTTAAATATTAGTTAATTATTTAATTGCATATAGGAAGTAGAATCAATCTCAATCTTATTAATTGGTTCATGTGGTGTTCTTAAGTTATTATTTTCTATTGTGTTTGAACTAAGAATTCTCCCTTCGAGGTGGGTACGACTCTTGCTTGTTACTTGTTATACATTGTGTAACGACCCACATTTACCTTAAGGGCATTTTAATAATTTTACTTATAACTTACAGTTATGATTAGATTTAATATAACCTTAATCGATTGGTCTTAAATAATTGAGTGTGTTATTAAATTAAGATAAATATAGAAATATGAACTCGAATTCGGGAGGATCAAGCGCGTGAATGCGAAAATGGACACAAATTATCTAAGTGTAGTTTTACTAATAGGGATCATTTACCTAAATTGCTCCTAAGACCACTAGATCATGTGGGGGTTATTCTGCATGGATAAAGAAGAGAGGGTGTTGACACCTCCTGCTTGGATTTTCATAGAGCTGGTTGTTTGAGTCTCTTGCTTTTATCAACTGATATATCTATATTAACAGAGAGAGAGAGAGAGAGAGAGAGCCTATCAACTTGTAGGATTTATATATCATGTTGAGAAACCTGTAATTAGCTTGGCAGCTATTTAAGGGCAAAAGGCAGAGAACTCTTGAATACTAAATTTGATGGAGATAAAGTATATTACTCTTTCATGGCTATGGGTGTTGGCAAATAATGAATTTCGGATTGCCATGATATGATGGCCGGGTTTATATAAATTAAAGGTGGTGATACTAGATTACTATGGCATGATCAGGAAGTAGGATTTGAAAGGCAACACGCGCCGACAGTTAAGTTAAGTTGGAAATCAAATAGTTAAAGTGGCAGTGGGTGAATGGTGGCTGATCTGTTCCTAATATCTAGCTTCCTATGATTGGACTCTTCATGGTAAGCAATTCTCATATATATGATTTAATAACAATTGTTGATTTTGTAAGAACTGGTCCCATGTCCTTGTTTACTTTACTTGCCATGAGCTCACAAACTAGGCCAATTTCATGTTTCCCTCGACAATAGATTGTAACCTGAACTGAGTGGATGCATTCTAATCCGTCTAATATATATGGTGGTGACTATTTATAAACTCCAGTGTATATTATATGTATGGATTTTACCAAATAGCAATTAGTTGCTCTATAGGTATCAATATAAGTATATTGGGACATTCAAGAGCTTGTATTGGCGAAACCAGGGACTAGGATTCACACATCATGTGGACTTGTATTTGTGGTTGCTTTCATGCTTAAAGATTAATGGAAGAGAAAAATGGCAATAGCCAGTATATATTGAACATTTTTATGAAACCTTAGTTGTTTTGAAGTTGTGCTCATAGGTTTTGGACTTTAGGTTAACTTAGTTTTTGAACATTTTATAGCTAAGTGATATTTGAAGTTGGCGTGTATGGCTAGATTTTCAAAGAAGGGTGGTATAGAAAAGGATGCATAAGAATTCAACTTAGTATCGCATTTGAGATTTTGGTGGCAATGGATCACGAACAAACAAGAGCAAGAGGTAGGGACTTACATTCTTTTATACTGTCTTTTCATGTGTCATATTTTAAATGTTGCACTATCACCTTTTCTCTTCATAGTGGTTATGGAATCTCTACCACGCCTCACAAATTTGTGCATGGAAAGAGGATGGTTTCAAGGGTTCAATATTAATGAGCAAGTAAAGGTCGACATACTCCAATTTGCAAATGATACCTTATTTTTGTGTGATGCATCCATGCATGATCTCTCCATGATAAAAGTGATCCTTTTCATCTTTGAAGCTTTATCGGGGTTGAAGTTAAATTTCTCAAAATCTTCAATCTTGGGAGTGGGTCCGGTTGAAAATATTGAAATCCTTGCCGAGTTTTTTGGGTGTAAAGTAGAGCATTTACCATCAAAGTACCTTGGTCTACCTCTAGGCTCAAGTTACAAGAAAGTGGAAGCTTGGGACTCAATAGTCGAATCTTTTAACCGGAGGCTTGGGGGATGGAGGAGTAAGATCCTATCAAAAGGTGAGCGCCTTATCCTCTTGAAAAAATCTCTTTCTAGCTTGGCGGTCTATCAACTCTCTTTGTTCACTATTCCTTTGAGTATGGCATCAAAGATAGAGAAAATGATGAGAGACTTCATATGGGGCTCAAGTGACGAAAAAAGGAAAGTCCATCTCGTCTCTTGGGATGTAGTTTGCTCACCCTTAAAAGAGGGAGGTTTAGGAGTTCAAAATATCAAGACCATGAACCAAGCCCTTTTATCTAAGTGGCTTTGGAGGTATGGTAATGAGAGTAACGCCCTTTGGAAGAAAGTAATTGAAGCAAAGTATGGAAGGTGTGACAATGGGGGTAGACCAAAGAAAGTAAACCAACCCCATGGTTGTAGCTTATGGAAAGGAATACTCGCAAGCCAAGAAGTTTTCTTCGGTGGAATAAAGCATGTGCTTGGGAGGGGATCAAAGGTGCGATTTTGGCAAGACACATGGTGTGGGGAAGCCCCTTTGGCAAGAAAATACCCGAGAATTTATCGTTACTCGGCTCTTAAGGAAGGATCCGTAAGGAATCATTATGGAGAAGGAAATCAATGGAATCTTCATCTAAGAAGATCTTTATTCCGAGGAGGGGAAGCACAAGAACTTGAAAATATCAATAATGAGCTTGGGGACATCGAAGTAAACGATGAAGAGGACACTTGGGGGTGGCTATGGTCAAAAGGGAAGAAATTCACGGTCAAGTCATATTATTACCACTTGTGGCTGGAAAAGCAAAGTGAGAAGAGAATTGCTTGGAGTTTTCCCCATAAAGAAGTATGGGAGCCAAAGATTCCAACAAATGTTAAAATTTTCTTTTGGTGCTTATGTTGGAACCGGGTACTCACGGTTGATGCGCTTCAAAGAGGAGGGATTCCAATCCCAAATAGATGTTCACTATACCGCGAGAATGAGGAGAGCATTAAACACTTGTTGTTTAGGTGCCCTAAAGTGGTCGAGGTTTGGAAAGGGTTATTCGGCAACATAAGACAAGTCTGGGAGCTGTTTCAGAGGTCTGACAGTGCTGAATTTCTAGTGACTCAATGGCCAAAAATGGGCAGTAATGGATTCAGCATGGGGATGGGAGCTTTGGCTCCCTATGCTCTAATTTGGGTCATATGGAGTATGCGCAACGAGGCCATTTTCAGCAATAAGGAATTCAATAGCAGCACAGCAGCATTGAGAGTCCGAGCGACCACATGGGCATGGATGGAGATTGACAGTGAAAACTTGAAGCATAGGAAGGGACACATGTTCAGTGAACTCAGGCAGGGTTGGGATCACTTATTCTAAGTGCAGCAGCATCAACTGGACTGCAGTGTTGGAAGTGTTGTGGACAGCAGGAACAGGGCAGTTAACCAATGTGGGGAACAGCTGAATGAGTTAGCAGCAGACTGCAGAAGCAGATCGGAGGGGGAGTACAGCAGCAGTGTTTTTTTTTTTTTTGTGCTGCAGTTTTACTGTAATGCATATATGTTAATGTCTGCTTTCTTATTGTTTAGAGTCTGGTTACCGAACCTGACAGGGTTATTTAATAACTGTTGTGTACTCTTATTTTCTATGATTAATAAAATTTCTATTTTATCAAAAAATATTTTAAATGTTGCAAATTAGTTGATATATTATTGATGAAAAAAATGCATGCATGGTTTTGTTTGGTATATATAGATTACTCGTGGTTTATCGGCTATAGTTTTTATTAAATAGATTAGTTACAGATATCATGTTTTATACTGGAGTTATTGAAACAGTATATGTATATTGAAACGGTTTTATAAACGGAAAAGCTATTGAAGTTATTATTGCATCTCTTTTCCAAGAAAGGAAAAGGGAGATGGATTTTGTATGTGGGATGTGGGATCCCAGTTGTATGTTGGTATGGTGTGAGGTTCCTGAATTGGGAATGATCTGGGTGCTTACACGAACATATTATTACAGATCAGATTATAATCTCTTCGGCTAGTGCCCGTGTCTGGTAGCCGTGAATAGGGGACAGTTCTTTCGGCTAGTGCACGTGTCTCGTAGCCGTGAATAGGGAACTGGTTTGATGGTTGATAAATTCAGGGACTCGTTACACATGCCAGATTAAATTAACTATTATTAAAAGACACCCTATATATTATATATATTGTATCACGAGGCGGTTTGGCAAGGGATCTGTGAATTCCTACAAAGAAGGAATTGTTGTCGTATTCTAGAGATAACAGTCCTTTCTAGGATTACATATGCAGTGTTCACCTTTAAACGGTGAATGGGCACTTTCTAGAGGTGAACATTGTAGGATGTTTCCGGGAATTTCTCTTCTACCTTCCTGGATTGACATGCTTTTAGTGGTATTTGCTGTGGATGGTTGGTGTGTTGTGGGGATACATGTTACCTCGAGGAGGTTAGACGCGGAAGTGAGAGGTAGTCCATTCCTGGACGTGTGTCAAGATCCTGAGCAATCTGCAGTCGTCAAACGATTGACCACCGTGATAGGTGATTCCCCCCTCGGGGCGTCGTGGTTATAGGGGCCACCTAAGCCCTAAAAGAGGGTTAGTGTTCTCGAGACACAAACGGTAATCACCTGACCGGATAATCAGGACTAAAATATTGCTTGGGACTGGGGCCGAGTTCCAGTCGTACCCTCAATACTCTGATAGGATACAGGTACCCGACTTATTGTATGAATGCTTGCATATTATTTATTATTTATAGTATAAAGTTACTTTAAATCATTCTTCCAAAATGTTTAGTATGGTTAATCGTCATGCATGATTAGTTACTATATTGGAAATGTGAATCACTACTGAGCAAGTGGAAATGCTCACCCTATCATTAATCCCTTTTCAGTTAAACAATTGTTCGAGGATAGATCGATTCAGCAGATATGGTTGTGCGGAGGTTACAAAGGGTATTGGTATAAGTGTTCGTGAGATAGATGTACTTAATTTATTTTGTGTAGAAGTGATCACAATTTGTATTATTATGTATTGTATTAAGTTATGTATTTTTAATGCTAATTATATATATTAATACCATTCAAAATCTTGTATTCTTATATTATTATCATGGGTAGGGTTGTTCGAATGCCTCAAGATCTAACATTGAGTCATTAGGATTCGTGTTATGATTTTGGGGCGTTACACATTGATAATCAATATTTCCAGGCACAAGAAAGAAAATAAACATACAAATATATCTTTTGATTAGAGGATACACAAAAACTCCTTTATCACCATGGTTAGAACTATTTACGATGGTTTGTAGCACTTCGTAGCGTGTATTCACTAATTGTGAAGCAAACCCTAGATCGGTAAACTTAATGAGGATATTATACTTGTGGGTGCAAAACTTTGATCCACAAACTCGAGATATGTATTGATTAATCGAACAGTTACAATGAAAGTCTTCTACAGATTGAGATGGGATGGGGGTATACAACGAGACTCGACCTGATGAGGAACAGGCTGCCTACGTATCCAAGAAGATGAACTTGGAATCAAGTCTCTACTTCCACTAAGCTCTAATGGAGTTGCTCAGTGAAAGACTCGTACTTCAGGAGGTTAAGACTCCTGCATTTGTAATGAACTGGAGGAGGCTGGCTCAACCACCCCTCCGGTTTTGACTCCATGAACTCAGGTAGTTCAAGAGTGAAGATGTTCCCGCAGAGATAGCTTGCATGTTGTTGGGCAGTTATCCCTCAGTTTGAATCCCCCTTGACCAGGATGACTGCCACGTGGCATCCTCTGATAGGCTCTGGTTTAACCAGGGTCTTCCTTTATCTTCTCTAGCGAGCTAGAACAGTGGGTTCTGTTAGCCTGGAATCTTGCTGGACTTATCCAGTTGGTTGGGACTTGGATTTGACCAAGTTTAAAAGCAAAGACTTGGGCTTGACTCCTCTGACTGGAGGCCCAATCTGCATTGCATACACCCTGGCCAGGTCTTCTGGGCTTCTATGATAAGCTTTTGGATGAGCCTCTGTCGCTGTTGGACTTTATTGGGCCGTACGTGGCTTACCTAATTGTGGTGGTCCTGGTTGATGTATGGGAGCCCACGGTTCAACTTCTTATACAGTAACCGGGGCTCTATCCACTGATCGTGGACCATCCGGTGGATCAAGATCCACAGAAGGATGTCCACTTCCTTTCTTCCGGTTTTCATCGCTGTTGTGCTGTTGCTGCTGCTTCTGAGGAATAATAGCTGACGACCGGGCTGCTGACTTAGCTCACCGTGCATTCAACCTCAAAGTGGAACATGTGTTCAACCATGTCCAGGCTCAAGAAAAGAACCTGGAGAAGGTCGTCGTCCGATTGGAGCATGACATGAAGTTGTCTCTCAAAAAGTGAGACGACATTATTGCATCCCTGCGCCGGGATCTCCGGCTTTTCGAGGATTTGCTTAAACAGGCCGAAGATTAGATTCAGGAACTGAAAGAGAAGGTCTGGATCCTTGGCAATGCTGCGGCCGGGGGTGTTAGCTGGGATCAAGCCACTAATTCCCCCTACCGCCTCGCGGGATGATTTGGAAGATTAGTTTATGTTGCACCATTGTTGAGGAGAGGTGCCCTATTCTTTGATTTTTATTCACCAATAAAATTCTTTTTCCCATGATCAATGCCTCTTCTTGTCTGGTCTTGTCTCGAATTTGGCAGGTTGACTGTCGCCATGGGAGATCGTTGCTTCTCGGGAAGCAACTGGGCTAGGGCCCGACCTTCTTAACCTTTGTGGGATTATTGAAGCTATATATAAGGAGGAGCTTACTTTTGCCGAGTTCTCTCTCTCTCTCTCTCTCTCTCTCTCTCTCTCTCTCTCTC
Source organism: Aquilegia eximia (assembly GCA_023053565.1). Lineage (NCBI taxonomy): Eukaryota > Viridiplantae > Streptophyta > Magnoliopsida > Ranunculales > Ranunculaceae > Aquilegia > Aquilegia eximia. The sequence continues at coordinate 17,741,968 of JALIGU010000003.1, forward strand.
TCTCTCTCTCTCTCTCTCTCTCTCTTCTTCTTCTTCTTCTTCTTCTTCTTCTTCTTCTCTTCTTGCCCATCTTCCATGACGACTAGACATTCGGACTCCAGCTCAGTCGGTGACAATCGGGAGCAGTACCGGGCGCATCTCCTTAGCCGTGTGGGCAACTTGAAGGCGCAAGTGATCGAACTTGTAGAAGACCAACGCAGGTGGGAGGAGCGCCATGAGGGCGAATCCAAGAGAAAGATAAGGAAATTCGGTGCCTTACGGAAAGGCTTAAATCTGCTTCCGCTGAGCTTGCCCGGATGGGAGCAAGATTGATGATGTCCCGGTCTCTTCGCGGAAGGAAAGGTACACCGAAGCCAAGCCTAAGTACCATCTCCCGGTCTGTGCAGTGTGGGTCCCAACTGACTGTGTTAAGCGGGTCTCACTTCGTCTTCTCTGAATCTTTTTTTGTTGGCGGGAAGATGTACAGCTTCAACATTCAGTGAAAGTTTGTGACTCCTCGCTGATTGAGTCATTAAACTTGATGATTTAATGATCTTGAATTAATGGAGAATCCATTAAAGAACTTGGAAGACCATTAGCCGGTGGACCCTGGGCTCCGCTTTATAAAAGGAAGGATTAGAGGAGAGAAGGGTACTTCCTTTCACTCTCTTTCTTTCTTCCTCAGCTTCATTTCGTTTCGCTTCCGGAACCCTAGGTTCAGAATCGCTCGAATTCCAGTAATAATTGTGCAATCTTTCTCCGAAAAATGAGGAGAACTCTGGTGTTGAGCTCTAGTAGTGACGAGGAGCCTCAGAATTCCGTTCCTCGTCCTGCCGCTGATGTGGGCGGAACGAGCGAGATTTTGGCCACGTAACCGAATTCACCTGCTGGTGTGGAGGAGGTGGCTCCTCTGAACGTAGTCGACCCCTAGACGGAAAGGCCCGGGAGGAGGTGGCAGGCCTCCTCCAACCTCCCCAGAAATCCCCAGCTCCAGCGAATGAGTGTGGCAGAGATAACTGACCAGCTTGGTTGGAGGGGGGGGGGGGTCAGATTCGGCTCCCATCCCTCTATTTCCGATGGTTGTTCCCATCCCTTCAATTTTGCAGTTGCTTTCGTGGTGGGGAATCCCACCAGGTCAAATGCACATATCCTTCTGGATAATCGTTCGCCGGATTGGGCTGATTGCCCTCCACTTCTAGGCTCCCTTTGCCTCGGTGGAGATGTTCCTGTTGATAAAGCCGGTTGCTCGGAAGGCCAAGGTGGGGTGCTTCTACGCATTTCTTGGCGTACTGCCCGGAGGCTGTCTGGACTTCCCAATCACTATCGGAACTGCTTCGAGCCCTGCTACCGGGGGTCAGGGTGGTCGTTTGACTGCAGCATCCAGGTGCCGCGAGACTTCATAGGTAAACTAGTATCTGATCTTTCTTTCATTATTTTTGTCCTTATGCCTTGCGTGCTTGCTGAGCTCCGGCTCAGGAACAATTCCATGCTTTTGTTTACAGGGAAACGCCAGCTCCAAGTGTCTCTGCCAGCGGGCGTAGACTCTTCTCCGGCTAAGGGCAACATCGAGCGTTTTTTTAGCCTGCCCGCAGACTTGCGGGACTTGACGTTCCCAGATCAGATTGTGATACATATCTGTTTCCCGGCCTGGCTTGCAGCCCTGTCGGTTCCTCCGCAAGTCGTGGAGATCGACTCTAGCTTCGGTGAGGGTGTTGCCCTTGCGAATAGTGCAATCCCCAGCGTTGGGGAGGAGCCTCCGGTCGAGAGTGAAGCTGTCGATCTGAGGGGGAAGATGGATAAGTGGCCCGATGAGGCTCTTCCAGTCGGGGGAAGATCTCCTCCTGACGAGCTTATGTCGGATGCCCCGCCGGAAGTCATCCCAGTTGTCGGGGATATCCAAGCATCTGACGCTAGCTCTGTTTGTAATTCAAATCCTCCCTTGCGTCGCCGGAGGAGACCACATGTTTTTTATGGGTCCTCTGACTCCTCCGGTGACCCAAGCCTAATGTCGAGGGACAGTGGACTTCTGTTTCCCCGTGGTCTGGTGAATCAACAACTGAAGGATTCTTTCCTACCCCGGTACAGGTACATGCTGAGGTGAACAACCTAGCCCAGCCGGAGATGGTGGGAGGTGTGTCCGAAGAGACTATGGTTGCCTCTACTGTCGAGAGACGTGAACCAGTTGTGGTCTCGGGGTTCCACCGGACGAAGCGGACGCCCCCAGTGGTGAAGACGCTGGCGTTGAGGCACTGGTGGAGGTAAGACCTTCCCAGCCTCCTACTGTTGAAGTTGTTTTTGTCTAGTCCCCTGCCCCGGTTGATCCAAGGGGCAAGGCTGTTGTGGATGAGCCTGTCAGGGGCTCAAAAAAAGTTGTTTATGCCTCCCCTGCTGACCAAAGGGTGGTTATGCGCTTGACAAGGGAGGATCCCATTCGTCGGGCACTGAGGGGACCTGTAACGGGGACTACCCGGATTGGTAGTAGCTCCCGCGTCCCTGTCGAAGATGCCTTGGCTGTCGAAGATATCCGGACTGAGGTGGAGTTTATTGTGCCGGACACTGCTGATGATGAAGCTTCGGTTTATGAGTGGGGTGATCCAGTCCCTTACATTGATCTGCCCACTGGCCAAATGTGCAGCTGGGTCCCGAACCAGGTGAGTACCAGCCCGAGGCTACCCCGGAGTTTCGACTGCCGGTGTTCTCCATTCACCCTGCATTTCTGAGTGGGGAACCAATGTCAATTGGGAACTCCCGCATCATGAACATCCACACTGCCTTCGATTACATCTTCCAGAATCTGCTCCCAGAAGACCAAGCGTACTACAGCCGTCTCTCTATTGTGACCGGGCGATGAGGGTAGCGGGTCAGAACCTCATTGCGGTATGGTTTTCTGTCTTGAGTTTTGACTTTAGCTTTGCAGATGTCTGTATAACTGTTTCTGACTTCTGCTCTTCTTTTCTGTCAGATGCAAGCCGCCATGGCCAGGGTCTTTGAACTGAATGTCAGACCCCGACCTTCTGCCTTGGAGGATCTGGAGCGCCATCAAGCTGAGAATCGTTAGCTCGAGAAGGACCTGACGACGGCGAACAACAACCGGTCAGCTCTGGAGGAGGGGGATGCCAAGGCTTCCCTGTCGGAGTTGGAGGCCACTTGTGGGAAGTTGACCCGAGAAAAGCTGGAGTTTGACCGACGCCTCTTTGATCAGACCTCAAAAGTGTATATTTATAGCCCGAATAACACCTTGTTTGTCTAGCACTTAGCTTATATTATTGTATTATATCTATTGATTAGTACTTTCTTGTCTATTGTATAGGTTTCATGAGCCGAAATGCGAATATTATGTAAAAGCCCACGAAAAGTCGAGAAAAACAAGCAAAAAGGTGTTATTGGCACAAGGGAAGAAGAATGGATATTTGCACCCGCGAAATCTGCTAAGGGCACCCCATGGTCAACTTTGGTCAACTCTATTAACTTGACTTCTCGGTCAACTTTGACTTCTGTTGATTTTTGTTGACTTTTATTGAGTTCGGTCAACCGGTGACTTTTGCTGACGTCTGTTGACTTCGGTCAACTGTTGGACTCTGCTGACTTTTGTCAAATCTGTTGACTTTCGTTGACCTGACTTTCTATTTTGGGTCTTAATCTTAAAAAGGCTCCACAAGAAGATCCAAAAGTTCGATTTGGGCCCATGAACTATCAAACTGAAGGTCTTGGCCCAAACTACAATTCAAACCCAAGAGAATTAGGTTTTGCTGATTATCTAATCGCTCTAGGAGACCAACAGCAAGTTTGGAAGTCTTTGCATGCAAGTATTCTACTATGTATTGTCTATACAACAGAAGTTGTAACTAGGGTTTATTTATCTTTTATTGGAACCCTTTTGTGATTAAATCAAATAGATGAGTGGTGATGATTTAATTATGAATAATATGTTGAGTTAATTAGATTCAATAGCTGAGAGGTAGGGGTTTAATTAATGAAACATATTCAATAACATGCATAATAGAATCCCGTTTTAATTAGGTGAAATAGCTGAGAGGTGACTACTTGATTATTAGAGGTATTAATAACTAGTTGAAAAAACCGAGAGGTGACTTATTAGTTATTATAGATTGAACATGAAGCATAACATGATATGATTGCATGATCTAGTTTGTGAAAACTAATTACTCCCCCTATGTCATCATATATCTTCTTTTCCATATCTTCCATATTCTTAAGTTAGAATTTATTATTTATTATTGCATGTAGGAAGTAGAATCAATCATCCTATTGTTGATTCCTTTGGTGTTTCTTAATTATTATTCTTAATTGTGTTTGAGCTAAGATCTCCCCCTCTGAGGTGGGTACGACCCTTGTTTGTTACTTTTCTACTTTGATCTTCAATTTATACAGGCACAAGAAGAAACTTCAAGTAAAAATCTAATCTTTTGATAGTAGGCGTAAAAAACCTACACATCAAAATGGCGTCGTTGCGGCTTTAAGGAACGGAGTTCATTCAAACACAAGCGAGAATAGTTGTTTCGGGACATCATCCCACTTCTATTCCTCCCACCCTTCAATTTTTATTTATTTTAATTAGTGTTTTTAAGTGTCTAGTTACTTAGTCCTCTTATTGATCTTGCAGCGAAAACGGATTGGAAAAAGCTCAAAACATGGAGGAGTTATCAAAGTTTGAAGAAAAGTGCGCATTCAGGAATTTTTCCTGAAGGTTATTGTTCCGAAGTGGGCCTGACCTCAAGTCGAGTTCAATTTGGTCTGTAACAATCTCAGGTCGAGTTTCAGGCAGGAAATTTGCTCGGTTTTGCGTGATTTTTCCAGGGTAATCCAGGACTCCTTTTGAGCTGAATTTTCTACTGTTGAGAGATTTTGGGGTGATCTACTTGCCCTAAATTTTTCAGCATTTTGGAGTAGTGGAAGATATTTAATTTTTCGTTCAAAGACGGGAACTTTTGCTGAAATTACTGAATCGACAGTTCCAGGCAGGGAATTTGCTCGTTTTGCGTGATTTTTCCAGGATGTTCCAGAACTCCAAATTAACTAATCTTTTTTACCGTTGAGAAATCGTGAGGTGAACTAAGTAGTCTATTTTTTTCAGTATTCTAAATGACTTGTAAGTTAATTAATTATTCGATCCACAAAGGGGTAGCGGTTGTAATATTTTTATAGTAGGTGTTGTTAGGATTTATATTATTGTGTGTTCGAAACGGATAGTAGAGAAAGGTTGTGGAGCTAGCCTTGAGTCTACTAAGGAACGACTCCCAAGGACGATTGAAACCCAAGGAGCGGTTTCCCCTTAGTCGACTTCAACTCGTCTTCAACCCACATTTGTGCGCTTGTTTGACAATTTTTACTTTTTAGCACAAAGTGGGAGGTAAGCATTCTCTCAACCCTCCTCGAATCCCTTGCAAGAGAAGTTTCTGTATTGATTAACATGACCTTGATTGTTGCTTGATTTCAATTTCTGTTTTTACTTGTTAAACCGGGACTGCAAGGCGAACCTGGCCTATAAGTGAAACTTAATATCAATTGATTGCAATATCCTAAGCCTTAAAATTGAATCAACTAAAGCCATGTTATCACGATGTTCACATTGAGACCTTGACGGATATTTCAACCAGTACTGCTTGATTTTTCTTTGATTGGAGCACAAGTCAGGAATTGGGTCTGGAACCCCTACGGATTTATCTGTAGAATCAATTGTGGTTATTTAATTAAGGAACGTGTTTAGGCACGGACAACCTCCCACATTGGTTATTAGCTGCTTGACTCTCGAGATATAGGAAGAATCATTCACGAAGCTTGGAAAGAACTCATTGACTTGGGTGAACACAAAATAGAGTCAGTTTTTTAGCCCCTTGTTAGATGTTTTTGAATGGTTAGGACTTCTGTGGCATATGTAATGCGCATGTTGCATGCATCTTAGATCAGGTAAAATCTTGTCCAAACCTTTAATCTACACAAAGAGCACAATCACTGACCTCTCTACTCCTCCTGAGGAAGAGTTTCATAACTCAACCTCCTTACCTTCTGAAGAAGAGTTCAACAACTCAACTTCACTTTCTGAAGTACATCCTGCACCTATGGCTCAAGAAGCTACCCTTCGGGATTACTTTTCACCTTTGGCCACTGGGCCACCTACTTGCATTGTCTTACCAGAGACACATGCAGATAGCTATGGCATTCGCCCATAGATTGTGGGCATGTTGCCTAAGTTCCATGGACTTCCAAGGGAAGATCCATATCAGCACCTCAATAAGTTTCTGACTGTTCTCCCCACTTTTAGGGAGAAGCATTTATCTGAGGAGGAAGTTAGCTTAAGATTGTTCCCCTTTTCTCTTGAGGATAGAGCATATCATTGGTTACATAGCCTTCCTCCCAATTCTATTGCCACTTGGGCTCAACTAAGTAAAACATTTTTGACCAAATTCTTTCCTATTACTAGAACTAATGACATAGTTGATGCCATAAGAAGTTTTCGGCAAAAAGAGGGTTAGGTATTCTTTGATGCATGGGAGAGGTTTCACGACCTATTTCTTCAATGTCCACACCACAAAGTCGATGACACTGAAAAAGTTAGGATTCTGTATAGGAGCCTTAATACTCAAACTAGAGACACAATTGATAGCATGAGTGGTGGAGATTTCCTTGATTACTCCACCACCAAGGCTTTAGCTTTCCTTGAAAAGATTGCTAATAATAGCCAACAATGGGATGTACCTGGACCTACCCCAAGAAACACTACCCTAGACTCACTCGATAAACCTAGAGGCATATATGAAGTCAAACCCGACTCTGAGCTTAAAAATTTACTTCATGGTTTAACTAAACGGGTAGCAACACTTGGTGTATCCTTACATACCCCATCAACTGTTATGAGTGCCTCCACTCTTTCATGCGATGCTTGTCATGACCAAACCCACATTGCTGAACTTTGCCCTCTCCTTGTTAATTCACCAGAAACTGAGGATGTATGTGCGTTTAATTACGCAGGGAGAACCAACTTTACTAAGGGCAATGCCACGTACCCATACATGAACCGCACCAATCTCTCTTATTCTAATAATCATCATGCGGGTCCACCTGGTTTTAATAACTCTTATGGGCAACGTAGCAATGCCATGTATGTTGGTCACTCTGACAATAGGAACAGGACACCGGTCCCCCCTTACTCGAACAATACTCATCCAATGAGTGGTTCCAGGGACCGCATGCCAACTAATCAATCTACCCCTCCTAAAACCTCTCTTGGGGATGTGCTTGCACGTTTCATTCAGCAGACCCAGGCGTCTATTGAGTCAAATGCCCAAGCCATCCAGAGAATTGAACAAAAACTTGATGAAAGAGGTAGATTTTCGGAACAGTCCATCCCGAACCCCAAAGGCAAAGAAGTTGCCTTGGTGACGGAAGCTGCAACTCCGTCTACATCTGTACCGCTTGCTGAAGTACAATCGGTTTCCACCCTTAGGTCAGGAAAACAGGTCGATAATCAAATTAATTATACACCGAGTCCCAACATTGTGACCCCAGTTACCTCTGCACCTGTTACCCCACCTAAACCTTCGATTAATGAGGCGACCACCTCTAAGTCGAAGAAGGCTGCCCGTGAGATCGTGGATCCTCCACGGACTTACAACCCGCCTGTACCTTACCCCCAGAGACTCACAAGGTCTCTAAAGGAAGTCCAAGCAGAGGAAGTACTTGATGTGTTTAAACAGATAAATATTAATATACCCTTCCTCACTGCTATTAAACAGATACCTTACTATGTTAAGGTCTTGAAAGACTTCTGCACTGCCATGAGAAAAACAAATGTGCCTAAAAACGCTTTTGTCGCAGAAGAATTCTCTGCACTTGTCCAACATAATGGTGTGGTAAAATATAAGGACCCTGGAAAACCGACCATACCCTGCAAGCTTGGTGATAAGTTCATAGGTAGAGCTTTGTTAGACTTAGGAGCGAGTGTTAATCTCTTGCCTTATTCCTTGTACCTTAGCCTAGGTCTAACATACATGAAACCCACGAAAATGTCATTACAACTGGCCGATAGATCTTTGAAAGTACCTAGACGTATAGTAGAGGACCTATTAGTTAAAGTGTCAGACTTTTACTATCCTGTTGACTTTGTGGTGTTAGATACTGAACCTACTGCCGATGATTCGGTACCCATCATCCTTGGCCACCCATTCTTGGCTACCTCTAATGCTCTCATAAAATGCCGAAACGGTTCCATGGTTCTCACTTTTGGCTCTATGACTGTTGAAGTTAATATATTTAACCTTGGCCAACAACCCCCTGATCTTTCCTTATCTGAGGATGTGTGCCTTCTAGACTCATTACCTTATGAGATGGTGCACAATTATTACCCTGAGGATCCGGTTGTTCATTGCCTTGCTATGCATAATGTAGACTTTGACATAGACCAATCTATTGCCCAAACCAATGCTCTCCTTGACACTGTGCCTATCTTTGAACCTAAAGACCTTGAGGCCCTTGATGTGGTTTGTAGCTTAGATTCCGAGACCCAAGTAGAGACCATTACTCCACCTCCTGTTACCCTGAATCATCTTCCTCCTGAGCTGAAATATGCTCATCTTGATTCAGAAGGTAGTCATCCTGTTATCATTTCTTCATCTCTTACTACCGAACAGGAGAGTCAGCTTTTAGAAGTTATCTCAGAGCATCGTTCTGCTATTGCCTGGTCCATCCACGATATCAAAGGCATTAGCCCTTCTGTCTGTTCTCATCGTATTCATCTTGAGGACGATGCCAAAACTTCTCGTGAACCTCAGAGACGTCTCAACCCTACGATGAAAGAAGTTGTTCGAGCTGAGATTCTTAAACTTCTGGATGCAGGTGTGATTTATCATATCTCGGATAGTCCCTGGGTTAGTCCTATTCATGTGGTCCCTAATAAGCCCGGTATGACTGTAGTTACCAATGATAAGAACAAACAAGTCGCCACTAGAGTTCCAACTAAGTGGCGTGTTTGTATCGACTATAGAAAACTTAATACAGTCACCCGAAAAGACCACTTTCCTCTTCCCTTCATAGACCAGATGTTGGAACGTCTAGCTGGTCATTCTTTCTATTGTTTCCTGGATGGTTACTCCGGTTACAACCAAATTCCTATCGCCCCTGAAGATAAGGAAAAGGTGACATTTACTTGTCCCTTTGGCACTTTCGCTTATGCTCGTATGCCTTTTGGTCTGTGTAATGCACCTGCTACCTTCCAGAGGTGTATGTTACACATCTTTAGTGATATGGTAGAACGATTTATGGAGGTGTTTATGGATGACTTCTACATATATGGTTCATCTTTTGAACAGTGTGTTAGTCATCTTTCCCTAGTGTTTAAACGTTGCATAGAGAAGAATTTGGTACTTAACTGGGAAAAGTGCCATTTTATGGTTAGGAAGGGGATAGTTCTTGGTCATGTAGTATCTCCTGAGGGTATCCAGGTTGATAAAGCTAAAGTAGATCTTGTTTCATCCTTGCCTATTCCGAAGTCTATTAGGGATATTCTAGCCTTTTTGGGCCATGCAGGATTCTATCGAGCCTTTATCCAAGATTTTTCTAAGATAGCTCGACCCTTAACCAATTTATTGCTTAAGGATGTACCTTTTGATTTTACACAAGAATGCAAGAGCGCTTTTGAAAAACTTAAGAACGCTCTCACGACTGCGCCCATTATTAGGCCTCCTGATTGGAGTAAACCCTTTGAGCTGATGTGCGATGCATCAGACTATGCTGTTGGGGTTGTTTTAGGTCAACATCTAGATGGTAAGCCCCATATCATATATTATGCTAGTAAGACTCTCAATGACGCTCAACGTAATTATACGACAACTGAGAAAGAACTGCTAGCTATAGTATATGCTCTTGATAAGTTTCGCTCCTACCTTTTAGGCACCCATACTGTCATCTTTACGAATCATGTCGCTATTAGATTCCTTCTATCCAAGAAGGAGACTTAGCAGCGCCTTATTCGTTGGATATTGTTGCTTCAAGAGTTTGACCTTGAGATTAGAGATAAAAAGGGGACCGACAATGTAGTGGCTGACCATTTGTCTAGATTAGACCGTCCTGGGGATTCTAGTGTCATTTCTGAGAACTTTCCTGATGAGCTTCTTTTTGCAATATCGAATGCTCCATGGTTCGCAGATATAGTTAATTACTTGGCTAGCAACAAGTTCCCAACTGATTGGAACAAGCAGGATAGATCCAAATTCCTTGCTAATGCCAAATATTATTTCTGGGATGACCCTTACCTTTTTAAGTACTGTCCTGACCAGATCATTCGTCGTTGTATTTCCGTTTGGGAGCAACAAGAGGTCCTTAAGTTCTGCCATGAACATGCTTGTGGAGGACATTTCAGTGCCAAAAAGACAGCTGCTAAAGTATTGCAGTGTGGTTTTTATTGGCCAACTCTCTTTAAGGACTCTCACATGCATTGTACTGTATGTACTCGTTGTCAACAATTAGGGAAAATCACTAGGCGGCACATGATGCCCTTACAGCCAATACTTCCTGTCGAAATGTTTGATGTATGGGGCATTGATTTCATGGGTCCCTTCCCTGGTTGTCATGGTTTTTTGTACATTCTGGTCGCGGTAGACTATGTTTCTAAATGGATCGAGGCCATTCCCACAAGGCACAACGACCAAGAAACTGTAGTAAATTTTCTAAAAGAGTATATATTTGCCCGATTTGGTGCTCCCCGTGTGATCATTAGTGATGGGGGGAGCCGTTTCTGCAATAGAGCTTTTCGAAAACTTGTCCAAAAGTACGGAGTTACTCACAAAGTGGCCCTTGCGTACCATCCACAAACTAATGGCCAAGCTGAGGTGTCGAATAGAAAGATTAAAAATATTTTGCAAAAAACAATTGACCCTGATAAGGTTGATTGGTCTCGTAGAGTTGGTGATGCATTATGGGCCTATCGTACTGCTTTCAAAACTCCCATAGGCATGTCTCCTTTTCGTCTTGTTTTTGGAAAACCATGTCACCTACCTATAGAGCTTGAGCATAGAACCTTTTGGGCAATGAAAACGCTCAATTTTAATCTCGACCAGGCAGGTAAGAGGAGAAAACTCCAGCTTTCTGAGCTTGAGGAACTTCGGAATGAAACTTATGATTTTTCCAAGTCCTACAAAGCTAATATGAAAAAACTACATGATCGTCAGATCTTACGTGGAGATTTTCAAATTGGGGACAAAGTTTTACCATATAACTCTAGGTTGCATTTATTTCCTGGTAAACTACAGTCTCGTTGGTCGGATCCCTTTGTTGTGTCTGCAGTAACACCCTTTGGTGCTATCACTTGTCTAAATCCTGCAGACAACACTGAATTTCAAGTCAATGGTCAACGTCTTAAGTATTTCCATGAATTAAGGCCCCCTGAAGTAGAGGAAACTCTCTTAGAAAACCCTACCTATTTAGACTGACCTTTGACCTGCTGGTATCCGAACCCTCCCCTACTCTACTCTTGTCTCTTTCTTGGGAGGTGTGGTTGAAAGTGTCGGGCCCATAGTCCACAAACTCTTACTGGCTAAGTATAATTGATCCAGTGCACGCTTTTTCTCTCAAGCGTCATCACCAAACAGACCTGTTTCCCGCTCTGTTTGGGGGTGGGGAAGTCATTTCCCATCTTTTCTAAGTCTAGAGTATCTGACTTTAAAAGACTCATGTTGTATATTAGACATTAGGATTTCACGCATTCCATTCTAGCGTTTTGTCTCTCCTGTATCTTTGTTTAGAGTAGCGTTTATTTAGGGAGTGAATCCTGGTTGTCCACCTGTCTGGCTGAAGACGTTAAACTTAGCGCTCCTAGGAGGCAACTCTGTGTATCTCCTAAACCCAATCGTGCGTTAGTGTTTTTTATTAGTTTCTGGGTTTAGTAGTTATTGGCTTATAACTATTTCTTTAGGATCCTAGAATAGATCTGTTTGGGGGTGGGCATGGCCCACCACTCTTTGATTGTGGTTCCTTGGATAAATAATTTTTACAATTACAAATTTAAAATTATTTCAATTTTTGGAATTCTTAATAATTATTGCATGATTTTTGGGATTTTATTTGACACTCTTAATGGTACTTATATTCGCAAGAATATAATTATACATTATCGCGGAATTTTCAAAGTTAAATTTGAATTATTTCGTGCATTTTTGCTTTCCAGGGGTAAAACCATCATTTCCACTAATTTCAATAGTGGGGGAAGCGTCTAGAGGAAGTCACTTCTCTATATATACCCTCGGGTGTCATTAGAAAAGTCACAAGACAATTTCAAAACCCAAGTCAAACTGAGTCAACGTGGGTCAAACTAGAGTCTTCTTCTTCCCCAGATCTCGACTCGAGTTCCTTATAGAGTAATCTGAACTCGATTCGAGTTTCGTTATAGATCCAGTTTCTCTCTCCTCATATCTCTTTCGTTTCTAGGCCAAATTCAATAATTTTTGCGGGGTTTTGTTCCTTTCTTCATCCTCTTCATTTCTATACCAAAATCCCCTCCTATCATGCCTCCTAGAAGAAGAGAGAGAGTGATTATCTGGGAACGCGATTATTCGCATCTTTTCGATGATAATCGCTTTGGGAGCACCTTTGTTGAGAGGATTCATGCCTGAAGCTGGGATGTACTCCTTGGCTCTGATTACAAGCCATTTGATCCTCAAATGTTTCGTCATTTTTATGAGTCCATGGAGTGGGCCGATGACGGCGTGTACATCAACTGGGATCCAAACCATCGTTTCTTGCTGACGCCTGACACTGTCTCTATAGTCACGACGCTCGAGCTTGATGAGGCTCCCCTGCAGCAGGAGGCTCCACTGGTGACACCAGACGTCATCGAGGCCGTCCTCGTTGATGACTTGGTGCTGCACCGGTATAGCAGCCATATCTCCATCGGTTGGCTCCGAGTCAACCAGGGCTTGGTGGCACACTGGCTGACCACCAATGTCCTTGGGACGACAAGGATGAGGGAGTTGTTCTCAAAGGATATCCATATCCTCTGCCTGCTTCAGGAGGACATTTACGGCTACTGCATGGTCCGCCGCCTCTTCGCTACTATCACCGGTGCCCGAGCCACTTCTGCTCCACTTCCTAGCCTGGTGATGGCTATTCTGCGCTATTGGGAGGCACCTCTTCTTCCTGCACTCTCTCTGGAGTCGGTCGTCCGGCTCGAGGTTTCCATCCCTGGGCTGTCAGCGTGTCGACAGCTGTTGTGGGACCCACAGGCAGAGGTGCCCGTCCAGTACAGACCTGGCGACCAGTGGGCGTTCTTTTCACTCCATACCAATGAGGAGCAGTTCCAGCTTCTCTGGAGGGGTATGGGTGAGATTCGAACTGCAGTCGAGGACTTGCAGCGTCGCTTCGACGAAGGCCAGGGTAATCTCGTCGACGACGGGGTTGATTTTATTTTCTGTTATTAGCCATTATAATTTACTTATGTATTTTGTTTTATTTTTCGCACTCTTGTAATAAAATTTTCAATCATTGTACTTTATTTCCAAATATTAATGAAAATTGTTGGAATTTTAATGATTTTGCAAACTTGTCCTTTTTCTGAAATTTTTAGCCATTCTTGGGCTTCATTGCAAAAATCTGAACTTTTGGAGTAAATTTTGAAAATTTTTGGTCCTAGGGACCTTAGTCCAAATATTTTAAATAAAAAGGAGGTTAGGGTTTGATCTTTTGGAAACCTTATGGTATTAGGCAACTTTTGGAGTCCTATTAGGGCTCAAACTCTTAAAATCTAGCCTATATATACCACACCAAGTTTAGAGGACCATCAGTTAAAAAATTAGAATTTTTAAAACTTTTTTATTTTCTGATCTGGGCCCGAACTCTAGTCGAGTTCCTTATAGGCCATTTCAATCTCGAGTCGAGATTGAACCTAGCAGCAGTTTTCTGAGCTCGTTTTAAGTGTTTTTTTCTCGGTTTTCGCGTTGGTTTTTGGTGTTTTCTTCTTTCTTTTGCAATGGCTAATATTCAGAATGAGTTATGGATGCCCGATGGCATGGATATCATCCCCGAGATGGATTTTCGGGAATTATGGATAGTCCTTATGGAGCTTCCTTTAGGGATGGGATTTTTGACAAAGGTTGGGAAGGTTTTCTTTATGATTTTACTGCTGTGTATTCCCCTTCTATGGTAAGAGACTTTTACCGTACGTTGCCCTTTGGTGATGTTATTCCCTTTGATGGTTTCAAAGTTACTATGCATGGCCCCGTATTTATCAATTCTTTTTCTATCACTCGGGCATTGGGTATTCCACTCCCATTGCGACCTGTTTATTCACATCCTGATTACTTCATCTCCAATCATGTTGACATGTTGGATAATTACCTAGATCACTTTGGCCTTTGCACTTTTTCCTTCCATCCTGAGAATTATGCTAATGTGGCACCTACCACTTGCCTAGCTGCTAATGTAGCTACTGCTGCTTTATGGGTCATGAGGAATCTATTAGGTGCACATAGGTTGGATTATGTCAATGATACCACAATGCATGTTGTTTACTGCATTGTTAATAATTTTAGAGCTCTTGACATAACATCCTAGTTAATGGATGGCATAAGGAATGTTTTTCAGATTGATCAGCTAATTTACCCTACTGCTATCTGTAAGATAGTCCTTCGTACCTATCCTGATTGGAAAAATAGGTACAATGATTGGACTCACCTTATCCCTATGGATCCTACACATCGTTTTATTAGGAGAAGTCGCCTATTCACATGGGTGCCTAACACTATATATGTAGAGTATCCAAAGTTGCATAGAAATGATGATTTTATGGATAATAGTGAGGGATCTTGGAATGTGATCAAAGCGGCATTAACTCTATGGCGTGACGACTTGGATGGTTTGCCAAGAGAAATTGCTTGAAAACGAGAGTGTAATATAGGATTTCCTTTTCTGTTGAGTTAGTCCTTTTTTCAGTATATTTTATTTCAATTGTGTCATAGTATGGAATTCCTTGAATCTCTATATAGAGATAATTTTATTTGACAGAAATCTATAAAGCGGTTTGAATTTTTAGCACATTCATGGTAATATCTTTCTCTCTCTCTTTCCTATGCTTAATATGAGCCTTGAGGACAAGGCAATCTCTTTGTTTGGGGGTGGGGAAGCATTTCAATCCTTTTTGCAAAAGATTTTCAAACTTCTATATCCATACTTGTGTAAAAATTCAAAAAATAATTTGAGAAAAATCAAGAAAAATCTTTCTTACAAAGACTTTTTCAAAATAGGATAAGTATACCATCAATGATGAACATAATGGTTGAATCTTTCCTTTTCAAGTTTAAGGACATTTATTGCTTCACCAAGTAGTTGAGTCTTATACTACATTTACATGAGCATAAGCATGACATTCATCTGCATTTATTATAGATTACATGTGCAAATACAACTACACCTTGAGAAATTTGAGGAATAAGTGTAGAGACTTAACCCAATAAGCTTTTGAGCCCCATCCTTTTCTTGGAGAGTTATTACGTACATCTGGAGTCAAAAGACTCAACCTCTCAGTTTTGTTTGTTTTTAGTCTCATATTCATTTTTATAGTTAGCCTTGAGATGACATCAAGTGGGTGTAATATAAACTTAAGTCTTGTAGCTTATTCAAGATGTGATCACCATATCAGTACTTAGAGATGATACAAAGACCTTTAGATAAACCTTGTTTACCTTAGCCTACCCTGATGATATTTTATCCCTTAGGTTAACCATTCTGAGCCTTTCCTTGTTACTTAGCCTTTTTCTTGAGCCCATTATCCTTACCCAACTCCATTGTAGGAGTAAATACCCTTAGAATGTTTTAGGTCCCTTTACCCATTGTTTTTGGAACATGAGGATGATCGTTTATGTGGTTACAAGAAGAAAGGAGAAATACAAAGAATCTCCAAACTAGTGAGATGAACCAAATATTGAAAATCAAAAAGTTTGAAGAAATTCCAAAAAAGCCAGAATCTTCCAAACCATTCAAAATCCAAAAAGAAAGGAAGATTCCCAAATAGGCTAGAGCTTTATTGAAATTTTCCCAAAAGAAAATGAGAAATACTTCTTCTCAAAATAAAAATTCCACAAATTTCTCCATATGTTATTATTACAAATCACAAGTATTGAAGGCCCGAATGTTCCAAAAATGTTTCACAAAGCCTGTGCCATTTCTAGCCCCGTCCTAAGCCAAGTTACAACCCATTACTGTCTTTTGTAGATCTAAGCTGATATGGTTGGATGTGGCGAGTAAGTGAGAAGGTGCTGAGGTGAAAAACCCGACATCTCAAGCAAGGCTAATTTTTTCATTCTTTGAGACTAAGTTCATTCCCTTACACCAGTCCGTTCTTATTGATATATGTGAGATGATTGTTCATCTTCTTTCCTCACATAGAGGTAAAATGATAAACACCATCTCTAAGTGATTTTATTTCAGAGTGTATGACTGTGAGGCAGAAGTCAAAGTGACCTTTCCAAAGGTGACTTAAGACCCGTGGTAGTATGGGTACATGCCTGTATTCGATGCATTTGAGACCGTTATGCGTGGTTTATATTTCATATCTTATTCATGCATTGGTAGTATGTTATCTCATTTGAACGGTTTTGCAATACTTATCCTTGAACTAGTCATTGTAGTAAATTCTGAGGTACATGGTAGAAAATTCTATTCTTGAACTAGTCATTGTAGTAAGTTTGTAGGTATCTTCTCTGGAAAACCCTCAGGAGAATATAACTCCTCCACCTGAGAAACCCTTGTGGTTAAAAGCCTTGATGCATATTGTTAATGCAATCACCTTAGTTATACTTCTCTTTTGAGTTCCTTATTCTTTCTTCTCATCTTTACTTGTGGACAAGCAAAGTGTTGTTTGGGGGTATTTGATCGGACCTCAAAAGTGTGTATTTATCCCCCGAATAGCACCTTGTTTGTCTAGCACTTAGCTTATATTATTGTATTATATCTATTGATTAGTGCTTTCTTGTCTTTTGTGTAGGTTTCATGAGCCGAAATGCGAATATTATGTAAAAGCCCGCGAAAAGTCGAGAAAAACAAGCAAAAAGGTAATATTGGCACAAGGGAAGAAGAATGGATATTTGCACCTGTGAAATCTGCTAAGGGCACCCCACGGTCAACTCTGGTCAACTCTGTTAACTTGACTTTTCAGTCAACTTTGACTTGTGTTGATTTTTGTTGACTTCGGTCAACTGTTGACTTTTATTGACTTCGGTCAACCGGTGACTTCTGTTGACTTCGGCCAACTGTTAGACTCTGCTGACTTTTGTCAACTCTGTTGACTTTCGTTGATTTGACTTTCTATTTTGGGTCTTAATCTTAAAAAGGCTCCACAAGAAAATCCAGAAGTCCGATTTGGGCCCATGAGCTATCAAACTGAAGGTCTTAGCCCAAGCTACAATTCAAGCCCAAG
This sequence comes from Aquilegia eximia, assembly GCA_023053565.1. Lineage (NCBI taxonomy): Eukaryota > Viridiplantae > Streptophyta > Magnoliopsida > Ranunculales > Ranunculaceae > Aquilegia > Aquilegia eximia. The sequence continues at coordinate 17,759,366 of JALIGU010000003.1, forward strand.
ATATTTAGGTTTTGCTGATTGTCTAATCCCTCTAGGAGACCAGCAGCAGCAGCCACGAATTTCACCAAGTTTGAAAGTCTTTGCATGCAAGTATTCTACTTTGTATTATCTATATAAGAGAATATGTAACTAGGCTTTATTTATCTTTTAGCCTCCACTTTAAGATCAACTTTCATTGAAGAAGAGTTGATCTTCTTCTTCATTGTAGTCAATTCAATATTCAATATCAATCCATTAAATTCCATTATGATGTTTTATGATTTATCTATTTGTTCCTTGGGTATGAGTAGCTAAATGTTCATGGGGGGATGGTGGAAGCTTTCTAGGTAATGTAAAAGTATCATGTTTCTTCTTCTTGTTCATTGTGATTCAAAGTTCTTAATGTTTATTTACTTCTAATTCGCGATATGAGGTAAGTATGATTATTTGCATGCAATTGTTATCCATGGTGTTAAAATATTATTGTTAGGGTTTAGGGAGACCTAGCTTTAATGGTAGTATTTTTATTTATTGTAGATATGTAGTGAAATAGCTGAGAGGTGATTATTACATGTTAATGATATTTATCTTTTATTGGAACCCTTTTGTGATTAAATCAAATAGCTGAGAGGTGATGATTTAATTATGAATAATATGTTGAGTTAATTAGATTCAATAGCTGAGAGGTGAGGGTTTAATTAATGAAACATATTAAATAGCATGCATAATAGAATCCCGTTTTAATTAGGTGGAATAGCTGAGAGGTGACTACTTCATTATTAGAGGTATTAATAACTAGTTGGAAAAACCGAGAGGTGACTTATTAGTTATTATAGATTGAACATGAAGAACAACATGATATGATTGCATGATCTAGTTTGTGAAAACCAATTATTCCCCCTATGTCATCATATATCTTCTTTTCCATATCTTCCATATTCTTAACTTAGGATTTATTATTTATTATTGCCTGTAGGAAGTAGAATCAATCATCCAATATTATTGTTGATTCCTTTGGTGTTTCTGAATTATTATTCTTAATTGTGTTTGAGCTAAGATCTCCCCCTCTGAGGTGGGTACGACCCTTGCTTGTTACTTGTCTACTTTGATCTTCAATTTATACAGGCACAAGAAGGAACTTCAAGTAAAAATCTAATTTTTTGATAGTAGGCGTAAAAAACCTACACATCACTCTCCCTTAAGGAAGTGGTGTACGATCGTGCCATCGAAGAGCTTCGGCTGGCAAAGGCTGCCTATCAGCAGGTCCTCGACCAGCTGGAGAAGGAGAAGGCGAAGAAGGGCGGTGACGGCTCCGGTCCTTCTTCTCAACCTTAGCTTGGTTAGATTTTTGCAATAGGCTCTTGTCCCGGTTGTCGGGGGACTCCCACTTGTGTATCTCTTCTCCTGAAAAGAAATAAAAAATTTTGTTGTGCAAAAACATCTTGTTAGATATCTTTACTTTAATTCCAGCATTTATTACAACTTTCTAAAGGGAATATGGTTTGATACTTAAAGGGAATTTGACCCCGCCTTGCAAGATTTAACCCGCGGGGCAGACCAGCTTTCTAAACACCCCCGATTTTTAAGAGTGGATAGCCTCACTCTTAAAACTGGTTTCCAAGACCGAAAGCTAGGTCCGGGCGTCTTGGGCCTAAAAGGAGGATAACTCCGCATTTAGGACTTTGACAGGATCGAAAGCTAGGTCCGGGCGTCCTGGGTTGGATAGGGTTTTTGGATCCCTGTCATCCTCGATTTCCAAGACCGGAAGCTAGGTCCGGGCGCCTTGGGCCTAAAAGGAGCATAACTCTGCATTTAGGACTTTATCAGGATCGGAAACTAGGTTCGGGCATCTTGGGTTGGATGGGGTTTTTGATCCCTGTCATCCTCGATTTCCAAGACCGGAAGCTAGGTTCGGGCGCCTTGGGCGTAAAAGAAGCAAAACTCTGCATTTAGGACTTTGACAGGATCAGAAACTAGGTCCGGGCATCCTGGGTTAGATGGGGTTTTTTATCCCTATCATCCTCGATTTCCAAGACCGGAAGCTAGGTCCGGGGGCCTTGGGCCTAAAAGGAGGATAACTCTGTATTTAGGTCTTTGACAGGATCGGAAACTAGGTCTCGACATCTTGGGTTGGATGGGGGTTTTGATCATGTCATCCTCGATTTCCAACCGGAAGCTAGGTCCGGGAGCCTTGGGCCTAAAAGGAGCATAACTCTGCATTTAGGACTTTTACAGGATCAAAAACTAGGTCCGGGGATCCTGGACCTTAGTGGAGACATGATCTTGCACTAGGATTTTCAGTAGTAAACAATACAAAGTACTCAAATTCTAGCGGGAAAGAATCTTTATTGAAATCATCTAGCGGAGTACATTACTTGTAAAATTTCTTGAGGTGGAAAGCGTTCCATGGTCTGGAAAAGAGGTCATCGGTCAGAGTTTTGAGGAAGCATGAACCCTTTGCAGCATGTCTATCTATGATGTAGGGCCCTTCCCAGTTTTCTCCTAGCTTGCCAGCTGTTGTATTTTCAGTCATGATATTGACTTTCCGCATGACCCAGTTGCCTGGATTGAACTTTTCTCTACGACTCGCTTGTCATATCCTATTTTAATGGTTTCCTAGTACTGGAGGAGGTGTTGTAGGGCTTGCTCTCTCTTGTCGTCAAGAACAGCATTTTCTCTTGCGAGTATCCCTTCATTCTTCTCGGTAAGGACTACATCAGTACGAGTTGTCGAAGCTAGCAGCTCTGTTGGCATTACCACTTCTACTCCGAAGGTAAGCTGGAAGGGTGTCATACTGGTGGACCTTCTTGGGGTGGTCCGATATGCCCATAAGACCCCCGAGAGTTGCATTACCCAGTTGCCTTTCGTTTTATCCAATCGCTTCTTGAACGTATCCAAGATGACCCGGTTGGATGCTTCAGCTTGCCCATTCTCCTGGGGATAGTATGAGGCTGAGAAATTGTGTTTGATCCCCAAAGACTTGTAGAACAACCAGATATTATCACAGTTGAACTGTTTTCCATTATCTGATACTAGCTTTTGGGGGATTCCGAACTTGCAGATTACATCTTTCCACAGAAATCTTCTGACATCAGAGGCGCATACCTGTACCTATGCTACGGTTTCAACCCATTTGGTGAAATAATCTGTAGCAACAAGCAGGAACCTGACTGAGTGTGGAGCTTTCGGGAGTGGTCCCATAATATCTAGTCCCCACTTGGCGAAAGGCTATGCGCTCAGGATGGGGTGAAGTTCATTTACCGGGGCATGTCCGATCAGGGCATGCTTTTGACACGGGAGGCATGCCTGGGTGAACTTCTTGGCGTCTGTCATCATGTGCAGCCACCAGTATCCTTGGATCATTGTCTTTTATGCCAGATTTCTGTTCCCAGAATGGTTGCCGCAGATCCCAGCATAGATTACCTTTAGTATGATCAGGCCTTGTTCTGGAGTGAGAAACCTAAACAAGACCCTGGAGCCGTGGCTCTTCATGTATAGCCTGTGTGACTCCCGGTGCAGCATGACAGTGAACTTCGACGCATCCCTCATAATTTTGGCTGATAGCTTTGGATCTTCTGGAAGTAGATGGTGGATGAGGAAGTTGATGTATGGCCTCCTCCAGTCGTGGCCGTTGTCTTTATGTAGGTTTTATGAGCAGAAATGCGAATATTGAGTAAAAGCCCGCAAAAAGACGAGAAAAGCAAGCAAAGAAGTGTTATTTGCACAAGGGAAGAAGATTGGATATTTGCACCCACGGAATCTGCTAAGGGCACCCCGTGGTCAACTCTGGTCAAATATATTGAGTTGACTTTTTGGTCAACTTTGATTTTGGTTGACTTTTGGTCAACTGTTGACTTCGAGTCAACTGCTGCTGAGCTAGGTTGACTTTCGGTCAACTGCTGACTTCTGAAGACTTTGGGTCAAATCTGTTGACTCATATGTTCCGGACTTCCTATTTTGGGTCTTGATCTTATAAAGGCTCTACAAGAAGAACCAGAAGTCCAATTGGGGCCCATGAGCTATCAAACTGAAGGTCTTGGCCCAAGCTACAATTCTAGCCCAAGAGGATTAGGTTTTGCTGATTGTCTAATCCCTTTAGGAGGCCAACAGCAGCAGCCACGAATTTCACTAAGTGAGGAAGTCTTTGCATGCAAGTATTCCATTATGTAATAGGTATATAAGAGAAGTTGTAACTAGGGTTTACTATGAATCGAGAATCGATCAATCTTGGAGCTAAGCTAAGTCTTAGCCTCAACTTGAAGATCAACTTTTGTACTCAATTCAATATCAATATCAATCCATGATTTCAATTATGATGTTCTTTGATTTAATTATTTGTTCCATTGGTATGAGTAGCTAAATCATCATGGGGGGAAGGTGGAAGCTTTCTAGGTGATGTATGATTATTATGTTGTTTCTTCTTATTCATTGTGATTCAAGGTTCTTAATGCTTATTTACTTCTATCTGCAGTATGAGGTAAGTATGATTGTTTGTATGTTATTGTTATCCATGTTATTAAATATTATTGTTAGAATTTAGGGAGACCTAGTTTTGATAATAGTATTATATTTATTGTAGATGTGTACTGAAATAGCTGAGAGGTGATTACTACATGTATGTAATATTTATCTTTTATTGGAACCCTTTCATGATTAAATTCAATAGCTGAGAGGTGAGGATTTAATTGTGAATAATATGTGGAGTTAATTAGATTCAATAGCTGAGAGGTGAGGATTAATTACTATTGGTATTAATAATTAATAGGAATAGCTGAGAGGTGACTTATTAATCATTATAGATTGAATATGAAGAACAACATGATATAATTATATAACCTAGTTTGTGGAAACCTACTACTCCCCCTATTTCATCATATTATCTTCTTTTCCATATCTTCCATATTCTTAAGTTAGGATTTATTATTATTCATTGCCTGTAGGAAGTAGAATCAATTCTTCAACTTTTATTATTGATTCATTGATCTTTTTTAACCATTGTTCTTAATTGTGTTTGAGCTAAGATCTCCCCCTCTGAGGTGGGTACGACCCTTGCTTGTTACTTGTCTACTTTGATCTCAATCTATACAGGCACAAGAAGGAACTTCAACTTAAAAATACAATCTTTTGATATATGGTGTAAAAAGTCCTCTATCAAATAACGACGGTATCAGATGCGTCATGTACTTCTGATAGTAAGGTTCTGAACCTTCGCGCAAAATTCCTGAGTGTCTCGTTCCAGTCCATCTGTAGGGAGAACAAGACTTCAGCTCCCTTCTTTGTCTTCACGTTGAACCAGTACTTTTCCTCGAACAACTTGGCCAGTTGTACGAATGTGCGGATGGATGCGGGCGGCAGGTTGTAATACCACGTATGCGCTTCACCTTTGAGTGAAGCAGCAAACATTTTTACAAGTAACTTGTCATCTTGGTCCCACATGGCCATGGTGCTCTTGTAGTTCATGACATGCTGAACCGGACAGTCGGGACTAGACAAACGGCTCAATTAATCAATCCCCTACAAAGACGGAACCATCTAGTCCCGGCCAACTTCAAGCAGCCGCCCTTCGAACAGTTAATCAATCCCCTACAAAGATTTTTTCAAAAACAAAATATTAGAACTGAGAGATTGCAAGGGAAAAAAGAGTTTAGATGAAAACCCGAATCACCAAATTATCTCAATCGCAAAAACCTTATCTTCAATTCGTTGTGGTGAACATAAGAGACGAGTGGGAAGGAGGGAATTAGGGTTCTTGGAGTCCCCTTAAAAAAAATTTGAAGAGGAGAGGGAATCTGAGCAGTGTTTTGTTTTATCACTTCCTCCAAATATCCACAAACCTAAAATAGATCCTAACCGTAGATCCGAAAAATTGATTTAATATTCAATCATACGGCTGAAACATTTATACATTGCCACGGTTAAAAACTGTCGCTAGGAGCAAGAAAAAGTTTAGATATAGTTCAGTTTCTTGCCAAGTTTAGATATATCTGCCACGACTAAAGTCCGTAGCTAACTTTGGCACTGACCCGGTCCGTGGCAAAGCAAATCGCTTAGCCGTGCCAAAATCCATGTTTTTTTTAGTGGTTGTGGCCACCTAGCTGATCAGTGTCACCAATCAGGGTCCCATCATCCAAATATCACGCCTGAAACATCAAGTGACACTCAGATTGGATTCACAATACTAGTGAATGCAAAACCTAGGCAAAAAGAAGAGGCCTTAACGGACCCCCTGCTGAATCCTGGTTGCTGACCAAATATATATGGACCCCAAATATAATCTTGCAGACTGACTATATAGATATTCAACCCAAGGTGCAATACTAGGACAATGAATGCGTACCTCTTTTAGCATAATCGTGTGATCAACAAGATTGAATGCATTTTGGAAATCCACCAGCAACATTAAAAGGTATGTGTTATCCTGATTTGCATGATCAAACTGGCTAACCGCATGCAACACTGCCTCTGCCCCACCAGGCACACTATCCCCAAACTGAAAGTCGTTGAGTATGAGACCATATCTTGGGAAACTCCTTTCATTGCGATCTTGGACTCTAGACGTCGTCATACCATACCTACTACTATTGGGCGAACCCCATTACCAGGTTTGAGAAGAGGAGTAAGGGGTGCACTTGTAATAAATTCTGCTAATATAAGTGGGCATCGACCTTGTAACCAGAAGTTCACAACCAAAATCAAAGCATCCATAAGATCTATACTTATAGTAGAGGCTAGAGGTGAGCAAAAAAACTGGAAAACTGAGAAATCGAACCGAACTGGTACATACGGTTCGGTTTTTAACGGTTCTTAGATGTGTCGGTTCAGTTTACGATTTTAAAAGTTGTAGAACCGGTTCCTACAGTTCGGTTTACGGTTTCTCTCTTCAAAATATTGCGGTTAACCGAACCGAATAATAATAGTAGTACACTAGTATATTAAGGGTTAAGATATGTTAATATGATTGGTCTAATGGATTTTTTGGATTTAATATTAAGTAAAGTTTGGAAGCCCACAATGTATTAAGGTTGCAGGCTCAAAACCCAAAAATCCCAAACCATAGAAACCAACCGAACCGTAAAATCGGTTCGGTTTGTGACCGGTTCCTAAGGTCTTATGGTTCGGTTTCGGTTCCAAAAAGTTTGAAACCGTGCTTTACAGTTCAGTTTCTGGTTTCACCTAAATCTAACCGGTTCCGAACTGTGCTCATCCCTAGTAGAGGTTGCACCGCTCATAACATCTAGAAGGTGTTGGGCACAGAGTCCATCACGCCCACATGATGTACCCTTCGAAAAAGACCTGATGCATGCCAATTGCCAACACTGCATCCCTCTCAACAGTCAACGGTGGCTCAGACAATTGAGTATCTGGTATGGACGGTAGTAGACTCATCGGGTGTTTTTCCTCTAATGCCTGTCGTGTCTCTAAAGTGTCTGGTGCTACCCCTGAATATGCCAAGACTTTAACCGCATCAATTATTTATTTATTTATTTATTTTTGTTTAACAAAAAACTATTTTATTGATAAATGTACTACTCTCAATGAATATAGCGATAAAACCTATAATTTTTTTTTTTTTTTGAAAAACATTTATTCTTAACACTAAAAGTTTTATGGATCCATTTGTTCCTCAAATCGCAAAAATGTACTACTTTCAACACATAGGATTGATCTGAAATTCCATCAAACCATTCATTAGATTATTACATATGTATAGACAATCAATGATAAATATTTAGGAAATGTTGATGTGAATGGTAAGAGCTCAAAACTTTATTAGAATTATTTGAGGAATATACGTAGACTTGTGTAGACAGGATGAATTCAAAGCTATAATGGAACACGTATATACTTGGCGTGGTAGGCTATGTATATATTGTTCGAGAATATTCAAAAATATGTACAGATGACGATGAATTCAAGAAAATATTGCCACATATATATAAATAGTTGGTGTGGTAGACTTTGTACATGCACATACATACGCATCTTCAGTTGGAGATGGTCATAAAGTGGAGATGGTATTTGGTAGTTTGGACCCCATTGTTTTGATGTATGTTTGTTGGCTCTATGGGACATTGGCCTTCTACGGGTATTGATGGGCATTTGTTCTGATTTGGCCCCTTAAGGGGATTTGGCATTTCGGGGCATAGTTGGCATCGAAAGATATGTGTTTGGAAGAACTACGATGGCTTGATCTCATGGAGTTCGTACAGGTAGCCACTTGATGGTCCAACCGTTTTGGTTAAGTTGTTCGTTTGTTTTTTAAGATCAACTCAGATTTGAATCTTCACCGAGGTGGAGAATTGTTGGGAAACCGGTTCTCTAAGGAATCCATTTCATATTTGGATTTCTAGGTCTATTAAGGATTTTAGAATTTAGTATTAGAATACGACTTCCAATGCGATTAAGTTTGATATTCCTATTAAGAAGTTGTTTTGTATACCCTAAAAGCTATAAATATAAGGTCTTAGGAATTAATTTAGTATTGAAACCGGCTCTAAGTTGTTTGACATCAATTTTGTGACATTGGTCGTCCATGGTTATTTCGCCTTGAGTTCATTGTTAAGAAAACCTTGTTGTTCGCGTGTCATCCTGTGACCTTGTCTTCGCGTCTTGTGTCAAGTATGGTTTTTGGTTCAGGACGTACGTACCTTGTTAGGACGTACGTACGTCAGGTTAGGCAGCAAAACTTTCATCATGTTAAACGTACGTACCATGTTAGGGCGTACGTACGTATGGTTAGTCATCAAGATAGTTTTTGGTCTGGACGTACGTACCTTGTTAGGACGTTCGTACGTCCAAGCAGTCAGCAAGCTTGTTTCGTATGGAGACGTACGAACGTCATTTCGACAGACGTACGTCCAATGTGGATTTTCTCTATTTCGGCCCATTTTCTGTGTTTTCCAACCCTAAGTATAAATAGGGTTTCTCTTCCAAAGAATTAGTTAGTTCTTTGGCCGTCCAGTATTCCTCTTGTTCTGGAGTTTTGGTTTAGGTTTTGGTGTTGAAAGTGTTCTTGGTTATTGAACTCAATTCCCTTCCTTCCCCCTTCTCTCAATTCATAAATCTGTTATCTTCCAAGTTTCATTGTGAATTCGGCTTCGAGTCTTCTTGTGTGTTCATCAAGAAGTCGAGTGTCTTGTGCGTACATCAAGGTGCTCTGGTGAAGTCAAGGTGTTAGAGATAACCAGGAGTATCAACTCGCAGTGAGTGCAGGTAGTTGATAGGTTTGTACATCTCTTTTTATTTAGTGGATTATTTGTTGTCATAAAGGCAACCGTGGACGTTTCCCGTATTGGGTTTTTACCACATTAAAAAATTTTGTGTGTTATTTACTTTCTGCGTATTGGTTGATTTGTTTGAATATTCAATTGTTATATTAGCACTATTTGTAGTTTCTCAATTGGTATCAGTCGCTGGGGGCTGGTTAAGGAGCGTAAAGGCTCTCGCTAACGATCAATAGTGCTTTATGGAACCTCACAAGTTTGCTACTTCAAGTCTTCCTCCACAATTCAGTGGAAAAGATTTTGGTCATTGGAAAGTACGGATGCGAGCTTATCTCCAAGCATTAGGAGAAGAAGTCTGGCTTTCTGTTGTCACAGGGTGGAAAGAACCTCTGACTACTACAGGTACTGATGATACTGCCGTTACATCACTGACGCCACGTGAAAAGTGGACATCTGAACAGAAGTTGTTGGCAAATTATAACAACAAGGCACTCAATGCTATTTTCATGGTATTAAATGCCAGTGAGTTTCGTCGTGTGCAAGGCTGTGAAGAGGCTAAAGATGCATGGAACAGGCTTATCTGTACACATGAAGGTGACGAAACTGTCAAAGAAAGCAAGCTGGAACTGTTAACATCTCAGTTTGAGAATCTACGGATAGATAATTCTGAGACTTTTGATGATTTCTTTATTCGTCTCCAAGACATTATAAACTGCAGTGCTGCTATTGGCTATGCATATACTGACACACAAGTGGTACGTAAGATATTGCGTGCTTTCCCTCCTCGGTTTCATTCTCGTAAGGATGCCATTACTGAGAGTAATGTGATTAAGAACATGTCCATTGAGACACTTGCTGGGGAACTAAGGACGTGTGAGATGGAACAGGCCTTGGAAGAACTTTTGAAGAACAAGTCTGTGGCATTCAAGGCTACATCGTCTAAAGAAACTCCCACAGGACTCTCTGATGATGAAGAACAGGCTGTGGATGATAACTATGCGTTTCTGTCACGTAGCTTTCAGAAGATTCTGAAATATCAACAGAATCGAGACCCTCGAAAGCGATTTCCTGACTCCTCAAATGCTCCTAGGAGTCGTGGTTTTGAGCGATTCTTTGTGGATGGAAGAAGAGCTCGAGTTGATCGTAAAGATGTCCAATGCTACAAGTGTCGTGAATATGGACACTTTGCTAATGAATGTGACAAGAAGGTGGATCGCAAACCTGGTGATAATTCCAAAGCGAACCTCACAGTGACGTGGGATGATTCAGATGAAGATGAGGATGGCAATCCCTCAAATATTGTCTCCAACTATGTAGCCTTCAGTGCATCCCTGGATGAGCATCCAGGAGGTATTGTATCCTCTACTGATGATATTAATGTTTCTGATTCTGGTGTTCATGCTACTACTAGTGAATTATGTGATATGTATAAGTTTTCCATGCAACAAGTAAAGTTGCTTGAAAAAACTAACACTGTCTTGCAGGAACAGGTAGATAGTCTTGGGCAGGATATATGTAACCTTGCAGGTGACTCCAACATGTTGAAGGAAGAATTTGTGAAGGAAAAGGAGGATTTCCAAGTGCGTATTGCCACTCTGGAAAAACTGAATAATGATCTGGAGACACGGTATCGATCCCTTGTATTGGAACATGAGAAAGTAAAATCTGAGTTGTTTGCTGCTAACAAACAACTGGTTGGGTTTGGTAAAGCCAGTGATAGTCTAAACTCTCTGCTGGGAATTGGTAAATCCCATTCAGACAAATCTGGCTTAGGTTATGACACATCTGTTCCTCTTTCTACTGCTAGCACCTCCCGTACTACTTTTGTCCGACCAACAGGTGTCGCTTTTCCTGCTCATGTGCAGGTGTCTGGTGTGGTTTCCCCACCCAAGGTTACTCGTGTAAAGCATGTCCCAAAAAAGAATCTTAGACACAGAGGCTTTAAATGTCTAACCTGTGGTCGCATGGGTCACACTTCTGCTTTTTGTTGGAACAATTTGTATCCTGCTCACCATTCTTCTTTTGCAGGTAATTCATATTGGAACAAGTCTTCCACCTTCTCCATGCAGGCTCCATACATGTGGAATGGCTATGCTCCGTGGGGCTTACCCAGAACTTCTCCTTATGGTAATCGCCCTCAAGCAACACCCATGCCTACTCCACCACCACATTTCTGGGATAGGAGTATGGATGCGTCCAGGAAAATGGTATCTCACATGGCTCGCTTGGTTGAACCAATGCCTTCATCATGGTATCTTGACAGCGGTTGTTCGCGTCATATGACAGGTGATAAGACTCTAATTGATAATCTGACTCTTGGTTATGGAGGTAAGGTTACCTTTGGAAATGGTAAAATACTTCCGGTTGAAGGTAAAGGTAACTTTTCTAAGGTTGGATCGCTAAATAGTCATGAGCTTCTTTTTGTTAAGGGTCTTAAGTCCAATCTCTTGAGTATTAGTCAGTTATGTGATGCTAAGTTTAAGGTTGTGTTTGAGGATGATAAGTGTGACGTTTTTTATTCAAATCATGTATTGATGTTATCTGGTAGTCGCTCACCTGATAACTGTTTCATTGTCACTACACCCCTTCCACATCTATATACCTAATTTGTCCATTTGAACTGTTTGTGTTTAGGATGTTTAGGTTCGGTTATTTTATTTTATTTTTTTTGTTGTTGGTATTGAGGACATACTACTTTCTTTATTGTGTGGATTCTATTTTACAGATATTTCTAGTTTGGCATCTTCAACTGTGGTTTTTCTGTCATGCGTAATTGTAGGGTTACATCATACTCTCTTGTCTTGGTAGTTTCTTACATGATGCATTCACATGTAGTTGGATTGTCATTTTGAATACCTGTATATCCCCAGTCTTATATGGTTTCCTTTCATGGTCATCGTTTTTTTTATATATTTATACCTCTTGTAAGTGGTCAATGACTCACAAAATCCCCAGCCATTTGAATGTCTTGAGAGCATACTCATTTGGCTAAGAACCCGTTGGGGCTGTGAGGGTCATGCTCTGACGGATGCACTCAGGAGATGTTAGTTCTTGTGTTGCACGTTACCATGGTATTGCACTTCTTGAGTGTGTTTTGCCGAAAAGATGTAGGCTACACCCTACCCTCGTGTTTTTTTTTTGGTACAAGATGGAGATGTTATATACTCCCACACGGGAATGACATTTGTCTCACATGGTTTTAAAAAAAAAAAAAAAAAAAAAAGAAAGACGGTGTTTCCTTGGTTTTGTAGTGATCCGGTTCACTTTCACTTTTGTCTAGTTGCAAGTGCCTTTCAATATATTCAATGATCATGTTTTTAGTTTGTTTCCGGATGTTGGTATAAGTCTATCTATTTCTTCTGCATGCTTGCATCATTCTAGTAAGTACCATGGCTTGGAGTATGATGTAGTTCTTCGATTTTGCATTTTCTTGTGGTTGAGGTTTGTTTAGGTTGTAATTCTGCTATAATTGGAATCCTTACAATAAGTAGAAATGTTTCTTTGTGATGTCTCTCGATCAATATTTGTTTTGGGTCGTTATTCGATTTGTTTTCTGGTTTTTAGGTTGGTTCTTCATTGTTACAATAAAAAAAAAAAAAAAAAAAAAAAGGGTTCGTACGTACGCTGTCATGACGTTCGTACGTTTAGGCGGGCAGATCTTTTCCAACGTACGAACGTGTGTTCAGGCAGATATTTTTTTGGGGCTCGACGTACGAACGTCTCTATACCGTACGTACGTCTCAGATACAGTTCGGCCAAATTGCTGTTTAAAACCAAATTTTTTTTAAAACACAAACCCAACTTTTATATCAATCGTGTTCCTTCCTTTTGCACACTACAAGCAGTTGTTTATTGAGTTTCCTTGATTGTCTTACGAGATCTTCTTCTACTCTTTTCTTCCTTGCATTTGCTCTCCTTCTCTTGTCATTGTTTTGGTCCGGTGTGTTGTCGGCAAAGTTGTTGGTTATCCTCAATCACTATCTCTTGTAAGTTTTTTTTTTTTTATGTTCTTTCTTTCTTCTCTCTTGTCATGTTTTTGTTGATTATTTGGTTCTGCTTTATAGTTTTGTTAGTTAAAGTTGTATGCTTACATAATGCCTCAGTGGAACTTGGTGTTTCGATACTTGATCTCGTCTTTCTTCTAGTTGTGGACGACCTTGGGAAGTGTTTTGTTCATGATCTCTCTTGTTGTTTATGTTATGCCTGGTGTTTGGGTGCTTGCCGTTGCTACATTGTTGTCAATAGCATGTCTCAAGGTTATGCACATCAAGTGTTTGATAAAATGCCTCTATGGACTTGCTATTGGCTATTTTGTCAATTTTCTTACATGTTTGGTTTGTTTTCTGTTGTGGTTGTGTAGAAAATGGCACCAAAGCGTGCATGCACCACAACGACCCCTACGACGTCTGCTTCCAAGGGTGCTTCGTCCTCGGGTACACGTGTTCCTCGCGCTCAGACGGATAGAGGTCCTTCTCCAGATTTCTCGCCTACTCCCATTTCACGTGGGGCTCATCCTCGAGCCAAGGCTATTGTTCCTGAGCGCTTCTTCGACTTGGGAGACATCGCTGCCACTCCTCTAGGGGCTACCCAACTCGGCAACATATCCTCATTTTTTGAGGCTCGGAATTGGTTAAGGGTGGCTCAACCAATCACTAAGTACTCGGTTGAGCACACGATTGCCTTCTATGAGACGAAGACACCCTCACAGAATCACTCGAGTTTCTCAGTCTTGATTGAAGGTCGGAGATACACTATCTCTCCAAAGGTGATACGTGAGGCATTGGGGATCGATGATAATCGTCTCTCAGAAGATGTTGTTCATGTTAGGTGGCCCATTCCGGATTCGATTCAAATTGACTTTGTCGATCAAGTTCAGAGGATGTTCATCGATGGTGTCACGGAAAGATATCATGCCAAGTCGTACAGCGCCATCCTCTTGCACATGGTTGCCCATTCCAACATCTACCCTACAAAGGGCAACAAGATCATCATGACCGACGACATGGTCAAATTAGTGGTGTGTATGTCGGTGCATCATCTTCATCTCTCTGAGGTCATCTACACACGGATGCTTCAAATCGATGCAGCTAAGGGTACTCTTCCTTTCCCTAGCTTTATAATGACAATACTCAAGCACTTGGGTTTTCAGGGACAATATATGGAGGTGAGCCTTCCAAGGTTTGTTGGCCATGACTGGGTCAATGCCATCAAGAAGGGTTGTCAGTCTAGGAAGTCGGCTTTTGAGTCCGTGGGAGCGCGTCTGACGCATCACCTAATTTGGGGAGGCCGGGCTCTTGATCGCCATGATGATTTTGATCGGGCTTTGACCCCTGGACGCCCTCCATTGGCCTCAGTTAGGAGCAACCGGGCAGTTGCTGCAGTTGATGCTCAGGTTTCCTCTCTTCGGCATCATCAAGATCATACGGACGCTCGTTTGGATCGTTTTGGTGTCATTCTTGCTCAGCATGATGCGATGCTCCGTGATCTACATAGGATGAATGTCGCCCAGATGCGTCATCTCCAGATCGACTTCACTCCCGTAGAGTTGCCTCCATTCCCAGATGAGGTGCCTCCCGTAGCGGGTGATACTGATGGTAGTGCCTCGGATAGGGAAAGTGAGGATGATGGTTTGGTTGGCGCCTCTGGTGACGAGCATAGTGATGGTGACTCGGACTCAGAGTAGTTTCTTCCTTTTTTTTGCTTTCTCTTCTTATATTTTTGCTTGATGTAGTCATCTTGGGAGTCTACTTTTGTTTATAATATTAGAATTGGTTTTGTTATTGGATGTTGCTATTATGATATTAGTACTAGTTCTCTTCAGATTAGTAAAAATATCTTGCATATTTGGTCATGGACATGCCTTTTTGGGCCCATGTTGGGTTCATGTTTGTTTTTCTATATATATAGGTGTTTTTCTCTTCTTCTATCTATTTTGTGTCTTCTTACCTCCTTCTAGTTCTGTCCTTGTTCTTCAGAATTTTCAATGGCAAAATATGAACTTCATGGGGTATTTGTTCCGACTGTTGGTTATGTGTCGTTTATGGTGATGGAATACAAAAACAATTCGAAAGTTTGTCGCTTATGTCGTGTTCCCCATGGGTATGACTATATTCACCCACCTTTTCTTAATCCGTGCGTGGTTCATGTCAACCATTGGGAGAGATTACCGGGACATCTTCAGAATCACATCTTGGAGTTGGTTGGATACCCGAAAGTTTTAGGACTTGCTGCTCCTCTCACCGACTGTGGCTTGGACAGCAGAATTGAGGAGTTATTTTGTACGAGTGAATGGCTGGAGGATTATGATGATCATGTGATAGCTCGGTGGAATAGATCTTTGGCTCGTGCGGAAGCTTATTTCTCCAAGCTTCCTCTAGGTCATTGGGAACGAATTTTTCGAATTCGTTAACTTCAGTTTTATGTTTTGTCTTTAATGTTTCTTATGTTTATGGATTCCTATGTTTGGTTATTAGTTGTTTTTGTGAACTTTAAAATGTTCGGATAGGTTTTATTTTTTTTATCTGTTTTGTCTTGATTGTTTGGTGTTGGTTTCTTTACTTGGTTATTTTTGTTTCTTGCTTTTTTGTTTCTCTTGTTACTTGGTTCTCTTGTTCACTTGTTGTGACAATAAGGGGGAGATTTATGACTCTAATTACTAACAATCGTCTCTTTGTTGTTAGGATATTTTTGGGTCATGTTTCAGGTATGCTACACGTATGAGGGAGCTCAAGTGTCAACCTTTGGAACTCATGCAGTATGGGGGAGTTGCTCAAAGGAGCTTCTGTTGATTTCTTGATTGCTTCGGAAATTCTTAGTTGCTTCCGTTTGGTCTCTGATGGTTAAAGCGTCTTGCTCAAGCTGGATATCAAGAATTGGTGACTCGGTATGTGTTCTACCTTGAGTGTTTTTGTAGGCATGTTTTATAAATGCCATGGTTTGGGTTTGTAAGCACGTTTTATAAGTGCTATTAGAATCATAGGTTTTTGTCACAAAATCAATGTCAAAGGGGGAGATTGAAACCGACTCTAAGTTGTTTGACATCAATTTTGTGACATTGGTCGTCCATGGTTATTTCGCCTTGAGTTCATTGTTAAGAAAACCTTGTTGTACGCGTGTCATCCTGTGACCTTGTCTTCGCGTCTTGTGTCAAGTATGGTTTTTGGTTCAGGACGTACGTACCTTGTTAGGACGTACGTACGTCAGGTTAGGCAGCAAAACTTTCATCATGTTAAACGTACGTACCATGTTAGGGCGTACGTACGTATGGTTAGTCAGCAAGATAGTTTTTGGTCTGGACGTACGTACCTTGTTAGGACGTTCGTACGTCCAAGCAGTCAGCAAGCTTGTTTCGTATGGAGACGTACGAACTTCATTTCGACGTACGTACGTCCAATGTGGATTTACTCTATTTCGGCCCATTTTCTGTGTTTTCCAACTCTAAGTATAAATAGGGTTTCTCTTCCAAAGAATTAGTTAGTTCTTTGGCCGTCCAGTATTCCTCTTGTTCTGGAGTTTTGGTTTAGGTTTTGGTGTTGAAAGTGTTCTTGGTTATTGAACTCAATTCCCTTCCTTCCCCCTTCTCTCAATTCATAAATCTGTTATCTTCCAAGTTTCATTGTGAATTCGGCTTCGAGTCTTCTTGTGTGTTCATCAAGAAGTCGAGTGTCTTGTGCGTACATCAATGTGCTCTGGTGAAGTCAAGGTGTTAGAGATAACCAGGAGTATCAACTCGCAGCGAGTGCAGGTAGTTGATAGGTTTGTACATCTCTTTTTATTTAATGGATTATTTGTTGTCATCAAGGCAACCGTGGACGTTTCCCGTATTGGGTTTTTACCACGTTAAAAATTTCTGTGTGTTATTTACTTTCTGCGTATTGGTTGATTTGTTTGAATATTCAATTGTTATATTAGCACTATTTGTAGTTTCTCAAGTATCACCTATCTTTTGTTTTGGTGAGTGAGAGATTTGTTTGAGAGATTTTCTCCTTTGGTTAGATACTTCGTATCTTTATTTATTTGATAATAAGAAACTCTCCTCTTTGGTCTATGGACGTAGACAATCCTCGTTAAACTTGTTGTATGTTTTTACGTTTTGTTTGTTAGCAAGTAGCTTTAATTGCACATTGCCACATTGGATTGGTTTGTTAGAAAACTTCCATTGTTTGTTGGGAGATACATTTTGTCTCAACAAACATCCACCCAAATCGAATTACAGGTCTGTAAACTTGATTTTCTTCCTCAGTTCCATAGCTTTCTAAGAGCATAGTTTTCTTACGAGACATTAGCTTCCATAGTTTTCTTTGGTTTGGATGGGGCAACAACATCAGGATTCAAGAAGGTATTTTTGGTCGGATATGGTTGATGCTGTGATTAACAGTGGGGCAGGGCAAGACGTGCTATTATTTCCACTGATGACGTGGATAAAGCCACATACAGTATGTCCAATTTTTACCTTTTGTCTTTTTGCCACAAGAACACCCAACAAATAAATAAAAAATTCAACATAGTGATAATGTGAGATGCAGTATGTAAGGAGAAATGTTGTAGATTAGAAAAATCTAACACCAAAATGTGGTCTTTCTTTGTTTTCAATCTCTTCTCATCAGTCCAAACTGGGTTGCTTGACTTGCTTCAAGTCTTCAACCATTTTGAATGCTTCTGCTTTTAGTCTATTTTTCTAGTGTTGTTTTTCTTCTTTTTCTTTAATTTATACTTGTTGATTTTTGGAGGATTTATACTTTATAGCAGGCAGGGTATAGATGAAGAGTTCACAAATTATTCAGCAAATAAAGGTAAGTGACATTCTTGCTTCTACATGTCAATACTCAATACACTTGTCTTGCTAAAGTAGTTACCATTTTTTTTTCAAACTTCCATTAATTGTGATTTATGAATTGCACTGGATTAAGTGAGTTGAGAAAGAGAAAGAGAAAGACAAAGAGAGGGTCTGTTTGATTGGTCGATGTAATAATTCCCAGGGAATTATCGGGTCAGTTATATAATTTCGGTTTAATCTAGCAAAA
The DNA here is from genome assembly GCA_023053565.1 of Aquilegia eximia. NCBI lineage: Eukaryota > Viridiplantae > Streptophyta > Magnoliopsida > Ranunculales > Ranunculaceae > Aquilegia > Aquilegia eximia. Next base: position 17,777,592 of record JALIGU010000003.1, read on the forward strand.
GAACACTCTAAAATAACGGGATTTAAAGAAAAAATCTCTAATATAACGGTTACATGAATATTCTCTCGTGAAAATATTCCCACGATTTTTGGGGGAAGTTTTTTATAAGGTGGTGTGCGCTACTGTTTCGGGAGATTTAGGTGATAATATTTCCCTGAGATTGAGATCTAAACTGTTATTTCATAAAATATCTAACTAACTTCTGCCTAAAATCATGTCTAACCCGATATTTCCCTGGGAACTTTTGACACGACCAATCAAACAGACCCCATATGTTCAGTCTATACTCTATAGTGGGGACTGGGGAGGGAAACCTTCAATCGTTGTTTTGCTGAAAATTACTGACTAATTACTGGGGAGGGATTAATGCCGACTAATAGATAAAGGGGCATTTGGAAAGGAAGATAAATTCTGAAGATTTTGCTTTGGTTCTGGGATTATGTGTTCCTCTGCATTTTTTTTCTTTCTAATTTCAGCCTCTGTTTTGCATAACATTTGACCACCAGAGGGGAAATTTTTTGGCCTACAACAGGAACATAAAAACAACTATAACAATCACATTGCATGACTTATGCTAAAATGTTCATTCAAGTAGTAGTTTCACATCTCAAATTACACCCACTCAAGGATATAGAAGCAACCTACAGCTACTGTATCTGCGATCATTACACTGATTTTCCCTTAGCCATGGTTTTTGCTTGCTCCATCTTGTCTAACTGCACTCTGCATCTAATATGTCTCAATGAAACTAGGCAAACCGTTGGAGCACATATGTTGTACTTAACCACCTACGGGTCTAGGTGTGATGTTTTATTTAATAGGGCCTTAGCACTAGTTCGAAGATCATTCCATTGATACAACAATTAATGTTGGCCTGGTATGTTTTGCTTAGCCAATTTAGGACTTTTGATTTGAATCCACACACTGTTAGTTTGATATATGGTTTGTTAAATTTGTGCATAGAGATCATCTTCCCACATAATTTGTTCTCTCAATTGAAACTCCACACATAGCCCAAAGTTGGCTAAATTGGAAGAGTATTGATGCTATACAGATGATATCAGCCAGCGATTTCTTAGTGTGATTTGTTCACACGAATTAATAACATACTACTCCACTGCTGCACATATATTTCATTTGATGCTTCGTTATTCCCTTTGCTGCAAATGATATTTGTTGGTGGTTTGGTTCATTTAGATAGATCTTTTGTTGAGATTGATGTCTTTAGTCTTGAATTTGGCAATAGAATTTACCATGCTTGTACTAGAATTTTTTTTGCCAATGTGACCATTGTTAGGTATCTGACTTCATTACTGCTATTAACCAACTACACAACTTGTAATTCTGTATTCAAACTATATAAACCAATAAAAACTTCTAATAAACTTGAACCAATAGTACGAAAAATATATAAAATATCTTATTCTTAATCAAGTACCACAATTTGTAGTTTGTTGTTCTTTCTTGTTCTCCAAAAGTTGTTAGCCTGTGTATTTTGTATTGTAAGGAGAGACGGAGACAAGGTAGATCACCTATTGGAATCCATAGCAAGCCATCCCAATATGTCATGAAATGAGTGTTGCAGTTGGTTTCCAAGTAATCAAAAGACCATAGCCATTAGCCAGTTTCAGGATTGCACTGAAGCAACATACATGTCCATATTCTATAAAACAAGGTAACCTAGTCAGTGGATTCTATTGTTGTGCCTGGTCTTGTTGTTGGGAAGTTTCCGATGCATAATTTTTCCTGCAATATTGTAACCTTGGCTTGAACAAAAAGCACACCACCCGAAACCAAAACCAAACAATATATAGTTTTAGTATCCTTTTCCTTACACGCTTACAAGATCTCTTAATAAAGCCCTACATATCTTATTAAACTCGGTTTACTGTAAAGACTGATGAGGATGCAGTAATGGAAAAAGGCTCCCTTATTTAAAAGTATCATAACTCTGTGTACACATGTCGAAATTGGTATTGAGTGTTGATAGTGGTATATCTCATCTGGTTCTTTCAAACCAAACCAGCATGAAATATTTAACTATGTGGATTTAGCTGTATATATCACCGTATTGTCCCAACAATAAGTGTCAAAGGTTCACTCACACACAAACCCCCACAACATGGGATAGGCATGCTAGAACATGAGGAGAAAATATTTGGAGAGGAAACCAACTTAAATTTGCGGTTACTTACAATTGTTTGTCTGTATGTTTTCTTGCTGATGTATTAGGAAATGGACTCAATCACAATTACCCTGGATCATGTAGTCTCTATGCACCCAGAAGAAAATGAAGAGAGAAAGTTGCTATCAGTGTTCAGGGAGGAAACCACCTCGATCGAGGAAGGTAATGCTGATCATGCCAATTGTTAATTTTTAAAGAATCTCACTATATTAGGGACTAAAAAAGCTTCAGTTTTGTATGCGGCAATTGTGGAACATTTGAGATGATGACTATACTTGGACAAAACCATTCGCCCGTGCTATGGAAAGAGATGATTGGAAGAGCTTCAAAAGCCTTCTTGACGTCCTTCCAGGAGCAGAAGCAAGAAAAGTTAACGAGGAAGGGGAAACATTTCTTCATCTTGCTGTTACAAGTGGGAAAGAACAATTTGTAATAGAACTGGCGAAATTGATTTCTCCAAAAGACTTAATGCTGACGGATCAAGATGGGTACACAGCTCTTTCTCTTGTTGCTATAAGTGGAACAAAGGAGATGGCTGAGATAATGGTAGAGAAAAACCATGGCTTGGTGCTGGTGTGCAATAAAGTTAGTAATGATATCCATGAATTACCAGTGGTCACGGCTGCAAGGCATGAAAATATAGACATGGTTCGTTATCTCTATGGGCAAACTCCAAAAGAACAGCTCCGTCCTGATAAAGGCAAGGACGGGGCTGCCCTTCTTACTAAATCTATTATCTCAGATTTGTTTGGTAAGCAATAACCTTACTTGCTTGAGTGAATGCAACATTAATTTCCTTTTTGTTTACTTATAATATTAGTTTATAACTGGGTTGCTATCATTCTATTGTTTGTGTAGATATTGCTTTGGATCTCCTGAATAAGTATCCAACGTTAGCTATTTCAGATGATTATGATGGGAGGAATGCTGTCACTGTGTTGGCTAGAAAACCTTCAGCATTTCCCAGTGGGCGTCGGCATGAACTTTGGCAACAATACAAAAGCACACTAGGTAGGATATATTGATCTATCATCAATATAATCATAAATCAGTGAGAAAAATAAATAGAGTAGTTCTGGCAAAATAAGACAAATTCAGCCCTGCCCTTAGTACATGGTCTCTAATCCTTAATCCCAGTTTTTAGAATCAAAGCTATGAGGAAAATTTAAAGATATGAAAAAGAGAATTGCTTAAAGATGTATCCACTGTTTGCTCCAGGTTTTAAAAGCAGGGAAAGAAAGTATGAAGTGCAAGCCCTTCAGGTACTTGAAATTATAAGTACCCAAGTTTCCAAGTTGGACGATAAGCAGCTAGAAGTTGCCGGTGTATATCAAGCAGTGCTCGAGGCAACCAAGTTTGGAATCGTTGAATTTGTCTATAAAATTATGAAGTACAAACGTCATTTGGAAAACTGCAAAGACGCAAGTGGAAGAGGCATTTTGTTGTACGCAATTATGTATAGACAAGAAAAAGTCTTCAACCTCATACAAGATATGAGAGATAGGAAAAATCGATTTAGCTATATTGGAAAGGAAGATGGAAACAATACACTACACCAAGCAGCAGTCTATAGTCGCTTCTCTCAGATTGACAAAATCTCTGGCGTGGCTCTTCAAATGCAGCGTGAGCTACAATGGTTTGAGGTGAATATTAATTTTGATATGATAAAAAGTCTTGAGACTTCCGATAAAACTTAAGCAGCACTAGGCATACACGCATGTTTAGCTTATTTTTGCAATTGAAGAATGTGACTTTATAAGTCTAAAGATCATCTTAGTACATATAAAGCATTTTTTTTGTTGCTGCAATACTCTGCTTTGTTTCAAGCAGAGCCTTGATGGTTGTACACATTATTGTAGGAGGTGGAAAAACTTGTGCCACCCAAATTAAAAGATCAACTTAACAATCGGGGTATGACACCTAGAGATTTGTTTGCGGAGGAACATGCAGCTTTGGTTGAAAAAGGAGAAAAATGGATGAAAGAAACTGCAACAGGATGTATGGTTGTTGCTGCTCTCATTGCAACTGTTGTGTTCACAGCTGCCTTCACAATACCAGGAGGAAATGATACCAAAGGTGATCCTAATTACATCAAATCAGACATCTTTCTGTTTTTCATAGTAATGGATGCACTTTCACTGTTCTCTTCTTGTAGTTCAATGCTTATGTTTCTAGCCATCCTAACATCACGCTATGCAGAACAAGATTTCCTTCTTTCATTGCCTAGGAAGTTGATACTTGGTCTTTCAAGCCTCTTCTGTTCCATTGGAACCATGATGGCAGCCTTTTGTGCAACCCTTTTTATTGTACTTCGTCATGAAAATCGTTGGGTTCCCATTATGAGCACTATACTAGCGGCTCTCCCAGTTACCTTATTCATTATGTTGCAATTTCCCCTCCTTGTTGACATGGTTTATAAGACATACGGGCCTAGCATTTTTGTCAAGAAAAACAAGGGTGTTCTTTTTTAGTTGTTCACTGCATGTATGTGTATCTATTTATATATCTGTAGAAGAAACCAGCATTGTTTTGTCCTCTGTTCTCGTATTTGAAATGGTTGATTTCAAACACGGTTTTATTGTACTTGTGGATGTTCAGAGTACTGAATGATTTAAGTTAAGAACCTAATGTTAAAATGTACTTTACATTTGTTTTTGGTCATACAAAGATGAGTGGGTAACAAATTAGCATTCAGTAGTAAAATACCGAGAGCTTGTCATATGGACATGGTAAATGAGGAGAGAAATGGACCAAGGAAAACAACACCAGCATGCATAATTGTAATTGTTGGCACTCTCATTGTAAGAAATGTTTTCAGTCACAGCGATAGCAGTACCAGGAGGCTATAAGAATGATATAGGCAACCCTTGATATCCTATATGATTGTGCGTCTTGTAGTAACATATGGACTATCACTTTTCACTTCATGCAGCTCAATGTTGACATTCCTAGCCATCCTTACATCGCACTGTGAGAAGAAGAATTCCCCCTTTTAACACCTAAGAAGTTGATTATTAGTCTTACTACCCTGTTCTTCTGTGGTGGGAACTGTGTGTGTTGCACTTGACATAGGTCTTCGTAAGTTGCCATTCTCTGCGATTTGTTCTTCTGTGGCTATGCTGTTAGACTAGCTCTACTTGTTGAGATGTTTTTTTTATTTTTTTTTTAATTTATTTTCCCGCATATCAGCCCAGTAATTTTCACAATTGAACAACATACAGTACATTCAGTAATTCTCATGTGAAGATGCTGCAGATCTCTTTTTTTGTGAGATATCCATATTAGCCAATAGCCAAAACTGTACAATGAGGATATCTTTCTGAATGCACTCTTGCTAGTGTAGGGTGTTTTGACTTTTGAGCATTGAGTATCGTAACTGTATGAAACTCTGACACTGTTGAAATTGATCCTTTCAGTTCAACTTATCAGCATGACCGGATCATTTCATCAATCTGAAAAGACATGAATTTTAATCATATGCTCTAATCTAATCATATTGCAAAAGTAAATCAAGCAGATTCTTAAGATTTAAAGTTCAATTAACCAGATTCCAACAAGGGAGATGAATGCAATGCACAGTTTTAAAGGAAAAAATACAGAATACACTTGCAAATTGCATATCCCTTACATTCTGTTAGTCGGCAAACGGCCTTAGTTATTAGTCGGGGTTTTTTTTTCTTTCTTGAATTAGGGTTTATTCAAAACCATGAATTCTCTAAACGAGCTTCTCCCCCCCCCCCCCTTTTTATGGTCACGATTTGAGTAAACCCCCCCCCCCCCCCCCCCCCCCTCCCCTCATTTGTCCAAGTTTGGACTTTACCCCCTCTCCATCCACTTATGTCAAATTTAACATCTATTTTTATTTTTTCTTCTTACAATACCCCTCTCTTATATTTTTAGGAGGTTAAGTCTAAAGCAGCAATCGAGGGCATTTTGGGGAGTTATAAATAAAATTGACGTTCAATTTGACAGAAGTAGACGGAGAGGGGGTAAAGTCCAAACTTGGACAAATGGGGGGTTTACTCCAATCGTGACCATAAAAGGGGGGGTTAAGTCTAAAAATCCTGAAATACAAAGATCAAGAAGACTGCATGCTGCAATAATGGAGAAGAAGAGTAAGATTACTAGCAAGAAAGTCACCCCTTTTGGAATGGCTAGTACCGAAGCAGGGTTTGGTGGTGAGGAAAAGGAAATGGATTCTGGTGCTGGTGATGAGAGGGCAGGTCCAAGAGACAAGCCAGTTGAATTTGAGCTACAACAGAAGGAAGCTGATCCATTTGGCTACAACAGAGGACCAGGCAGGACTCTCATTGGATTTGAAAGGGGTTGCTGAATAGCTGTATCTTCTGAGCACTAGGTTAAGGTTTGAATCTGTTAGTGGCTTTAGCTTCTTATGTACATACTTTAAGTCTTAATATATGAAATCGTTTTTACTAAGGTTGTCTGCAGAAAAGCAAAATTGTTTTTATCTTCATGTTATATCCATTGTTGAATGTTATCTTTGTTTCAGTGTTATTTTTATTTTTTGTATGGCAAGTTTTTCCTCTGTTTCCTGTGATTTTGTTTAGTAATTGATGCATGAACCTTGGTATTTTTTAAGGAAACATAGTATATATGTTGACTGTTCAGAGAATTTTATATGTGTAGCTTACTTGTATGTGGGTGTGTACACCCAATTATATGATGCCACGTGTCTATAAAGTGGTTGGAAAACTGATCAAGCCCACTAGGGTTAACTAAACCCATACTAGGTTATATTATTATTGCCACATGGCATTTTGTGATTGGGTGTACACACCCACATACAAGTAAGCTACACATAAAATTCTCTGACTGTTAAGGTGTTGAGTTTGTGCTGTTGGGTGATTGAGTATGACTGTATGAGTAAGGTGGTAGAAAGAAAAGAGGTGGAAGATTTGCAAAAGGGAGATCGAGCACCTACTGCAATCTTCATCCTACCTTAATATTTTTGGGTTTCGATCTTTTGTTGTTTTAAAAGGAAAAGAAAAACTTGTTTCACATTACAGGGAAGTTTTGCAAAGGCATGGATGGAAATGTTGATAGTTGAATATTATAAGCTTTGAATCTCTGATATTGATTGAGATTTTTATCGATCGAGTACATTCCAGTTTCATTTCTTCCAACTTTTTCTTAGAGTGCGTTGTAAAATCCTAGTGCACTTATTATTACTTTTATTGAAAACAAAATCATGGTTTGGAGAGATCTGTAGCTAAGAAGTGCTATAATCATTTTTTTTTCTTGTATTTTTGGTGGCTTTTAGTTGCTCACTAGTGCAACATCAGACTGGAGTTTGGAACACGGTAAGTATCTTTACCAAAAAAACACAAAGAAAAAAAAAAAAAAAAAAATTCCACACGGAGTTAGAAAATGAAAGTGTCAGTACTTGTAGTCCTCGACCACACTGATGTCTTGTTGTAGTCTGTTTTTGAGTGAATTGGCCACGAAAACATGAAGAAAAGTCCTTTACCACACAACTTTGATAAAGACTAATATATTTTTATGTGAATCTAAATAACTGGATTGATCATTAAATAGATGCTTGAGAAATGAACCAAAGTCAACATGGTGTGAGAAGTTGAGAACATTCTTTTTTAAACCTTTTTCTAAAGAGTTTGTTCAGCAACTGAAGGTAAGTGATCACATGTATGCTTCTAAACTTACTGAATGCACTTGCATGTCTTGGTGAAGTAGTTAACCATTTTTTCGTTTATGAATTGGCATAGAATTGTGTCATTGTGTGTGTGAGAGAGAGAGATTGTGGGTGTGTTTGATACAAGACAGTTCCAGTCTTTAATTAGTGGGGTCTGGGGAGGGAAACTCTCGATCGTTTCGTGTGTTTTTTTTCCTTTTTTTTAATGTTAGTGACTATATTTATGGGAAATTACTCACTAAATATTGATTTTGTTAGGTGTTGTTTGTTTTCTTATTCTTAGCTAGTAGTTTATAAGTTATTAGAAATTTATTTGCTATAAGCCTGGGGATGGAGCTTATAATAACCACCATTTTGTTAGCCATTTTCTTCCTAAAAATCTTATAAACCCATAAAACCATATAGGTTTTTGGTTTATAAGAAGTAAGAACATCTCTAAAATGGGTCGCCAAAAATATCCTACACATCAGTTTTTTTTGTCTTACACTAACCTCCAACCAAAGTTTTTAAGAAGGTGAAATATAGAAGACACCCTAAAGTATTTGTGTTTTTTTTTTCTTCCACGCCACTCAGACCTGCCTGGAACAATTAATTCACATTTTATTGTTCCACGAAGGTTGGACCTGCATGGAACTGTAAAATAAGTTTGTTTTTTTATTTTTATAATACGACTCCACACATGTCTTTAGCTGAGAATTCATTTAAAAAAAACTGTTCCACGCATGTCTTTAGCTCGTGAAATGAGAATTAATTCAAGGAAAACTGTTCCATGCTGATTTGTTACTCGTAGAAAGTTCCACGCAGGTCCAATAAAAGATTTGTTACTCGTGGAACAATAAAAGATGGAACTTTCTTTCGTCTCCTATCTTGTCTTCTTTTTTTTGGAGAGAAGATAGGAGACTGACAGGAAATTTGACGTGTAATGTAAATGATAATAGGTATAGCAGACGCGTTAGAGAGGTTTTTCCAAATTTCCTGACAAAACGATTTTGGCCGACCCATTAGAGATGCTCTAAGTAGCTAGTATAACCGAAAACAAACAACACTGTAGTCCCTTGGGTTTTGTGTTGGTTACTGCACCTGAGATCTTTTCACTGCTTCCGTCTTACCCATACCTTTTACTAACTCCATTTTGTATCTGACTTCACTACTTGTCTACTTCTATTAACCAACTAGACAACTTGTATTTCTCTATTCAAACTATATAGAGATTTGTGGACATACCCCCATTTGAAAGTCGAAATTTGAGATACCCCCATTTGAAAAAAAATTTGAGATACCCCCAATTCAAGATGTGGTGTTATCTTAGCCGTCCATCATAATCCATCATAAAACTCACCTACGGCTGTAAAGCTCTTTTGTCTTGAATTGGGGTATCTCAAATTTTTTTTCAAATGGGGTATCTCAAATTTCGACTTTCAAATGGGGGGGTATGTCCAAAAATCTCAACTATATAAACCAACAAGAACTTCTAATTAGAACATATCAAAATATCCTGATCTTAATCATGTACCAACATGCAATTTGTAGTTTGTTTTTCTTTCTTGATGTTCTCCAATAGTTTTTAGACACAATGACATCACAGGTCACATATATTGATATATATTCATACTAAGCCATCCCAATATGTCATGAAATGAGAGTTGTAGTTGTTTTCCAAGTGATCAGAAAACCATAGCTGGTTTCAGGGCAACACTATGAAGCCATATACATGTCCATACTCTATAAAAACAATATAGCCTAACCTAGTCAGTGGATTTCTATATATCTCTGGGTAGTGTGTTTTCCATTTGCATAATTTTCCTGCACTTTTATAACCTTAGCTTGAACTATAAGCACGTAGGAAATTTAAACTGCTGGGATCTAGGTTATCTGCATGTCATGACAGCAAACCCCACATAATGGTATAGGCATTCTGAAACATGAGGAGAGAGATCGAGTTGCTATCAATATTAAGAGCGGAAGCCAACTTAAGTTTGTGGTTACAACTTAATTGTTTGTCTCTATGTTTTCTTTGATGATATGTAAAGGAAATGGACACAATTACAACTAACCTGGATCATGTAGTCTCTATACAACCAGAAGAAGAAAATGAAGAGAGAGAGTTGCTATCAAGAGAGAAAACCACCTCGCTCGAAAAAGGTAATGATAATTAATCCCACCAATTATTTATTTATGTATCAAGGATCTCACTATTAGAGACCTGAGAGTAAAGAAGCTTCCCTTCGTTGTTGTATGTGGTGATTGTGGAATATTTTAGATGATGACGACTATACTTGGACAAATCCATTCATCCATGCTATGGAAAGAGATGATTGGAAGACCTTCAAAAGCCTCCTTCACGTCCTTTCAGGAGCAGAAGGAAGAAAAGTTAACAAGGAAGGGGAAACATTCCTTCATCTTGCTGTTGCGAATGGGAAAGAGCTATTTGTAAGAGAACTGGCGAAGTTGATGTCTCCAGAAGACCTAGTGTTGACAGATAGAGATGGGTACACAGCTCTTTCTCTTGTGGCTATAAGTGGAACCAAGGAGATGGCTGAGATAATGGTAAAGAAAAACAAAGACCTGGTGTTGGTGTGTGATGTCCATGAACTACCTGTCGTCACGGCTGCAAGGCACGAAAATACAGATATGGTTCATTATCTCTATTGGCAAACTCCAAAAGAACTATTCCGTCCTGATAAAGGCAAGGACGGGGCTACCCTGCTTACCAAATTGATTATCTCAGATTTGTTTGGTAAGTTAGCAATATAATGATATTATTTCCTTCAGCTAAACCAAGACTCACATTGATTAAATTTTTGATCATGCATTATTTTATAATTTGGTGACCCTCATCCTATTGTTTGTGAAGATATTGCGTTGGATCTGCTGGAAACGTTTCGAACATTAGCTATATCAGAGGATTACTGTAAATGTAGTTAAGTGCAGTCGGAAAATGAGGAAGAATGAATATGATTGGAGAAGAAGGAGAAGGTGTTAAGTGAGGAAGAGAAGTGGCTGAGCTATCACAAGGTGATAGGTGCCTACGTATCTGAGAGTGAGCAGGTCCCAGAATCAAGCCAACGTAGTTCCTTTTTATAGGTGATTTGGGACAACGACTAGTAATTAATGACCCAACGGTCAGATCATTAATGGTGCAAATATCAGGGGGTTTAATGAGAAAGATATGTAACTGTCATAAGATTTGGGGTTTGAATATATCGAACTCGGTGTTCGGAGTGGGATAGCCCCTAAGTCGGATGTGCTCGGATATTTTATGAGATTAGGATTTGAACAGAAGTGGGTGAAATGTGGTTTTATACGAAGTCGGATAAAATAGGTGCAAGGTCGGTGTTTAGTATACCGAGTTAGTGAGATTAGGATTTGAATGGAGATGATTTGAAGTGTGATTAGATACGAAGTCGGATGTAATAAGTGTGAAGTCGGTGTTTGGTATACCGAGTTAGTAAACTCGGTAATGGGTATATACATAGCCCCTTTTCATTCAGATTAATGGAAAAGAGTGTATACGAGTTGACTTCGATTTGGATGAAAACGAAAAGAAAGTTAGATTCAGCTGAACAAAAGGGCGTAATGCCTTGTTCAATTTTCGAAGATTCTTTGGAACGAAAGGTCCCGATGCCTTATTTAATTTTTCGAGATTCCCTGAACGAAGGGTCCTGATGCCTTGTTCAATTTTTCGAGATTCGTTGAACGAAAAGGTCCTGACGCCTTGTTCATTTTTTCGAGATTCCATTGAACGAAGGGTCCTGATGCCTTGTTCAATTTTTCGAGATTCGTTGAACGAAAGGTCCTGACGCCTTGTTCATTTTTTCGAGATTTCATTGAACGAAAAGGTCCTGACGCCTTGTTTTATTTTTTCGAGATTTCATTGAACGAAAGGGCGCAATGCCTTGTTCAATTTTTTGAGATTCCTTGAACGAAGGGTCCTGATGCCTTGTTCAATTTTTCGAGATTCGTTGAACGAAAGGTCCTGACGCCTTGTTCATTTTTTTCGAGATTCCATTGAACGAAAGGGCGCAATGCCTTGTTCAATTTTTTGAGATTCCTTGAACGAAGGGTCCTGATGCCTTGTTCAATTTTTCGAGATTCGTTGAACGAAAGGTCCTGACGCCTTGTTCATTTTTTCGAGATTCCATTGAACGAAAGGGCGCAATGCCTTGTTCAATTTTTTGAGATTCCTTGAACGAAGGGTCATGATGCCTTGTTCAATTTTTCGAGATTCGTTTGAACGAAAGGGCGCAATGCCTCGTTTTGAGTTTTATAGTCGACATAGTGACGCAATTTAGAATTTTACTTGTAAAACAGCAAGTGAAAGCGATCGATGTGGCCCATATGTGTGACAGTAGCTCATAGATAGTGAGGTCGTATTTGGGTGACCTGCACATACATAGAGATTTTGCCTCCATAGTAGAAATAATGTCTTACGAGGCCTTGCTAAGATTTTCCTGAGACTTGAGAAATTGATTAGTACTTGAGGTCTTTTAAATTAGCACCAATATAATATTAACGATATTGAATGAAAAATAACATTTAGAAAGCAATAGATGCGACCTGTACATAGAGACAGGGAGCTACACGACCTACTAGCCAATAACTGTATATCAGTTATGTACAGTACACAAATGATTTATGATAGCACCAGCATGATCAACCTTTGTTAATTGGGTTCGTTGTGGTTAATATACATTCAACTAATTAATGATTATTTTGGTTGTACATTTCATATTGAGACAAGTACATGAGAAGACAATGTATACCATATTGAGACAAGTACATGTGAAGACGATGTATAATGAGAAGTTAAATGTTTTAACTTGTAGTTAATTGACCATTTATATGTAATGGACTAGAATGATTGTACAATAGTTTTAGCCATATCAAAGTGGGAATAGGCTAAGTTGGCGCAAGAGTGGTTCCTTAAGTGGACCAGGTCGGTTTAGATGAGCTCGTTCGGAGTGAACTGCATATTGTGGTTTTTTATTTTTACTGCATATGGAAATATGCTAGTATGTAATAATCATTTAAATGGTAATTATTGATTTACCATGCATGGACACTGAATGGATGCACTAAATAGCATATAAAACATGAGTGAATGGATCCCACAATAAATTAAATAGTCAGTTAGGATTTAGCATATAATGTGAAAATGTAATTGATGAATTCGGGTATACGATCATCTATCCTTATGAATGGAATAAATGAATTTGTGAGGGTGAGAAAGCATGCTTAATCAATCCAAAGGTGAATTGAGAAATAAGTATATATATTGGTGTATTGCTCAACAAAATAAGTATATATATTGATGTGTGAGCATTGAAGTTAATAAACATGTGATACTAATGGAGTGTTATGAATAAGAGAAAATAATCATGATTATATTATGAGAATATATTATCACATAAATGCACATGTAATAATACCTATATGAGAGATGTATGAGCATTAACTTATTGATGATAAGTTTATAACTGTGAAAGTTTACAACAAAATTGTAAATCTTAAGGTCAGTAATGGAGCGCTCTCAATAATATGCAATTTCAGGTTCCAACATGATAGTTAGACATGGTTACAAATGGTTGCTAAATGATTAGTAACAGAGTTAAAATGTAACCAATAATTAAATTTTAATTGTACTATTACAGAATTTTAGTAGCCTATGTTATACCATAATACTCATGATGTATTGATATCTATGGAAACAAACTAGAGTCAGTAGTTGGTTTCAGATTCATGCCAATAAATGTGGCAACTATTTAAGATTTCCTAGTTACAGAAATTTTATGCCAATTTCGATCAAATATTAAGTATTCAAAAGAAGAAATTGATATAAAAATTTTGCAATAATAATAGAAAACAACTTATCTGTGTATTGATGGTGAGCCCCAAATGTTGATGTGTTGAATTTCTATGAATGAGATATTCAGTAATATGGATTGGTTGATGATGAACACAAAACTTTTGCCCACGCTTCAAGGTTGATGTTCGATCACAATCAGTAATTTGGATTGTTTCGGACTGTTCTTGTGTGACTCCAGCCATGGTCTCCGTCAGGTTATGTTCGTTCACAGTCAGTCGGCGCCAATGTAAATGTAGTTAAGTGCAGTCGGAAAATGAGGAAGAATGAATATGATTGGAGAAGAAGGAGAAGGTGTTAAGTGAGGAAGAGAAGTGGCTGAGCTATCACAAGGTGATAGGTGCCTACGTATCTGAGAGTGAGCAGGTCCCAGAATCAAGCCAACGTAGTTCCTTTTGATAGGTGATTTGGGACAACGACTAGTAATTAATGACCCAACGGTCAGATCATTAATGGTGCAAATATCAGGGGGTTTAATGAGAAAGATATGTAACTGTCATAAGATTTGGGGTTTGAATATATCGAACTCGGTGTTCGGAGTGGGATAGCCCCTAAGTCGGATGTGCTCGGATATTTTATGAGATTAGGATTTGAACAGAAGTGGGTGAAATGTGGTTTTATACGAAGTCGGATAAAATAGGTGCAAGGTCGGTGTTTAGTATACCGAGTTAGTGAGATTAGGATTTGAATGGAGATGATTTGAAGTGTGATTAGATACGAAGTCGGATGTAATAAGTGTGAAGTCGGTGTTTGGTATACCGAGTTAGTAAACTCGGTAATGGGTATATACAATTACGATGGGAGAAATGCTATCACTGTGTTGGCCAGAAAACCTTCTGCATTCCCCAGTGGACGTCAACATGGGCATTGGCAACAATGCAAAGCTACACTAAGTAGAATATATGTTGCAGAGATAAAAAGAGGTCAGTTAAGAAATAAGATTACTTATCATGGATGCAATCATAAGTCAGTTAAGGAATAAGATTATTTTAAGCAAAATGAGTCCAATCCAGCCATGCCCTTAGAAAATGGCCTCAAACCCTCAAATCCCAGAATGCGAACTCCTCAAGGATTCAATTTCTGTATAGACCTCCTTAGTATACACATCCAATTGAATAAATAAAGTCGGTATCTATGTATGTAAGAGTAATGAAAATAAAACCAAAGAAAATTTATAAACATTTTTGAAAGAGAACTGTATATTTGTTCCAGGTTTTAAAATCAGGGCAACAAAGTCTGAAGTGCAAGCCCTGCAGATCCTTGAAATTATAAGTACCCAAGTTTCCAAGTTGGATGATAAGCAGCTAAAAGTTGTCGGTGTATATCAAGCTGTGCTTCAGGCAACCAAGTTTGGAATTGTTGAATTTGTCTATGAAGTTATGAAGTACAATCGCCACTTGGTAAACTGCAAAGACGCAAGTGGAAGAGGCATTTTCTTGTATGCAATTAGGCATAGGCAAGAAAAGGTCTTCAACCTTATACAAGATATGAGAGATAGGAGGAGTCGGTTTCGCTATATTGGCAAGGAAGATGGAAACAATACACTACACGAAGCAGCAATCTATAATCGTTTCTCTCAGATTGACAGAATCTCTGGCGTGGCTCTTCAAATGCAACGTGAACTACAATGGTTTGAGGTGAGTGATAAATTTGATGATATATAAGTCTGAAATTTAGTAGCGCTAGGGATGGGATGTAGTTGCTGTTGGAATTTCCACTTATAAAAGCCCAACCCATAATGTGGTCCATGTATATTTAACATTGGTTTAATATAGAAATAAGCTAATTAGTAATAGGTTATGTGGAAGTCATATCTACATAGATCTTAACTATGATGGAAGGTCTAGATCTAATGGGTTTAGGTTTTGTAGATTTAGGTCCTCTCTCCACCTCTATAAATAAGTGTATGATCCCCATCCTTATACACTTACTATTACAACACATATTAAGGTTTTAGAGGCAAGGAGAGAGAAACCTAGATCTTATGCAACTTCTCAAATCATCAATAGCTATGGACAAAGGTATGTGTAGTGATTAATTATATGATTCATGATCCTTATTGTTTATCAATAATATCATTATGTTTATATGTGGTATCAGTCGCCAATATGAATCATGTTTTTAATTCTATAATTACTGCAAAATAAATTCTGTATTATAGTTCCGCATCGAGAAACAGTTTTTATTTTTTTACGGTTCAATCATGTTCCTGCACAATTTATTTTGTTATGTTAAAGTGTGTAATGAGAAACGGGCCTTTGGGTATTCTCTCTGGTTATTAGCAATAGTTCGTTCCTCGTATCCCACCTATTTGAATTAAGAACTTCGCATTTTTCGTAATGGCCACATCTTGAGAGGGTTCTGTTGTTAGATTAGGTACAAGTATTAAGTCGCACCATTAACTGGAAGCTTAACGTGTACACTTATATCATGCTTACATGTACGTAGTCCATACAAGGCAAGGCAAGGTTTAACTGTAAGCTTAACTTGTGCACTTGTATTATGCTTAGATCAGGATCTGTTTATTACAACGAAAGTATTACAACTGCATCTGGCCCTTCCCTTCAGATCATAGATGTTTTTTTTTTTTTTTTTTTTTTGATGGTTTGGACTCGCTCCTTGCATAACAATAAACAGGCCATGACTGAAACTATGAAAATTTGAAAACTAAAACCAATTACATCTGATCCCTTCCAATAATTCGTATACTGTACTAATTTAACATATGCGGTTGCAAATACTTTGCTTGGACAAGCAGGGACATTAGTTAGATTATTGTTAATTTATAAGTCAAGGTCTTACAAGATAAGACTATAACTTCTATTAACTGGTTCAAGTGCTTCTCATAGCAGTCCTTCTACAGTTCACATATATATATATATATTATTTTGATAGATATGTATTATGGACTCTCTTGCATGTATTTAGTTATGTAATAGCAATATTCAAAACAATAAACGTTTTGGTACTCACCACAGTGATTCCAAATAAAGTGTTGTGAAAATTATTTTCCTTGTTTAATATTCATGATAAAATTTTATTGGTATATCACCACAGTGAATCCATGTATGTGTATGAATATTGAATATTAATTTTCTTAAACATTCATATTACGTTGGTATCACCACAGTGAATCAAATTATTTTGAATGTTAGACTAAGTATCTCATCGGCTTTTATTATTCACTTGCATTATTGACTTACCCACAGGTAGATCAAGCATATGTTAGATTGGATAATATTATGGGGTTGCCCATATTTATGATTAAATAAGTGTAGGATATCCACAGATGCCATGCTTAGTTTGATTATATAATATGACACCCAAGTACGTTCTTTATCAAATCTTAGTCATATTAGTTTAATTATGTGTTAATTAATGTAGTGAGTGTGTTTACTTTTATTGCAGTTTCCCTCCCCATTAGTCTTAATTCGCATGCTTCGTCTGTTCCTATCCTGAATGGAACTAACTTTTCGGACTGGAATGAACAAGTCCAATTTAACTTGGGGGTTCTAGATCTAGATTTGTGTTTCCTCTCTGATGAACCCGCTGCTATTACTGATGAAAGCAGTGAGGCTGAGGTAAACATGCATTATTCATGGACTAGATCGAACAGACTAAGCTTAATGTTTATGCGAATGACTGTTGCAAACAACATTAAGTCATCTCTCCCTGAGACCACCTCAGCTAAGGAGTATTTGAATAACATTAAAGAACGTTTCCGCACTGCTGACAAATCACTGGCTGGAAAATTAATGGCAGAACTGACTACCATGCGTTTTGATGGTACTCGGACTATGCATGACCATGTTCTTGAGATGACTAATCTGGCTGCAAAATTGAAGAAATTAGGCATGATTGTGGATGATTCGTTTCTTGTCCAATTTGTCCTAAATTCTTTGCCTCCTCAGTATGGGCCTTTTCAGATTCACTATAACACTATTAAGGATAAGTGGAATGTGAATGAATTGTCCAACATGTTGGTTCAAGAAGAGGCACGTCTTAAGCAGCAGAATACTCATGTCGCTCAAGCTAATCTCATGGTTCAAGGAGCTGGAAAGAACTATTCGAAAAAGAACGCTGGGAAAGGCATGAAGCGTGGCCCACCCAAGCATAATGAATCTGATAAATCTACACCAAAGAAAGGAAAAAGTGATTTGAAGTGTCATTTCTGTAAAAAGACTGGGCACTTTCAGAAAGATTGCTTGAAACGTAAAGCTTGGTTCGAAAAGAAGGGTAAGCCTTGTACTTTTGTATGTTTTGAATCAAACTTTATTGAAGTTCCTTCTAACACTTGGTGGATTGATTCGGGTGCTAATGTTCATGTTTCAAACTCGATGCAGGGATTCCTTACAACCCGGACCATAAGTCCAAATGTGGCCTTTCTCTACATGGGAAATCGAGTTAAAGCCCAAGTTGAAGCCATCGGAACTTTTCGTTTAGTTTTAGATACTGGTCATATTTTAGACTTACAACAAACTCTTTATGTTCCTTATGTTTCTCGTAATTTATGTTCTATGTCCAAACTAGATCTTGATGGCTATTCTTTTAAAATAGGAAGTGGTTGTTTAAATTTGTTTAAAAATTCATCCCTTGTTGGTTCTGGAATTTTGATGAATGGTTTATATCGAGTTAATCTCGAACATACTTTTTCTGAATCACTTCTTACCTTGCATCCTAATGTTGGAACTAAACGAAGTTCAATGAATGAGAATTCATCTTTCTTGTGGCATAAAAGATTGGGTCATATATCCAAAGAAAGAGTACGTAGATTAGTAAAAGAAGGGGTTCTCCTGAACCTTGATTTTACTGATTTTGGTGTGTGTGTGGATTGCATTAAGGGCAAGCAAACCAAACACACAAAGAAAGGAGCCACAAGAAGTACACAGCTTCTTGAAATAATACATACAAACATATGTGGACCTTTTGATGTTCCATCTTTTGGTGGAGAAAAGTATTTTATTACCTTTATCGATGATTTTTCTCGTTATTGTTACATCTATCTATTGCATGATAAATCTCAATCTGTAAATGCTGTTGAAATTTACATAACTGAAATTGAGAGGCAGTTAGATAGAAAAGTGAAAATTATACGATCTGATAGAGGTGGTGAATTTTATGGAAGGTATGATGAAACGGGACAACATCCCGGTCCTTTTGCCAAACTTCTAGAACGGTTAGGAATTTGTGCCCAATACACAATGCCTGGTTCTCCATGGCAGAATGGTGTAGCTGAAAGGCGCAATCGAACACTTATGGATATGGTTCGAAGTATGATGAGTAATTCTAACTTACCCATATCGTTATGGATGTATGCTCTACGCACTGCAGTGTATATTTTGAATCGGGTTCCAAGTAAGGCAGTTCCAAAGACACCTTTTGAACTGTGGAAAGGGTGGAAACCTAGTTTAAAACATTTACACATTTGGGGATGTCAAGCCGAGGATAGAATATACAATCCACAAGAAAGGAAATTGGATCCGAAAACAATTAGTGGTTACTTTATCGGTTATCCAGAAAAGTCCAAAGGGTATAGATTTTACTGTCCTAACCATACCACTAAAATAGTTGAAACTGGAAATGTAAGATTCATTGAGAATGGCGAATTAAGTGGGAGTGATCAAATCAATGAAGTAACCATTAAAGAAATTAGGGTACCAATTACGTTACCCTGACTTCATAATGATATTAATGTTACTTCTGTTGGTCCTCATGTTGTAGTACCGTTAAACAACAATGAACAACAAGTAGTTGATCATCAACCAAATAATGAGATTGTCGCTATTGAACCGATTGCAAATACACCACAAGAAGTAACATTAAGAAGATCTCAAAGATCACGAAAACCAGCTATTTCGGATGATTATTTGATGTATTTGATAGAATCTGAAATTAAGGATCCAGTTTCGTATTCACAAGCCATTACTTGTAGTAATTCTGATAAATGGATCAATGCCATGAATGAAGAGATAAAGTGTATGGACTTTAATGAAGTCTGGGATTTAGTTGAATTGCCTGAAGGACACAAGGTAGTCGGGAGCAAATGGCTTTACAAAACCAAACGCGACTCGAAAGGCAATATCGAACGACATAAAGCTAGACTTGTAGCCCAAGGCTTTACTCAGGAAGAGGGTGTTGACTACAATGAAACCTTCTCACCTGTGTCCAGGAAGGATTCCCTTAGAATTATTATGGCATTGGTAGCTCATTTTGACTTGGAGCTGCATCAAATGGATGTGAAAACGGCATTTCTGAATGGAAGTTTGGATGAAGAAGTCTATATGGCTCAGCCAAAGGGCTTCACAAAAGAAGGACAAGAACACATGGTCTGTTTGTTAAAGAAGTCAATATACGGACTTAGACAATCTTCCCGGCAATGGTACATAAAGTTTCATGGTATCATTACTTCCTTTGGGTTTACTGAAAACACTGTTGATCAGTGTATATACCTGAAGATCAGTGGGAGTAAGTTTATTTTCCTGATTCTGTATGTTGATGATATATTACTTGCCAGCAGTGACTTTGGTTTATTACATGACACAAAAGAATTTCTTTCCAAACACTTTGAGATGAAGGATATGGGGGAGGCATCCTACGTGATAGGAATAGAAATATTTCGGGATAGATCGCGTGGATTGTTGGGATTGTCTCAGAAAGCTTACATCAATAAAGTTTTGGATAGATTTAATATGTTAAAGTGCAATTCAGATGTTGTTCCAATTCAGAAGGGGGATCGTTTCGAATTAAGTCAATGTCCTAAAAATGAATTGGAACGAGAACAAATGAAAGAAAGACCTTATGCTTCTATGGTAGGGAGTATGATGTATGCACAAGTTTGCACCAGACCAGACATTAGTTTTCCTCTCGGAGTATTAGGTAGATATCAAAGCAATCCAGGACCTGCTCATTGGGCAGCTGCTAAGAAAGTGCTAAGGTATCTACAAGGGACCAAAGATCACATGCTCACATTTAGAAGAACTGATCATCTCGAGGTGATTGGTTACACAGATTCGGATTACAATGGATGTGTGGACAGTAGGAAAAGCACTTTTGGCTATGTGTTTATGCTCTCTGGGGGAGCCATTTCTTGGAAGAGTGGTAAAGAGAGCATCATTGCTGGGTCCTCTATGGAAGCCGAATTTGTAGCTTGCTTTGAAGCTAAAAATCAAGCATTATGGCTGAGAAATTTTATTTCAGGACTTAGAGTTATTGACTCTATATCTAGGCCGCTGAAAATTCATTGTGATAATGCCTCAGATGTATTCTTCTCTAAGCATGATAGGTATTCTAAAGCTAATAAGCACATGGATATGAAATACTTGTCAGTTAAAGAAGAAGTTCGGAACAAGCGAGTGTCAATTGAACACATTAGTACAAATGTTAACATAGCAGATCCACTAACTAAAGGTTTGAAACCAAACATATTTTTGCAACATGTTAACAAGATGGGTATTGAGTGTAACCCGTAACTGATAATTTGTGGATTGTTTAGTGCTTATTTTTGACATTATTTTGAGCTCATTATTATTAATTAAGTTCTGAACACTTTTCTGTTCTCCATTGTTTATGTACATGTATGTGAATGGATGATTGTTGACAGAAATAGTCTAATAAAGACATTATTGGACCATTATTGATACCTCTGCTTATAGACCTAGTTAATTAAATTGTTAATATCGTAGTACATGGAAGGAACCATGTCATATATGCGATGTGGAAACCGCCATGACTCATGTTAATGGTTTGATTGATGATGGTATTATGATAACCATTTCGAAAACTAATTTAGCTCTTATTGCGCGCCTTATGTATTCTACATTAAACCGTATATGAGAGTTTATTATGGACCAAGTGGGAGACTGTTGGAATTTCCACTTATAAAAGCCCAACCAATAATGTGGTCCATGTATATTTAACATTGGTTTAATATAAAAATAAGCTAATTAGTAATAGGTTATGTGGAAGTCATATCTACATAGATCTTAACTATGATGGAAGGTCTAGATCTAATGGGTTTAGGTTTTGTAGATTTAGGTCCTCTCTCCACCTCTATAAATAGGTGTATGATCTCCATCCTTATACACTTACTATTACAACACATATTAAGGTTTTAGAGGCAAGGAGAGAGAAACCTAGATCTTATGCAACTTCTCAAATCATCAATAGCTATGGACAAAGGTATGTGTAGTGATTAATTATATGATTCATGATCCCCATATTGAAAGACCAAGTTAATAATCAGGGTATGACACCTAGAGAATTGTTTGAGGAGGAACATGCAGCCTTGGTTGAAAAAGGAGAAAACTGGATGAAAGAAACTGCAAGAGGTTGTATGGTTGTTGCTGCTCTCACTGCAACGGTTGTGTTCACAGCTGCCTTCACATTGCCAGGAGGAAATGATGATAACACAGGTGATCCTAATTTCCTCAACTCAAAAATGTTCATGTTTTTCATCATAATGGATGCAGTATCACTCTTCTCATCTTGTAGTTCAATCCTTATGTTCCTAGCCATTCTTACATCGAGTTATGCACAACAAGATTTCCTCCTATCATTGCCTAGGAAGTTAGTACTTGGTCTTTCAAGCCTCTTCATTGCAATTTGGACCATGATGGCAACCTTTTGTGCAACCCTTTTTATTGCAGTTCGTCATAAAAATTATTGGGTTCCCATTTCGAGCACTGTACTAGCTGCTGTCCCTGTTACCTTATTCATTTTGTTGCTATCCCCACTTCTTGTTGACATGATTTATAAGACATACGGGGCTACGGGCCTAGCATTTTTGTCAAGAAAAATAAATTTATTCTTTTATAGTTGTTGCCAACAACTGCTAGCTCAGTTGGTAAATACATCCCAGACTCCCAGTAGCCTTTACTAGGTTGGAGGAATTTTAGGAGATAAAGATCCAATCCTTGTTTGCTTAGCCTTCAGGCCTAGTTCGTGGTAGGCCTTAGGGCCCATGGTCTAAAACCAATTGAGGTAACGTGTAGCTGCTTAGGTGGAGAAATGCGAAAGCAAAGTCTTCAGGTTGGGTTTGCGCTAGTGTAGAGAGATCGGAAGCTCCGCTGCTGCTGCTACTGTAATTCTGCTGTATTCTGTTGCTAGGGTAGTGTACAGAATGGGTCCTTCTATGTGTAGCTTGCTTACTGAATGGGTCTCCACTGTTGGGCTTTGGAGTTGCTTTTTGGGTTATTTTTCATTCCTGTCGTGTCTATATGGACCGATCCATTCAGGGTCTGGTACCATTTGTAGAATGTAACTTGTACTCTTGCTTTAGGAAAGAATACAATATTTTTACTTCGATAGAAATATATATTAAAAAAATGAAAAAAAAAAAAAAAAAAAATCTTCGTTGAGTCATATGGGTATGGTAGGGGATGTGACGTGGATACTTAGGTGGCAACAACAATCATCCCCGTTAGGGCTTGTGGTGTAGCCTTCGAGTCTTGATATGTAATAATTATTATACTTCTGTTCTCTTATTTGTATGGTGGTATCTCAAGCATCATGAAACCCTGACACTGTTGAAATTGAAACTTTATAGCAGAATGTCCTTGTTGAATTAGTTTACCAAGTGGTTATAAATTATGTGTCTGATAGTTAAGCATGTATAGTTGATTTCAAATCCGAAAAGAAATGAATTTCAGAATATTTTAATCTTTATTATATTAAGTGAATAAGTTAGGTTCGCAAACACATATGTAAAAAAATTCCAACCAGACACTAATAAGGTAGAATGCAATTTGCATTTATCAGATATTTTTTCTATACGGGTCTGTTTGATTGCAAGCATTTTCCCACTGTAATGAGAAAATTTATGTGTTTTCTCAGTGGATCAGTGGAAAATAGGGGTGGCAATCAGGTCAGGTCGAGTCAGGTCAGTCGGGTTATCGGGTCTCAACCCCTAAACCTGAACCTGATGAAGGTTTTTTCTAAAAAAATGAAACCTGAACCTGTCCTGTCAGGTTATCAGGTCAGGTTCAGGTCGACCTGAAAACCTGAATGCATTTTTTTTATGTAAAGAAAAAGTACTGGATTACTTGTGAAGAATCTGACCTTAACACCTGATGACTTAATTACTTAATATAGCTAAGTATACAACCAGAAATTATCCAAAAAATAGAATGGATCATCAAAAAATTTAAATATCCAAAAGAAACGTCATGAATCATCATAAAATTCATAGGTTCGCGACCCTTAATTTGACGCAAAATGTCAAATACAAAAAGCTTAAAGAATATGTCAAATACAAAAAGCTTAAAGAATCATAAGCCTAATGAAGTCTTCATTTTATTTCTTCATGTATGATGACCCTTAATCGATATATGCGTGTGTGAGGACCCCCATGGCTAGAACTGATAGCAACACGACCTTCACCTTGGAACGATCCAAACATCCGACAGTCTTTTGGAGTACTCAACCTGTCATATAAGTTTGAGTAGGAACAATCAAGACACAATGCAAAGAAGCTACAATGTTACAAGTATTAAACATAGCTCTCTTCACACTACTGTCTTTAGAATCAGCAAATTGGGGTGACAATCATTTTTAAGAGGCTATATTAAATGATGTTAACCACTATTAGTACAAGTAAAAAAAAAAAAAACAAATTAAAACAAATAACAACTAGACATCACTCTACTGGTAGAATTTGGTAGAAGCAATATTAACAAGAGCATTAAAACATGCATACTGAATTTTGTAGTTGAAACAAATTAAATTTTGACATTCACTAGCCACCATGGTAATGTTAATCAAATGTTTCAGTATTGAGAGGACCATCAATCAAACAAATACATATTGCAACTTATTGAATTGGTTTATTAGAATATAAATTTCTACTCTCTAGGGCTTAGAACAATGGAAAAAAGATAAATTGAAGATTAAAAGAAAAAAAAAATGTGATTTCACTATCCTAATAAAATTAGTTATGTATACCACAGATTATCCTAAACCTAGAGCATCTTACAGAATAATTCAAAAGACAAAAGTGTAATGATGATCGGAAAACAACAAAAAGTAGATAAACATTGTGATGGCCTGCCAAGGGAAGAGCGGAGCTCAAAGCTCTTATGTTCGATAGTTGAATGAACAAGTACATTTGCATATCAAAGGAAAAACTGAGAGCATCACTGCCTCTCTTGAATCTCTAAAAACTTAATAATATAGAATCAAGTAATCAACTGTCTCAATTTATAAGAAATCTCAACAACACTAGTCCATGTTTCTTCACAAGAATTTGCTCCTTTTCTTCATACAAAACCCATAACAGAATATTACAACTTTACAAGTACTACAGTTGCAGAGAATAACAACAAGCAACAAATAAAGCACAACAAAAAACTTATAAATCATGTAATTCAGTATTGTAAACATCCAATTCCATATTTCCAGATAAGCTTCTATAAATGATTCAAACGAAAATCGAAAACTTTACTAAATTTATCAAGATTTGGAGCTCAATTGTAAGGAAACATGAGAATTAAAAAGAGAAGAACAAAATTTTTGAAGTAAGATCATGTGATCAGTGAAAAGATTCCCCCCACACAAAAAAACAAAAACAAATAAGAAGATTTGATTTGATTGAACATAAGGATTGGATTTGATTGTAATTAGCAATTTAGCTAAAAGATTAATATAAAGTATAGCCAAAACGTACCTATTTCTTAGCAAATCTGAACCTTTGTTGTTCGATCCACCACAATTTTTTCACTCAATTCAGTTCATTGTTCAATTAAAATCCAACTTATTTACAAGAAAGGGCCGCAGGAATGAGATTGAGATAAGTAGGTTAGAAAGATAGAAATTAGAAAACGAATTAAATTAGGTTTTACTTTTTTCCATCAGGTTTCGGGTCGACCCGACGGGTACGCAAGAAAAAGCTGAACCTGACCTGAGTGTATATCGGTCAATCAAGTTCGACCTGATCAGCCCAAAAACCCCAATTATCCAAACCCAAACCTGACCCAGATCAGGTCGGGTTCAGGTCGGGTTCAGGTCGGGTTTCGGGTCGTCAGGTCTGATTGCCACCCCTAGTGGAAAATGGGCACTATTCATGTGTTTGATTGTCAACTTAAGAAGTGAGAAAAGAAAACTGTATTTTCCCACCGTATACCTATTTTCTCATATATATATATATAGTGAGAAAACCTTTTCTTACACTAGGGTGGGAAAAGAGGAGGGTTAATTTCTCACTCTTTATCCATCGTTGGATACAGATTGGAGAACATCTGACCATGTATTGATGCTTATTACCTCTTTTGCTATCTTGGAAGAGACCAGTTACACTTTGCTGGAGAAGAAGGGGCAGAGTGGAGGCGATTTCTTGGTATAACCTATCTTTCTCTCTGTAAAATCCATCACTCTCTCAAAAATTCTCTCTCCCTTTCTACCTCGACTCTCTCTTTCATCTTATTTCTCTTGTAAAACCATTTTTTTTCAAAAGCATCAATTTCTATCGTTTGCAAAACTGTTAATTGTAAATATTGAACTATTGATTGTAAATCTCTCTGTAAAACGTTTCTCTCTGTAAATTTCAAATTGTTACCTATAAAAGTTCATCTTTTTAATGAAATTTCGAACTCGAAATTGCAGTTTTGTTGAATGAACTTTTGTTTTCATAAAGAGTGTAACTGTAAAGCTTAATAATTAAACTTTATATATTGTTTCCTTATGGTTTAGAACCAAAACTTTACAAATCTATGTTGTTTAGTTTAGTGGACAAATCTAACTTTGGTTTCTTGTCTTTTGATCATGTCTACAAATTGCTTGGAATTGTTGTAACTAACTGATTGGACTTTGGGTTACATTGGTTTTGTGGCATGTAATTTTTATTTGGTTGTGTATTTTTTGTAGGGTGTAATGTATAAATTGTTGTATCAAAAATTGCGTAGAGTGTATATATGATGGATTAGCTAAGTTGTTTCCGTGAATGTCAATGTTATATTGTAATTGTTATGGATGTTAAGTTATCAATTTTCTCTCACTGCCACTCTCAATTACAACCTAACATTGACCTAACCAGTAATTTTAATAAGATCGAACTATAAAATCCATGCCTCCAGGTAGATAAAACAAATTTAATCATATTATTCATCTAGTAAAGAAAAATGAACACTATTGTTTTTATGTTTTTGCATTTTGCTGAAGAGTGTTCATGGCATGTCATTTGGTTAGATTCTAAATAATTTTCTTTTGTGTGTGTTTTTGTTGAAGTTTGGCTGCGTTTGTTAGGAGGTCTCTCATCTTTGATTCTGCAGCTGCTCGATATGGATATCTAACCCCAATTTATTTTGTAATTCTTAATGTGACTATGATGCATTGTGGCTGTGATTAGTAAGATAAGTATGAGAATTGTGTTTAGGCATGATCTGAAAGTGATTTAGGAGTGGTTTTTTCTAGACCTCTATTTATTTTTCATGTGTAGATTTTTAGTAAAAAGTAGACAAAGTAGATATTTAATTTTTCATCTTTTTATGTTTAAGCATGCTATAAAATAATTGCAGTGTTTATACATATATATATATATATATATATATATATATATATATATATATATATATATATATACACATGGTACAATTGATTATTATATATATTTTGAATGATTACTTGTTGTATGCTTATATGCTTAGTTTACATGGTCTCAAGCTTGAATTACAAACTGATTATATGTTTGGATTACTGATAAGAGCATAAAAGTCTTATCCGTTAATATCTTCGGAATAGCACTTTGTTTACTCCTATGTGCTTTAATGTCACTTTTAGTTTTATTTTTAGGTTTATTATATTGTACGGGCCTTAACTTTCACTAACTTAAAAAAAAGCCTAAAGCATCAAGTATTGGGCTTAAGTTGATGGATTATGCTCCAAGTCCATCTCTTTAAGGACTCTAAACACCAAAGAAAAAGTCCAAATCCAAAAGAAGGAAGACTTTGAAGCCAAAAAGGAAGCCACAACTGTATCAAGCTCAAAAGAGTATTTCCACCGAACCAAAGTCCAATAAGATGTACTCAACATGATCCAGACAGAAGATGGAGTGGTCGACCAAAGACAGAACTGTCAAAGTCAACGGTCAACTCGCCACCCTGCGAGTTGACCAGCTCCAAAGCCAGTCGGTCTTGTACCGCCTTGTCTGTCATGGGCCCTACATTGCACTGAGTCTGTATGATTGCCAACCTAATATATTTAGACGTGCCTCCAAGGCCGAACAATATATATACTTTAAAAAACTAAGGTTTTACATATAGAAGAGAGGAGAGAAAACAATACAACTAAGGTTTCTTCTTTTGTATCTTGAAGCAATAGTCTTCTTATTAAGGTTTAAGAGCAATAAAGATATGTTTTTCCAATTGATAATTACTTGTTCTTCATCAATGGAAAGCTAAACCCTTAAGGGATAAGTAGCCTCCGCAAGACATCATATCTGCCAAAGACATAACGATTTCATTTAGGTCTCCTAACTATGTGAAGCTAGGTGAAGCTATGAGAGATATACTTGACTTGTATGAGGAGGACATCTATGTTGCCATGGGGATGTTTTCTAACTCAAAGGAAGCTGTTGGGGTTTTCTTTGGGTTGTCTGAAGTTGCTAGAGTTGGATGGATGCGTAGAAAATTTTCATTTACACACTATGATTGACAATGTTCTTGACTAA